>JARJCP010000025.1:0-718667 GCA_029281795.1 Mycena crocata | reverse complement strand
GTAGCGCAGAAAGGACCGTTCCATTGCACACGTTTTCACTCTAAATTTTGTACCAAGGGATCCATCGTGAAGTGAGTTTATTTATCTTCATACCGAATATCATGGCGAGAACAAACATTTCATAATTGCCAGATCCTGATTAGAAGTTGCCCTCTGCAACGGGATCGTCACTTTTCAATATCCCCACAGGATCTCCTTCTTCTGAGTCTGCAAGCCGGCGACGCGACGTCGCATGAAATGTCAACTTCGGAATAAGTGGGTTGAATGCTCTGGGATACAAGCCCCTCGGTTCCGAAGTCTTTCCAGTGACACGCAACTGCTGTAGATTGCACCCGGATTTTGAGATGAACGATGTGAGAGTTGCGATCGGGAGGGGCCCAAGGTATGCACCAGGAACTTGGAGAGTTTGAAGGCAGGGACAACAACTTTTCCATTGTCTTCCCGCACCAATACTAGTGATTGCAGGTGTGGAAGCGTGATGTCAAGCTGTTCCTCGGCGTGGTCTCCGGAGCCAACGACCAACTCGCAATACGCCAGGGCGGTGGTCTGCTGCAAGATTGGCGTACTTTCACGGGGGAACACAGATTGCAATGTGAGCGACGTCAACTGGGCCCAAGGAAGGAGGGAATTTGACGCTGCACAGTAATTCAGAACGGCGGACCGTAGCAGAGGTGCGTTGCCGAGTGAAGTCGCCGACCAGAGACAGGCTTGCTCCGAACCTACATCAAAGCCATCTCTTCAAAGCAAAGCCACGGAGGCGGAAAGGAATTCAAGGCGGCTGTTTGGATTTGGTGGCGCCACTCCTCCAAAAGTTCCAAACGTCTAGTCAAGGTTGGTTTCGACGCCACTTTTCCGATGGAGATCCCATACTGACTTACCTTGTGTGTAGGGTGCGGGCATTCAAATCAAACCGCTATATCGTGATCGGCCAGATATAATTCCCTCACTACTGCGCTTCACACAACGCCCGCAATAGCATGCTGCGAAGCAAATAGCAGACCTGCTTGAACTTGGATGGTCGCGTTAACGATATCCTCGACGTATATTCGATAGGCATAGTGGGCCTCCACCTAAGTATGATTGTTTGAAGGCATATATATGTGGATCTAGAGCTCCAATTATTGGTATATTAGCATCGTTATCAAATCAATTCTTTCGACGATGTCTCTAGTTCTGACCACTGAAGGGCCGCATAAAGAGGGCTCGAAATCCACTGTGTTTTTCGAACCATTATCTCTTCAACGGAACGATGGATGTGATTCGTTGTTTGTGAGCCAATACCTTGGAGTACATTGGAAACATGTATTGTAGTCAGAAGCGTATGACGCAGGAGGAGATAGAGTACGAAAGAGGACAAGAAAGGCGCCGAGCGGCTTACGGACGCACAAAACATTCCTAGTCTGCCATCTGTTCATTTGCCTCTTCACCCAGCGCCGCACGCTTCATGCCGTGAAGATCCTCCCATGGCGGTAGGTCAAAGAAGCTGGGAAGTTTGTCCCAAAAGGCAGAGACGGCGGCAAGCTGGCTGGCCCTCGCAAAGCTGTAGCAGTCCTCGCATACCCCTTTGGCCTTAAATCTCGACCACCTGGCTTCGTTCCAATCCTCCAGAGGAATGAGATCCGCCACTTGGTCAATATCGTCGTAAAGCCTCGCAAGATATGTGTTACGAGAAGCAGTACAGGTATGGGACGTCTTGCACGCCCCAGAAGGGTTATGCATCGAAAGAAAGCGATTGATTGCGACTGTGCCGCGGAGAAGATGTTCGCGTGCCGCCATAGCTTTTCGCGCAGGTTGCGACATTGGGCCTACGAGGAATGGAGCCAATTCGACACAGGAAAAAGTCGAGGCGTAGTAGTATGCCAATGGAAGAAGCCACAAGGCTCCGACCTCGCTTGCCGCGTTAATGACTGATAACGACTTGAGCGGGGGTGAAGGAGTGTTGTTGATTAGGTGCGGGTCCCCGCGACGCTCGTCGCACGTCGGAGCGTACCAACCATCCACAGTGAGATGCTCGAGTGCCCGGTGATGGAGATATTGAACGTCGTATTTGTGGGACAAATGCAGAATACCCAACACGACTGAGAGCTCGATAGCCGCTGGGGTCGGCATGAAGTAGCTTCAATGGTTTTGAGGATAAAGACAGCAAAGGGAGCGCAAAAAGAGGTACCTCGAGTCGTAAATAGCTCGCAAGAATGCCTCCACATCTTGCGCAGAATCGGACAAATGTACCACCGGACTTCCATCGATCTGCTCGGTGCCACTCGGCGGCTGGGGAAAGGCAATCATGTCTCGGAAAACACTAGATCTTGCCGCCAGAATTCCGGGATAGATTTGGAATATCTTGTTTTCCGCTCTGATGACCAGAGTTTCTTTTTGTGTGAACCACAGGCCGTCCACCCGAGTTGGCGCATCAGAGTCTGTTTGCTCAGAGGAGGCATCCGTATTCATGTTGGAGGCGGCCGAGCGAGAATGAGGAGTTCGTAAGTCTTCGAGCGAGCCTCGTAACTAGTTTCCTTGTCGTGGTCAGGTCCAAGGTCCAAGGCCTTGCCACCGGGTGGCGGTGCGTATCCCAAAGAACACCACACATCGGTCCGTATTTCCGTGGCAATGATGTCACCGGCATTGGGAACATCACCGAGAACACCGAGGCCAACTGAATTCGAAATTTATAGGCTGAATGAGGCTGAATGTCTATTAGGCAAGACAAACCGATTTCAGTGGAATTGCTCTCATGGTAACCCGATTTGTGGGACATCTATGATAATCGCCGCGATATCCAACCGATATCGATCACCTGCTGTTAGCACCTTTTTCACATTTTGAGGTATGTATGCCGCTTACAATGAACAACTCCCTTTAAACAAGTTTCAAAGATACAAAATAGCTTCCTCTGAAATCCGGGCATTATACATATTTTAGACTTGTGCACGATCAAACACTGAGCTGAGACGACATTACATTCTTCTCGTTACTGACGACCTCGAACTGGGTACATCGCTAGAACACCTCATCATCGGCGAGGCGCCGACCGACCCTCGTAAGCTCGCGTCGACTTATTTATCTGATCGCGACTTGGTCCACATCGGTGATAAGTACATCATCAAGTAAAGCTCGAATTATCAGCATCCAGGAGACTATATCCAATTAATCTGCAAGCAGGAGGAATATTAAGTACGAGAAGAAGCCAGTTATCTTGCCCGCCGCCTGATCCACCACCCCGCCTTTCACCCCCGAGCTCGCACCCGCCGTGCTACTCGGCATCACCCCAACGCTGCTACTTTTACTCACTGTCGTCGTCTCCCCCGGCACCGGCAGCTTCTTCTCCGTCGGCGTTCTACAGCTCTCGCACCCCCACCCGCCCGTGCTCAGACTCATCGGCAAATCCCCATCCGCCGTTCCCCACATACTCTCGTTGCTGCTCCCCATCTGCAGCTCCAGCGTGCTCCCCTCCACGAACAGCCGGTGCGAGATCCAGTTCCGCGTGTACGGCGCGCCGTTGAGGGTCGCAGACTGGATGTACTTGTTCTCCGCGGTGAGGTTTTGCGCGAGGATGTGCGCGACGGCGCCCGAGGCGGCGTTGCGGATGGTGATGTTGCGGAAGTAGGGCCGGTTGAGGAGGTAGGTGTCTTGGCCTGCGACGGGGAAGAAGCCTGTGCCGACAAAATGTTGAGATGGGTTGAGAAATAATAATAGGCAAAGGCACGGACCGAGATGGCTCCATACAGCGTATGCCCCCATCGAACCCGAGTCGTCGTTCCCTGGGAGCCCATTCACGCTGCAAGCTCATGCGTCAGCACGCATATCCACATTCTCGTGTTCAATCGACAGCGTACGAGGTATTGTACCACTGCGCCACTGTTGCATCGACCCGGTCAACAGTTTTCGTCGGCTGGCCGACATAATTGTACAGATACGTGGGCACTGGATGCCGAATGTCAGCATTTTGAGCGATAAGAGTAGAAAGAGAACTCACAGAATCCCGGTTCGTCGCCCATATCCTACACAAAAAAAGAAATGAGACCTCAGCGATCTTTGAATCATTGTTCGTAAACTCGCATGGAATCCGGCTTCGAAGAATTTGTCCAATCGTGCGCTGCGAATCGTCACTTCAGAAAACTAACTTCGCATTTAGAACATCGGATCAAGCGCACGCACCTAAACGTCTCCTTCCCACCCATAACCTTCACCAGGCTGGCCATATCGTGCGGAACATACCAACTATACTCCCACGACGAAGCCTCATAGAACTCCCCGCCGCCCGAGCCCTATTTTATCCATCGTCAGCAACTTCGCACTTATCGCTAATCTCACGTCCATCGAACACTCACCAAAAAACAATCATTATGCCCAAACACCGGGCTACAGTGGTCTGGCCTAAACACACCCCCAGCATCATACCTCGAATCGAAATGCCACTCCCCGTTCTTCTTCCGCGGCTGGATGAATCCACTGAACCCCGCGTGCTGCGCGGCGGGGTTCCACAGGTTGAACCAGTCCGCAGAGTGGTTGAAGTACTCGGCGGCGGCAGCAGGCTTGTTGAGCCCCTGCGCGACGAGCGCGATGCTGAAGTCGTTGTATGCGTATTCGAGGAGGCGGGAGGCGGATCTGGGGTGATGAGTTGGTTGGATTCAATGATGAGTAAATGAGGTATAGGGGGAGGAAATATAGAAGGAAGAGAAGCACGAATGAAGGAAGGAAGAAGTAACTCACCGGGTATCCGGCCCCGAACTCCACGGGTGGTCCCCGTCGCCCACAGGCACATACCCCAACTTCGCACGCGAATTAACACTCCCCCTTCCCTCCACCTCGAAGTCGCCCATCTCCGTCGCGTCCTTGAGCATCGCCGCGTACCCCGCCTCCCAGTCGATCCCCGCGCGTTCGACGCTGTTGCCTATGTTCAAGCGGCCGTCGTTGCCCAGGTTGAACGCATCCACGCCAATCCCCTTGACGAACGAGTCCGCAAGCAGCGAGTCCGCGTTCGAGCCGCCCTGCGTGAAGCCCTTGTCCGTCGACATGCGGCAGTCGGGGAGCCACCCGGTGTGTCGGGCGATGTCAATCAAGGCGCGGATGATCTCCGCCTGCGCCTGCGGTGCGGTGACCGCGTAAAGCGGGTGCACGACGCGGAAGGTGTCCCTGGGGAGGAGTTAGATTTGATATACGAAGGGAGTTGGATGTATGGAATCACACCAAATACAATAAAAACTGTCCCAATACGGCTCTTGCGAGTCCCACAGCGGGTTGTCGCCCGTGATGTTCGTCGGCGCGATGTACGTCCGGTACAACGACGTCCAGAACAGCGTCTGCGTGTCTGCGCTCGTTCCTGTCGCGTCGATTTCGACCGTGCCGAGGACTTCGTTCCATTTCGCTCTGCGACGAAGATGACAAGTGTCACTATTGAGGGGATGAAATAAACACACCTCGCTGCAGCCTTGACGCCCTCGAACGCCGCGAGGTCCGGAATCTCCGCCTCGGCATACTCGCATGCACGCGCGGCGCTCGTCCACGAGATGCCCATGCGCACCTCCAGCGTGCGATTTTGCGCTCCCTTCCCCTCCTCGGCAGTTGTAAACGCCATCAACACCCCCGCCGGCCCATGGTTCTCCAGCGCCCTATCCAACTCGCTCGTCGCATTGAGCGCCGTGTACGCGCGGCTCCCCGCCGTCTCGTAGTACTGCCCATGCTTGATGGGGTGGGCGGTGTCGAGGCAGAGGTACGGCTGGTACATGTCCTTGCCGAAGGAGGGGATGTACCGCCCCGTGCCGGTGACGCGCGTGCCGCCTGTGGTGGGGTTGGGGGAGATGGTGGTGCGGCCGGAGTTGCGGTATACCCCGGAGAGGACTACGTTCAAGTTCAATTTGGAGGATGTTAGAATAAAGGGAATGAAGACACACCGGCGGTGACATCTAGCAGCAGCAGGAGCTCTTCTGCATCGGATGGGTACGTGAACCGATGCAGCGCGGTATGCTCAGTTACGGTGACCTCTGCGTTCACGCCGTTGTTCAGCGGGATTCCGACTGAATTTTTACATTGTTTCAGGGTGTGCTCGCAAATAATAATAATACAAACTGGGACGCACAATATCCAGGCGATGCGGTCGGCTCGCCGTGGCCAAGCCCCCTCCGCTGAATATCCAGCGCGCACTTGGTCAAATCGTTCTTCGCGCATTCCTTGTGTGTGAGCGGCAGGAGCTGAAAGTGTCCCAGCGATGCTGCGCCGCCGGTGCCGTCGTCGTGCCTGTCTCCACCAACATCCAATGGAACTCGGTCAATTTATGTATGCAGAAGGACGGGCAACTCACAGCTGAGAGATGCCCGATATGCGCGACTCGTCACTCACGTACCCCGCCAGGTTGTCCCGGGACATACTGTCCGCGACGGGCTTGACGGAGCCCCACGGCAACGTCGCTCCCGGAAAGGCGTGCCCCCCGTTTGTCGTGCCGATGAATGGGTTCACGAATTGCGCGGGGTCACCGTGCTGAGCCACCGCTAAGGTAATGAGTAGGGAAGAAAGCAGGGCATGCTGGGCTTTCATTCGCAGTAGAGGATGGGAGGAAGGAGACTAGTCGACAACCACGCGGCGAAATCAGGCCGATTTCCATCACAGCTTGACAGGGGCTTTTTCGTCCGTCACACACGCTAGCGCTGGTGCTGGTTGAATATCTAGTGCCTTGCTTAGTTCTTTCACAGAGATATAGAAGAGCATTGTAGGTCCGTAGCGCAAAAAACTTCAGAGGGTTTGAGCCATAATTGAGGGCAGGGAACTACACTTTGTGAGCCATTGTGCATTTCGGGTCGACCCGTTGTGATCAACAGTAGTTGAACTCTGGTCGCCTGAGAGAAAGTGCAAACGGATTCCTTTTCCTTGAAGGTTGGCTTTTCCGTCTTCAAATTTCGGTGTCTGCAAACCCTCTAAGCAGAATGTCGACGGGAAAACAATCGATCACCATTTTCCCACCGAGCCGAAATCCTCCCACATGGGTAGGTTCATTTTATTTATAGTTCGGGCGTGTGGGACCGTGTGAGGTTGGTTTTGTATTCAACTGCCGTTGAGCTGGGTGAATCAGGGGAGCGTGGCTTCATCGCGGGTCCGCCGACCTGTGGAAGTTGCACTTGAACTGATTTCCATGCAGTGTTGCTCGCTGATAAAGGTAAGAGGCACCAGCGCTGGAAAAAGGCCACCGAAGTTCGAGTTTGATGAGTTGAACAACCCTACGTCAATTGAACATGTGGTTGAAGCTCGGAGTTCGAACTGCGTCGCATAAAAGACACAAATTTCTGGTCCAGTCGAAACAAAATCGTGAAAGATGTCACTGAGGACATACATAATAGAACTCAGAAAGATGGATGTTTTGAATGGAGAGCGCCGACTCAGCGGACAGTGGTTTGAATACTAAACGAGTCAAAGAAGAGTCGAAAATCGAGAGAGGCGGGTGCACAACGTTCAAAAACTATGACAAGAGGTAGGGAGAACTCTTGTGAATAGTCCCAGTATTTGGCTCACCCCGAATGTGAGGAGAACAGCACCAGAAAGGCCTTGCATCCATTGTGCAAAGTTGTAACACAAGGCGGGGCGTCGTCATATTTAAGTGCCTGGACTGGGGAATCAGAGTTCTTCGCGTCGACTCGAGACATATCCGCAACAGAAAAAGATGCTTACACCAACGCATCCTCTCCAACTACTGCCGATAAATCTCCCCGCCTTCAGGGAAGTCTGGTTCCGCCATAGCGCGATCAATAGTTTCCTGTGATTGCACAGCACACGCATCGTAGCGATTCTTCGTACACAAGAGCTGGCTCACAGCGAACACTGTCGGCGGGTCTCCGTGAAGCGTCAGCGCGAGCGTCGTGTGTAGCTTGATCGCGGGCTTGTAGCAATATACGCACACGCTGCCGGGAAGGCGTGCCAGGACCGTCTCTTCGCGGGTCTTCACGAGGTTTCCGACCCAGCGGGAGGTGAGATCGCGTGGCGCATCGCGCTGACAGAACGCGGCGGGAATATCTTCCTCGAAGGTGATGGGTGCGCCGCTGCGCCCGATGGTGAATTTCAGTTGAAGTTTCTGGGGCGACATTTGGACCGGTTTGCAGTAGATTTTGTGGGTAGGCCAGTGTGCCGTTTGGCATTTGCGATTCTATGGCATCCTGGTATGGCAGGTAAGCGAACTCGACTAGTAACGGAAGGACGCGGCGCGAATAGATGGGACTTACGCAGTAGGTCATCATTTTGCAGCGACCGCATTTCTGGGATCCGCTAGCGCTCGTGCAGTTGCCGCAGACCATGGTGACCGACTGAGGACTCAGACGAGTCACGGACGACGCGACAGGACGCGACCACGTGCAGATCAAAGTTGGATCAAAGCGCGAGTTACCGTTAAGTGGCCCAACGACTTCCAGCAAACGTCCAGATTCTTAAGCTTACGATGCACAGCTGCCCCTTTTATCCCTCCGACGTTCATCAAGATGTCACTACCTCAAGTTCATTTTACGTACACGATAATACTCAGCTGCAGGGAGCGTGCACAGCAAGAACGGATCGCAGTAGGAGCGAGCCGTGAACATTGCAGATGCCATCTAGCGCGCAGCTTTAGCACTGCGAGTGATATGTTCGCACGTGTATTGGCTCATCCAACCAATATTGATCCAACCGACTTGAACCAAGATGCCTGGCTGAGCCGCGGAGGTTCAATCATAGGTTCTGCGTCTCGCGCTGAACCTCAAGCTAAAAAGAACAAAAAGTACCCCTGCAAAGCCACGGTCTGTTAGATAATCACCCGCGTTTCCGCGAGCACCGAACAAGAAATAAACTACAGCGAATTGCCGGAGCGACGCGCCCGTTTGACCCTTGCACTTTCTCCCTCCTCATCATCAAGTTTTTCTGCCCCTCGCTTACTTCCTCGGCTGCCCTTCGTTCTCAACTCCGATGCCTTGGACTGATTTGCCGCATCACGAGAACCGTTAAATTGGCCTTCTAACTCGGGGTAGTCCGTCAGGATTGCATTGCGCACTTGGCGCGCCCAGGCCTCGGAAAGCAAAGGCGGGACCTGTATAGGGAGTTGAAGCGGGAACTCCGGGAAGCGCATCTACTTACAGCATTGCCCACCTGTCGGTATTGCTCCACCGAAAGCTTCCAGTCATCTAGTTAACATATAAGGGGGAGGTAGAAATGTATACATTTATAGCCGCAGTGACAGACCTGGAAATGACTGTATCCTCAAACATTCTCGCACTGTGAATACTCGTTGGCCGTCTGAAAAATTAATTGGGCGTGAGGTTGAGGAAAGAGTGTTTTAAGATAATTTCTCACCAGGATGGACACATCTCCATCGACTTCCGGGCAGCGTGCGTACTGTGCTCGATGGTTCATCCCACCTAGCTTGTGGCCAGCTTTCTGTCTTTTCCGACGAGCGGCCGTGGCCAGTTGCGTGGTACGTGATCTCTGTAGTCCTCTCACTCCCAAGCATTCTCGAATATTCTGTTTCGCCGCCTGCTGGTCTCGGATATTCAGGATTACCTCTGTCGTTGTGAATGCGAGGGTTCTCGTGGTTTAAATCATGGATTGCCTGCCGGAGAGTCACGACGGGCGAGAGGGTTGGCGAGTCCCAGGCATGTGTTATGTGGGGAAATTCCGGTCGAGTAAGACCGCGTAACGTCGCGTACAGAATAACTCGCCGCCGTGTCTGCGGAACACCAAAACTCGAAGCACAGTGAACCACCCATTCGGGTACGTAGCCCAAAGAGAGCAGTTCTACTTGCAGTTTGCGCAAGTGCGGCAGGTTTTTGGGGTGGGTCATTCTGTGGTTCTTCAGGGATAATTCAATGTTCAGTTCATGACTACGCCTACGCACCCAGGCACGTTCTCAATGCACATCCAATAGGGTCGAAACGACCGCGCTATAGTGCCTACAGAGCTGAGCAGGGCCCGATTCTCTGCATCATCTTTACCCCCAGGGTTGGCACTTGAAAATCCTTGACATGGTGGAGAAATTAAGGCGATGTGGATCGGGGGAAGAGATATGATCCCTTTGTTCTGCTCTTCGATAAGCGTATGCACGTCCTCCCAATAGATTTTCGCGGATGGATGGTTCGACTGAAGTTATATATTTAATTATCAGAAGAGAATGAAGATGGGTGCACAGGCCTTGTAACTTTCCGCTGCGCATCCGTCCTTGTCAACACCAAAAGCGATGTTGAATCCCGCTCGATGAAATCCCTCCGAAAATCCTCCGGCCCCGCAGAAGAAATCGGCCACCCCTAATTGTCAAGGGAGGGGAGGGATTGTCTCGGATCCACTGTTTATGGGCGTGAAAGCCTCTCCTTGGCCTGTTCTCATTGCTGTATAGATCCATTGGCAATGGAGGGCGTAAGGAGTTGCCTCGTGCGGCGGAGGAGAGTGAGAGTCTGGCCTGATGATTGGTCCCACATTTCCGACCACATGTCGGATTTTGTTCACCAGTATATCAACCAAAAATGACCTCTCTGTCACGGTGGTATCCTCGGTCGTTAATCCTGGGTTCCACCAGAACACTTCCGCGCCTTCACGAGGCGCGGCCCTCTGCGGTGGTTCCTCTCCAAACAACGGAGGGTCGACATAATCACCAGGAAGGAAATAAACGTTGCCGCGAATGTAAGATTCCGATGCCCTTGGGGATTCAAACATATCGTGCACCTCAAATATGACACGACTGCAATATTGATGAGTACGGTTGAGAATAACGAGTTCAAAGACATGTTTCTTCAGGAAAGTGTACCCCTGAATCCGCATTTCTGCGATGCGCCGGACCTAACGATGCTATGAAGACCAAAAGAGCACCGCGAAAGAAAAAAATAAAATTGTACCTTCTCAGGAGGTACAATTTCTGTCTCAAACTTATCTTTATCGGAAGAGTCGGGGGAGTCACGGTCGTAATCCAACTCAGTCAACGCGCTGGAATCAGGATCCAACTCCATCAACTCGCTGGAATCAGAATCGGACCCATCCCGTTGGGGAGATAATTTCTTGAGACGAGAAGTCGGGGGCACAATGTCGGAAGGGCCGCGGGATTCGGAATCCAACTCGTTCAAACCGTCGGAATTAGAATCGAACCCGTCCCGTTTTGACGGTAATGACTTTCTCTTGGGGCGGGATATTGAGTTTCCCTTCCACCAAACGGGGCCGGGAAGCCTTCCATGTTGAGGGGAGTGGCGGAAATAGATTCTAGCTGACCTGCTTTGGCGAGGGGTCGGTCAAAAGCTAAATGTTTCGGGTGCATTCGAGCGGGGTGTTCTCTTCCAGAAGATACGCCGCCTTCCGGCCCCCCCAAATGATATTCACTTGGCGGCAGTCGGCTGTCGATGATAGGCTGGAGAGGATCACCCTCCACATCTGCTTGAATTTCGTCGTCCAAAGGCTCTGTATTCCGTCCCGGCGTGCTATCCGTCATTTGTGATTGTCTTTTGAGACAGTTCGGGGCTAGATGGGATGGCCTAGGAAAATAGGGAAGAAGGAGCGGACGCACTCTCCTCGAAGCAATAATGGACCTTGTTTTCTCTCGACTTAGACCGGATATAGTTGTCGACGTTTCGGATTGGGCCTCTCCTTCCTGTGTACCGGCTGAAGCAGGCCTGTTGGGTTGAATTAGTGCCTTCCGCCACCGGCGACTATGCTCTATTGTAGGAAATGAATCGGCGGATCGAGCGGACCCATGGGCCACGTTTTTTGACCCGGGCGACGCTGAAGGGAAGAGAGATTCTGAAGGGGAGGAGGATGATGCATCTATCGAGCTACTGGAAAGGTTAACCAAAGATCGCGGTCCATGATCGTGGCGCGTAGCAATTGCAAGAGGGTTCACTTTTGTGCGTGCCGAATTGACTTGCGCCCGCGCGGATTGACTTGTGTTGACTTGTGCGGGTGTTTTTGGTGCGCAAGTCAAAATGTCGCCCGCACAAGTCAACATGCTTACGTGCAAGTCACAAATGTGACTTGCACAAGTCAATCTGCCGCCCTTGACTTGGGCACATTCCACATCCTCCACTGCAATTCTTTTCTGCTGGGGGTATGGTTTGCACTCTGAATGTTGTACCTGCAGAAAAATGTGCCTTCCTAGAGCTTTTTTGTGTGTGTATGGCCACCTTTCCCAACGTCGTAACCATGTCGATCGCACAACGCTGCACCGATCATTGACTTGCGACGGTCTGCACAGTCGATGGGTACCATAGAGTCTGCAGTTCAATTTTTAAAGTCCTGCGACCCTGCGTTCCGCCAAAATAGCCGTGATTATGGAGAGTTTCAGGGATATTAAGGGTGAGCCAGGTTAACCATATTTTGGGTCCGTATTCAGTCCCTAACCATGCTGACATCACATATTCACGGTGACGACCCCGACGCGGTGTTTCTTCAGCGTTTGAAGATGTTTCAACAAACCCCGATTTGGTGCGCAAGTCAATTCGCCGCCCTTTACGTAATCCCCGCATGCATTAACTTGTGTCGTTTCTGGCTTGGTTTTTGGCATCCAGTCCATGCGGCAAACCTCGCCCCTGCTTAAAACGATATACTCGGTCGATTAGGTAGGGTTTCCCGATTCCGTAGGCTTTTCAGATTAAAACGCCAAGTACACCATCCGTATCTGTGGTTGCAATGTATGCGAGGGGCGAATTGACTTGTGATTTACGTGCGTCCGCTCTTAGAATTTCATTTTTCCTCTATGCTCCATGTCGCCTCTGGAGCTCGCTTTGGCGCTGATGGGACTGGCGGCGTCCTCGCTACGAGGTCGAACCGTTTGGACTCGTTTGTTCGCGGAGGTTCGATTACCTTCTCCGCAGCTTCCTCGGGATGGTGTCAAATACGGGTATACACAGACTATCTGTGGAATCCCTGCCGCAATCGAAAATCACACTCACTCCTCGCTTTCTTCCACATTATTCTCACCATTTATATTCATTCTGATGACTCTCGCCGTTCGCCTTTAAATTCGGGCCTAATTCATATTGTAGTTCCCAGATGTACTTGCTGCACGGGTTGAATCCGCAGGCCTGAGTCATGACGGCTCGCATCCTGAGCGGTGTGGTAGTATTTCTGGGATGGTTGAGGTGGGTAATTGTTGTTTGCATGTTCATTATCTTTCAACCTTGTCAATTACATGTACTGCTCTCACTCTAAATTCATTCGTTCCCTCTCCCGCGCCTTCTTCGCGTGTCCTAACCTAAAACTGATCGTCGTCGGTTCAATGCGTGTTCTATGTTCTCCGTCCCGCAGTCGATCTTGAAGAACCGGAACAAGGTGTCTGGAATGGGGGCTTCGATTCTCCGTGTTCGTGAGAAGGAGGGTAGTTTCAAGCCACCGGCCACATGCCACTATCCGCCGAGACCGCGATTGCCTGCACGTTGATAGTTTAACTTTCGGTGCGCGAGTTGCTTTGTACTCATGATATTACTTTACTTGACACGGGAACACCCGGAGGGAGCAAAATTCACCACTCATTGCGCCATGTACGTTGCCGAAGCTCCATGCACCATCTCTAAGATCATCTTGGTGTGGTCGCCATCCATGCGGGAGCAAACTAACTTGTGCGGGGGATTTTTAGGTACGCAAGCCAATCTGCCGGCCGCACAAGTCAACACGTGCACGTGTAAGTGAAATTGTTGACTTGCCCCGCACCGATCTCGACCTACTGTTCTAGTTTAATCAGGCAAGTTCCGAGATTGTAGTAAGCAGCTACCGCGGAGAGTTTAGGTTCACAAGTCAATCTGCCGCCCATTTCGCAATCCAGTAATCCTCGCACATACCAACTTGGGTTGGATTTGGGTGGAACTTTGACCAATAAGTATCCAGGCAAGTCCACCACCCGTACGCTATCTATATATCTGATTCCACATGCAACAATGTTGATTTGGCCCACTCAAATACTGAGGACAAAATTGGTGCTAATCGAACTTTGTACCGTGTGCGAGGTCATTGCTCCGAGGGCGAAGCTGCAATGACGACGATGCCGGGCATCAAGTTGACAGCCCTCTACTAGGCAGCAGGTATGTTCAAACTGATGTTTTACACAGTTATAGGATACTCAACTTCGACGCCAGTGGCGACGACGACAATCACGGCTTTTGATGCCATCAACAGTGTTGAATTGGAGCGAGGTTGGGTTCACAGGGCTCAGAGATGATTATGGCGTGATTGAGGACCTGGGGAAGATCTTCTGGAACATTTTATTTCAGTGGGTGAGCTGGCTGTAAAAGGCCGCATGCACAAGTCAACGCCCGCACACGCACGCCACGCACGCCAAGCCAAATTTCAAACTCCGCTTGGTGCGCAAGTCAATTTGGCCCGCACATCGGGTAACCCTCGCAATTGCAATTAGGGTCTCCTCCTCCCTTACTCCCGTTTCGGCTGGATGGGAAAGGAAGCCTGGGTCACCAACCATTTGTTCGGTTTCTGTCGTTGAACGACTAAAAGCCATTGTTATATCGACGCTGGAATTCATACCCATAGCGCTTTCGATGCTTGTTTTAGATATCACAGTTTCTGTTGAAACAATGTTGTTAATTCTGAGCACGGAGGATGTCGGGTGTACACACCACCAGCTGTCAGAGTGACTCCGTCACTGGAAGGTCTTCCATCGGAGGCCAAGTTCATGGCCTCGTTGAAGGGGCTGCTGAGCAGACACTCTTCCGTCTCAGGATTTAGGCTTTCAGTTGGAATTATCATATGGCCACTCGCAGATGGAGATGGATGTTGCAGCGCGGCCCGGGCTTGGTATGGTTTCTCCACATTCCTCAACAATCTAGCGATAAAACCCTTCGAAAAATTGGTGATTTTGGCAAGCATTTTATCTGTCAGAACATCTCGTGCAGCAGGGTTGTTCTTCTCCTTGTCAACGATTTTTTGTGTTAACTAAGAAGAATTAAATCAAAAAATCGCACGACAATGAAAAGGGACAAAGTACAATTCTACTCTTCTCGTCATACATTTCAGGATCTCGTTCCAAGGGTTGTGCATACTTAGCCATGCAATCCAATACGACAGGATTAATCAGTTTGAATAACCGATGTTCCTTCGTGTCGGTGATGGCCACATCTTCGTCAGCAGCTGCAGTACGTGAGGTTGGAGTCATCGGAGATGTTCCAGATGCAACTATAGTTGCAGGTGGTTTGACTACGACGGGATCGGTTAGCGTTTCACTGGATCTTGGATTTAGAGCCTCTTCGGCAAGAAGTATGGGCCTATCCGGTGCTCCCTTGTGAGGTTCGCCCGGAAGAATATAAAATCCCTTGTGCTCATCGGTCGATGAGGATGACTGTTGCAGCTCCTCTTCCAGCTCTCTCTCTCTAGGATCCACATCGCGGCCGTGAAGGGAGTCAATACCAGTAGTTCCTTCAAATAAAAAAGCATGAGTTCAGACTTAGGTTGAGTGCGGAAAATGTGATGTGCGTACCGGCTGTATTGTCAGGCTGTGTGGATTGGGTTGAAGTTGGGGTGCCTCCCCCTTCTAGGTCTCCAGCAACAGCCTTATTCTCACAGTAAACGGGCTTCGCACTGGTTGATTCTTGGAGTATCGCACATGAGTTCATGATTCAAGAATCAAGTGCGGTAAATTCCGCCTCCGTACCCTTAGGTGACGAGCTTTGCTGCTTTGAATCCAGATTTGAGCCAACTGACTTTTCCGTACACAGACCAGCTGATGTAGAGGATATTTGCTGGATGTCAGATGTGAATACCAGCGAGAGTTGAGACTAGATGAGCATACTGGAACGACAGCCTGCTTAGGTATCCGATAAGCCTTTGGGAGGGGTATCCGATATATCGGGTACGCCTTTGGTGAGGGTATTCGATATGGTACGATTCTCGGATGAGCAAGCAGCTAGGTACAAGATAATGGGAAGCCGGATTCGTTTCTCACAATTCACTGACTTCCTCTGCCAGTGATTTTGCAGTTTCATTCTCAGATTCTAGGATTTTCTCGAGGGACTCCGAGTTGTTGAGGTGCAGGTAGATATTTTTTGACTTGTTAAGCCATGAGAGCATGATCTGCAAGACCTGATATGGGGTCGTGAGGACCGTCGACGGTTGGTAGAAAAGCGACTTGGGGAGCTTATACCATAATGACGATTTCGGAATCAGATATATTGTCTCTCAAAACAGGTCCCATGAGGTCGAAGAGACCTCCTGAGTTCGTCAATTCCAGTATCGACTCATTTGTCGTGAGCTGGGCAGGTGATTCATGAAATTCTGAAGGAAGTTTGAAGAAAACCGGACGTACACGAAAATGGGTCAGAAGTTTTATCAAATTCTGTCGCTCTCCTCGCCAGCCTGAGGCTTGCCACAGCCTTTCCTTGATGTAAGGGTGATTTTCCAATGTGATCAATCGTTGTCTCGACTTGCATGCAGATCTGCGAGAGTCTGCGCTCATCGATCGACTCGGACAACCAAATACTCCCGAGAGATTTGCACCTGCCAAGCAAATCGCGATTTGCAGCTTGCTGATCGCCGATTTCCCCGTCTGAAAAGTTGAAACAGCCCATTTCGCGCCATTTCGCGCCGATGTGAAGGGTGTTTATCGTGTTTTTTCATGCTTTTTTCTCGGCGGTTTCCAAGTTTCCCGCGTGGAACAGACTGGACCTGACTGGACCGGAACACAAAGTCGCCGGTCAAAAACTGTAGACGGCACTCGGGTATGGTATAGCCGGTTCGGGGCCCGGGGATTTGCGGGCGTGGTCGCAATCGCCGCGAATCCCTTGATGCGGGTTCGTTTTCATGTGGGACGAGGTCGCCTCGCCGTTTCCGCCCTAGGCCCGCGTTTCGCACCTTCCTCTTGCCTCCCACTCCCGAAAACGCCCACTCCTTCCAGGATGGCCACCCTCGAGGCCAAAGCGTCGCCCGGTGGCGAGTCGACGCTCAAGGATTCGGAGTCGCAACAACAGCCCGGAAAAAAATCCGAGCAGCCTGCGCACGGCCTGTTAACGAGGCTGCCGCCGTGGGTCACCGAGCCGCTCAAGTCGCCACGGGCGTGGAAGGTCTTCCTGCGCTCGTGGGTCGCCGTGTTCGCGTCGTTCGTCATCCTGCTTCCGAACGCGTCGTTGCGCGTAGTCGGAACGACGTGCGTGCTTGATTTTCTTTACCTGCGGATATTCACCCTCGAATGTCACCAGCTCATTCTTCTCCATAATCACGGCCCTTTTCCTCCCGCCGTACTTTCCGATGCAGCTCACCATCTTCGTGCGTACATCTGAACCGTACCGAGCAATTCCGAATTAATTTCGATGTGTATGTGCAGCTCTTATCAACGCTCATGGTTGGGTTGTGCATGGGGTGGGGCATCGGTTTGGGTGCTATGCGAGCTGCCAACGCGGTCCGCGACCAGGCCGCCATTCAGGCGGTGGCGGCGCAGATCCAGACTAGGTACGTATCGTTCTGCACCTCGGAGTTTCAATTACGAACTAAAATAGAATCCAGCATCCAGGCCAACCCGGTATTCCAAGCGAACCCCGCACTCGCGCAGACAACTGCTATCTTCGCGGGGTGGTTCCTCGACACTCGGTGTGTTCCGTTTCTACTATGGGGTGATCAATCGATTATTAATTGGGTGGTTGAAAAAAAAAAAAAGGGCGACGGTGATCTACGGCGTTTTTCTCGCTGTCGGATCCTTCATCTTTGGCCTCATCCGGGCGTACGCGCCGAAACTGCTTTTCATGAGTATTTTCGGGACTATCGCAGGTGTGTGTTCATGCAACTCCCTTCTCAATCACTCGCTCAAGCCTTAGTCTAGTCGATATATTCTGCGTACGCTCACCCCTTCCCTTTCTCATACATACATTAATTTCTATCCTCGCAGTCAATCGGTCCCCTCTTCCCCACCAAGCGCTACACGCTCCTCAACTCGACCGCCATCTCCATCGCGTGCTACATGGGCATCGCCATCGTCACCACCCTGCTCGTCTTCCCCGAAACCATGAGCCACTCCGTCATGGACAGTCTCGCCGCGCAGCTCGCGCGCATCCAGGCGCTGGTGGCCATCCAGGATGACGTCCTACAGGCGCGAGCGGAAGAGCTCGCTGCACCCGGTGCTCCGTTGATCGAACGATTCAAGAAGCTGCGGGCTAGGGTGATTAGTACACAACAGCAGTGTGCGTCCTTTCAATAATTCTGCAGCTACACGTCGCTAAATGTGCCTTCCTTTCGGCAGTGGTAGCGAGCTCGGGCTTCCTCTCGCTCGAGTTCTCGTGGGGACGGTGGAACGGCGACGACCTGCGCGACCTCGAAGAGCCGACCGTCGCGCTCATCACGCGCGTCAGTGCGTATATCCTCATTTTGATAGTACTCATTTTTTTTAACGCGTACATTCCTTTTCCTTCCAGGCTGTCTCCTCAACTTCGACCGCCTTGCGGGCACCGCGCGCCTCCCCGCTCCGAACTCCTCGTCCGCGAGCCTTTCTGCCGGCAGCCTCGCGGACCCGCGCTGGCACGAGACGCACCTCCTCCGCGCGGTACACACAAAGCACGCGGCGCTCGAAGCTGCGCACGGCGTGCGCCCGGCGGATATCCTGCCCCTGCTAGACTCCGCTACGCGCCCGCTCCGGTCAGCGACGACAAGCGCACTCGGCACGCTAAAAGACGAGATCGTACACGTCAACCACACGCGGTGGAGGCGTGGTGCGAGCGGTGAAGAGCGGGCGGTGAAACTCCAGGAGGCGGCGGCGCAATTGAGAGCCGCGCTGGAGGCGTTCAACGCAGAGGGGAGGATGGAGCTCCTCGCACCGTTCCTGCCCCTGCTTGACGCCGCTGCCGCCTCTGGCGTGGATCTGGACAACGCAAGCGAGGAGGAGCTCCCGCTCCGCTCGCTCTTCGTCGCGTACGTGTTTGTTGCGAACCTCGTTGCGGTCGCGGACGCGGTATTGGGCCTTGTAGGCGCGGTGCAGGCGATTGACAGCAAACGGCCGAGGAAGGCGCGGTTGTGGGCACCTACGGGCGTGCGCTCGATCTGGAAATTGGTTACGGCGAGAGGGGATAAGGCGGATGGCGCGTTTGGAGAGGATACGAGCCCGCCGATGAAGCCGATGGCGAGTGCGGGTAGGGGTGGGGAGGCTGAATATCGTGCGCACCTTTTCTTCCGTCGATTAATAATCGCGAACTGACTGAGCGTATTTGGGAATGCAGGGAAGGATCCGGACAGCCGTCCGCCGACGAACGCGCTGCAAAGGCTCATGCATGTTATCCACAAGGTCTATTTGTGGACGGGCACCGCTGAGGCTGTTGTATGTTGATCTTCACTTTTCAACCACAGGATATTTGCTGACCAGCTCGCAGTTCACCTTCAAATACGTGATTGTATCCATCGCGCTGTGGCTTCCCGCCATCTTCCGGAACTCTGCTCGTGCGTTTTATCCTGTCTTTCCCTCGTTCATCCTTCAGTGGGAGCTGACATGTATCTGTGTACGCAGATATCTACTACGTCGAAAAGGGCGTATGGTGCGTGTGTTTTTGTCGTCAATGTATCAATGATTCTAAACTATCTTACACACAGGGCGCTCATCATGGCGCAGACGACGATGAACATCTACGCTGCGGATCAGATATACAAGTGCGTATATGGGAGCCCCCGCCTCCCCTTATGATCAACAATAATCACCCCTTTCCAGCTACGTTACCCGCCTGGGCGGCACCCTCCTCGGGCTCGTGCTGGGGTTGATTGCTTGGTATGCCGGTGTGTATACTCTGTCGTCGCATATCGATTGATGTACTGAGAATTAAATCCTCGCTAGGGAACGGCACGGGCAGCGGAAACCCATACGGGGCCGCCGCAGCTTTTGGCGTCGTCTCCATCCCGCTCGTCTTTCTGCGTGTATTCTCGCCGGAGCATCTGCTTGCAGGGAACGTCATGTGTTGTGTATGTCCGGCTCCCTGTCGTTACATATGTTTGCTGATGAACATCGACATAGGCGACATTCGCGCTTGTGGTATGTTCATTTCGCTAGCCGTTGGATGCGATGTTGTGCAGGACACTAATCAACGTCGGATAGGTCGGATATTCCTGGGTAGACGGTAACACCGTTCAATTCGCATCCCCTGGGCTGGGTTGGTCGGTCGCATGGCGGCGATGGACACTCGTCGCCATCGGCTCCGCCGCGTCCTTCATTGTCATGATGTTCCCGCCCAAGTCCGGCCGCAAGGCCGTTCGCCAGCGCAATGCCGCCTCCATTGCGTCGCTCGCGTCCGTCTACGGGTTCCTCGTCTCCGCGTGGATTGGCTCACGCGATGACCAGGATGAGGAGAGCGCGGACGTGAAGCGTGAACACGAAAACCAACACGAACACGATGAGCTCGAGGAAGTAAAGGATCAGAAGCGCACCCTACCCGCGACCGTGACGCCTGCGTGGACAGCCGAGTTCCGCGCGCGGCTGATGGTGTTCGCGGAGGAGATGCACACGATCCGCGAGCTGACTGACCTCGCGCGGTGGGAGGGGAGCATCCGTGGGAAGTGGCCCGCGGCGCAGTACATGCAACTAGTTGACATCCAGGCCGACATGGTTGCCAGTCTTGCACAGGTGCGGACCTCCCCTATGCGCCATGTCTTCAACACGTACTAACAACCATGAGCAGCTCGGGAGCTCCCTCGGTTACCTCGAGAAAGAGTGGCGGTTGACGTTCCTGCACAGCTCGAAAGTTCTCAACCCACATTTCGTGCGTAGCCCTTTTTCTTCAAATATTTTCGAGTGATTTATCTTGTGACGCAGATTGCGGACGTCATGGCCGTCTTCGCACTCATCTCTCAATCGCTGCGCACCGGGGAGCCCATGCACCAGGTTGTCCCCAGCAGCCTTCTAGACCGCCTTTTCTACCACGACGCAGCCCACCAGCCGCGCTCGCCCGTCGTGGCTGTTGATGCCACCGGTCGGCGCGGGAAGGTCGTCGACGTTGCGGGCATCAAGTCCCTCAGTTATATGTACTACGCGTCCAGCGTCGTCGCTGTGTACCAGCTTCTTCGGGTGCGTTCAGCCTTATCTCGTTTCATAAGTTGGACGTTTATTCATTGATTCACTTACGCACTTGCAGTCCCTAGACGAGCTGCATCGCATCACAAAAGACTTGTGCGGTGAAATTCCGCTCGGTGGGTTCGCAGACTGGCGCGACGAGTACGACCGCACGCATGCCGCGGTTTAAATTTTGCATTTAGTACCGATTAGATTTGGGAAGATAGATATTAGATGCGGGGGAGTAATGTACTAAGAGTTTAATTTAGATATTTAGATGTGCTCAGACTACCATCCGGTCCTATTCCATTTGCACAGTTTGTCAGTCGGATTCAACGTTCTACGAAACCAAAGAGCCCAAGCATCGGCTGCAGTCCCATCTGTACTTGCTATGGGAAGCGCCTTGGGATCCAAGGTGGCCTAAGTTCGAGGCCCATTATTTATCGGGGTGAATCGCAGACCCAGGAGACATGTCATATGCCCCCAAATACTGCCAACAGCCACGCATCGTGTAAGTTGGGACACGGTATGTTCGGACCGATAGGTTGTTCGGACCCGGAGGCTGGTTTGCAGCATGCTTGGCCAGATAAACGACGCAATTTTTGCCAGGTTGAAGGCATGCTACTGTACATAGCTCATCCAGTACATAACCCAGCTCCATGGACCTTTCAGGGTGTAATGGTCTAGCGGCTAATACCTCATATGTTCGGTCGGGCTCTGCCGAGTAACTTGTCGCTGTCCGCCCCATCCACCCATGGATTGCCCCCCAGGAGGGATCGGGCCGCTGAACAGGTAATCTTTTGTTCCTTTTTTGCTATTATTTTTGCTGGAGCCCGAAAAAAATCATAGTGCTCCAGCCTCCCATGTGCTCGTGCTGTGGTCGATTTATGTGCCCTGCCTAGACCGATTTACACGCTTGCCTCTAAGTAGTGGGCGGGGCGGCGCAGAAACCCTGAGTCCTGACCAAGTCCTGACATATTTACCTAGTACCAGTTGTCAGCCAGAAACTGGCGTTCAAAAAAACCAACATCGTCTTTGACTGAAGTTCAGGATAGCATATGAGCAATAGGACTCTCGGTTGTGTTATCTTTATTGGAGAAAGCAAAAGCTTGTTTGTTTGTTTACGGTTATTGACGCGTCATTGGCGCGTGACGTCACGCGTCCCGCTTCTTTCCTCCTGCCACCACCATCTCCCAAACGCAACTTTATAACGACCGCAATGAGCGCCAGCCTGCCCGACGAAATTGTCTCAGAGATCCTCTCCCCAGCCCTGAAGGTTCCCGACGACATGTTCTCCGACATTGACTCCTCAAAATCTCCCTTTGCGTCGATGTCTCATTCCGTATCGAACTCCTCTCTTCTCCTCGTTTGCAAATCGTGGCTACGTGTCGCTACTCCTTTGCTCTATTCTGTTGTTATAATCCGCTCCAAACCCCAGGTGCGCGCTCTTCAGGCCGCTCTACACAACACCCCAGATCTTGGTCGATTCGTGAAGAAGCTACGCGTAGAAGGAGGCTTCGGGAATCTCATGCACCAAATCCTCCAACAAACACCAAATATTAGCGATATCTTTGTCTCGCTGCAGATTCACTCTTCCGATTCCTCGTCTGGACTCGCACTCGGCCTGCCGTTGATCAATCCGACTCGTCTCATTATTTTTGACGATAACGCGACTTTACTCAAGAACAAGGCGGTGTTACAGTTAATGACCACCCTGAAAAGCTGCGCGCGCAAGTGGAACAACCTCGTACGCATTATCCTTTGACTCACCTTAACAGCACTTACGTACATTGACCTCGGCTGTAGAACACGATTCATTTCCCCTACGACAGAATATCAATGACAGCACGACAAGATTTCTGTACCTCCCTATGTTCCTTGCCGACGATCCAGACTGTATCATTTCCGAAGTGCCACTCCCATTTCGTGCCGTTTCTCGCGGAAATCGCCAAGACCCTCTCGCTCAGGGCCATAGAGATACGGTCTGAGTTGACACAGACTTCAGCCCTCATTTTGACGGACTCCCGACTCAATGCACTGTTGCGCTATCCGAACGCATCGTACGTCCATGCTCATGCCCCGGTATCAATGACCCACAACTGTTTTCCGATAGATCCACCACAGAATCACTTGTATATGAAAATGAAACCAACGCCTGCTTGCCCATCAACCCCACTTTCTGCCCATTAATCTCCACTCCGCAACCGGTCTCCGACCTGATTTGGTCTCGCATCCTTTTCTTCGTCATGCTATCACGCAAGCAGCATCCTCAGGGCATGAAGGCGTCGAAAGTGCTGCCTGAAGTGAATTCTGGGCGTCTGCAATTCCTCTTGGTGTCGAAATTGTTCTGTGTAAGATTTCATCCCGCTGCTGTCACGCTTGAGGTCTCATCCAGTCACAATTCAGCGTCTTGGACTTCCGCATTTGTACTACTACCCCATCTTCCATTCAAGTCCCCAAGTTTTAGATCGCTTCTTAGGCGCGTTGGTCGCGCAATCTTCCCTGGGTCAACATGTCCGCAAGTTCGACATAGAATCCTGCCCGCTTTATTATCCTGAAAACATTGCTTCGTTCTTTCATCAGTCCTACAATCTTACACATGTAATCGGCAATGACTTCCAGTCCATGCCCTGGGCTGCGTTCGCCACACTCGCAAAGACCGCAGGCAGCACGCTCCAAGTGTTCACTAGCTTTCCTCTCACTTTCCCCGCCAGCCGGAGCGCAACCAACCATTCGCCTCTTATTTTCACGCTTTTTACTGCCCTACGAAGCTTAACGTGGTCCTGCAAATATCCTAGAAAAACGGTGCGCCCCACGTTTAATGTAGCAGACGAAGTGTCGATGGTGGCCGCGCTACCCGCGTTGAAATCTATCCGGATCACAAGCCCCGAGATTGTCTCCGTCCTCGCTCAAATGACGTGCGTTTCCAACCCATTCATACCCGCACGTACGCCTTATCATCGATGCATCTATAGCCTGCCAAGCCTGCAATGCGTGACCTTTAACGTTCACGACGCCTCGGTGGCTACGTTTCTAGACGCCCATGGTACAAAAATCCAGCAACTCGACGTTTGCAGAGGCACGATCAGCGGACAATCATGCTTGAAACTCTGTCCTGCCATGACGACGTTCTCTTGCCGCGTGGATGCTGCGGATGGCTATGTATGCACAATGTATTCTATATTGCCCACTGACGCCAGCGCAGGATATCGGCTGCAGCGCACTCGACGAGGGACGCAAACACGCGTTCCTCAACCAATTGATACTGAGCAAAATTTCGAGGTGCGCCCTTCCCACCGATTCTCCCAATTCAAAATAATAGTTTCTTAGTGGAGGTAAACTCAAGGACGAGCAGGATTGGGACGCATTCTTTTCATCGCTGGACGTCTCGAATCTACCTGCGCTACGCGAAGTGCGCATCTCGGCTTGCGAGTGGCCTACAACCGAGTCAGTTCTCGAAAATTTTGGTGAAGGCGTTGATTCATTATTCCTTCTCGTGTAGGCACACCATTGCGAAGAGCGTGTGGGTCAAATGGGCGGAAATCTTTCCGGCTCGCGGCCTGAAGCTGACGGACGAAGCAGGGACGGAGTGGCGTCCGCGGCTGAAGACGAACCGCTGGGCTTGATTGTGGATGGTTGAAACTGTATCTCAATTGGCTCTGAACTGTGACCTGCTACACACCTCTGGAAATGTTGTTCAAAATCCTTCCCAACTCTGGAAATGTACCTTCCATTCTCCGAACACAGAGCTGTATTGACGGGAATGGCAAGTTGCGCGACTTCCGACGAAGTAGGTTGGGACAGACGGTTCAGTCACGATAGAGGTCAACAACATAATTGGACGACGTCAAAATTGCAGGACTTTCACCACAGATTTACCGATCAGGCTCACATGGAATAAACTAGGTTGAAATGAATCGAAACTCGAATTTACATATCGCAGAGAGAAAAAACCGCGTAGGTAAATTGAATATCAAGAGTGAGAGAGGTTTCGCTCTATCCTAGGAATAGTATTGCTGATCAAACATGTGAGGATCCCTCCAACCGCCAGCTATCGCATCGCGGCGTGCTTCGACCAGCGTTCTGCAGGATTTGACGGTGTCAATGTAGAAGCCGGTAAGTCATCTTCGTAGATGTCACATCGGTCGAAATATATGCGCGCTACGGACGAAACAGTCAGGATGACGCCTCCTTGCTGACAGGCAAGACCAACCTTGATCTGAAGTTGGACGTTAGACGTGTGGGGACTTCGCAGGAGCGCCCCCAAACCCGAACTGGGACGAGAGTGCGCCGAACGCGGACCCGTAGTTTTTGCCAGTCGGAATCGACTGGTATGCGCCCTGGGCAGCGGGTGATTTTTGTTTGTTCGAAGAGACGCTGCGCTGCTTGGAGCAGACACTCGGTGCTCTCCCGGCCACCCCGTACGTGGACTGCAGGCTCGCAAATGCCGCGGCGTAGTCTTTCGGTGCGGAGGCGGAGGAGGCCGTGGATGCGCGGGAGGAAGCGATGCAGGACGAAGAAGACATTGTTATAGAGCAGATGTTAGACGGTTGTCGAGTTCAAGCTAGCTTTCAAGGCTGTTGGAGGTTTGCGGGACGTGCAAGAGGCAGTTGCTTTGTGGTTTTTGTTGCTCAATTCTTCGGCTTTTATGGGCGTCGGCGGGACGCCTGCGGAGGACTTGCGCAGCAGAACCAATGATTGCCAGGGTAGCCGCGTCCATCGGGCGGGACGCCGCAGCAGGAACGTTAACCCTCGATATCGCAGGGCCCGTCCTGCGCCCGGTGTGAACACTGCGGGCGGTGAGGGTACAGATCAGAAGTGCTGCGGATTTTGATCCCAGTCCCACTTTCAAGTTCAAAAATTTCTACGTCTCCGAGTCATGGATCTCGTCCATTCCTCATGATTTGGTCCTACCTTCTTGCATGCAGTGATGCATTCGGGGAGGCCGACCCAGTTTTCGAACTATGTAGTGCCAATTGGCATTGAATTTGGATTTTTGAGTCAAAGCGAGAGGCGAGCGTGCTACGTATGTATGGATGGGCGTATGTAAGTACTTGTTATGCGGAACTCGGGTGGGTCGTGCGAGTACGTGATATATGGGACATGAATGGGATGGATGGTGAAACGAAGTGGAGAATGCGGAATGGATGGATGAGGGAAGCGGGGGAACGGGGTTTTGAATGTGGAGGGTAATGAGGAAGTTGGATGGGAATGGTGACGTATGTAGAAGCGCACAACCGAACCTGGCTATCCAGGACGCGTACGGCGAGAGCAAGCGCGGGGCGGGAATCGTGAGTCGTGAGCATGGCTGGCAATTGCCAGACATGATGAGGCGGTGGTGCTGGGACGGATGGACGTATGTACGGATAACTAACTACGACGGACACGGACACGGAACGGGATGTGAAAGCGACGACAGCGAGTGCGAGTGCAGCAAAAATAATAAGCAGGCGGAGGCGGATCGAGAAGCGGAATTGGGGGCTCAAGAATCAGCGCAGGGGAGGGGTGCGCTGATGCACCCTGGGGGGGAACATGCCTAGGGTTTGTACCCGGCAAAGTACGGGTGTAAGAGCGCGCGTTTGGCTGGAAAAGAAAAGTGGGATTTAGCTCGTGTCTTCGGATGCGAGGAGAAGGAGGATTGAATGTGAAGACGAGGATAGTCAATGCTATGGGAGGAAGGGAAAGTAGTGCACACGCACACGAAGCAAGGAAGCCGGAAGGAAGGAAGGAAGAAGTGCTCACCCGAGATGCGCTTGGAAGAGTCGTACATGAGCGTTGCCTGCGTAAATGGGTTGCTTAGCTCGAGTCACAACATTGGGATGGCATCGCGTGAAAACACACACACCTGCAGTATGTCAATCCCATCTTTGTCTAAATTCGGCACGATGCGCGCCAGCTCCTGCGCGGACCACTGCGGGAAGGTCGGTTTGTAGTCCGGCAGTGCTTGGAGGCCCGGCCAGCTCGCCTCGTCGGGTGTCCCGAGAATCCTGCGGGAAGATTAGTGTGCGTTCGTGACTGAGATTGATTTCGTGGGCCTCCGGTATGCCGCGCCTTGCCGGTGGAAGTTCTTCCCTTCGGCATTTTCCACTATGTTCGGCCCACGCAAGATGAAGAAGGAAACAAAAGCGAAAACGCTCACCTAAAGATCTTGAAGATCTGATCGATTTCCGAGTCGCCCGGGAACAAGGGCTGGCCCTGCATCGCCATCTCCGCGAAGATGCAGCCAACGCTCCACATGTCGAGCCCGGTGCTGTAGTGACGCGCACCAAGAAGGACCTCGGGTGCGCGGTACCAGAGGGTGACGACCTGCGAAGGAGTTCAGTTGAAGTAAGTTAGAGGGGAAGGGAGTGTTGTTTCCGAAAACTGAAGAAAGGGAGGGGCCAAAGAGACACAGGGAGAATGGGGAACACGCACCTCATGCGTATACGTCCGCATCGGCACACCAAACGCGCGCGCGAGCCCAAAATCGGCCAATTTTAGGATCTCGCTGTTGCCATGCTCGTCACGCTCCCTGCGAAAATAGGACGGTGTCAGCGTCTGACTTTTTATAGTTGCCATAGCAGAGAGAAAAAAGGCGGCGTTGAGTTTCTTGAAAGGGAGGGATAAGGCAGGCCTGAAATTGCATCTATAATGTTAAACACAAGGCGGAGAAAGAAAGCCTGGCACTATTGCGAAGGGGAAAAAAGGAAGAAAGGACCAACACCCACCCAGGCGCCTGCGCAATCAACAAGTTCTGCGGCTTGAGATCGCGGTGCAGGATGCGGTGCCCGTGGCAGAATCGCAGCCCGGCCGTCAGCTGGTGGGTGAATTTCTGCGTTACATCAAGTTAGCAATCGTGCGGTGATCTTGTGGGTCCGAGAAAGAGGTGAATTGATACGGGCGGAGTAATTTGGAAGAATGATGGAGTCGAGGACATAGAGCAGGAAAAAAGGCGAAAAAGAAAAAAAAGAAAAAAGAAAAAAGCTTTCCACCCAAAAAGGAACGTTGAACCAAGATGATGGCATCAATAGAATTTCAACCAGGACCACGTGATGAAGAATAGTTCGGCGCGAAAATGGCGCGACGGACCGATCGCGACAAATGCGCGCGTCGGACGCGCCGGACCGAACGCGAAGCGCAAACGGATCGGCCGACGCGAATTGGCCGACGAATGGGCAAATTCGTATTGGCAGCAGCTCTCGCGAGCAGGTGCAGAATGGGAGGGAATGGATGAGCAGCGGCCGCAGGTGAGACAGACAGCTCATGAATCTCCATAAAATCAGGGCGCGCATCAGCGAGGATCAACGTCAGCGCCCTAATGATCAACGCCCGCCCAACAATTAGAAGAATGTGAAATCGCGGGAAAGATCAGTCGCGATCGCGAATAATCAATCGAAATCGAAATACAACGGCGGAGCCATCATTGGCGGGCCGCGCCAGCATGAAGAACAAATGTGAATGCAATGGCGCATCAGTGCCGCGGCAAGCGAAAGGCGCGAACCGGGCGCCCCGGCAGCGGAAGACCCGAAGAACAATATTTGCGCGAGTGAAAAGCCGAAGAGCACGCGAATGAAGCCCGAGAAGCGAAAAATGCCCGTGCCAAAAGCAAAAGCGGTATCACCGCGCAACGGCAAATGGAGCAAAAAACAAGCGGGAAAAACGTGGAGAACAATGGGGAAAAACGTGGCCGGCGAAATAGGGGCTCCGGTGACAACGACAACGGATGAAATGATGGCGAATGAAACATTGCTTGCCGCCATGAGAGGCACGGAAGCGAACCGGGAACGATGAGAAGGGGGGAAAAATAAAAAGGATTGGTGGGCGCGAAAAGAAGGGAGTCGCGCGATACTGATGAGGAATGAAGAGAAGCAGGTGAATTAACGAAGAGAAGGAAGGGGCCGGGTAACGAGGAAGAATGGAGAAAGGGATGAAAAAGAAATGACGAGACATAATGGAAGAAAGCGCACCTTGACGACATGGGGCGAGATGGGAGCGTGGTCGCGATTGCCGTTCTCCATGTAGCGCTTGAGATCGACGTCGAGGTACTCGAAGACGAGGTAGAGCTTCTGGTCGGCGTGCACGATGTCGAGGAGGCTGGTAAGGAATACAAACATTCACGGTGGTTTGAAGATAGGCAGGGAAGAAAGTCAGCTCGGAAGAGGAGAGCAAAAAATGCAAATGCCACCCTCACGCACCGTACGATATGCTCGTCGTTGAGCTCTTTGAGCAGGCTGATTTCGCGGATCGCAGTGCTGGGCACGCCCTCGTCCTCCGCCTCGAGCCGTATCTTCTTCAGCGCCACGATCGAGCCCGACGACACATCGCGCGCCTTGTACACCACCCCGTACGTCCCTACCCAGCAGCATTGAATTCTTGCCGCGCTGCATCCACCACCGCGATAGAGCACACACCTTCGCCTGCGGCCACGAACGATGATTAGCGCCTCGTACCGAAATCAGAGGACAGACCCACCGATTTTCTCGATTTTTGAGTAGCTTTTTTTTCGGCGAGCCGTTCTTCAGCTTTCTCCTGGAAGAAGAGAGGGAGACGGATGCTCACCGGTCCATTCTGAGTGGTCTGCTCGCGCTCGGGACGGTCGACGGTCGACGGTAGTGGGCGGATCAGGGAGAGTCCTTATGCGTGTGCGTGTAATGCGTGTTACTGAATCATGTATGTATAACGGCGTGATAGCCTAAGCTTAGGTAATTATCGATGGTTCGTTGCCAGCTGCTGCGTTCCTGACCGTCGACACCCCCGAATTCAATCCCAATGCAATTCAGGAGTATTCGGTGCAGCGCTGGCTGGGTGCAGTACGGGTGGTGAAAGGAAAACAAAAAGGAAGCTTCTTTTTTCTAATTTATGCACAGCCACTGCCGCGCGCCGGAAAGGGCCGCGCTTGCACGCGTAGGTATCTGATATCGCCCTCCATCATAACCCACGACCTCCATTCTGTGGCGTCTTGATTCCATTCCATGGCCACTCGGCGTCGCCCAGGGAAAAAAAAAAGAAAAATGGGACCGAGCATGCATTTATCAGAGATTGCGATAGACAGACAGCAGACGAGACAGACCTAATGCACTGGCAGAAGACGCGTAGACGCGTATCTATCACCCGCTGGCGCGTAATTGTAATGCATCTATCAAGCTCAGTTCAAACCGTGACGACATCTTGGCGGGCCTTTTCGGCACCGCGCGGTCTACCCTGGCGACGAGGGCTTCAACTTCTTTGTTGCAACCATGACGCCGTCATCGCCTGCTGGTTCTTTTTCTCCGCTTTCCGTCGTTTTCTATTCAGCTTCGCGCGCTGCCTCTTTACTATCTACCCTTCACACACCCGGATCCCAGTTGTGCAATGCAACAACTGCAAGTATTGCGAACACAACGTCATGATCCCCGTGCTATGGGGGCGACGCCCGGGTGCCGATCGTACGTCGCCTTGCTGGCGTTATATGTTGAAACGTTTTGGCCTTATGTTGAGCCCATTTATTGGCGTGTTCAACCCCATCTCGGCCTTCCGTTCGCGCGGTGCATCGTACAACTGACCGGCGACAACATTCCATGGTTGCATTTCCCCAGACTCACTCTAATTTTAAATGCGGGGGATGTTGGCAACAGCGTATTAATATAGGCGGAGGCGCTGTACCTCTGAAATAGGTAAGTATACCTCGACATAACACGCTCTAGATGGTTATCACTTGTATGTGTGCGCCTCGGTTCTGCCGGTATCTATCGTTCGAACGTTGCAACTCAAGTAAATTCAATGCTGAACACCGAGGCAAGAAATACAGGCTTCAATTTTCCCCCCCGCGCGACAGTCTAAGAGGATGCATAGTAACGATGAAGAACAAGGAGATCAACGGGAATCCAACTCAGCTAAGTATAACCATAGTCGCGATTTAATTCAACCGTTAATCAATGGCCACTAGCTGGACTGCACCAGACTAGATCCCATCCAGAGTCGCGTTGCATCGCTAATCAGTGGCTGGCTGGACTACACCACACTGCATCCCGGGTGTGCAGATGTGACACTACACTCCGCAGTTGTAACTCAACTGCTCCAGTTTCCTGCATTGTACCGTCCCATAACTGGTTCAAACGCGCTGCTGAATTTAGGATCTACGTAGGGCTATTGGGTTACCTCCCCCACATGATACATCCGCCTTAAGGTACACCCCAACGCACCCGAGGTCAACGAGTTTGCCAAAGTACTGGCGCGATACGCCCACTTGCTGGCGCAACAAACACGGGGACCCACACCCAACCGCATCCGCGCAATGTTCCAACGACCGAGTACACCGACCCCCGTGTCTTCGCGGGGGTGGGTGCGGTCATGTGAACAGATCTAAACTGACGGACCAACTTGGCATGCCACGAATGGGCAGCTACGTGATTAGGTATGAGGCAGATGTTTATGTTTCTGTGAGAAGCAAGAAGTAGGGAGAATGGAAGCGGAGAGAGAGAGAGAGTCGAGTGACAGGGCTAGCGAAAATTCGACTTGAGTTGGCAGCGAAAATCGGTGGCAGAGAGGACCCGAGAGACAATTCTGAATAATTCAGGTCTGGAGGCAATCATGTCGGCGAGCGTTCTTGCCCAGCGTCGGTGATTGCACTATCCATCGTGTGTGAATGGGCGACTGAGTGGTGGGCGAACAAGTCCAAGAGGTATGCGTATCTTTGTTTCTTCGCGTGAAGAACCAGGAAGTAGTATTAGGACAAGCGCGGGAAGTATTGGGACAAAGGCGCGACTTTAGAAGCGGAAATTGGGAATCAGAAGCAGAAAGCTGATCTCCAGGGGCAGCTAGAAAATGGAAGAATAGAAACCTCCAGCTTGTGGGAGCTTCCGAGTCGAACAAGTCCCGAATTCGAAGTTAAACCATCGTCGTGCAGTAATATTCGTAAGCAGATCCAGTGGTGCTTATACGCAACTGTCGACAATTCCGAGTCGGCCGACTGACCTGGGACGTTGGAATCCACTTACACTGGTAGACATCAGCCAGCAAACGACATGAGAGTTTGGAAAGAGATCCAGATTCTAGAGGATCCACGTGCCGGGCGGCCGCTAATCTTCTCCGAGTCCTCGTCTGTTCTCGTCATGTTGATGCTGTGTTGATGCAACTCCCGATCACCCCTCCGCTAATCATGTCGGCTGCTTGGCGCGTCGGACCGCCGCCCCCCGACGCGAAAATATTAGATTTACATTGATTTTGTCGACCCCGGTCCCCGAGCCTAGCCAGACTTCGCTGACGCGCTCGGCGGAGTTGAATTCCGCGTCAAGTCATACTAAATAGAAACCGGAAATGAGCCCCGACCTGCCAAACGCGTCAACTCAGATGAGGGCGCCCGGTGCAGGATCACTGCGGGTAAATTACCAGAGAGGACGGCATCAGGGTGGGTATATTTTTAGAGGGCACGTTGTCCTCGAGATATCGGCATTACTGTACTGCAATGTGGCAGAATGCGGGACGGCGAGCGCGTCTAACCGTCTAAAAAGCTATCTTGCGCCTAATATGCGCGCTTTTAATGTCGGACATTGCGACCAATGATAACAATAGGAGAAGGGGATACGACGTACGTTACGGTACTGTGGCGGCGATACCGGAGCGCGCGGGGATGCATGCTAAATTCAGTGGTGATCAATTTGTTGGAAATAGGGATGAGCCAACGAAGCACATTGCGCGCTCAGAACTGATGGACCGTGTTTGCTATCTTCGTTCATGTACTCATAACTAGGCGGCGGTTATTTGTTCTGCGGTTTCACGTACCCAGAGCTCTTTATGAGGTACCGGGGTTTCTTTCCTCAGGGAAACAAGTGCCTCGCACTGGTGGACGTAAGTGCAGATTACTTAGACATGTTGGCTGGGTGGGAATTTCCAGATATAAACCAACTGAGCTGCGTTGTCCATTCGTGACTCGGGTTAGGTGCAGAGCTAGAAGCCGTGGAAATCAGATATTGGACGCCACAGGGCATAGACAAACATCGCTACCGGCATACCGCCACTATGTGATTGCAGGCCGATTTAAATTAGGAATGCGGAGTCCCGCGTCTGGAACGCGTCGTTGGATGGATCATCGTACACCCTTGTACGCCGGCGCGCCCGCTCAGCGCACGCCAAGCCAGATTACCGTGGTTGGTTGTCTCAGATGGAACTGCATATGACAACTTCAATACGTCATTTATTCCTTCCTTCCTTCCTTCCTTCCTTCCATGGCGAAATACATAGGAAGAGGTAAAATGGAGACATTGGATTTAGAACACGGCGTTGAATGCCCGGAGTATCCTTATGGGTCTTCAGCACATGTTATCGCGGTTCAGCCGGTGCGGGCTCCTCGGGCCTCGAAAAACTGCTGTAAGGAGAGTCGTCACGAAGTTGATGAGATGTCTGGTGAACGGGTCTGTGTTCACGATGATTCTGAAGATTATTTTGCCCGCCCAGTCAATCCGACTTTTACTTACTGTAAGTTTCCTTCGAGAGACACAGAGAAGAGTTGACTTTTCAGCAAAAATCTCCTCACTCAACAAACCTGTCGGCGAGCAAAAAGATGAGCCACACATGCTAATTGTACACGAGTCGCGAAATAACTTGAAATCGAACATGACCACATGATGATGCGCTATGCACTTCATCCAGAAGTGTTTGAAACCGAAGACACAGATAAAATTCTTCATAGACTCTCCAAGATTTTTAAATATATGGACGAGCTGCGCGCTACGCGACCCCGCACAAGTAATGTTCCTGGTGTGCACATCCTCCGCAGAACCGGGGTACCTCCCCCCGTTGACGTCTATAAAAGCGAGGAGTTGCGGATTGAAGGACAGAAAGCATCACAACCGTCTTGTGCATCCCACAAAGCTCCAGCAGGCTTGCACTTGACAACTTTCCAACACCTGCCTTCATGCCGCCCATCTACAACTTCCTCAGCATCCGCATCGAAGGACTGAGCTGCGCATAAGTACGCGACACTGCAATTTGCTTACCCCGTTGACGATGCGTGCCGAGTTTCGGGGGTGCCAGTCCTTCGAGAACCATCAAACGTCTAGCTCCAAATCGAAGTAGGTCTTGGTTTTTTTTTTCCGTCCATGGATCCGTCCGTAGTGCGACCGCTGTGATTTTTACTGAATATGCAGCAAGTTTGCCCTCTGTCAAAGCTCTGTAATGTTGCGCAACACTGACCGACGCACGCCATGTCAGTTATCAGTTTGGAGAGACAACCCGTATCCATCATAGGCTAGGAAGTAGTAGGATGATGCCGCTCTCGCCGTTGCGACGGTAGTTTCCCGATCTAAGTAACAATATATGTAACTAATCTCAGTCTGATCCAAGTCTGATCGGCAAGTCTATCTCATTCGAAGAAAGTCCTTCAGTTTGAATGGCGTCCAATTTTCTGGCACCGCCATGGAACCCCGTCTGTCCTGATTTTGAATTTTGATTTGGAATGGATTCCGGTTACTTATAAGAGTTAGGTTATAAACCAATTATAAACTCAAAAGTCGAACAAAGACACGTGACGTGCTATCCAGTTCAACCACAAAACCAAACAGAGAAATTTTCACCTTCCTTCCCTTCGTTAACTTCCGACGTATCGAAGATAGTATCTCGTCTTTTTATCCTCTATTCACCGGCTCCCATCAGCTACTAATCACGAGATGGCGCAGTCCAACCCAAGCGTCATATTGCTTGCGACATCCGCATGCCACAGATGTCTTCATAATGAGGACATTATCAGCGATATACTCAACCGTTATCCACAGGGCGGCAAGCCAGAGGCCGAAAATCAGAATCTCCTGAATGTTGCTCTTGCTTGTAAAGCACTGAAGGAGCCGGCTTTGAACGAGCTCTGGCGGGAACTCCATAGTCTAACCCCGCTTCTGCGCCTCTTACCCTTCGTGAAACTAATTGGGGGTACATATGTGGGTATCTAATATTCGGCCTTGATATAGTATTAGTAATGTAATTGTTCATCCCACTATTCCCAGGTTTTCACAGGGATGGCCACCGCAGTCGATTGGGGCACATTTGATCAGTACGCGGACCGGGTCAGAGCCATGTCGATTCAGACGTATTACAACGATGGAACCACCGTAGACCCATCCGTTTATCTCAAAATTGCGCGTATGCGTGACGGGCCAATTCTACCCCGCCTCCGCATGCTTTTCTGCGTGCCCCTATTCTCCCAAGCGACAACCTTGATCAGCCCATTCCTCCGATACATCTGGATTGAATCCGACGACACTCGCATGGCCACGGCATTCCTTTCCACTGTCGCTTCGAATGCGAAGAACATTGAAAGACTGAGGGTTAATCTCACAGGACCTTTCCATCCGTCGATGCATACCTGCCTCATGAAGTTCTGTGACGTGCCCAAGTTGGATCTAGCGCTAATAAACAGCCCTCTCGCAGCATATATCGAGCTAGACAAAGTTCTAGCCCAGTCTCAGATCAAGTTCCTCACGATCATCGCCCCGGATCAGTGGGAGCGAGATATTTGTAGACACGCCCTTCCTTCAGGGTTTGTGAATCTGAAGGACTTCAGCGTAGAGGGCGGGTTCGAGTTCATAAACGCTGCTATTTCTCGCGTTGAATCCACCACTTTATCCAATATTACTATTGGGATCCCTGGCTCGAATCCTTCCCCATTGAACCTGGACTGGAAGCCACTGGTTGGGGTATTATTCAACCGTTGGTCATCGTTGCAGGAACTGATATTCGACTTGCAATACACCTCGGCTCCCATCAGCGCTCGCTCGCTCTTTGACTCTCTGAGCAATGTTCGCAGTTTGACCAAGTTCAGCCTTTCGTACTACTGGCCCATCACAATCCACGACAGAGATATCCTCTTTTTGGCCCAAAGGTGCCCTGAACTACAGTGCCTAGTGCTTCATTGCGGAAAACACGAGGAGAACGTAGCACCAACCATTTCGTGCCTGCCGTATCTAGCACTGAACTGCCAAAAGCTTGTTGTTGTCGAGATGTCTATGAGCTCCCGTGTAGAGCTTCCGTTTGAAGTACCTTTCGACGCCCGCGGCAACAAATCGCTTCGCGTCCTGTATATACGCGGCATGCCCCTCTCTCCGGACCCACAGGGAAAAACGACTCGCGCCATCGCCAGACTCTTGCATGCTCTATTCGCCAGACTAGAGCGTGTTTTCAACTGGACGTTTTTTACACTGGACCCCTGTTGGAACCAAGTGCAGGAACTTCTCATGAAACTTCAAGCTGATCGGGATGGGGTAAGCCCAAACCTTTGACGATAGCCAGGTCTCGCTCATCCGGTGTAGCGAAATGTAGGCCACTGAAAATCCGTAGCTCTCTAAGAACATGTTTCTCCGATTGAACTGAAAACACGTAGTCACCGAACTGACAGAAGCTTTACTCGATGTACCAAATCTGCTTGCTTTCTCTACGAATAAATTCTGTTTCCGTCAAATTCCCTCCTCCTCCAACAAACAAATAGCGTATCTATTCTGTGTTGTTCCAACGCCCTCTATCATTCCACATCCCCCACATGGCCTTCACAGCGCGCCATACGGATTCTGACCTGAGGTAAGCACGGTCCGTGCAAAGGGCGGGGCCGAAGTTTGAATTCAAGATTGATCAACTCATCCTGAACTCAAATCTCACTCATTTTCTCCAGTAAGTACAAGTAAAAGCCGCAAGTCCCTTGGATTCCCTTTCATGACGTTATGGATTCTCATTTCGACCTCGCCTCCAGCAACGTATCACTCAACACAATGTTGGGGTCGGTGGGCCCCGGCCTCACAACCAAGAAACAGTGGGCCACAATTATGACGACAGCCCAGAAATCCCAAATTAGATACCCTGCGCCAGATGGAAGTAATACGTGCATGTAATTAAGCTAAGTATCGAAGAAAGAAAATCTATCTGATGAACCACTTCGTCTAATGTGATCCGTCTTCCGACTATAACGTCGAATACGGGTCTGAGCATGATGCCGAATGGTTCCGACTATAATGTTGAATACGGCTCGACTTGGCGAATGCACCGCGGCTGCGGCCGCTCCCAGGCGCCGTCCCCTTTTCCCTCGTCATCCGGTCCTGGGAAGGAGGACCAGAAGTACGGCCAGGTGGGGAGGTAACATTTTCCTGGGAGAGTTTTGTGTGTCAGTGAATTCAAAAATGAATAGAAACGAAGCAGGAAGGCAACGAGAAGGGAATGTCAACCAAAAACGGAAAGATTAACCGTGGGAAAGAAATATTGAGGAAGCATACGTATATTGAACTCGGAGGAAGAAAAACGTCGAGGAAGACCCACCAGGGGCCCACACGCCGGACTGCACTTGACCCACACGCTCCAGTCCAGCCACGCCATCAGCGCCTGTGTGTCTGCACGCCAACTATCTACTATATGCGAAATCTCGGTGGCGCCTAAACTTGGACCTTCGGTGTCCAGCTCCGGACTCGGCTCGGTTGATGAACTAGTGGGCGGCGGAAGTAGCCCATCTAGCCCCGCACGCACGCCACACGCTCACATGCTCACCACAGCCCGACAGATCTCACGACTCGTGTCGTCGAATGCGCGTAGCAGCATCTGTTCGCTGGGTGTCATTCGCTCTTGGAGGGACCTGCTGGCATGAATGGGGGGGGGGGGGGGGGTATAGTATACTTGTGCGGTGTGCCGCGTTGTGCAGGCCCGCCACACCGGTACAGCCCACGCGTCCGACTCGACTGACGACGAACTGGCCTCCTCAGAGAACACAAAGGCAGACGCAACAGGCCATGGGGACGCGGCGCGGAGTGCATATGGCGTCTGTCGCGTTGGCGGCTGTGGTGGTGTTGAGGAGGTGTGCGAGTAGTGTGAGGCGCTCTGCGTAGCGATCGATCGGCACGCGGAAGAGCGTTCGCCAGTCGACGCCGCTGCCCGACATACGTGTTCCAGTTTTACTCCACTCATCCTCCGTTCGCAAGAACTGCCCTCATCCTTGCGCGGACGGCGCCCAAGTCAGCGTGAGAGAGCCCAGCAATGCGGTGGTCCCAGCGTTCTTTCCCCGCGCGCGGGAACAAGCGACCGCAAGAGGCTGGTGTCGTAGAAGGAGACTAGGCGCGTATAGTCGAGGATGACGCGCGTATCGCCTGGGTAGCTGTAGTGCCATGACCCTGCACGCACCATCTCGAGGCGCAGGAGGTCGGCGTCGATGGGACGCGTCCAGCGGCGGGGGATGTCCGACGCAGAGTGGAGCTTAAAATTGGAAGAAGCACGAGGAGGAGTAGATAGAGCGTCGAGTCTGGAGGCAGGGTCATGCCAGAGGGGTGGATCGATACGATGTGTCCACCACGAGGCAAGAAAGTCGGCGGAGAGAAGCTCCACCGACGTGTGGAAGTCACAGAGCATGATTTCGCTGGAGAGCGTGAGTAGCTTATGCTAATCGTGTTGCGAGGGGACTCACAAGTCCATCTACATACTACGGATGACGATGGTCAACATATAGACAACAAGACTGAAAAAGAGGAACGCACCGCATGTACCCGCCAATTCCAAACTCTTTCCCCCAAGCACACAAGTTATTTATTCGCCCCCGCTCGTCGAGCCAACGTTTCGGGTCCGCCTTACCACACACAAGGAGGTCCTGAGCGTCGAGGGTCCCGCTCTTCATGTTCGCCGCGCTCGAGCCGTCAAAGTAAAGCACCGCGACGGCGTCTTCTCCCCACCCCAGAAATGGTACGAGTGCTCCGGGTCGGTGGCGGTCCAGTCGGGAATGGTGGGCAGGCTACTGTTTTCGCGGCCATGATAAAGCGGCGTGCCAACACGGACGATTCCAGGAACAATAGTGTGCCCTGTGAGTGCCAGAGCGATGAGATAGTCAAAGAAGAGTCAGTAATTGAGGCGTTGAGGGACGCCATTGCGGTACCGTGTGTTCGGCCAGTGTTGAAGGAGAGAGTTTACGGTTTCAAATATCAGGTGGCCCGTGGCGTTGGCGTCTGGCTGTGCTTGCAGGTCCTCCCATGGCCACTGCGTATCGGCATCGAAGACGTGCGTGGTTTGGAGCGGGATTCGAGCAGCGCATGTGACCCCAAGGAGGTGTGAGACAAGAGCCAGGCGGCAGAGGCGCATATCGAAGTCGGTGGTGACCTGCGTCGCCGCACAATGAGACCTGCGCGCAGCATGAGTCAGGTTTCGGGCGCATCAATAAGGCCGGGAGTATTAAAATTCCGATATCAGCCGACTGAAGCGATGTTGGGTTGACGCTTTGCCGATAACGCCAGCTTGAAGATAACGCAGAGGAAAGGCGTAGTTGAACTGACATTGAACCATGGACAGAAGGGAAAGATCCGCTGAAGTTGGCCGGGAGAAGCACAAGAGTCAACGTGTGGCTGTGAACTGATCCGATTGCCGCTTTGGCCGAGTTTGAAGCATGTTGTTGAAGTTCGCAGGCTAGAAAGTTCAGTGTTAGGTACTGTAGGCACCTCTTTGTCCACCAAAACGGGAGACGTAACTTGAATCAAGGGGCCCAATGCGACGGGGAGGAGTTTTTGAAAGAAAAAAAAAAAAAAAAGTATTACATAATATTCACGTCTGTCCCTATGTAAATTCAACGTTATCGTGGCCCTCGGTGGTCCTTCTCAATGCAGAGGTTTACTAGAGGTTTGAATACGACCAAATTCACTGAGTCAAGATGCTTTCTGTATCCTGGGGGAAATCACTTTCAAAATTATGTACTTGAATCAAACTTGAATGACAGAAACCTTCGACGAGGTGCTCAGCCGAGGGCAGTAATCGAGTTCGAAGCGTCCAGTGCAATGTTTCCGGTGACCCGGGCACGGTACATAACTCTGGTGATGTCCTCCATCTTTGATGTATATTTGATGCTTCGCTCCGGCGGTCGCCATGAACATGTAGTTGGATGTCAAGCACAAGCACATCTGCATCTGGCGCTCCCCAAATGCAGCTGTGCTTGTGTCTAGCTACTGGCGCGGTCGGGTCGATTCAACGGAGTGCGGCTTTCTTTTTACCTAGGTTTCCTCGTTTCCCCTTATTAAAATTATAAAGGACAGGAAGTTTGCAGCCTTTCGGTGAGAGTATCAAACTGATTTGAGATAATCATTGACGCGGTCACACGGCGGCGATCAGAAAATATTTCCGTGGGAAATTCGGCGAAGAACTATAAACTGTAGTTTCCCACCTGTATGTTTCCCAAAGAAGTAAGTAAGAAATAATCAGAATATTTCCAGTCAGATTTTTGCTGGAAACAGACATGATCTTCCCATGGGAAGAAACTGGGAGACATGCCAACTTTTTCCCAGAGAATATCCGGGGGAAAAAGACAAGGTTTTTTCACAGGAAAAGATCCGGCCGAAAATATCAATAGGAGCCTCAACAACCTCATGGTTCGAACAATGCCTCACCTGCAGCTGGTTCATATTCTTCTTTCGGCGGCCGCCGGAAATCCCTCCAAAGACTAAACAATCGTTTGGAATTCGGTCTGCCCACTGCTCGGTAATAATCACGGTAATAACCACCAGACCAATAAATACACAGCTCAATAACCACCTAATATTGCCTAATATTGAAGCCAACAGCTCAGGCCAGTTCGAAGAGGTTTTCTGGAAAGCTGAGACGAGTACTAGTTTGAAGCAAGGCGATTTTCTGAATCACATTTTAACAATAAGTAGGCGCCATAGGTGAGTCTCCGTTTCGTACCACCTTAAAAGCCGACCGCAGGTTCTGTATCGGCGTCTGCCGCTGGCTTGTCGATATCGCCTTGGCGGGCTGTAACAATCCATCATGTCAGCCGGGGAATCCCGATGCGTTCCAGCAAACGTACCAATATTCACGGGATTAGCCAGAGTCATCACAGCGACGGCAAGAATAGTGAGGGCGGATATGAACTTCATGGGGAGTCGATGAGTCTGTGGCTGGCCTTGTGGCTTTAAATTTCCCATTTATACCTGCAGCCCGGGTTCACTTCCATGCCAAGAAATCTTCAGTCTGACAGGCTCACCGACCCCGTTGAGCTGGACGATGTGGGACTTCGATGAGATTATTTTGTGAAGATTCTTGTCCAATGCATCCGAACGGGATTTGATGTTTCAGCGTTCGTATTTACGCGGGGGTTGATCTTCCGTTTTGGCAACAGCAAACGTGGTTGCAAACGACCAGAATACTTGTCTCTGAGATCGGTGCGACTGGAATCACGCATTCCGCACAAATTGGGGTGATCGGATGCACTTTCGAGGGTGAATTCTGAGAAATGGAATTAGTTACTAGTCAGAAGCATCTCTGACGTTAACATTATTGCCTCTTTTATCCATCGGAGGTGACTCCGATTTCTTCCCGCCTCCGTCCCCCGTTGCTATGATCACTCAAAAATGTGTCATGGATATCATGTTCTGTCATGCGGGTGTATTCATGGTGCATGTATACATAAATTCCTGCCTTTATCAGCTCGAGACCAGTCGAAGAAGTTCCAGAGGTCCGCTGGCTTGGCGCAGCATCTAAAAATGTACACAGTTCCCACGGTTGAAAATATCGTGGACGCCAGGTGCAACAGTCAACGAGATATTCGAGAACGCAATTCGTGCGGACTAGATACAACGTCTAAGGCGTTTGGCATACTGAGGCGACAATAGAATCGCTAAAACTATAAAACTGTTCCCCCACCTATCAATCAAGGCAACGGGATCGGGAGGGACGACTTCTCCTATTCCCTCACGTTTCACGCTTTCTCCGTCCTTAAATCACATCTAATATTGGTATCTTTCTTACCATCATGCCTGTATCAACGTTGTAGCGGCCATCCCACCGCTCTCTCCGTTGCTCTCGCTGCTGTCATACTACAGGGCTCACAAGGCCCCTGATACTCTGTCATCAAATTTAAACGGAATTGAATTGGCCTATTATTGGGTGCGCTACGAAGGATCCCTGCCCATAGATGAAGTTCGGCAGACCTGCCCGGTTCTTACGCCAATATCTCGTTTTAAGATATATCTGGCTCGTAACGAAGGCTATTTGACCGAAAAAGTATCTAGACTCCTCCATCGTAGAGTTTGTGGAACAGACTCGGGACACTTCCTGAAAGTTTTTGAACTGTGACTTGAAATCTCAACTAACCATGCTACGCAATAAGTATGTATGTAACGCTTCTCTCAGTCCCCTGGTACATGTTTAAACCGCTGGCGTGAGGGTACTCCTTTTGAATTCTGCTACGCAGAGATCACCGCTCACGGAAGCCTTAGCGAACAGGTTAAATTGCAAGCTACTACACTAAGTGCTTTTTGGAGGACTTGTGGCTACCCTGTGAAACAGACAAATAGCAGCGGGGTTGCCTACTGTCAAAATGAGCCAACTTTGCGACATGTAGTTCTGAGAGTCGCCCCCCCTTAGAAACCGTTGACGATATCCTCGAGACCAACGTCTCCTATCGATATCGATTTGGCGTGCTTGGGGACCATTGCCTCCTGGAATAATACATCCAATTAATCATGAGTCGCGTGGAGATCTCGTAAGTCGGAGCATACTGTACGAACCGGTGTTTATGGGTTGTGCCAAGGTCAGCGCAGCAACGGCAAGCACGGTGAGAGCGGATATGAAGTTCATGACAATTCAAGCCAGGGAAATGTCTTTGGGTGAGTTTTTCGCATCTCATTTATACCTGCGGACCGGTTCAAACTGCGGCCAGCGTGCGAGGAATTGGTTTCCCCGGTATGCAACACTCATTTACACGAATATATAAAGTTGAAAGGCGGTAAATGTTAGAGCCATTCAACGTGGGAAATGATCTGATTTTCAGTAGGTTGGCGATGGCAACCCGTATACTATACATGTAATGTTTAGTCAGGAATGGACAAGGAATATATAACTTGACACGAACCGCAGCCCAACCACAAATGGCAAGTTTGAGAGTTTACACCGAACAGACGGGGGAGATGATCTTACTCGCCATGTTGGCATCAACAAGCCCTATACCGCTATCCGATATGAGAGGATGCGAATCTTCGCCATGTTTACGGCAACGCCGAAAACTCCGCCATTCACTTCGACTACTGTACTATTAAGTTCAATTCGACATGGGGTGTGACCCGTGACGTTTTGAACCACATTCGACATTCGACAACTGGGCGCGGTGACCGTGACCGGTGGCCAAAATTCGACATTTTTCGACACGAAATTTCGTAAAAACAGTACTTCCAGGCAACCCACTGACAGTGTCACGGTGGACCAATTCGACACCGCGCCCCGGTGACCCGTGACTGTCGAATTGAACTTAATAGTACAGTATTCATTATTCAGTGATTCCTAAAGACATAGGAAGGGTGCAAATTGGGCGGATTCGAAAATTGCAACAAAATTCTCAGTTTAGTACTCCCGTATTTGACCCCCTAACCATTGCATGAGAAATTTCCTCGAAATTTTCCAGTATCGGCAAAGCTTCGCATTGGTTACCCAAACGAGAGCAGTAGTCTATTTGCTCAAGTGGAACTTCTGCAGTAAAGCTGATGTCTTCTTTGCACCCAGAGATGTTGGTTGCATCGGCTGCATGGTGGATCCCTTGCCAGAAATATTACTCGCGAGAAACAGAGCTGAGAATAGTCAACGTACCGCGTCCGATCGGCCATCGAAGGTGCTGGGCATCATTGAGTATGAAAGTGCTTCCTCGGCTCGTGAGAGATACATACTCTGTGTAAGGTCTCTTGTGAAAAATTGCTCTGAGACAGGGTGATCATTGAATCCTGGCAAGAAAAAAAGAATCAGATAGAGCGTCTAGTTAATAAAATGGCCAAGTCCCGACACACCGTGTCGAATTTGTACTTGTCCGCGGACTTTGAGGAACGGATGCTACCAATCATGGAGCTCTAGACACGGCTTCAGATCTGCTGGTAACCGCAACCTGGTATGGATGCTACCGTATCCGACTTGTCCTTGCCCCCACCCGGAGCTAGTGCTCGCATGGACTCCTAACCATTGAAGATCAGAATCTGAGCATTGGTTGAAGAGTCAGGTTAAACGTACTGTGTCCGAATCTGAGTTGGATCCCTAATAGTAATAGCGAGGATCAGAATCTAGATCTGGGTCTTGGTTGAATTTGTTGCAACGCACTTCGTCCCAGTCGTCTTTGCGGCCACCATAGTTGCCAACCGTAGAGGAATTCCCAGAATATAGAGTCCTCTCTGACCACTAGTGAAAGTCAGTATCTGGCCATTGGTTTAAGAGAGGGGATGAGCTTATACGCACTATCTCTGAATTCATATACTCCCGGTCAGAGTCAGAATCTAGATATTGGTTGAGTTGATAATGTGGGACGTAGTGTATTCAGGCCACCATAGCTCCTAAACTGGGAGAAGTTTCCACCACCTATCGTTCCCACGGACTCCTAGTCGACATCAGAACCTGGGCACGCTGAAGAGAAGACAATATGTGGCGTACTGGGCGCCGATAGACGTCTTGCAGATGTGTGGCGCAGCCACCACAGTCGTTATATCTTCCTGGAATTATTGGATGATACATAGATGTCATTTGAGCATGGATTGCGGCTTACCTTGCCTCGTTCCTGCTTGCTGCCATGCTTCATGGGCATAAGACTCAGATCGTCCCAGCCAACTGTGTTCTTCGCGTGTTAGATGACCGTCGAAAAATAAACCTTGTAATTGCGCGACCGGCTTGGTCGGACGGCAGGACGGAATCGGCTTTCCGAAGCGTCCCATTGAAATCTGGGTTGTTGAACAAAAATCTGTTCAAGTGCGAGGCCTTATATAGCACAAGTTAGGCGACAGAACGTGAAAGTGGCCACACTATTTTTACTGTGCCCTTGGATTTTATCCGGCCGAGCTCGCCACACCTGATGATGCCGTTGGGGGAATTCGTAATTAATTGTTGAGCGGAGATGGGTAACTGTTGAGCATATATGCGTGTAGCTTTGTGTAGAAATCGGACTACAAAAGTCGGTGGCGAGGAGTTTACTGAACCACGAGCCATCCTTGACAATGTCGGCCGTACGGCCACTCGCGTAGCCGTCCGTAGTGCCCGATCATGCAAGTCGTGGCGCCACAGTATTTTTTTAACTCGTATTCTCGTTTATCCGAGTCCGCCGCATTGCCATGCTGTAAAGATTGCCTTGCAGTGACAGCGGGTGTTATTTTTATGCTCCAGAAGTTCAAAATTCCCATTCGAGGAAATTCGAACACTCCAAGGCCGTCCTAAAGAATATCGAGCGCGACAGTCTTAAGGTTGTAGAGGTGCCGAACCTGTGGAGGGTGGGGAGGATGATTTCGGAAAAAGTTGAGCGTAAATTTATTATAAATATTTGCAGTTTGGGGGAGTACGACGATATGCATTATTCTCTTGACTGCCAGCCGAAGACCAGATCTAACAAATTCCAAAATCGCGACAAATCCGGCTGAAGACCTAGCAAGAGCTGAAGTGCATGTGTAGACCTGGATCTCCGGGCCCAATATCGGGAAGACGAGGGAGGAAATTGAATGCAGGCCATTTTTGTCTGGAACGCGATGCAAGTTGAGAGGAAAACGACTTGTGGCGGTGCGTGGGAATAATGTCCCAAACCGTGCGTGACGCGTCCCTCGACTTTCTCTTTCTGCTCCATTCACCATGTCCAGCGATCCCAACGATTCCAGCAACACTCCCAGCGGCGGTGGACGCTCTCTCGGTGGCGGCCCGGTCAATGAACCGCTTCCCGACTCCTGGGCTCGTCCCGCCGCCGCAGCTCCGCGCGTCGGCCGCGTCGGTGCCTGGTCCTCCAGTGGCGGTGGCGGCAGTGCCCGCATCGCGAGTCTGCGCGACATCGCGCCTGCACCGTCTCGTGGGCATGGACATGCACACGGACATGGAGCAGGTCCAGGGCGGCTCCCGTCGGCGAACAGCAGCGACGAGGACGAAGATGATGGGCATGGGCATGGGCACGCCGGGCACGGACATGGAGACGAGGACGAGAGCGATTTGCCGATGGAGGAAAGGGAGCGGTGGTTTGCAGGTGGCGAACGGAGTGGGATCAGTGTCGAGAATCCCGACGCGCCGCGCCGTCGCGGGCCCGGAGGGGATTTGGTGCGCGATCTGCTGAGGAGGGCCGCTGAGTGCGTTTTCAATTTTTTTTTTCTTTCTGCGGAATACTGACTTCCGTGGCAATTGTGTAAAGAACGGGCGCGGCGCCAGCGGTGCAGACGAGCACTGGCGGGGCATTTTCTGGGGGTGGACACACCCTGGGCTCAGATGAGGTCGAATCATCGTTTATTCCTGACCCGCGTAAGTGGCCTCCACCTTTTTTCGCCCTCTGTTTGTGCCTCGATACTCAGAGCCACAAAAATATTTAGTTGCCGTCAATCCCGAGCTCGCACCCCAGGAGCGCCGGCTCACCTTCTGGCGCGATGGTTTCACCGTTGAAGATAGTCCGCTCATGCGCTACGACAACCCCGAGCACGCTGCCATTCTCGAGGCCATCCATTCGGGGTGAGTGTGCGCTTCTGTGTTTAGTGTAGTATCTTCGTCTCTGCACTCTTGAAGGATCTCTGTCTCTGCACTCTTCAAGGATCTTCGTCTCTGCACCCTCGAAGTATTCAAACAAATCATGAAATTGATTGCTGACTGGTATCGGCAGACTCGCACCCCCCGCGCTCCTCAACGTTCTCCCAGGCCAACCCGTCTCCGTCGTCGTCGCGAAAAGGACAGGCGAGGATTATGTACGTGTCTTCGCTCGATATTCCTTCCTTTTCCTATCCTTATTGCTCCTATTGTACGTATGCGCATACACCAACGACTCTCGGAGCCTCTATTTAGCCATTTGCTGGTGTTTGATATTTCGTGTTTCGTATTCTATTTCTCTTATTTTATTTCATTTTCCTGAATCCCTGTGCACGACTGACACATCCCAGGTCCCCCCGCGCGCTGGCTGGGGTGTGAGTGGCAGTGGTGTTCGGCTCGGCGCCGTTGTGCCCGATATTTCCGGCGCTTCTTCGTCTGGGTCTGGGTCTGCAGCGGGTACGTTCCTCATCTGCGCTCTTCTTCCGTCCGTCTTCGCTCCCTCCCTATTATTCGTCTTCTTTCCTACGTAGCATTACTTGTCCTTTCCTCCACATTCTCCGTTCACATTCTTTCTCTTTTTATGCAAGTTGGATCTGAGTGCTGACATGATTATGATTCCAGCTGCGACTCCGGCCCCAGCAGCAGCAGCAGTAGCAACTGGAAGACCGGCCCCGGAGGCGGATGAGAGCAAGCCAGTGGCGACGGTGCAGGTGCGCCTTGCTGATGGGGGACGGTACGTGGTTTTTTTCTTTTTTTGGTTTCCTTTCTTTTTTTACTTTCTTATGCAATTGGCGTGGGTTTGGGACAGACTTTTTTTCTTTTTCTTCTTCTTCTTCTGAGTTATACGGCGATCGTCGTGCGCTCTACTCGTGGTCTTTGAACATTGTGGGATGGAATGTTCAAAGAACGGAGCATCGCATGCGTCTGGGACGGTTCTCCAAGGGCGGATTTTTCAGATCGGACGCACTTCATTGTGGGATCGATGCAACGGCCCGTTTTGAATGGGAGACGTTATTCACCTAACCCCCTCGTCTTTCTCTTCCAGCAGCATCTCTCAGTCCCTCACTTTTTTTTTCGTTCTTCTTCTTCAAAGCTGAATCGCAACCCCTTAGCCTTCCCGTCCGCCTCAACACCACCCACACCGTCGCGGACCTCCGCGCGGCCATCGATGCGGCGCACCCGTCCCTGCCCTATAGTCTCAACACGACGTTCCCCACCCGCGCGCTGGATGACGCGATGACGATTGGCGGGGAGAAGTTGGGCGGGAGTGTGGTTGTGCAAAGGTTGGAGTGAGGGTTGGTTGGGTCAAGTCAGTGAATTGAGCTAGAGATGTTGGGTCGGTGTTGAGGAGAATCCAGGTTCTAGATGGTGATGATCTGCGTGTGTTGATGCGAGGGAGAGAACTTGAGGCAACGAGGAGGGAGTAAAAGAGAAGGAAAGGAAAGGACGGAAGAGTGAAATCCGAGGTGAAGTAGACGAGATATGTTCACATACAATACTCGCTGGCTGTTCGCCGAAGTGCAACTGATTCCGCGACGTGCAAATGATTCTGTGTTTTGTTGAATCGTGATCGAAAATCCCAAGAGGAAGTCGGGGATTTACGGATCAATTACAGCTCATTTGCCACCTGCTTCTGTTCACCATCTTGAAGGCTGATCTTCTGATTCTTTGGCTTGCCTTCGTGTTCGCATACCTTTTTTCTGGGTGTGTACGGATTTATCTGTGTGTCTCTCGTTTCTCTGACTGTGCATGATTCCATAAACTAGTCTATACTTAGTTTTTCTTGACAGGCTGACGATACATAACCTCGTCTCTCCCACAAGTTATTTTGGTCCCGACCATGGTGTCGATTCCGCAGTAACTCATCGACACCATTCTTTCCGAGTTCGACGATTCGAAATCACTCGAGGCATGCTCGTTGACGGCTTCCAACTGGCGCGTCTCCGCTCGCTGACCGTCGGAAGCTCCTGGACTCGAAGCTACCACATTGTCGTGGGGAAGCTTGTACAATCTCCACGTCTCGCCGGATACATCACCTGCATCACTCTACAATTCGCCGACCCGTCTGCGGACATGAACACCCTGCAGAACTTGTTCGAAAATCTAGTCAATGCGCGCCAATGTACAATCCGAGGAACTGGCAGCGGCTGCCCTTGGATCAAAGCCATCGTCCCACTATTTCCTTGCATGCTTGAATTTCCTTGCCAACGGGAGCTTCCCGAGCTCCAAATCATGTTCTTCAGCGGACTTTCTCGTGCCACACTCGGCGTTCTCATAACCTGCGCTCCTATCGTCTCGTTTTACGATGTCGGAGTGGACCGTGTTACCGAAAGCGCACCGGATGTGGGGGGTCTGGGGACGTCCCTATCAAAAATGGAGCAGTTACTCGTCATGGGCTCCTCCGTTGGCAATGCCATTTCCCAACCTCAATTCGCGCCTTACAGAGCGAACCTCCGCAGATTGGGGTTGACACCATCCCCGCAATTTACCCGAGAGCTAATTTTGTCCGCCGCTCGCACTCTCCAACACCTCCGTCTCGATTGCACTAGTGCAGGTACGAGTTTTTTTTGGTCTCATCCTAACTCCATACATATTCTCACCCAGAATCAGTGCACATCCTATCCGACCTGCCCAGCCTCCCCTCCCTGCACTCTCTCGATCTCGTAATGAGCAGAACACGGTGTATCTCCTCAAACTGCTTTCCTCCCTCCTCCCCTCAGTCCCAACCGCCCTCAAGGAGATCATCCTCACGTACTTCAGCCACTGGCGGGCATTTCAGTCCAAATTCTACATCCTCTTCGGCGCGATTGATGGGCAGCTCGCGGATTGCCCTGCGGCCCCGCGCGTGCGGTGGAGGCTCGAGTTGGAATTGGAGGAGCAGGAGGCGAGATAGCAGCTGGCGCAGTCAACACGGCTAGTGAAGCTGGCGCTCCCGCGACTGCATGCGAGTAGGAAGCCGGTCGTCGAGTGGTGTTTGCTTGGCGGAGAGCTGAGGGAATGGGCTATACGATGATTCTTGAGGAATCCATCTATTTAAATGTTTGTGTGTTAGTCACACAACGTTGTTCGCGTGCCATTGTTCAATTCGCAACACCCTTCGATTTACAGGTATGGACCGGCGGTCGAACTGGATGATTATAAAGTCCCATAAACTGGCCGTTTCAGTGCTTCAAGTAAAGCTGGAATCAAGAATAACACCTTGCAGTGTGGTACTTATTGATTCAGAGTTCAAAGCCTCATAATTCAGAGTTCGACCCGATCTGAACTACCATACCCGACTCTGCCTACAAACTTTTCAACGAAGCCAAAAATGGTACCGAACACCTCTCCCGCCTTGAAATCGAGAACCAGATCATGGCTGCTTCCCTCCGAGACTACGAGCTCGAAACTCTGCGCAGCTGGCCACCCGACGCGTTCCGCCTCCGACAGTGCCGCAGCATCCGCACACCGCCCTGCTCCGGTGTCGCAGAGCGCCTGGTCCGCCGAGCCCACGATCTTCGCGACGGCGCCGGTGTAGTTCTCCGCAGGTATGGAGGTCGACGCGCCCTGCGCGTTCATGTACATGGAACCCGCGTCGCGCACGAACGCGTCGAACGCCACCATACGCGGCGACGACGCATTGGGGTCTGCGGGGTAGAAGAACGTGCGCTCGTTGATGGTGATATACGCCGCGTCGAGCCCGCCCCACCGCACCGGGTTGGAGTCGCGCGCCGAGACGGGTACCACCTCGCCTCCGGACCCTGGCGGCGCGTCGTTAGGACCGAAGATGAGCTGCGCTGTGAGGATGAGAGCGTCAAAGGGTGATTTGGCGCCGTCGACGATGGCGCCGAAGCTGAAGAAGCCCGAGCCGAGACTATGGCCTATGCCGATAACCTTCTTGAACGGTTTCACCCCGGGTATGATGGACGCAGTTTGGAGGTGGCGGCCGAGCTGCGAGATGACGGCGGCGCTGTTGGCGTATTGAACGTCCACCGCATTTTCGGGCCGCGTGCTCAGTCCAGAGCCGAGGGCATCGATGGCAAACGATGCCACGCCGCGCTCACAGGCGAACGCAGTGTAGGAATAGTTGCGGAACTCCTCGACCGGCGGGGACCAAAATTGGTTGGTGTACGAGAATCCGTGGACAAGGAGCTGGACCACATCTCGGATACGAAAGAATTAGGACCGCTACTGGGTGTGGGTAAGTAAGATGATAACACACCTGCATTATCACTGGGCGGGTCGGGCCGACAAAAAACACCGTAGATGTCGTAGATCTCGTTAATAGGCCGTAAATCGCTCAAGTTACTTTTGAGGCCGCCAAATGGATCAGCGGGATCCTTCGGGACGAGAACATCGACGTGGACGGGAATAACGAGGGATGAGCAGCCGCAGGATGTTCCAGAGACACCGACGAGGCGCTGTATTAACAGCAGTGAAAGAGCGGACAGCAGCAGCATGTAGATATTCTGGTTCGATGAGGCCGAATCTCTATATATAATATAGTATCCAGTGGTCGTGGGTTGTCGTGCATCGGAGGCTGACGTCCTCTCGATCCACTTTGATATTTGCCGAACAAGTCGGGGAACGTCGTTAACCTGGCCATGACAAAGAATGAGTGACAATCCCAATGATCGGGCGGTCTAATTTGCAGAGTACGGCCGACGGACAAAAAACCAATGACAGCTTCCGTAAGTTCAACCATAACATGTCTCCCTAACAAGAGGATGCAAGCATTAATGAGTTCGCCCGTTGCAACGTACAACTGTGTGAAGTGCTAGATGTTCACATTTTCCATTCGAGTGTCAGAAAGAAATAATTATCTAACTCCTCAATGCTAATTCGTTAGAAGGGAAGCGTCCAAAACTCTGCTATCCACCTCGAAGTTTCTTTTTCACAAGAGGAATGAGTACCTTGACTTCATCGTGGCGACGCGACTTGAACGCGACGCGCGACGCGTTTGATACAATCACCGGAACATTCTGGGCCGGACTCTCCGGTCTTCCTTCCGTTTCACCATGATGTTCGCTTGGTACATAGGATGTTTTCCAATTTCTCCCCTTTTCGCTCTTTCAAATGGAGCAATATCAAGGTCCCTTTCCTCAGAATGCTCCCTCGCCTGAAGGCTTGGCGCACAGCGCTCAGGACCACCTTGGTCTGTACTTGATGGTATGACCCGTTTACATAAGTTTTGCGATCGTGGGCAATTTTGTTTTCCATTCATTCGACTTGACGCATTCGACTCGTATCCAGCCCTGCAGTTTTTCTTGTAGTTTCGGCCTCGTCTTGCGTCCCACATCCTCAGACATCCTCCCACATCTTCCCACATCCAGAATTCGGTCGCTTGGGGATGGGAATCAAGATGCCAACGGCATCCGCTAACGGCATTCATCATGACGAAAGGCAGTGCTTTCTCTTCACGCTTGCTTCACGCGCAAACCGCCCTCAATGAACTTGAGGTACCTGCAGTGCGCCATTCTCCTATGCTTCTCATATCTCTGGTTTCGAATGTTGCGTAGACCTCGTCGCAGGCCGCGGGGAGACCCAAAGCAATTGCCAGTCTTACAAGTCCCGACCATCCCTCTGGAGATTCAATACCTCATCCTCGACCTTGCAGACGACAACCTCGAGCTGCGAAATCTGTGCACCGTCTGTCGCCTCTGGAGAAACCACGCTCAGAGGTTGATATTTCGGGAAATCTGGGTAACGTCATACAACGTGCGCTCCTTATTGGCGTTGTTCCGCACCAGGCCCGACCTTGGGCGCTGCGTAACGACGCTCAGAGTCGTGGAATCCTTCCACTCGGAGGATACTTCTCCAGTTTTAGAACAGCTTGCGCGGCCCCTTCCCGACCTGATGCCCAACGTCCACACACTCGACCTCCTCGGCCGAAAATTCGGCCCCGACCTGACGCGTTTGGGCACCACTGCAGCATGCGTCGGCATTACGCGCATCACACACTTGCGCCTGAGGTCCGGCATATTCACCACCGCGGACAACATGCTTGGGTTTATCGCGCTGTTCTCCCGCCTGGAGGGTCTCGAGATCCTCGGGCACTACACCGTTGTCTCCGCTCCTGCTGGACACGCGCCCCCAGCGCCGAGGCACCTCAAGTATCTGGCATTGGGGCGCACGTTCTGTTCCGAGATTGTGCTAGCGTGGTTAGGTGGCAGCGCTGTCGTGGTGGATGAGCTGCGCGTCAGTGGGTGGAGCTACCGACACGACCCGTTCCATTCGTCCTTGGTTAAGATTGGCGCTGGGGTGACTCGCCTGCATCTGGTTGAAGAACTGCAGTTCTGGCCTTCCGGTGCGTAAATACCCAAAGTATCACCAGATGTCTTGACAATGATATGCATATATGAAGGACCTGGAGCGGGCAGCGCGTCCTTCCCGCGGTGTCCCGCCCTCCGAAGTCTCGTCATGCACCTGCGCCTCAGCACCGCAGAACCCAGTGCTATGCGTGCGGGGCTTCTGTCCCTTCTGCTCCGCCTCTCCTCCCCCCACCTCTCCACGATCCACTTCGAGGTATATGTTACGGCGGAGTGCCTCCGCCTCCCGTGGGACGAGCTCGACGCGGCGCTCAGCACGTTCGGCGACCTGCGGGAGGTGATGTTCGATCTGTATGGGTGGCTTGGCTACGCTGGAGGAAAGGTTGTTTACGCTGAGGCTGAGGGGCAGGGGACGTCGGCGACGTACGAACAGCTGTGCGAGGGCATGAAGAGGAAGATGGTGCAGTCTGGCGCAAGAGGGATCCTCAAGTTCAAGTGTGCGGGACGAAGTGCTGTACATGTTGGAATGGTTGCATGAAACCCACCGATGCGTACGGCGAACCCTCGTAAATTGCCCTTTTCCGAATCGCCGTGGATTATTCTAGCCGGGCGGCGTTTTTCTTTTCGACTTTAAGTTTATTCAAGTTTGTTTGAGGCAGGAGAGCGAAAATCCAACGGCATCGTGTTCAGCAGAACGAGTTGTACCGTGACACAGTCCGTCTGTTTTCTCCCTCGAAATAGGTTCGGCTAACTAGAATAAATAAACACTAGGTGTAACTCGAACTCTGGGTTGACATCATCGTGTCAAGGGGAAATAAATTCTCAGAATGTTACAAAGGTTTGGTCGACTTACTTGTTCTGCGCTCTCAATACAACCTGAAGTGCAAAATCAATCTTGACTCGAAGTCAAATTTGAAGTCGGGGCGGGGATTTACGGATCGATTACAGCTTCGCTCATCTTCGCTCATCTTCGCCTTGGTTGAAAAGTGTCTATGGCATCCCAATCACTTCTTGGTACAGACCCTACTACTCTGCTGGTAGAGAGTAGTTCCACAGCGCAGTTGCCGTTTTACGTCCGCAATTCATTGTGCCGACGCCCGCATATTATGGCGATACAAATACTTCCTTCCTTCCGTTTGACTTCCCATCTTTCCGTGTATGTTATTTATAGAAGATGCCCATCGAAAGTCGAGATTTTGCTCAAGCATGGTACGAATTCGTCTGACGGGAATATTCGAAGAGGCCGAATTTGGAAAGATGAGGCATACACGGAAGAAGAAAAGAACATACATGAGGGTATAGTACATGATTTACAACAGCCCCTGCGCTGGGAAACAACCTGTAAATCTCATGCATCAGCTCGATGAGACGATTCCGCACAAATGGACTTACACAAACGAAACTCACTGCGCGTAGAATAACGTTCTTCCCGTTTACTTACAAGGCCTCGACCTCTCCATCCCGTCCGGTCATAGTATCCAACAATACCTCTGCCCCAACGCGCCACTTACCCTCGACCACGATGCGGATCTTCAACCCTTCCCCCGCGAGCTCGCGATACCTTGGCAGGGCGCGGATGCGCGGCAGGTCGCGCACGGCTTCCTCCCGCCCGTAGGTCTGCACCAGCAGCGCGAACGCCTCGAGCGCACGCGTGGGGTGCGTTTCCGTGGCCTTGTCTGAGTTGGCTTCTGTTGAGTCCGCTGAGAGCGCAGGAACTGATTCTGACGGGAGCAGCCCAGCTCCCACCACCAAATTTTCCTCTACACGAACCGCCCGCGTGGCGAGCATCGCGTGCAGCGTCTCGTAGTCACCATCAAAGATGCGTCCGCCCTCGATGCGCAGGACTTTCAGTCCTGGGAGGACACCTGGCGCATGAAGGTGGCTGACGAGGTGCGAGACGCGAGTAGCGTTCCCGCATTGGAGCGCAAGGGCGCGCAGGGGGGCACCTGGGGAACTGATGGAAATGGCATCGAGCGCGCGGGAGAAGGTCTCGGAGGCAGGATACTTGAGACCGAGCGTTAGCTGCTCGAGGCCACGTTGATGAGAGGATCCGGAGGAGGAAGATGCGGGGGCGGTGGAAGAGGAAGTCGAGGAGGAGGAGCGTGCGAGGAAGGCTTGAAGGGCGGTGCTGTCAACGTCGTCGAGGGCGACGGTTTCGCGGATGTGGAGGTGTCTTAGACGGGGAAGATGGAGGTGGATTAGAGCGGGGCACACATCGGACGGGAAAGCGATGGTGTGGAGGGCGGGGAGGGTAATGTCGTACACTACATTCGGCGTTCCCTGAAGGTCGGGCTCAGTCGCTCCGATATCAAGTGCCTCGAGCGCCGGAGAGAGCTTGAGGATCGCGAAGCACGCCGCAATGGTTAAGCGTTCCAAGGTCAACCGCGTCAACTGCTGCCACGGGAGGTCAAATTTGAGGCTCGGGTAGGTGCCGATGGTTGCCTCACGCAGGAGGGGAGCTTTCACGAGCGGCATCGGCATCGCGTCCACTTCGGTGGCGTATGGTCTGCGCGACGACACAGAAAACTGTCGGAGAAGCGGTGCCCCAGCCGCGAGGGGAATCTGGAGGCCTTTCAGGGTCCAGAGCGGGAAGGCGAGGTCCACGTTTTGCCAACGGTGGATGTGTGGAATGCATGCTGCAAGCATGTCGCGTGCAATAGAGGCGTCCGCGCAACTGAGATCTAAATTGAGTGGGTGCTGTCCGGAACGCGAGAGCCAGGAGTAGAAACCGTCAAGAGAGCGCGGGTCGGTGAGGGATATGGATTGCCACAGTCCCGGTGTGGCTATCGCGATGTTGCGCCATTGTTGACAGATCTGGCCCAGTAGTAAAGGGGCCTCCAATGACGAGGGGTGTGGATAGGATTTGGAATCCGGGAGACAGTGTAGGAAGAGATGTGACATGATTTCGGTTGGAAGGTCGAATATAGGATACACAATCGTCTCGGATTGTGCTTGGAGCTGGCTGCGCTCAGCACTTGCCTTATCGATTAGACGGTCCAGCTGAGCGATACGATGGCGCAGATGAGCACGATCCGAGTACACAGGTACTGGAGCACCATCCAAGAGCAAACTACAGCCCAGACAGGATTCAGTTGCCGACGACATGGCGGTTGGAGACAAGATAAGATGCGTGCTGCGGCCGGTGTTTTTCCAGGTTGCCGCCCTTCATGGTTGAATTTGCAAATTGAATCTCAGCGAATCAGGATTCGACTATTTGTTCCCTGCTGATTATCTATCAGCGAGGGTCTTGCAGGTAAATGCAGGTTCGAGAGCTGGAGACTTTTCTGATGAGGGTAATGATGCGCCGGATTTTCTGTGCTTGGTGAGATGCGTTCCGTTGATCTACATTCTGCGAAGGTGAATTATATCGCTCAAGGAAGAAAGCATAAAGGAACCTAGAATGAAATTGAGGGCACTGAATCCAAGGATTCAAGGCAAGAGACAACAGAACTTCGGAGCTCCCCCGTTCTGATCCGGACTGTTCGCCTTCCTCTTCCACCCCATCTAGTGTTGCTTGTCGTCGGTGTGAGTTAAATCTGATTTTGGGCTCGGCTCGACCATCGAGTTGATCAACTCGACAGCTCGAGTCGAGTCGAGTTGTGACACCGGTGTCAGGCGAGTTGGCGCCATCATTCCCAATTGCAACCACGTCAGCAAAACCAACCATCGCTAAACCCGGGACAACAAAGCCGGTCGTCACTGGACCTGCCTCTCCGACGAAGAAGCTGGTCCGTTTTTACGAGGAGAGCCTGGGATTTTTATAGAGGAGTATTGTAGGGAGATGTACATGCATGTAGTTACGCACTATTGACTGTGTAAAATTGTGGTGGGACTCTGAGAGTTGCAAAGATCCCGAAGTCTCTATATCGATTTCATTTAGAACTAAGTACGCCACTAGATGTAATCTCCACGCTGTTATCACTGGGTTTCTTTAGGTACGGAAAAGCAAATAAGAAATCACTTATGGTTCAGGAACCCAGTCACGGTGATGTTCGTGATGCGCCGATGAGGTCATTTAATGCGCCTGAACAAATGTTGCGCTCTCCAAATAGAGCATATCTCGAGTCAGTCAAATTCACATTGAATTTTAGACAGCAGGGGACTGACTAACGGGTTTAAGAGCTTGATCATTGGCCCTATAGAGCCAACGGAGAAATTAAGTACCCGCACACAGTATTGAAGGGGAAAGACATGATACTGACTCTCCGTAAGTCTTGCACGGATGGGTGTTCACCTCGCTCGTGAAGGCAGGCGTGTGCTCCAGCTCTCTAGGAGAGCACAGTTCGGTGGGCGGCCCACTGGCTGCATATGATTGATACATCCAATTAGCGTTCTGAACAACGAACAGTTTCAATATTCGCAAAATCGAGCGTACCGGGGTTGATGGGCTGCGCCATGGCGCCGAAAATGACGAACGCGAGCTGGACGAAGTTGAGTAGAGTTCATTGAAGTTGGAATCGGAGTTGGGATTGTAATTCAGGGTGAAGTTGAATTCTGGCTGAGAGCTGAGCATTGCTTTATGACAATGCTTTTATAAAGTTTTGGCGTACCGAATAGGTGAATTGCAGGAGTATATCGGGGGGCCATCTATCTTTTTCGAAGATTGGCTGCTGTAGACCAGTGTCGGGAGGCAGCGATTCCAACGAATGTCTGCACTGGTTAGGCGTTACATATGTCAACCCTCACAGCGAGAGATGAGGTAGATCCGAGTCGGGGGAAAGGCAGCATGGTGAACCGGCGTTGGCCCGTCGCGTACGTAGAGCCGCGGCATCTCCGCTGAACATCTAGTTCTAGACGGCTACTAGTCGGGCAACTTTCGAGCGTCAGCGTCAACAGATGCACTGCCTGGGGTGCTGTGAGTAGTCTAATAGCTACGAGGATAAACGCGCAGGGGCCGCTGATATCGCGATGAAGCACCAGTCAACAAAAAGATCTCGCCGAGATACCATTCAACCTTCGACGGGCCGCGTTGTATATAGGAGCGCCTCAGTGTTTGACTCGATTTCATTCTCCAATAATAAGTACAGACGGTGCCGGCGATTACCTACGGCTGTGCGTTGATTTCGTGAGGTGGCCAGGGTGACGGAGGAATGCATTTGGTGGACAAGATATCAATCACTCAAGTTCTAAATCCGTCTGCGGGTATTCAACGAAAGGTTTGCAATGGGGCCCGGTCGTGCGACAAGGAATTCCTATGCCCTGTCAAACAGACTCATTGCAAAATTTGGCGAAATAATACGCACTGGGAGCATCGCGCACTTGCCGATTGGATTCCCCAGAGGCGATGTTGACATCCGTCCTACGAATGAATGCATTGATATCGACCCAATCAATCGGGAATTTAATGCAGAGACAACGCAACTTGTCGGAGTTGGAATGATGGACAAACGGAACCCCTATTCGACACATCAGAGGAGAAAACGTTGTGAACCGCAGAATAGAACCGACAAGATCTTCGAACGTTGTCGGAACTATCGTCTTTGATCAGCCGGATGCGGACAGTCACTGAAAAAAAATGACGCACTGCTCGGACGGATATTTGAAAAAAGGGACGTGCTGGTAACCGCCACGAGATTCTTGGAACACGTCAAGAACCAGGTCATCGATTGAGGAAAGAGGATTAACCGGGGGGAGCTTTGTGATTATTATCGGAGCTGGAGGACTACTGAGAGAGATGCCATGGCAGGAGAGACACACGAACTCGTCATTTGGGTATTTGACGAACGGTATATGCAACAAACACGATTCTTTCCCAGTGCATTAGGATGACGCCTTCGCGCAATGGTTGAACTCACCCATCATGGGAGATGCAGAAGTCCAAGGAAGAGATTTGGTTGCCACAAGAAGTGAGAAGACGATAGAATGTTTCATGCTTTAGCGTATCGAAGCTCTGTATGTACCCCGTGCGGCCAGCTTTATTTATACGACGCGCAGGAGCCGAGACTTCTCCATGGAAGACAGATACAATGGGGCATTATCCACAACGCCACCTCCTGTTTATTCACGTGGTGCCAAAGAAGAAGGTAATTTGGAACAAATCTGGAACGTTCCGCGATGTTGCGCCTGGACAAGCAAGCAGCAAGCAGCGAGGTCTGGGATTATGCTTCCAGATGAGATCCGATTTAGATACGCTGGTAATGTAAGTATAAAGTAAGGTCTTGGTATGATTGTAGAGACGAGGATGTTCTTCGAGGAACCCCTTGAAGGTCATTTGGAGCCACCTTGAAGCTCGAATTGAAGGATGTGGTGGTTTGAGACAAGAGATCACCGTTGCGGCATTGGCACTGCCGGAAATTGGAGGGTTCACTTTTGTGCGTGCCGAACTGACTTGCGCCCGCGCGGATTGACTTGTGCTGACTTGTGCGGGTGTTTTTGGTGCGCAAGTCAAAATGTCGCCCGCACAAGTCAACATGCTTACGTGCAAGTCACAAGTGTGACTTGCACAAGTCAATCCGCCGCCCTTGACTTGGGCACATTTCACATCCTTCACTGCAATTCTTTTATGCTCAGTGCATCATTAGCCCTCTAAATGTTGTACCTCCAGAAAAAATTGCTCTCTTGCACTCCTTTTTTGTGTGTATGACCACTTTTCGCAACATCGTAACCGTGTCGATCGCACAGCGTTGCGCCGATCACTGACTTGCGACCGCCTGGACAGTCGTTGGGTACATTTGAGTCTTCACGCCAATTTTCAGCGTCTTCCGACCCTGCATTCGGCCAAAATAAACCTAATTATGGAGACTTTCAGGGATTTTCATGGTGGGTCAGGTTGGCAATATTTTCGGTCCATGTTCGGTCCCTAACTATACTGACATGACATCTTCCAGGCGAAGTCCCCGCTGTAAGGCTCTCCCGGCCTTTGAGGATGTTTTAAGAAACCCCGATTTAGGTGCGCAAGTCAATTTGCCGCCCTGCACGTGACCCACGCACGGCCGAACTTGTGTCGATTCTGACGTGAATTTTTGTATCCAGGCCTCACGTTAAACCCTACGCTTGAGAATAAGTACACTCAGTCGATTAGGTGCGTGTTTTGAGCTCTTCCCTATTCCGTAGGCTCTTCGGATTGAACTGATGGTTTCAATTTGCAACCAGGGCGACTCCCGGAGCATTGAAATGTCCAACTCAAGTGTTGATTGACAAAATCGTACAGCTGTCAAGGGTACATAATTCACCTTGTGTACCAAGTTGCGGCATATTGACCATAAGAATCCACTGTTGCGTGCAATTTGTACTCATGATATTCCTGGTAGGTTACTGAAGACAGCATCCAAACACCCCGCGGCAGCAAAATCCACCATCTACTCTGCCATACATACAATAGACCGATGGGTTCCATCCGTGCGTGTGGTTTCAATTTATGCGGGGGGCAAATTGACTTGTGCGTGGACTTTTTGGGTGTGCAAGTCAATTTGCCGCCCACACAAGTCAATATGTGTACATGCAAGTCAAATTGTCGACCTGGCCCGCACACATGTTACCTGATAATACCGCTGTCTACAACGAGTTTTGGGACCGTAGTCATCTTTTACGCCGGGGCGAATTCACTTGTGCGGGATTTTTGGGTGCGCAAGTCAACTTCAAGTTTGGACACATCAATACATGCAAGTAAAATTATTGACTTGCCCCGCACTTCCTGGAGATAATGGCCATCCGTGAACACGGATGTACGGCGGCGAAAAGATGCCTCAACATCGCAGCTTCCTGGGTCCCCGCCATCCCAAAGGAGCTGCGATGATCGGCGGTCACGTTATTCTGCATTTTTTTTCTACCTGTAACCTTGCCTTTCTCCACTCTCTCCGACACACATGCTAAGTAAATTCAAGACATTCTTCAAGTTCGGGTCAAAGCCGACCGATCCAGACACCTCGCATCCTCCGCCTCCCATACCTCCCAAACCTGGTCCACCACCAATTCCAGGTAATCGGCCCTTCGCACACGCGATATCGTCGGGGCATCCCATCCTTCCGGGTGCGAGCATTAAATTCTTACGTGGACGTTTTCTGATACATTTCTTTTTTCTCTTCAGAACCGCAAATTTACTCCCAATCTGCCGCCAATCTGACCCCTACAAACGCCCCTGGTAAGTCGACTTGAAAGCTCGGTGTCTATTAAAAATTCACTTTATTTCAGAATATTTCCATAAACCACAGCCCTCTCTACAGTTCGGTGCACCAATTGCAGGTCCAGGTGAGTCCGAAACATCTGATGATCGTCTACTCTTTATGAGCGAAACCACAGCGATCTCACCCGCGTATAACACCGTTCAAAATGCTCCTGACTGGTCAAACTACTGGCAATTCAATGCTGCGAATTTTCCTAACTCAAACATCAACACGTCAATGTCTCCGTATTTTCATCCGTATCCCCAGTTCGCTCCTCCACAACAGCCGGCCAATCCCGTTCAATACACCCCCATTGGTCCCTATATGCCCGCCGCAAACTTTCACGCACCGCCTCAGTCGTGGGCTCACATTCCGACGGCCAATGTTCAAATGGCAGCCGTACCGGCGCCGCTCCATGTCCAACCAGCACCTCCAGTTCAGATTCACGCGGATAGAGAGTCGCCCTCATATCAGTGGCCGGATGGAGATGTAAAACTTGAATGCACGGCTGGTCAGGAACCTATTGGGTGGGATGACGAGGGCTGGAAGTGGCGCTCCTCGGGCTCACGAAAGAAGGGAGTCCCGGACGCCGCCACTAATGTGGACAAGCGGGTATGCTTGGGTGTATTCCATTGCTCTTGCATCAACAATAGCGGCGCTCCATCTCGCTTCTTCCGTCCAAAGAGTTCTGTTGACGCTCGGAAGAAGCAGTTCACCGAAACATGTCACCTCTGCCACTCAACGTTGGTCTATGTCCCTTGCGAGGCGACTCTCACATACTACAGGGTACTAGACCAGGAGGGTACCCTCAAGGTTGTACGGCACCATATCGGACGCCACGGTCATGCTCGACCACCTGTGACGAGACTCACTGCCAACGAAACAGAGGCTCTTGATCTGCAGGTCCGTCAGCACCCTGACGCGACTGCCCAAGAGCTCCGTGCCGCTGCCCCCGAATCCCAGGTCTCGCTCGGTGACATCAACACCATTCTTTTGAACGCGCGGAAAGCCCGGCAGGAGGTTGAAAAAAGTAAAGTGCGCCTGGAGATTATTGCCCCTGCGATGCGGAGCAGTGGTTTTCAAATGATGGCAGGGTGGCTTGCATTGAAGAACTCCTTCGAAAGCCCTTGGATCGCAGCAGGAGATATGATGGACCGTCAATTCGTCTGCATGCAAACTCCGTTCATGCGGGATGTACTTCTTCGGGACTCGGTTCAATCATGGCACACGGAAAACCTCCAACCCGAAAGCGGTCGACACGGCATCATAACGGATGGAACCCACGATTTCTTCAAAGAGGGCATTCTTTTGACCTCACTCGTCTTTTCGCAGGTGGTCCTTCGCTGGGTTGTTGTTTTGTACACGTGGATCGGAAGTCAGAATCAGGAACACCATCTTCCGCACTTCAAGCAGCTGGTGGAAGTCATTGCACAAATTTGCACTGCGGGTTTAGGATTTACATTCGATGACAAGCTATTCAGCGCCGTGCGTGGACCATCATATCTCTCCTAATTAAAATGATTGATTCTTGATAGATTCTGGATTTTTCCAACGCGCAACGAAACGGATTTATTGAGGCATTTGTTGACTACATGTCTTCTCGAATTCCGGGCTGGAACGAGCTCAGTCCGAAGAGCCAGAGTACCGAACGGACGAGCCTTCGTTCGCGAGCCAAGGCACTGCTCATCGGGTGTAAGGTTCATTGGAGAAGATCAACGCACAAGATCAAACAAGTTATTGCCATTAAATACCAATACCGGTTCGACGTTCTCATTGGGATTCTGGAAGCATCAAGTACCACCGGCGCCGAGTTCCTTCAGGCCGTTGCCGATATCTATTCCGAATTCCCCCGAAGTTCGCCCCTGGCTTTCCTGGTGGATCATTCCTGGGAACGGTGGGATGATTTTCCCTGCGCTGCAGACTATGTCGGCCGAGCTACGTGCGCGACTGCCGAGCTCCACGAACGGCGCAGAATCCGCCCACAACCTCTTATACAATGCAGCGGGGAAGAAACACGATATCTTTGAGGGCATTCGCCGTCTTTTTCGTGTCCAACGCGAAACGGAAATGCTTTATGAAGCTGTCCTTAGTATGTTCATTGAAGCAATCTCCGTTTGTTTTTCACTAACCACTTCGCAGCCGGGGACGTGCAGCCGCGATTCCAGGGATTGAAACCGCAACCCATGTCAAGATTGACAAAGACTTGGTTCGAAAATGATGGTCGTGCTCCTGATACTCGCGAGCGACTCGCCGTTGTGGCCAAGCTGGAGGCCGACCTGGTGGCGCAGAAGTCCGCTCTTACTGAATCTGAGCGTTTCGCTGCAGCTAATGCGTCTGCAAAATCTGTGAAGGCCGGTGTACCCGGAGCGAGAGCAGGTGAACCTTCTTTGGACCGTTGCCTGGTTCAATCGTACAAATGGGACTCGAACTCTTGCTTCATTGACGCGCCTCTCGAGGCGTACTTCCGTATTTTTGTGGCAATGGGTGATGCAGTTCGCGCCGAGTTCTTGCGACGGATCCGGACTGACGCTCCGAACACGGGTCTGCGGGATGTAGTCGAGCATCTGTGGCTCCGGGGACTACTTAGCGGGTTAATCAATCAGAAATCCAAGACACCTAAGGACACCCACCCTTCGATGAAAAAACTCAATGATGCACTACTTGCGGGCCAGCTCAACGTGAAACGCCTCATCGCGTCGAAATGGGATGGCGGAGAATTCGTTGCTGGTATGGCAAGCTGCTCTCGGACCTGGCTGAACCAGATGGTGACGGTAAGGGAACATGAACATTTTCAACCTGTCCCATCCACTGATACGCTTTCAGATGGAGACCAGCAGAGATGTGCAGAAGTATTTCGGGCTGGCTCACACCACGCACCATGTGTGTCCGGAGAACCACTCCACGGTTCTTCATTCTAACATCTGGAGCGAGATCGGGACCACCCCTGGTGACCTATTCCTTGCTCAGGCGTATATCGACCCAGAATCACAGCGACCATCGCTCCAAGATTATCTGGTGCATGCAATTCCCAGGGTACGGTACGGTACATCGCGCACCGTCAATTATTCTCCAGTTCATTCTGCGCCACCGATTCCATGTTCTCACCCCGCATGTCATGCTACCCCCACCGTCATCAGATCCGTTTCAACGGAATGGCCATTGATATTCCGCATCGACCCTCTATGGCGGAGCTACAACTCGAAACTCGATGAACCGCTTCAAGAGGTCTCTTGTCCATTGACGCTCCGACTGAGCGACGAGGTTGAATACGAACTGATTGCGAGGGTAATTTTCTATCCAGGAGGTCCCAACTCAGTTGGCCACTACGTGACGAAGGCGAGGCTGTGGAACAAGACATATATCTACAACGATCTCCATCGCGACGGCACGCTGACCGAATTTGGTCCACTGGAATGTCTCGGAGGTTATGATCCCGACACGTCATACGTTGTATATTTGCGAACTTCCAAGGCATCTGTGAGTTGGATTAATTGTCTCCAAGAGCGGCACACCAAGTCAACCTCGCATTTCAGAGGACCTCGAGAACTTTGGCGCAAATACAACTCGACTTCGCAAAGCTCGCAGTTCCACAAAATAACGTCATTGTCGTTCCAGACGATTCGGACGATGGGGCAGGCGATGAAATTGACACAATGCTCATGGACTCCCTCACCTCGCCTGCGAAAAGGACACGATCCACCCCGCGTCTCACTCCACCACTGTCTGAGAGCTCTCAAGACCGATTTTTTACTCCGGAGGAGGAGCCGCAAGCTCTAGGTGCTCCGTTGTCACCCCCGCTTAAATCTCCCTCGCCGTCGCCGCTTTTTTGCCAGGGTTGTGGTGTAAATGAGCCAGACGGCGATGGCATCCATGACGAGGTCCAATGCGAACAATGCCACCTCTGGGCGCACATCGCCTGCTTGAATAGCTTGATCGATTGGCATGACCCCGATGTTCATTTCATTTGTACGCGATGCCATGATCCATTTGTTGACCTGTGAGTTCCAGCGAACTGGCTTGATCTTTTCAGTTGCCTAACAATTTGTACCGACTAGATTCAAACCTGGCGAGGTTGTGATGATGCCGATGCCCGGTGTCGAGGATTGGAGAGGTCCGGACACGGTTTGGTACCCGGCAAGCTTCGTCAAGCGCCATAAGAGAAACGCAAATAAGACTCAGGAATATCAATTCGAGTGGCTGGAGTGCAATGACGGCATTGTGTTCAACTCGGCAGACTCGCCCCTCCCATCCTTGATGCTGCGAACATTCTACCGAGCACGGAAGTTTTGTCAGGAGATAGATGAGATTAAACTCCCCGACGCGCAGGTAAGAAACACTTTCTCAACTTGGCGGGATCTCACTGACGTCCTAATGCAGATTGGAAAAATATCTCTGCCATTTTACATGGACCCCGATTGCCTCAACCACGAGAACCCCCAGCTCACCAAAATTTTCGAGGCAGCACTCCCTCAGATCGCAAAAATTCTTTTCGCCTGGGATGATCATCATCCTGTTGTTGCGCATTTCAACAAACACTTTCTCGAGAAGAAGAAGATAGCGCGCCGCCGTGAAGCTGGTGGTTGGATGGCTTCATTTGGCCTGATTCCGACGCCGGAGCTCGAGGCAGTCATTATGGATCCACTACTCAGTTTGATGCAAGCAGCGGCTCTCGACAAGCTACAAGACGATGAACGAAGCGAACGGGTCATGGGGGTCGGTTCAGCACTCCTCCAGCTCCTTGCAACGCAACACGAATTGCAAGAGTCCCTGGATCTCAATGGCGATACATTGGAGGAACTTCTCGATGGCAGCATCATTCCGTGTGTTCCAAACGGAAAGCGGGCTCTGGTTGGCATGTTCGCGTCGCGTAAATCGATGGGTGCCGGAACAATCGACCAACAGCTGGCAAAATTCAAACGGAAACACATGATTTACGATGCAGAACTTCGCCCACCTACCTTCGTCCGCAGCTTCGCTTCTCGTTTCAACCCACGCGCCTCCATCCCTCTCAAGATCAAGCGTACGAGCAATGCTAAGGACGATGTTGAAAGGCCAGCGAAGCGAGCGAAAACGGGCAGGCCTGCCTCCACTCCGAGCAAACCTCGATCCAAGCGTAAGGCTGTCAGCTACGGTGACGAGGAGAAGCCGGTTAAAAAGGTGAAGGTGACGGGGGAAAAGCAGCCAATCGCGAAGGGTGGTAGAAAGCTTCGTTCAAGGACCGTTGTGTAGCACTGAATCCAGGTTTATTTGCGTAGTTTATTTGCGTAGTTCATCCAGATTGTAGTTATGATCATGTTTCTCACCCAGTTCTCAGTTTAGAGCATTGAATAATAAGAAAACGGTTGGACGACGGTGCCGACGACGATCACGGCTTTTGATGCCATCAACAGTGTTGAACCGGAGCGAGGTTGGGTTCAAAGGGCTCAGAGACGATTATGGAGCGATTGGGGGCCTGGGAAAGATGTTCTGGAACATTTTATTTCAGTGGGTAGGCTGGCTGTAAAAGGCCGCATGCACAAGTCAACGCCCGCACACGCACGCCCCGCACGCCAAGCCAAATTTCAAACTCCGCTTGGTGCGCAAGTCAATTTGGCCCGCACATCGGGTAACCCTCCGGAAATTGCCCTTTTGGGAATCATTTGTCTGATCCCATCTTCTCCTACCACCACCACACAAGAAAATCCTTTGGGACCGAGGACCCGACTGCTGTACTTTTCTGAGCGGAAAGAGAACCGCCTACTCTATGCCTCACATTTGGATCCAGATTCTGGGCGGTCTAATGGCGGGAAGCTAGCACAGCAATCCCAGCGCAGCTATACTCGCATCGATGCATCAGTCTCGACTGGAATGATCCTCGAGTTGAGTATGCGTCTTGCACTTGCCTAACTTCATAATCGTATGTAATCATAGGACCGCCTCTACGTTGCAAGCTTTTACCCTGCCATGCGTTCGAGCCTTCTCCCGTCCTGTGCCGGCACATACTAAGAGGCTTCTTGCGCCGAAGCGGCTCTAGCTGGATAGACGCGCTCAATCTTCCTCACCTATACCAACCTCTACGACACCATGCCAAACGGACGACTCGAATATGCGCCCCTGGCCACCAATCCTGACGAGAAACCCCAACGACGCTCTCCTCGGAATACCCTGTCTCTCCTCCTGTCTTTTTCCCTGCTCTGCAATGCTATATTATCGGGCTATTGCATCGTCTCCATGCTGCGCCAGCCTCGAAGCTTCCCAGAGGCAGGCTATTGTAAGTTCAAGGTGAAGCAATAATAGTGTGCGGCTGAATTAACCCTCCTACAGCTCCAGCGCAACACATGATATCCTACAAGACCGTCAAATTCCACCGTGGCCTCGCCGACGATATCCCCGTTTACGAGCAGCGTCCATCGCCAGAAGTTGACGCAGCCTGGGAGGAGCTGTACGCCTGTATGTAAATCGAGATCCGAGGTCGCGTACTTGCTCATTATCCTCCCGCCAGACGCCGCATCTCGCATCCCCAAGTCCGAGGCCGTCAAAATGACAAACACCACTTGGCCGATTCTGCACGACGAAGACAACTATTTCATGGCTGCGGATGTTTTCCACCAGCTCCACTGTCTTGTTCGTCGTACTCAATTGCAGTTTGCATCCAAGCCTAATTGCTGATGCTATTTTTATCAACAGGACATGCTGAGGCAACAAGTCCACCCCGGGCACAACTACACGCGCTTGAGCGGGATGCACATCCGGCACTGCATCGGCGCAATCCGCCAGGCGCTGATGTGCTACGCGGACGTCAGCCCCGTTGTGTGGCAGTGGTCTTCCAAATTCAACGAGGCTGAGCAACGGGACGATATTCTGCACACCTGCAGAGATTTCGATCGGCTCCAGGGCTGGGCGAAGGAGCGCAGCCTCGGGGAACTGCCTGATCTAACTGTCTACCTCGACGGATAATTGCCTCTTTTCGTTTCCGTTCCCCTCTAGAATTTTGACGATTAGTTCCTGTGCAGTCTGATCCAATGGACTGAATGAAAACCATTACAGACCGCGGCCCGATGATAGATCCCGTGTAACTGCGCGACTGGCGCCAACAGTCGACTTTCAGCTTGCCTTTCGGGTGGTAAACACACTGGCGACCGAAGCACGCCTCACGCCATGGATTGGACTAATCCCCAAGCGCTTCTTCGGCTTCCTAATACTGACCTGAAATCCGCGCAAATAGGATTCGCGTCTCAAGGCACCGACCTTCAATGCAACCTGGATACGCGACGCACAGCGACAGCGGTACCTCTGCAGCTTTCACTCCTGGAAAGCGGATCGCGGGTGTCTCCAGCGGCGTATCGAGCAGGAGATAAGAAATCGGTCCTCCAGTTCCAGCCTCCCCCGTTCTTGCGCCGCCGGATCGATGTTACGTGGACCAGACTAAATGTGACGCTTGCTGCCCTGTATCACCGTTCATCTTAATCGTGCGCCGCGTGTCTCTGTCTCAGCTGGACGCTGAGTGATCTATCAGCACATATAAGACGGACGGTCGTTGAAGAAGAATACACAACCCGACCACCGCCATGTCTTCGTCTTCTGAAGAATCAGAACTGTTCGCGCTGCGGGATATCTACCTGAATATCACCCTCGTCCAAGCATTTGGCGCTGGTGAGCACCATTCAATCAATTCTCATTTGAGAGTTTAACTGCTGACGAAAATTCCTTTAGGCGTTTACTTCGTCGTGTTTTTTCTCGCTTTGTATGCGATGAGTGCGATTTTACATTTCTTTGAGCAACGACGAATTGCTAATGGGTGCCGAACAGTTTTCAAGAGAAAGACGAAGCCATTGCTCTTCGCTGTCGTCGTGCTGATGTACCTCCTCGCCACGATGCAAACCGGGATTCACTGGGCGAACGTCCGAAACGCATTCATCACGAACGGCAGCAGTCCCGATGCTACCGCCAATTCTTTGTTAACGCCCACGCTGGCGCGGACGGTCTGGCCTGCAACGATGCTCGTTGCAAATACCTTCCTTGCGGACTCTGTCTTGGTGCGGATTTCCGTGATCTTTTTCTATGTCGTACTCAATCAGGATTGTTGCTTAGATTTTCAGATGTTACGCTGTCTGGAACCGCGACTGGAAGGTGATCGTGCTGCCCACCTTGAGCACCATCGGTGGAACAAGTAAATCATTCCAGTGCCTTATCATTAACCAGGGCTCAACGGATTCTCTTCGCAGCCCTCGGGATCCTCACCGTCGTCGAGACCGGCCATTATATCACGTCCGGCGGCGACCCTAATGCGTTCGTCGACTTCGCGCGTCCATACTTCGGCATGTGCCTGGTCACGACCCTGCTTGCGACCGTCCTCGTCGTCTTCCGGATCGTGTGGCTTACGCGCGACAACGTCGGGACAGCGTTCTCGGGGTACCGCTCTGTCATCGAGATGGTCGTCGAGTCCGCATTCCTGTACTCGGTGAACCTCATCGTCTACATCGCGCTCCTCTTCGGCGACCCCAACAACAACTACGACGGTTATGCGCAGGCGGTCCTGATCCAGATGACGGTGCGCGCAGCCTCGAATTCTGCCATATCAATCTGAGTTTAATTGAACTATAGGGCATTGCCCCGACCTTGATCGTCGCGCGCGTATCGTTTGGGTTGGCCCGGCCGAGCTCGTCATGGCAGCGGACATCGAAGACGGCGCACTCCAAATTCAGCGCCTCGACGACTACGTTCACCAAGCAGCTGCAGTTCTCCGACAACGAGGATTTGGAATCGCGTTCTGCGGTCGAGAGGAAGGAGCAAGACAGTACTTCTCTCCCCATCTCAACTACTGCTTCCCCCATCTGAATGTAACCCCACACCTTACGCTCCTTTCCTTCCCCTTGTAGTTCTTCTTGATTATCTGCTATCATATTGTAATTATGCCCTGTCGCTACATATTACGAAGTGGAACAAGAAATTATCACTATAAGTTTGAACTTTGAACCTGCGGATTAAACCACAGAGAAAAGATGAGGAACAAAGAACAATATATCAACAATACATTCTAACACAATGACAGTGAACCATTAAACCGATGTACCCGATAGAACCAGTATAAAGGGGGCAGATTAAATACTCTCTGCAGGAGGTGTGGGGTTTCAAGACGTTGGTTGATGCATGGCGGCGGGCAGAGATCCAGGTACTGTTGTGAGGCGATCCCAGATTTGGGGTCGTCTTTGTTCGCGAATGAGTTGGGCGCCTCGGCGAAGACGACCGCGAGGCCAGCCTCGAGATGCCAGTCGATGTGGCAATGCAGGAACCAAGGGCCGGGGTTGTCGGCTGTGGGACGACGGTTCAGGTAAGAGGGAAGGAAAACTTGGTTGGGGAAAAACGCACCGCGGAAACGAATGAGGACGTCACCGTCGGAAACAGCGACCATGTCGCGGGGCGGGGGGTTCTTGTAGTTGACCGGCCCCGAGCACTTTTGATAACATCGAATGCGTGGCCGCTGGATGTTCAATTTAGCTAACGTTGAACAAATTGTGCGGAGAACAACGCACTGGAGATGGAACGGGTGGATGATGCCGTGCGCCGCGCCGTGGATGAGCAGCTCAACGACCTCGTCTGCCTTCAAGATGAACGTGTGCTCTAGCTTTGTGTAATTCGCGTCCCAAAACCCGCCGTTGATTATGTTGAGCAGGGCAGGCAGCCGCGGCGGTTCGTAGACGATGTTGTTGGTTTGCCAAGTTCCACTGCCAGCCTGAATACGATGGGTCAATAGGTGCAGGCGACGACCAGCGGGGAACATACTGTGCCGAATTGGAGCGTCGCCACCTGCGGCACCAGGGTTGATCAAGGTCTGTGCGTGGAGATTAGGGATCAAGTTGAACATGGTTGAAATAGAGCGTACCTTCAGCATGTACTCCTCAAGCGAACCAGCTTTGTTACCGCCGCCTCCCAAGCCACCGCCGGACCCGCCGGACCCGCTTCCAGAGTTGCTGGTCGCGGCGTTGGTCGCGGCGGTGGTAGTGGTGGTCTTATCCTTGCCGCTGCCAGAGGAATCGTCGGCGCCGTTCTTGCGTGCAACAATGACGGAGGATTGCATTGTGGGGTCCGCGATAGGAGCATCCTTATATCTGAGGATGGCCTTCACATTGTTCTTGTTCTTGTCCACTGCGTTCAGTATATTCATCCGAATGAAGGAGAGGGAAGGAACTCACGTGTCTTGCTCGTTCCCGAGGCAGTCTGTAATGCGTGTTGAATAAATTAGGCCGAGTGCTGGGTGAGGAACGTACCATTGGTGCACGGATCCAGTAGTCTCTCCTAGACAGACGCTTCAACACAACCTACCTCGTACCTCGGCTTGTTGAACGGATCCAGTAGTTGCCAATAGGTGCATCAGCGCGAAGGACGACGCTGTAGCGCTGGGCGGCGTTAGGAATCAGGAAGCTGTTGACCATGTAGTGCAAGGATCAACGGCTGCAAGATTCGACTCAAAACCAGAAATGACCCAAGGGCTCCGTCGCAATGCCGTCTGTCTCGATAACATCGAGGGTGTGGCCGTCCGAGTCCTACGGAGAAGGTGAAGACGGCATAGCCAGCGATGTTGATGGCGCGTTACATGCCCGCGGACAACGTTGATGACGGCCCAAGGTCCAAGGAACAGCAGGACATCCGATGTAGCGCGATTGAAACACAGATTGTTGAAGAGGAGGCCGAGTGTCTGGTTGATCGGGATGCATTCATCACGGTTGATCCGCTCATGCAACGGGCCGGATTCACTTTTGCTCTGCCCACTCTTTTCCCCCAAAAATAATCTCCCAATTTTTGTCCGGCTTGGATAATGTGACTGTCCCCAGTCAGCACATGGAGAGGAGTTTTGGCCATGAATGTCAAATCGGCTCTTCGTCACGAATCCCTGCCTTCCTCCCGATCACGCTCTACTGATTCAACCCTGGTTCACTTTTTCACTGCCCCAAACTTCCGCTCCATAGTCGCAATGGTGCCGGAACTATGGGAGTAATACTGTAACATTATTATTACATTTTCCCAAGAATTGCATCACCTACGGGATAGGAAAAAGACACCACTTTAAAAATAGTGACCCCCTGTAATCTCACAAGGAAGATGCTCAACCTCAATGGATCTTGAATATTCACCACTTGAACTTTGCACCAGAAAAAGGCATCACCATTGGTTCATGTAAATTTATGCACCCCTGGGGTTACAAAAGAAGACATCACCTTCGTTGCACTGGAAAACTTGACTGTCTTTCGACTCCGTGAGGTCGGATCTCCGAACTTCCGCCAGCTATGATTCCATCATGATAACTCTTTCTCACGGTCCAACTTTCCTTGCTGAGCCTGTGTCTGCATGTGAGATTTGAACCAAGAACGTACTGCTGCTCCTCAAATAAACAACCTCGTGTGCTGTCATCAAACAAACCCATTGCAATGGCTGATCTGCTGACACTGCTTAAATTGAAGGATGGTCCACCTCATCCTAGAAACTTCATATTGAAATCTTTCGCTCAAATTCACTCGGGGCGCAAACCGGCGAATCCAAAATGGAAGTACCTGACTGCCAAATTTCAACCGTGGGAAGATAATGCCGAACTTTCTGGCACTGAATTCTATGAGGTACTCCCAGTGGTGGATATTTAGCCATGATCGGGTGAGGGTCTGGTTCTCCAAAGAAGAGGACCAAGTGGTGCATCTGAGAAAAAATATCAGTAGTGCATAGTCCTGTGATGTGGGCGTCGGTGCCGCTCGTTAAATCGACACCGGTGCCTTTTGTCAACAGGATTTATTGAAGGAGTACTTCAAATAGGACTCATCCAGACCGGTGCTCTTCCTTAAGCGAGAGAGGTGTGTCAGGTTCAGCGAAATCTGGTAGGTGGTGCATAAAGGAAAGAATTCTCCTAAAGCAGTGATTTTTTCAAGGAAAATCACAAAGTGGTGTAACTAATAATAATGTTACAGTATTACAGCCATACGGAACAGTAAATAGCCCCATTTAAGGGCCTCACTCGGGCCCTTTTCTCCCTCCAACCCTTGACCTATAGCTAAATCACGATCACGTTGAACATCATTGTATTACATACATGCAGGCGAAGTTGCGCATTGTTTGAATTTTGTCAACGAGCCCATGTAAGTGAATCAGAATCGCATCGGTCAAGGTTGGCTGCCAATCCAATCTAGAAACAACAGAAAAAACTACACTTTAATAGAATCTTAAACCTGCGAGTGTGTAAATAGCCTCATGTTTACTCCTTCAATAAAAAAATCTCGTGCCCTTTGCACCAAAGTTTATTGCGATTACCCTGGGGGCAAAGACTGGGGCACCTGGATTTCAGGTGCCTCCGACGTATGTATATTAAAGATCGTGATGGGGGTTTTGGTATAAAGGAAACAAAGGTGAGAATTCCTTTATTTCCTTTGTGCAAACTGGTTCCATTGCACCTGCCGACCATATGCCTCGGAGGCACCTGGTGTCCAGGTGCCCAGGATTTTGCCCCCAGTGTTACTGTGAATGCACCTGACAAAATCCATTGATGCGCCCAGACTATGCGCAACTGGATGAATTATCTCATCCTGAATGTCTATCGTCGAAGCATTCCATATTCGGTCTGAAATCAGAACCTGTAACTACGCTGCCCTATTTACGGACTCGTCATTGGAGTGACATGAGATCTATCTTCCATGTCTATTATGCACGTGAGGTCGAATGCAGCTTCCTCATGCCAGGGAGCGCTTCGAAGCCATCCTCAGGGGATATTTCAGTCGCAGCCATCGACCCCGATTTATAAACCCAGTACCCACTCTTGCAAAAGCTTTCCAGTACCCAAGGGCTTCTCTACGAGCCCTTCATAGTTGACGAGCGTTGTAACCACCTCTCCCCAGGTGTTTGGTGCCCACGCGGCGCGCAACCAGCCCGTTGATGATCCAAAATCCAAGGATTCAGTGTGTTCGCATCGCCTTTACTCACGGGTTTCGTTCAAGCGGTTCCTTTCGTCGCTTCAGCTTCCGGGCTTGATCGTGCGTCTTCTACTTGCGGGAGATGCAGATGTCAACTTACAGGAGGCGCAAAATACGGAAATGCTTTGGAGCTGCCTTGTGCGTAGGCGCAGAATATATAGAGATCTTTCATCTATCACTGGAAAATGGGGCAGACATGCGCAAGGGGGGAGCTTTAATCCTTGCGGCCACCCACGACCACACAGGAATTTCTATATTTTACCCAGGCGCGGTGTACAATGTTGCTTTCAATGATTCCCTTTGATGTAGCTCTTCTGGAACCCAATCATAAATATATGTCGTGTGCGCAACTGCAAGCATCAGTTTTAAAGGATTTGTTGGCGGTTCGGTTCAGATCCGGTTCTGTGGATGCTCCGGTGATGACCGCACGAGCATAACTATGGGTTAGATCACCAACTTGTATGTATGATGTACTGGGGATCCTGGCGCGCCAGACGCCATGTTTGTATGGGAGCTGGCGTGGTACTTAATGTCGGGGTGGCGATGCACGCGCATCACCGCCCGTGATCCGTGATCTTCGGAGTTCATCTGATAAGTAAAGCGTAATTTCAAGTTGATTCTTGCAAAATGCGCGTCACAAATTTGATGTTTATAGGTTTGATCACAGATAAAACCTGTTCAGAAGCAATTCATTGGCTCGAATGACCCGACGGCACGAATCTTCCTCCAGCCAAAATTGCGTGTACTCCGTCCGCTTCAAGCAGTGTATAAGCCGCTGGCGCAATGAATTTATTAAATAGACAACTCACTCTGGAAGCATGGTGTCATTACGTCAGAGTCGGCGACTCTATCGATGTCGTCTCTGCGGGCAGGAGCGCTTTTGTTTGTTGCATCGTAGTAGGTAACGCTATTCAAAAAAAAAAGTAACGTTCGAACACATGTACCAATGTCATTGGCCAAGGTAATGGCTGCAATGACCAGCACGATGAGGGCAGATATGAGGTTCATGGGTTTAATGAGGTCTTGGCAATTCTCTTCATCGGTAATTTAGACTTGTAGCTCTAGCTCCCCTGATACGGTCCTGACGCAGCGCTGTTGGTGGGAGTATTGTGTGCAACACCCGTCTCAGACGTGTTCGCCAGGGCTAAGTTTAGTCGATGAAATCCTATAGTCGTAGAAATGGATTTAGAGAGGCCAGGTGTGTGTCAAGTAGTTCCGCGTCGTAAGCGGCGAAGTTGAGTTATCAGAGCGTGGAACCGGTGCCACCCTGGTCGTAACTCGTGCGAAAGTTTGATGAAGTGCTATTTGGTTTGACAACCGGAATGCATATGCTACTATTCAATCGAGCACAGTCTAAGGGTGGAGTATGTGTTGTCTGACGGGGGTGGAAGCCAGGATGCCGCGGTTGAATAGTTGGTCCCATTGTCCATTCGTGATTAAACATGCGGGAGAAGATGAGTAGTCCTCAAAATACCAACGAGGGCATTGTAGGGTCCAAACGATTTTTAAGGTGCATTTATCTCGAAACAGTACAATGGTGATAGACATTCGTTCGATTGATAAAGCTAGGGCTATGTGCATCTATTCATCGCAGTCTACGGTTTCTAATGAGAAGTTCGAACCGAAAGCGAAACTCACGCGATAATATCGAGCATGCAACACCAACGTCAGAATGTCCCTGTGATGATACTGAGTCGAGCTTGCATGACAGCATCTTCAGCGGAAGAAATGGAGCCAAAAGTAGCCCTTCCAACGGAAACTTTGCACCACCGAGCGCTTGGGATTAATTTGACACGAATGGGGCTGTTCTCGAGCCAACGGAAGCTAGTTAGATGCCCATAGGACGTAACGAAGACATTCCAAAGGCTCGGTGTGAATGAGATGCATCATAGTTCAGGTCAAGGTAAGAAGCGGCTCCGTGTCAGATGAGGATTAGGGGTTCCCGTCCGTTTCCGTCGGCGGAAGATGTAGCACAATTTGCATAACCTCGCTAAAATTATTCTAATCTAACAGAGGACTCGGAGAAGCGTCGCAATACATCGTGATTAGAATCGGAGAGACTAACCATGAATTCCATTGCGAAGTACAAACGAATAGAGCTATGTAGAGCCGATTTAAACAGGAGAATTTTTATCACCATCCCACTGTATTGTTGTGTCCGTAGTCATATTCACCTTCAGTCCTTCCTGGGTGCTTCGGGTCCCGTTTCCACTTATGGTCATCTCGGTCAGCGGAATGCTCCGACTGCGCGCTGTGCTGGTATACGTAGTGGCGGTTGCCGCAGTAGTCTGAGACCAGGCACGGCCCTGCGCCACCCGGAAGAGAATGAGAACGGGAGCAATGCCCTGTGAATGCGGTGAGCGACATGAGTTGCATTCGTAGCAGGGGTAAATTACCTGAACCTGTCCCAATGGTGGGAGTAGGATGTTCTGCATGGGTGTGTTGCGAGCGTAACATACGAGGAACGCCAGGCCCCATATTGCATACAGTGCGGCAGATTCGACGAGCATCGCCGCAATGGTGAAATATTGCTTCGTATGCTGAGCACCAAGCGACTTGTGGATGCTGCGCCGAACAAGCCAGATCCGGCACGCAATCGAAGTGGTGAGAATGATGTTGAGCGAGATGGACAGAGACCAGTAGGCGATGCCCAGCTGAACTGACTTCTCTGCCCAGAATGTATCAGATCCGGATATTATGGCTTTCACCAATGCAATGGATGAAGCTGCTCCAGCCGTCAAATATTTAATCAATAAGAAATCGACGTGATCGTACCAACAGAACCGAGGAACATCATTCCAGGGAATATGGCGAGCCAATAATTGTAACCCCAAATCATAGTGAAGCGCCAGAGCTGACATATACGATCAATCAACTTGAGAGTTGTTTGCGATTTTTGGGACCTACCACCAAGCCATCCGCAAGCCAACTCATGACAACGTAGCTATAGGATATTTAAGCAGTGATTGGGATCCAAGAGGAAGTTGCGTACGCGCAGAACTCCATCATGTTAACCGGGATGGAGTAGAACTCGACCGTGTATGCGTTGGGTCCTCCAGGAATGTTGCGATTATCGATATAGGTCAGCTGGAAGGTTGAGGAAAGGACTTAAAAGAAAGGAACGGAAGGTGAAAAAAAAGCCGACCTCGTTGAACTTAGCGTTGCCCCCAAAGCCGATACTAGCGAGGGTGAACATCAGCGACACATATGCAACCCAACCCCATGGAATCTTGGCCCTCGGTAGTTGGAAAAAGAGAAGCAGGGTTTGGAGGGAAATAGTGAACAGAACGCCTAGGAATATCAGTCCGCAAGTCGCTGGGAAGGTTGTTCGCCATACCATAAGCGACCCCAGAAAGAAGGACACCGTTCAAGTTCGATTTTTCAACCCAAAGGTCAAACGCACTTTCACCGGGAGGTGCGAAGGATCCTGTGTCGGACATTGGGGATGACTCTGAGCGTTGTGTTGACAGTGGATTCATTAAGTACTTCCTAGAATGGCGGTCAGATCTATATTTCGATTCTTCATGGATGCAATTCCATGACAAAGGTCGTATGATACGACTCGTATCCGAACCGCCGAAACCCGCTGTTTCGGCACCTGACAGATATGCTTTTATACTTCGGACTGCCTGGGGACCAACCATCATTCTTCTTCCGTCACATATCACGAGTGTTCGGGTGAGGTTAAAGATGCTTTGCAATTAGAATAGTTCCGCGGTGTATGGTAAAGTAGATATGGAGGCGTTCATCATACAAATGACGGAAAAGATCGCCGGCGCCAAGGGGATATATGAGTGGGTCTGCAAAATGTGCGTTGGAGTTGAGCTGCAGGATTCGAAAAAGACGTACAAACCGATTAGGCTAGATTTTCGGATTCAGTCGTCCGGTCATATACTTTCGTCCAGTCCCGACATGTGTATGCATCCCGTATTTGCACAGGGTGTTCTGAAAATGGATCCACCACACGCTCGAGTCGTCTGTCGCCGCGACATAATACCATCTGCCGAATGTAGTTCAAGCAGTGGCGAGTAACGGGTGATGTCCCGCTTTTGCCGCTGTATCCTTCAACATAGTTTTGCCGGATGATGTCAAGGCATCTCAGCTGATGGTACATCGAGACCATGAACAGCTCCTTCTGAGGTCCGACTCGCACAATTCCGCCTCGGACGGGAATGAGCGCTGCCCATTGCGCGTCCGCGCGGGATCCATTGAGTTGATAGTTGCCCGTATTGTGGACATCCATGAGAACCTCATTTAAGGGACCAATGTTCCATTCCGGTGATACTCCTCCTCCTAGCGCATTGTGGTCTAGCGAATGTACAAGCAGTAAGGCAACTCACTGGTCGTGTATTCGACTGGCGCAGTTTGGGGTATTCGACCAGTTTCAGCTAGAATCAAGTGGGCCATGAAGCCTGCAAAGGCCCAGGCGAGTTTGAGAACGGGGTGCATGACGGTCAGGTTGAGCGAGGATTAATTGTTTGGTGAAAAATGCTAAACTAGTCTGATGAATTGACGGAGTAACATCAGTTTATCACAGGAAAGATCCAATACGTATACTTCCACACGAACAATCATGTCTGCTTCATGGTACATTCGCTCTTTGGCTTGTGGAACTACTTGGCTAGCTGCCCTGACGAGTATCTGCTTACTTGTGGCTCCACCTGAGAAAGGATCTGGGATTGCGCACAAGTACTGTACGTTTTAGGCGAAAAAAACGGTGCTTTACCTGCGGACTCATGATTTTCAATAGCTTACATTGGAGATGATTACCCGGAGTTGTGGGAGGGGACCTCTCTTCAAGAGGTCGCCATGACAGTAGAGGAGACCCGATCCTATCCAATCGATGGAGGACCCGATGCGCTCGAGATATGGGCAACGACGTCCTCTAAAGGTTACGGATATGTCCGGCTTGGGTCTGAACAACGGGTCTTCGCTGTTTCCATGTTCCACGAGCTTCACTGCGTGAGGCTCATGCGAGCTGCGTTAGCCGGCCGCTATGATACATACGCGCGTGGCCACATGCATCACTGTCTCAATTATCTCCGCCAGTGAGTTGTATTGTCTCATGCGGGGCCGCCTCTACTAATATTGTTTTAGAATGATTCTCTGCTCGCCAAATCTCACACTGGAGCCCTCAGATGTGCTATCTCGGGACTTTGAGCTTGACCGCGTCGGTGCCACGCACGTGTGCATGGATTGGAGCGCTCTTTACAGCGAAGCTGCGGATAACTGGTATAATTGGTTGCCAACTAGAAATGTGTCTGCCGTTTAGATCTATCTTTGGTTCAAGGGTGCTGATTCCCTTCCACGGACGATTACGAAACTTTCGGGAGATGACTTACTGTAGTAATCCGACCGTAAGTTCAGGTGACGGGTGACAGACGTCTGTGAATTGAACTTCTGGAAGCTGGTGACGGTGACATTGAACTTTTCTCGCCCAAATAGGCCGAAAAAAGCCCCTAAAAATCGCTCCGGCATTCGCCGGACTGCCTTTTAAGGGAATTATTGATGGTATTTATCAGCGTGAACTTGTTATCCAGTGAACTATGTCGGTGACGCGTGACACCCAGTGAACCTACGGTCGGATTAGTACAGTATTTCCTTAATTCCCGCGTTCGAAATCTGAGATAAAAACACGCGTGATCATGTCACCTGGTCACAGTTCCCACGGTTGAAAATATCCCAGATGCATGTGCAGCGAAGAACACCGAAGGACAAGTCCCGAGGGGTACAACGTTCATCAGTGATACACGTTCTGTTTACATTTCAGACGTCCGTTGCACAATATTACAAAGCGACCTTATCATTCCCAGAATCGTATACATACACCCTCAAGGCGCAGCCCACAGTCACAGTAAACAAATAATCTTACCCTGGTCCACGAGCCAAGACCCACATCCGGAAACTGTTCCCGTCGACACCTGTGAAAGTGCGGCTGCATGTATCGATGGGCTCTCCCAGAGGCATCAACACGAAACCTAGCCTAGTATAAATCTCGACCTAAGCAGACATCTAAGTCGGTTTTTCAGTTTAGAATTACAACACTTACATCGAGTTCTGACTCGGTTTCGACACATAATCTTGTTCCAGTGCGGCTGGCTTCTTCACATACCGTGTTGACGAGGAGAGTGGCAACACCCTGGCGTTGGTATTCAGGGTCCACGCCCAGAGTTTGCAGGTGCCATGAATCGTGTTTTGTCCCGTCGCCCAACGTCGAGTTGACAAACGTATCGTAGTTCGGGAGAAACTAAGTTTTCATGTAAATCGTTTCTGTAATGGCTCCCAGAACTCACCATGGCATGCCACCAATGCTGTAGCTCGTCACTGAAGGAGGACATGAGTGGTCCGAGAGCATGTTGCTCTTGGTCCTCTCTAGCGTTTTCTTTAGCAGAGGAAGAGAAATTGCGACCCAGATAAGACGTACGTGTCGTACATGTTGTGGCCCGGGCCAAACCATACCGCACACCCAACTATCCTTCTCCGGGAGTCGTTGGTTTCTGCAATATAAACGTCGCCCCCCAAAAGGCCAGCAACAACGGTTGAAATCCAGAAGGGTCCAATGTGGCTGGTGTCCTTTCCGGCGGGATCTTTTCCAGTCACCACGGCGGTAAAGACTTCTAGATGCAGTTGCGGAAGATGGCGTGGTCGGAAGACGTTAAGAGCTTACCACCGGTGAAGGCTTTGCTCAACACAGATTCGATGTCGCGAATTTCTGGCAAGCTTCCTGGATCGGAAGCCTCAAAACCGGCGGGGTCTAGCTTTCGTACACGAAATTGAGAGGACATTGCAGTGAGGAGCCGATGTGTCTTAATCTGAGAGTTCAGCAAGGTTTAAAGGCCATGTAACCGGAATTCGCACAGTTGTCGACCCGAAACAACGGAACTGAAAAAAGAACTGTGTCTTCTCCCGCCCGTATGATATTATGGAATGCCACTTGACCTACTGATGACATGGCTACACTAATCTCCGAGTTACAGGGGATGATTCTTCGTTTTCTCAACGAGATATCGAGATTGTCATCGTTTCCAAGTTTTGCATTTCAAATGGGGAGAGTCTAAATATCATCCGCCATGCAACTTCCACCTAGTCCCCACCCGGCTGCCATCTACTTTTCTATTGGGCGTTATTCATATCTAATCATTTATCCATTCAGGATGCTCACCTGCCAGGGCATGGCTATTCGCAGAAGTTAAAACAGACTTCTAGCCTCGATCGTTACACCACGTCCCTCCCAGCACCTCAACGACCATGTCCACTGTGAAGAACTCGGAAGCGAGGGCCACCGAAGATAACGCACTTTTAGCCAGCCTGGGATACAAGCAGGAGCTGAAGCGGGAGTTCACACCTGTAGAGCTGTTTGGCTTCGGGTTTTCGGTCTCGGCAATTGTCCCGTCTATTGCGTAAAACTCTTCTACTGTCAAGCCTTTCCGAGGATACTCATTCCTGCATTGTTATCAGGTCCGTTCTCGTATATTCTATTCCAAATGGTGGCCCATCGGCGATGATTTGGGGGGTGCGGCGCCCAAAACCTGATGTCTTCCTGTTTTTTATCGCAATTTCAGTGGGCTGCGTCGTCAGTTTTTCTGATGTTTATTGCCATGGCTATGGCAGAGCTCGGCTCATCAGCACCGACTTCAGGCATGTTAAAATTCCCAACTTTAGACGAGTAATTGTTATTGAAACCTATTCATTAGGCGGTCTCTATTATTGGACTTATAAATTTGCGTCGCCTCGATTTCGAAATGTGCTATGCTGGATGGTTGGATATACCAATACCGTTAGCTACATTACCGGCGTCGCAGGGATAGATTGGTCTTCTGCCGTGTTGATCATGGCTGGGGCGAGTATCGGTTCAGATGGCGCCTTTATTCCGACAGTGCATCAAACATTGTGCGTCCGATTTTCGTCTGGCCGCTTACCCGACTGACGCTTTGCAGCGGAACCTACTGCGCCGTTGTGGTGACACACGCATTCATCGCCAGTTGCGCCACGAGAATTATCGCTCGGCTTCAATATTTGTTCATTGCCATTAATCTTGCGTGAGCCCGCCTCCTCGTTCTGTCTGTCCGTCTTCCCTGTGCATGCTCAAGGGGATAAAAAGTCTTGTGTTGGTGATGGTAATTGGGTTGCCCATTGCGACACCTGCAGAGTTCAAGAACAATGCAAAGTATGCCTTTGGAAACTTTGAAAACCGTAAAATTGATTGCTTCTGCTTCGAAAGTTATTCTGACATCTGTTGGGCAGTGACTCCATGGCCTAACGGCTACGCATTCATTTTGAGTTTCCTAGCGCCTCTGGTAAGGTTTGTCCATTGCTGATGTTCGCAATTGACTTGGGACCACCATTATAGTGGTCCATTGGCAAGTCTTTCTGCCATACAGGTTATATATGGTAGTTGATACTTTATTTTAGGTGGTTTTGATGTCGGTGTTCATATCTGTGAAGAGGCTTTGAATGCAAACGTGGCCGTCCCTTGGGCGATCATGTCTGTGACGGGAATAGGTTGCCTCCTCGGCTTTGCGATTCAAATCGTCGTCGCATTTTCCATGGGAACCGACACGCTCTCTATTCTATCAGATCCCGTGCAGCAACCCATGGCAACAGTCAGTTTGTTGTTGCGGGCAAACTTCAGAATTAATAGGTGCCATCTAGATCCTTCTGAACAGTTTTGGGAAGAAAGGGATGCTTGCTATCTGGTCCTTCATATTCATCGCCCTGTGCGTCTTGAACTCCTACTACTCACGAGACCCATGCTCAATCTCTGCAGTTATATGTCTGGAGTTAGCCTGGTGAGTATTTATTTAGTCAACACTCTGGGTGAAACATCTCATTTTTTCCCTCTCGCTCATTAGCTTACATCCTCCTCCCGCCAAACATTTGCGTTCGTAACCTCCGGTTGAAGCATTTAAACCCAAGTAATTTTTCCCAATGCAGATTTTCTCGGGACGGGGCGCTTCCCTTCTCTTCCTTCCTGTACAAGATAAACTCATTTACAGGCACCCCTGTCCGCTGCGTCTGGTTCTCCGCCACTTGTGCGGCCTTGCTTGGGCTGATAACTTTCGCCGGCCCAGCCGCCACCGGTGCCCTGTTCAGTCTTGCTGTCATTGGCCAATATGTCGCCAATTCTATTCCAATCGCCACCAGGTACCTCGGCGGACAACCATTTAAAAAAGGCCCTTTTCATCTCGGTGTTTTTGTGAGTAATAAAATCATTTTGTCATGGAATAGATCTCACATACTGCAGAGTCTACCTGTGGCCCTCGTTGCCGTTTTGTGGATGTGGTTCATGACTGTTGCGCTCTTGTTTCCGACGGCACCATCTCCTGCCCCAGAAGCGATGAATTACAGCGTCGTCGTCTTGTTTGGGGTTGTGTTCCTGGCAATCACATACTACTATTTCCCATACTACGGCGGGGTTTATTGGTTCAAGGGCCCTGTTGCAAACGTCGAGGCGGAATTGGCAGAAAGTGACTCTGTTGTAGAGGAAAAGTCCGACGGGCATAATGGGAGCATGTAATAACATCAAATTTTATTATCTGCCGGTCACTGCAACGGTGCGGTAATTGTCTGTGCTGGACAACCATTTGCACAGCCATCTGCGCCCGTCTGGGTCCGTCATATAACTGTCATGATTGAGATAATTTCGAAGGCCTCAAAAAGTACAAATGTATATATGTTGGGACAAGTGCTATGGTTACTGAATTCTACTGATGAGCAAAACAGAACCAGTTTCAAAGCGGAACCCTTGTTACATTATGTCTGTATATAATAGGGAATGACGGGACGCCAACACCACACCAACGGTACAGCATCCGCAAATGACGAATATACGCCAGAACATCAGACTATCTCTCTTCGAAATGCAACCTAATTAAATTGGGTTCTTCATGCGCTCGCATGATATATCCTTCCCAATTCTGCACATCCATCTCGCAGATGGCCGTTAACACGCCTCTTCTATCCGACCCTGAGGCCGCCTCAGTGTCCAACAACGATGACTGGGACTCGCCGGAAAGCAAAAGCATCCACGCTCATGCTCGTTCCAGGTCATTGTTGGGGGGATCGACGAAGAGGACGGACCATCTGGTCCTGCTCGCCTGTCTCACCTCCGTTGCCTCGCTATTCCTCAATATTACAAGATTTCATTTGCACGCAAACTCCCCTTCTACAGCCAGAGGAAAACTCGGCTACCCTAATCCATATATCGGGCTCGAGCGAGCGATACTCAAGGACACGACCCCGCCTGCACCCATAGTGAACTTTCCCCTGGTCCTTGCACAGATCAACTCCTCAGAGCCTGGAACGATATATCTCCAGCAGCCACATTCACCTACGTTCTTCGGGATGATATATCCCGAAGATCGGGATTTTCTGGTTACCAACCAGGTACCTCTTCACTCTTGTAAAATGCCTGTATGGAAGGCTGAGATAGTGAGATTTTAGGTTTCCACCATTGTGCAGTTCAGATCGCTCGACTTCCAGATGGAGCAGTGCATTGCAATGCTTGTGACCCCCTCGCCTACCGATGAGCAAAAGTTTCCCAACAAAAACGTGTCGTCCTCGATTGAACCTTTTCCACTCGAAATATATTCGCTGCGTGAGGCGGTAGATCTTGATCCCTACGCACTATCGTGGAGCACGCGCCCTGCGAGAGGAGAAATCCTAACCACGCTGGGCTTCCTACCAGGCCAAGAGAATGTGCTGGAAAGTCCGGCTTTTGACTGTCCCGCGCGGACTTTGATTACGTTGGAGATCCACTGCGCTACACCCAATTGTCACTTGCGCTTCAGACAAGATAAAAAAGCACCACGACTGGGTGAGTTCTGTGCAGTATCTTTAGTAAGTGTAGACTTAGACTGTTGCTCTGCAGCTTTCTTTATCACCCAATACTCTAGCGCCCCTCGAGCGATTCACATTCCGGAGCATCCTGTATCAACTATTGCTTCTTAATAACAATGTATCTGCCGCTCGCAAGCAATATTACATTCAAGAAATTACAGAAATATCGCGGGAAGCACACAGTACTGATAGGCGGGGATCAGCACTGGGTTGAACCGCCTCAAATAACAAAATAGCCCTGGAGAGCGGAACAGCTGTAGATAGAAATCGTAATATGAACGCTGTAAAAGAAAAAGAAACACGTAAAAAATATGAACCCTGTCAAACCGAGACGTGGGAGGCGTGAGTAAGATACATTGTCTTGAGCAATCCCGCCCTATGTACTTGATATCGATTCCCACGGTTTAAAGTTGTCGCCGAATTAGCTAAGTTGGGGCCCATTTATCTCGACTTGTAACGATTTACACCTGGCTCAATTTATTTGAAGACATGGACGGAACACTATCAATCTGTTGAAATCGGTAGATCCCTGCTACTTGCATGCAATGTCATATCCGGTATCAGGAACTGAGGATCTCTCTAGCGATTTATTGGCCAATCTAACTATCGTCCCATTCGTCCCAATAAAACACTAATGCCCGCCATGTTCCTTCCCGGGATGTTCATAGATACAGATAACCATCGCCGCCCATCTATTGTTGGATGCAGTTACTGAGAGTAGTGAACTTACCTAAAGCGTCAGGGATTAGTCGTCAACGTATCCCGAATTGGCCTTCTTCAACTTGATATGTGCCAAGGCTAGGATACATCTTTTTCATGTATCACTCCGCACATAAAACTGTATAAAAGAAACGGCAATGCATTCAACATACACCCACTGTGATGGATATAAGTGATTTATTTTATAATTATGCAGTTTTTAGTACCTATGGTTATGTATCAGTCGCTTTAGTCTCCATGAACTCTCCAATCATCGCTTACCGCGTCCCGAACTGCACAGCTATGATTCGGAGTCATTTTACTTATTTTCCCACGGTTCAACACTGGTTCGACATAGCTATATGACTCTGTGCCGGAATTCCAGTGCATTGCAGTGTTTCTCGGGGCCATTCTGAGTCTGTTCGACTCGTTCAATTATGACTCATTGGGTAGATTAGTAGTATATAAGAGGGGCTTCCTCCCCCTGTAAAAACAACTTACCTTGCCAATACACTTACCCTGAACCAAACACATCTGTGTGACCCTTGAGTAGAGCAGCCAGCTCCCCTTTAGCTTCGATCTAACCTTACTGTAACGCCGCCACGCTTGCAGTTCAACCTGATATCATCTACTTCTGCTGTAACTTTGCTAGACTTTGCAGCCCGACTAGATTCACTCCATTTCTACTGTAACTTTGCTAGACTTTGCAGTACAACTGGTTTCCCTCTCTTTTACTGTGACTTTGCTAGACTTCGCAGTACATTCAGAGTTTCTCATCTATTCTTCGCTTTCAGGTTGCTAGACTTGAACTAAGACATAGATTTACGGTCCTTGAACTTGGTGAAGCTATCACATAAGTTCCTCACGTCTTTGGTGAAATCTCGGCGGACTGATAATATAAGAGTTCCAGCATTTGGACTCAAATATATTCATTCTTACGGGTATTCAATTTATATTCTCTCGTATACACGTGTTGCGTTTACTGCTAGTAGCGCGTGCATTACCCGTTTCTATCACACCCACCCAAAAGAATACGTATACTCATGAACTTTGCCTCTGTCTTCACCCTGCTTGCTATCGCCGCCATGGAATTGGCAAGCCCTATGAGTGAGCCTCCTCGCACACCTACCGGTTGCATTATTAATCACTTTCATTCCTGATGTCAACAGACAATGCCGCTCATGTCCGGCGAGACGACATTGATACTCCGGCGGAGGACGCCGGGCTGAAGCCTGGACTCAGAGTGGGGTTCTGAGGTGGACTGACGCAATTTTTAACATCGCATGATCAGCTGGAACATCGGACTAGTGCAGCTCAAACTGGGAGCAACCTATCTCACCCATTTATATTTCCCTCACCTGGTTTTCTGTACACTTAAATTCCTTTTATAATCCTACGAGGTGTTGTTTTCCCTGGAATCCCAATGGGTGCTCCAAGAGTGTGGAAGGCAGGCGCATCAATAGTGAGAAAGAGCAAGTCGAGGAGAATGACTTAGACGAATTTGCAGCGAGCGAATCTTAGTACGATGAGCGTTGAGAATATTCCGAGAAATGCAAGACAGGCCAGAGTTGAGATATTACAGAAACAGTCAGCCTGAGTATGATCAAGTGTTGACTGCTTTTGTGGAATCTTGAGATCGCTTCCACATTTTTTACTTCGCGGACTGAATAATTCAAGTCTCGGCGATTGAATCTTCCCGGTATGCCGAAAGCCACGTTTTACACTGCGAGCCCGTTTGAATTTTGGAACTTGTTTCGTTATTGTGTCCAACTATTTGCCAACTACTTACCTGAAATCAGAAGAGCGACCTGGCAATCAAAAACAAGAGGATAACCGAGGCCCGCGTTGAAACTAATTCGCCAATCCGATCGAGATTGATATTGGGGTATGTGGTTCAGTTTGGAGGGCAAAACGGCTTTTTTTGCTGTGCCCAGATGAGTATGTTGTTTTTGATCGTGTGTTTTGATAAAGACATTTTAGGGAGGACTCAGCGAATACCTGGCCGGGAAAATCAAAATCCTTCGAAGGAGTGGAGTTCTGGTGAAGCCAGAGGGGAAGAACCGAATTGTAACGAACCGTTCCGCGATCAATGCGATCAGTCGGACGGGCATTTCGCTTTGGATTTCGCAGCCGACCTCCTCTCAAACGTTCATTGCCTGAAAGATTAAATCGCGTGCTATTTTTGCACTTACCAGGGGCAAGGCTCAAGCTCAAGCTCAAGTTCCTGAATGAATCAACCCTAACTGTAGCGGTACAAAAGGTCGCTCAAAAGATGCCTCACCCTTGTCTCCGTGTCCGGTCTTCACCATAATGGCTTTCAAGCTCGCTGCCCTCGTGCTCCCCTTCTTCGTCGGCCAGGCCATTGCTGCTGGCCGCTACTATGACATTCAGGTATGTTTCATTCACTTGTCCTTCAACTTGCCTTCATTCTTCCCCAGATCGATAATGTCAGAGTGGCTCCCGACGAGTTCCCTCGCGATGCCATCCAGGGTGGTGATTTTCCTGGCTAGTTGATAATCACAGAGAAGGGTGACGTTCTGCACCTCAACGTCACCAACAACCTCAAGAATTCAACAATGAGGCGGTCGACCAGTATCGTAAGTGTCTTTTTCTTTTTCGTCGCGCTCCTAATCTTATCATCGTGGCAGCACTGGCACGGTAACCTACAGGATCGCACAGCATCGGAAGACAGGTAAGTCCCCTCCTCACGCTGGTGGCTACGTTTCTGATCACGGTTCAGCCCTTCATTCGTTAACCAATGTCCGATTGCTCCAGGAAGGTTTTATCGTCAGTTCCAACGCTAGTCGACTCTGTTCGCGCGAATACTGATCTGAAATCGCAGAATACAACTTTCCGCTACTGGAACAGACGGGTACCTACTGGTTCCAAGGCCATCTGTCGACCCAATACATCGATGGCGAGCGTGGAACTTTAGTGATCTGTAAGTTCAACTTTTCTCTCCTTTGTGCTCAATTTCGCTGACTCAAATCTTGAAAGACGACCCCGACGACCCGCAGAAGAGCATGTGGGACGTTGATGACCAGAACACAATCATCACCCTCGCCGACTGGTACCACACCCCCGCTGAGGCCCTTATGGCTCAATTCAAGCAGGACGGCAAGGAACCTGTGCCGCATTCTTGTTCAATCAACGGCGTCGCGCGCTACGTCGGAGATCCCGTTGTTCCGTGGGCCGTCAACGTTGTCCGCGGGTAGCGCTATCGTTTACGGGTCATCAACATTGCGGGCTGCGCCGCTTTCACCTTCTCGGTCGACGGCCACCTTCAATGTCATCGAGACGGACGGCATTGCGACGGAGCCCTTGGTTCGTTTCGTTCAGCTTGACTGCGCATCGGCTGACTAAATTCAACAGACGGTCAACAGCTTCTTGATTCACGCCGGCCAGCGCTACAGCGTCGTTCTTCGCGCTTATGCACCTATTGGCAATTACTGGATTCGTGCACCAATGGTACGTTTCTCGCTCCCTGCTGTATCTATTATATTTAACACGACCACACTAAAGACTGGCTTGGGAACGAGCAAGACGCGTGAGTTCCTTCCCTCTCCTGCATTCGGATGAGTATACCAAGTCGAACGCAGTGGACAAAAACAACGTGAAGGCTATCCTTTGCTACCGGCATGCCCCCATCGCGGATCCCACCACCCAATCATCCGTCATTGTTGCACGCAAGAACGGCGCGGATGACTCGTCCGGTAGCGACAAGGACAAGACCACTACCACCACTGCCACCACCACCACCCCGACCAGTAACTCTGGAAGCGGATCCGGAGGGTCAGGCGGTGGTTCAGGCTCGGGAGGCGGCGGCAACAAAGCTGTCCCGGTTGAGGAGTATATGCTCAAGGTACGCTTTATTTCAACTATGTTCAACTTGATCCCTAATCTCACACGCACACAGACCTTGATCAACCTTGATACTGCAGGCGGCGACGCCCCGGCTGACCACGTCATCGACCTCCAATTCGGCACAGCATGTTCCCTGCTTATTGCCATCCTCATGTACTGATTCAGGGGGCATTCAGGCTGGCAGTGGAACTTGGCAAATCAACAACATCGTCTACGAGCCGCCACGGCTGCCCACCCTGCTCAACATCATCAACGGCGGGTTCTGGGACGCCAACTACACCAAGCCGGAGCACACGTTCATATTGAAGGCGGACGAGGTCGTTGAGCTGCGCATCCACGGCGCGGCGCACGGCATCATCCACCCGTTCCATCTCCAGTGCGTTGTTCTTTGCAGTTTGTTCAGGAAACAAACGAGCTAAAGTGAATATCCAGCGGCCACGCATTCGATGTCATTACGAGCGCTACGGGCTCGGTCAACTACAAAAAACCCCCGCGCCGCGACGTGGTCGCTGTTTCCGACGGTGGTGTTATCATTCGTTTCCGCGGTACGTTTTACCTCAATTCTTAACTCCCCTGGCGTCTGACCTATCCCCTCAGCTGACGACTCCGGCCCTTGGTCCCTGCATTGCCACATCGATTGGAATCTTGAGGCCGAGTTGGCTGTCGTATTCGCCGAGGCGCCCAACTCGTTCGCAAATAAGGACGATCCCAAGTCTGGGATCGTGACGCCGCAGTACCTGGATCTCTAGAACGTGCTCCCCGCCGCCATGCAATAGGTGCGTCAACTTCACAAAACCAACACCTCCCGCAGAGAGTATCTAGTCTGCCCCTTTACTGGTTCCATCGGACACGTCGTTTCAACAACTAATGGATTTCTATCGATGTCATGGATCACTGTCATTGTACTATACTATCATTTATGTTGTTATGGCCGCTAGAAATGCACCATTCTTTGCCGGTATCCATGTGTTGGCATTTGAGTTGAATTTCGGGAGTCCGTAAAAAGTAACTTATTTCCTAACTTGGTAAGTTAACTTACCAGCCAAACTTAACCGTGCCGCACTTAACTTACATTTTCCCACACTTACCTCACTTCACTTATTCAAACTCCGCTGTTACGGTTACCTCGCACTACCAATATCAACTTGTTTCGGTCTTTTATATGAGTCATGCCACTAGTATGTTGAGTTTAACAGACTTTGAATCATTTTCCACGGTAGTCTTCTCGAAAGTAGATCTTTGGCTTGTACCGTTCATGGCACTCAAATTTGACTCAAATTGGTCTGTTGGTAGCTGTAGACGGTTGAAAATAACAGGTCAGGTACTTATAATGAGGATCCCCCATGTAGATGTCTATTAAGTGCAATTTTCCTCCTCAATCAACCTGAAACCCTCTGATTCAGTGTTACATATTGGCTCGGTCATCATGTCATGCTGCCGGCCACTATACATGCACTCCCCCTCAAGACATCCAACACAGATGGACACACATATTCAACAGCTTTAAAACCCTCCATGGCCTCAAAGCAATTCGCCTGCTCTGGATTCTGCATGGTTAAGACGGAAAAAATCACACTACGCAACCTGTCAAATGTCTGATCCATTGGAGCAACTTATTTGCATGTAAAATGGATGAATCTGGTCACCTACGGGCCCTTGGAGCACATTTCAACGCAATTCAACTCACAATTTAATCTCACTTAACTGTACTTGCCGTAACTTACCGGAACTTATGGGTACTTAGGCTCACTTACGGCGCCAAGTGCCATCAGGTAAATTCACTTATGCCATCAATCCATCTGATGGCATAAGTTACCGCCATGCCTTCAAGTGAACGGCAGGGAAATGTGTTTACAGACAGTGTAAAGGCAGTAGTTACCTTATAACTAACCATTACAGCTATTAACTATCTTTTCTGAGCTCGGGTGCTGCGCCGCACGCCAACAATCTCCGCTGTGCCCGCTGCCTCATCAGTTTCCACCATGAGATCGACATCTGCATCCTCCTGTTTCTGCTTCAATAATTGAGTCGAGTTCTATGTCGCAGAAACGAAGAAGACTTTATCGGGGTGCTATTATCAGCTTTTGATGTCGGTTGGTTGAAATCCAGGGATATAAAGGCAATCGTGAAGATGTCAGACAGTGGACTGGAGGGATGGGAAAGAGGATTGGGTTGTGGGACTGCTGTACCGGTTCCAGTTCCGATGATGGCGGTCGGAGACCACCGGTAGTCAATAACTGGCAAGCAAAAAAATGGGATGGAATCCTGACATCCGGTGCCTGGAAGAGTGTCCTCGCATTGACTGAAATTGGTCAGAAATAGTTCGAAATGGGTGGTAAGTCCATGGTATACTAAAAAGTCTGGATTTACAGACAATACAGAACTGGGATCATTTTTATCAGCTAGCCATTCTCGTAGTGTCGAAAATGCTAAGTACTTGGCAAGTACAGGCTCCTGTGTGGGTTAGACCGGTCAAATATCCCTCGAAAGGCTGTTAAGTTACATAAATCTCCAGTACTTATTGTAACTTGGAAGGTCCTTAAAGGTACTTTAAGTTCACTTACACTTCACTTACCGGGGGAATTTCACTTACCCTGCCATAAGTGAGCATAAGTTAAATTTCACCGGGTAAGTGAAATTACATAAGTTACTTATGCAGGCGTCGAATTTCGGGCATCTCGGCCATCGAAATTTGAAACCGTGCACTGATTTCATATATGACGATATCTTCTTCCTTTTGGATCGTGAGTTGAAATAATCAGGTGAGACCGGAACGCCTCAGGTGCATCGCAGGCTTCACTAATGTACACCGGATTTTGGTCTGTTGCGCCGCGATGCAAATATTTACACCTCGACAAGATAGGCCTTCGCTACGCTCCGGCCCAACTCGGCACTTGACAAAGTGAAAATGGCCGAGCGACAATCCCGACTCACTGGGTAGTTATTGTGGGGAAAATTGCTGCAGGAAGTTACAGCCTCAAGCTTGACGCCCTGCAGCACAATTTCACGCAGTCGGAGGATTGCAGCCGATCAACAGCACGGTTCAACAGCCAGTTGAGTCTTGACCATGTGATGGTCTGCGTTCTGCAACTGCTGTTCAATTTAACAGCTTTCAAATGCGATGGTTGCCCAAAAACAGAAGCCAAGAAAAGCTGTAGCTGTTGGTGAGAGTAAAATTCCGAAGAGAGATGTTTGGTTTGTTCTTGGCTTGGTCTTAGCTGGTTTTTGGGTGAATCAAAACTGCGGAAAGGTAAACAAAAGCCCGTCATCTCGTTAAAGAAACGAAGTATTCGTTCCAAGTTACTGAGGTTTGGCGTGATTCCCTTTTGCAGCAAGCGGTTCCACATTGTAAGAAATTCCTGTTTAGCTGTTGGAATACCAGCTCGTCAAGGCCAAACAGTCACCCAAAATTTACACAACATCCATGTTACTGCGCGACTACATGTACATGTCTCTGTCATACACGTTCCGAGAACTACATTTCCCCCTTTCAACTCCCAAACACGACCGGTTTACTTGCCGCCCTTCTTGGTAGTGGCGACAGGCTTGGTGGTGACTGGTTTCGTGGTGGTCGGCTTAGGAGTAGTGGTCGGTTTTGCCGGCGTGGATGCGCTCTTAATGCTAGAGCTCTTCACAGGAGTGCTGGACGGCGGTTTAGACGAGGCCAATTTGCTCGCAGATGATGAAGCCGGACGCGATACTGAGCTAGGTGCTGCACTGCTCTTTCCCGAGGACGCAGGTCCAGACGAGCTCGCCGCTGCGCTGCTCTGCGAAGGGGATGGAGGGGCAGATGAGCTTGCCCCGCTGCTCTGTGCCAAGGACCCAACACCAGATGAGCTTGCACCCACGCTACTTTGTCCCGACGCGGACGAAACCGCGGCAGATACACTCCCGGATGGCGATGTGGATGACCCGGAAGCAACAGCCGATCCTGAGTCAGAGGAAGGAATGGGCGACGGGAAAACGAAGGCGGAAGAGGAGGCGGAGACCACCGAGCCTGTGGACACGCCGGAGACAGGCGGCGGGAGTGCGGAAGAGGATCCAGAGGGGAGGTATGACATCCCAGACTCCAAGGCGGTAGAGGTGGCATCTATCGACGTCTGCGTGAAGGAGTAGGAGGAGACGGTGGAAATATCTCCAGAAGGGACGGGGATTAGGGACGATGGGATTTCAATGGGACCGGCGGGACTCGGCAAGGGGCACGATGGACTGCCGTCGCGTTTGCGCATGAAGTCACAGCCAAAGCCAGGGATACTCCAAGCCCCTCCCCAGTTAGCGTTACCATAATAGTTATCATTTTGTTGATCTAGGCAGTGAATCAGTGATGAGAAGAACTGTTGAAATGAGCAACTCACTCTTTGGCACGCATCTTACTGTGATTCCAAGGTCTCCGTTGCCGTACGCCCCACGGAATGCTGGTGACTGCCGCAGAAAATATGGAGGTATCACCATCTGGATATGCTGCTGGGCATCGCCGTCAATCTTTGACCAGAGAATAGTATTTGTAGGATCCAGTCTGGCTTGGCCAAGATAGCTGCTGAGTCTCCGAGAACTGAAGAAAGTGTTCGAGTTTTCGGGAATGTACATCTGGGAACTTCGATGAGGCTCTGCTGGACTGTGGACCAGGAAAAGACCATACCTTGGCCACGTTCCTAAACTTGGTCGAATCAGCGAAGATAGCGCACTGGAATTCTGTTTGAGGCCAATTTTTTGAACTTCAACGAAGAGAAGCTAACCTGCCAGTAGTCGTCCGCCACCTGCCACTCGTTGATGGTCGGGGAAATATATGCACCATCCCCCAACTGTGTACCCGAAGCACCGACAGCAGTGAGTGTGCCATAATAATTATATTCCGCTGCCTTTTGCTGTCGTATACGGTCAGACTATCTACCACCGCCAAGGGACAGGATAAAGGACGTACAGCATTCACATAGCGGTAGCCTATTAGGACGTTTTGGCCGCGTCTGTAGAGGGAAGTGCGGACGGGTCCGCCGACAACGGTGCCGATGCACGAGAGCAAGGCGAGCAAGGATAGCGATGAGCGAGAGAGCATGATGGAAGTCGCAGAGTTTTGGTGTGAAGTGGGTTGGTTGAGATGGTTGAAGTCTAGAGACCAGCTCTAGAAGATGCGCACCGGGCGTTGAGAAGTCTGCCTGTCCAGCTCTGGTATTTATACCCAGAGGTTGCCGCAGGAAATAAATCACTTACTAAAGAATCCAAAAGCGTACACCCTAGATCCGCTGAGGCCCGTGCCTAATGTCGCGATGGTGATTCATCCCCGACCTGAGAGTCTGAGACATTTCGGAGGGTTGGGCTCATTGGGAAGATCCTGTCATGTAGCTATGGCATCATGCGCTACGTCCTTCCCATAGCACTGCATCATGCTTGCTTATTTTCGTGTCGCACGTCCCGCGCCTTCCGGTCCTCCCTCGGGCGACAGCGCGGTGGCCTCACGTCCCTGTTTCTATAAAATATGGGTCTCATCCAAGCACTGAGACAAGTCATGAACAACTGGTCAGAGTCGTAACTGATTATTCCAAAATAAAGTGTTCCATGCATGGAGAGCCTTGCCATGCTCTGTATGAGTCAACGACTGCGGTTTCTGGGTCCTATATTGGGTAGTCTCGATGGCAAGCATAAGTCCGAGGGTAGATCGCATTCGGTGTAGTTGAACCGTTTACCGGATTCTGGTAGGGAAAGTCAAGGGGATAGCAGATATGGTGATTTGTGTTTGTAAGCACCAACCACGTTTCCAGTGTAGGAACGGCGAATCGAGCCTCGGAAAGGCAGATGGAGGTATCCTGGCTCGGTCTCACACGGTCAATGAATCCCAAACCACATCTAAATTGGGAGGCGATGATGATCGTCCCGCGAAGAGTCCAGTTTAGAGCACTGAGTTACAATCATGGCGACCAGATAGCAATCATTGGTAGGTGAGTGCCATGATCGTCCCGTTGGAGAGTGCGGTAGTGGAGGATGAAGAAAAGAAATTGACAAGAACCTAAATAGTAACAAACACATGACAGATGCCATGATATCGGGAATCGGGATGCCGCCATCACATTCAACCAACAACATTCAACTCGATTAGCGTTGGAAAAAAGAGGGGAGCAGAAACTCCCAATCAAATTTTCTCTCTGTTTTCTTGATCTTACAATGAGCCTGAAAAGATCGCGGTCACGCGATGAGCGAATTCGATCTGCGAACAAACACAGATGGTCAACAGATGGTAGCGGTAAGGTGCAAGCACCAAATATGCCGCTGGCAGGCTGGTAACGAGACTACGCAGATGGTGTAATCCCCGATCGGCGGTGATTGTTTGTGCCCTGTATTAGGATAGTATATGCGGTAAATCTTATAATAGGGTGCTAAATTCCAGTGGGCGCAGCGACAATCGTTACCACAGAGCTACGCAGTGCTTTCTGATCATGGACATGTCATACTCACGCTATACAAGTACCAAAGCCGATCTCGCCGGCTCACGAAACTATGGACTCGCTACTTTCACCTACCATTAACAATCTCCTCTGCCAGTCGTGGTACTGGGACTCGGACCACTGCCATACGATCACGTTCAAGGAAGATGGTTCCGGCGAGGTACGGACGTCGAGGACCGTAGTACTCACCAGGACTGACCAACGCTTTCCCCCAGATCCTATCTCGTGGGGAGCTCAACTTATGGATTGCAGCCTTCACACAATGGAAAGTCATCGAAGTCATGCTCCAAGATACGCAGGCACTGGATGCACCACTCCCTGAGACGACGTTCATGAGCAAAATGCTAGGCTCCGCTCCCCGCCACGTCACGATACTCAAAGCCAGGGTCGAAATAACCCTCAGCCGCAACCGCATGACTATGCTCTGGGGACACGACATCACGGGTCGCCGAATAAACGACGATCTGCTGCTTGACGAAGCGTTCCAGACGAAGCAGTATAACATTACCGTACGGCGCGGCCGGTTTGCAAATCAACATGCAACGAAGAGGAACCAGCCAAAGCCAACATTGCATGCTCTGGAGATGATGTTCGACAAATCTCCACTCCCGGCAAAGGACGAGTGGAAACCAGAGCAGCAAGCGATGGTCGAGAGCATCAGGCAGTATGAAATCACAAGCTTCTGTGCGCAGGAACTTGGTCGAAATGAGAATAGGGCCAGTTGTATTATCATGTGATGGAGGAGGGTGTCGAGGTTCGAGGCGTTGTGGTCCAGAAGTACACACCCCTTCGCGTCCGACGATAGATATCGTTGAGATCACTACTCGTCATAAAGCCCGGTGATGCATTCACTGCAGATTCCTAGGCCTTGCGCTAAGAGGCATTCTTCCACATAACTTCGACTGTAATATAATATGATTGGAGATGAAAAAGCCAGGAGAGGTCTCCACGGCCATCAGAAAGTCCGGTCTGTAGCGTTTGCGAGCTGTGGCTGGACATGGATTGGTTACCACAAGTAAAAGAATTGTCGACAACAAGTCGAAAACCCAATTGAGGGTCAAAAGATGCCAACAGCTTCTGGGAGCACGGAGCACAGGAATGCAATGAAGGCGGGTCAAGCATCCGTCTTAATCCGCCCGTATTTTACGGAGCGCACGGCGCTGCATGAAAGTGTACTAAGACGAATCGCTCGACGCGTCGGACGTAATGTTGTTCTTTGTTGGTGGGCGGCGTGACCGACTCGGATGCGTGGGAAAACTCTTGAAGCTGACCAGTGACGTCTTGGACTCCGCGTCCTTCGATTTCCATCTTCTTTTCGCCGAAATCTCGTCCTGCCTTCCCCGGCGTTGGTTCAACCATCTCAAGACCAGTTCAGGCGACATGGTGGCTGGCCTATCTGCGTGCTATTCCGTTTGGTTTCCGATTGCTGCCGATCAGAGTTCCGGCAGCTTTCCGGAGGCCCAAATATGGTATCAACTGCATTCATCTGTGACTCGAATCAAGGTGAAAATGATGGTATAAATACGAGGTGTTTTTTCTGTATTTCTCATCCCGGATACGCCCCCTCCAAACTACAAAGTCTCTATGTCTGCAACGCCATTCCAAATTGCCATCCCCGATGACAAACTAGCTTTACTCCAAAGAAAACTCGAGGTGACGACCTTGCCGGATGAACTCGAAGGCTCGGGCTGGGAGTACGGGGTGCCTCTGGCCGATATACGCCGCTTGGTGGCGAGGTGGAAGGACGGGTTCGACTGGCGGAAACACGAGGCGCAAATCAATGCGGAGCTTCCCCAATTCACCCGGGACATCGAGGTGGGCGACCATGGAACGTTGAACATTCACTATGTGCACAAGACAAGTGTTGTCGCGGGCGCTATCCCGCTGCTGCTCGTCCACGGATGTGAGTTGTTTTCATGGCGAGCGCTTTCCGTTCTTGACTGTAATAGGGCCCGGAACCTTTCTCGAGGCACGCAAGCTCGCACCGTTGTTAACGACGGGGACCGCCGATCATCCTGCTTTCAATCTTGTCGCACTGAGCATTCCTGGCTTCGGATTCTCACAAGGGCCCAAAACGAAAGGCTTTGATCTCGACCAGTATGCAGAGGTAATTAGCCCACGATCTTTCGAGGCTAGAAGCTCAGCGACTATGATCCAGGTTGGTCACAAATTGATGTTGAGCCTGGGATATAGCGAATACGGTGAGCGAGAACGTGGTGTAAAATTAATTCTCCGCTGACAGTGGTTCCGACAGTAACCCTGGGAGGAGATTTGGGATTTCCGGTACGTGCAATTCTTTTTACGGTCCACGCAGTCCGATGACTTGAAGTACAGATTACCAACAGGACAGTGAAACTCTATGGCGGGAAGCACGTCAAGGCGTGGTTCACAAATACCCCCATGTGCGTATCCACTTTTGTTTTCTTCTTTTATCTGAGTGCTTCAGTGGTGCACCCCCGGAGGCAGGTACGGCACCCACTCTCACAGCAAAGGAAGGACAACGCCTGGCCAAGAACAACAAGTTCTTTCAGAGCGCAGGATATTTGCGTCTGCAGCAAACTACACCCCAAACGATTGGCTAGTACGTTATACTTTCTGTTCGTCTTACCGTAGTCGCTTAACCTATCGTCAGTTCCCTCGCCGATTCTCCGGCAGGTTTGCTCGCATGGATCTACGAGAAACTCGTAAATTGGTCGGACGATTACCCCTGGTCTGACGATGAAGGAAAGCCTGTCCGCCTTTTTAATCCTTGGTAACTGACAGCGACTGTCGTCCAGTTCTGACCTGGGTGTCAATCTACTGGTTCTCAAGAGCTGGCCCCACTGCCTCATTGCGCATTTACTTCGAGGCGGAGAATCGAAATTTCGAAGCCATATTTGCGATACCGAAGCAGCCTCCTACTATTCCGGTCGGAATTTCGCATTTTTCGAACGATACCATAGGGTTTCCTAAGAGGTGTGTGGCTCTTTTGGCGAGTCGTGTTTGTACTGAGATTGTCTGGTTTGACAGCTGGACACGCGCGATGGGAAACGTCGTGTTCGATGGGGAACATGAGTCTGGCGGACATTTCCCAGCACATGAGCGGCCACAGGACCTCGCAGGTGACCTGAGACAAATGTTTGGAAAGGGTGGGCCGGCGTTTGGTGTTGTCCCTGCGAAAACTGGCTACGCGTGAAGTAAACTTGTTTTCTGTGGATGCAAACATCAAGAATAGGTGATGATCGGGCGTTCTGATTTCGTGCTGCAGCGCGACAACCTACTCCGGTCACACACCACTGCTCATTGTAACAATTCGAATTGGATATGTCTTGCATGATTTCCCTCCTCGATCTGTTCATTCAGCGTCTTCCTTACTTCTTACCAATTGAGGCACCGGGTACAGCAGTCGTACGTCCGATATAGGGTCAACCGCAACATAAGTCTTCCTTCCTTCCTACCTCGTTTGAGTTAAGGGCTATGAACAGGTCAGAGGGACGTTGACGCAGCGAATCAATTACAAATTATTAAAACTATCCATGCCACCGAAGCAGTCGGCGGCGGGGCCCTCGAAAGTCGAGAGCAAATTGAACCCCGCCATATCATCCAACTCGGAAAACAAGTTCCCTGCACCAAGGGGGAACGAAGGTATCGATTTCCCGAGGCCAGCTGGTGCTTGCTGGGATGACTGGGACGGCAAGAGCAGATTTAATATTGGCTGCGTCCACGGCCACTCGCCATATTCCGGCCGCGAGCTCCAATCAGGCGTGTATGGCGGGGGCAGCTCGAATCCGCTCGCTCCTTCCCCATCTCCATTTCGGTCCGAAGGTATTGACGTGTATGCGTGTCGCAGGGGTGCGGTGGCCGCCGCGATGGAGAGCGGCACCCCGATATGTGCGAGGCGCTGCGTGATAATCGGGCCAAGCCGGTCGTGCAACAGGGCATGCAGCACGTCGCCCGTGCGCGCTGCACACCGCCACGTCCGCCCCATCTCGTGCAGGTAGCCCACGCAGCGTTCTGCCTGTTCGAGCGCCGTCTGCAGCGCGCCGTGTGCGACGCGGGGGCCGTTCGCCGAGGCCTGGAGGGCGAGCAGTAGGTAAATGGTCCCGGCGCCGAAGAGCACCTGCAGCATCGGGACGGGTGTGTAGCGCAGTGTATACACGGACGACCAGGTCTCGGCGAGCACGACGATAGACTCCGCAGCGCGCTTGCAAAGCTGGCATTGTGATTATGTAGTGCGGTTGGATGAGTCAGTTCGTCTGAGGGTTTATGATTGCAATACAGTACCTTGACATGGTCGACTTCCGAATCTGGTTGCTGGATGGGTTGGATATTTTGGTTAAAGTAAGGGCGATGCAGGACGATGTGGAACCACCAATACTCGCAGTGCAGCATCAGCCGGTGAGGCGTGGAGCTGGTTCTGTTCGCTGGCGTGATGTCGAGCTCGGGTGGAAGCCGGCTTTTCCAGTTGTTGAGCTGCAGGCTGCATGAACCCGTTTAGCTGAATGACCCAATGAGAGGAGAAAGACGAGGTTGCTCGATCGATGTGAATGGGAAGTACTGCACGCACTCGAGTTTCGTGACATGCTCGTCGATTTTAGTGGGATCGTTCGTGGTTGACGCCAAATCGTTTCTGAATCAACCGAGTCAAGGTTGGATTTCAGGAAGGAAACGCGAAGAGGCACGAACACCGTATCAACGATCTCGCGCGCAATTACCGAAAGCTCGCAGGACTCCAGGAACGTGAGGGTTGCTAAATTTGGTTGCGGAGAGGGAGGGGCGGCGGCCGAGGCGTGGAACCACGGGATTTCATCGAGGGCCTCGTCGACAGCGGGCACAGGAATTGTGCACCGATGTCGCGGGCCACAGAATCCCCGTCCGAAATACAGCGCCCAGCAGACGTCCTGAGGGTCGCCGTTAGCTGGCTACCGCTTGAAGCAAGTGAAAGAGCGTAGAAACCAGAGAGAATACGCTCCAATGCGCCCAGTTCCGCTCCCGCATCTCGTCATGCGTGATTAGACCGCACTTGACCCAGGTTGTGGAGTCGACGCTGAGGCCGACTGCAAAAATGGATGGCATGCATGAGCGTAAAGTATAAAAACAATACAAGTTCCTTACGCGACATGCTAATTCTGCTGCTCATCCCTGGACATTCGGGTCAGTGAGTACTCAATTACGGTACATCTAGGTGGACGCTGCTGACCGCAAAACAAATCCCCCATTATCCGATCACCAAGATCCACGTAGTACGTCCCGAGAAACGCGAAGGACTGAACCAGGCTAAGGTCGGGCTTGCGACAGTCGGCCTGGAGGCGGTCGAGGGCGACGTTAACAAAGTACTGCCGGGTCTTCGGGGCGCGGAGGTACGGGTTGTCGGAGTAGATGGCGGACACGGCCAGGAGAGCGTTGTGCAGCATGGGTGAGTAGTGCGGTGTCCTGGGCGGCAACTGCGAGCGCGGGCCACGCAGGGCGCGGTGCATGTCGCGGAGGAAAAGGGAGGGCACAATGCGCAGAGAGAAGGAGGTGAGGAACTTGAAGGAGAGGTCGAGGATTTTGTCATGCTCGCAGCGGTCCAGTGCTACCTCTGGTGGCAGGTGGCGCGACCAGTCGAGCGGATCAGGAAAGGTGGCTCCGTCCAGCAGGAGGACGTAGGAGTCGATGGGATCTTCGGGCAACTCCATGACGCGCAGAACTTCGCTCGGGGGTCTACTGTTGAATCGCAATGGTGTGGTTATTCCGTGCAGGAGCAGGTTACCGAGGTTATTATCAAACTGGGATTATGCATGTCAGCCTGGGACGTTGGAAATTGTGATATCATGTTACCTTTAGACACTGCGCTGGTACAGTGAGTTCTTGCACGATCTCTTCATCCGGATTCAACACGTCATCGTCTCGCGGTTTTGCACTCTGCTCCTCGTGAGGGCGAGATTGGACATGGGCCGAGACATCCTGACAGACACATCGCGCCAACATTCGTTCGAGAAGATCGACGTGGGCTTGGAGTGAATTGGCGCGCTTTCGCAGGGCCTCGAAGTGGGCCTCCGTTCGGGGTTTCCGCGAGTCGACAGCTTGTCCCCATGAACACTAGATGAAATCATAGTGGCATCAGCCGGTTCAAAATAGTGTGACTTACTTCATTATTCCTACCAGAAGCTCCACAAGAGCCGCACACCGGCTTCACACCGTCACATTTCGACTTCCTGTCCGAATTGGCTCCGAGGGGCTCGATGAAATGTAACAGGCTACACACTTACTTTACCCGACAAACCACACACGCCTGGATCGAATACGGACCACGACTGCGAGCCTTGCTGTGGTCACTGTCGCTGGAGCCATCCTTGGGCATTGCGTGAAATCGACGCGTCGGAACAGTTGTTTGGACCGCAAATTTCGCCCCCGAATGACGAGGAGTCTGGAGTGGGTTGCAGATTCCTGTAGTAGGTGAATTAAAAGCCAAGAGCCAATACGTGTCAGCTTTTGGAGCGCTAAACTCGGTCGGGCAGAAAACGCAAAATGACTCGGGTGTCGAGGATGTCCTTGTTTGTTTTCGGGGAGCACTGCCACCATCAGCCTACCAAAGGCGACATTAAGGCAACATCCGAGAATGTTTCAGAAACACTTGTGACTAGCTTCTCTCAGGAGTCCGAGAGTTGATTCCCAGGAACTGAGATTGAGTGCATGCTGAGTTGAGGTGGAAATATTCCTTCCTACTGTACTAGTACTATTATGTAAGTTCAATTCGACAGTCACGGGTCACGGGACCCTTGTCGGCGTCAAATTTTGGTCGGTGTCACGGGTCACCGCGGCGCGGTGTCGAATTGGTCCACCATGACACCGTCAGTGGGTCGCATGGAAGCACCGTTTTTGCGAAAAAAAAAAAAAAAAAAAAAAAATTCGTGTCGAAAAATGTCGAATTTTGGCCACCGGTCACGGTCACAGCCCCCGGTTGTCGAATGTCGCAGGTCAGGCTCATCGAATGTTGGCCTGGAGGCTCATCATTTCACCCTCCAATCTTTGGCCACAGTGGCCTTTTCAAATGCCCGATGGAGTTGCAATGCTCAATGGAATTAAAAGGTGGTTGTAAGGATGTTGTTCAGTCTGTCACCAGTCATCCGTTCTGCCTCCAGACTCGTACTTAAGGCTGCCAAAACGGCCCATATCCACTCACTTCGTTGCCATGATTCCTGTGGTTTACGCAGAAATGTCGAATGTGGTTCAAAACGTCACGGGTCACACCCCGTGTCGAACTGAACTTAATAGTACAGTAATCGGGTGATGAGGTGGAACAGTCAAGGAACGGTTGCGGTTCATCGATTTCTTACTCTGCGCGGCGAAAGAAGTCTGCAGCATAAAAACAATCCATCTGGACCAGGTTTGATATTCGAAACTCACAGGTTGGACGCTGAAAGGGAAGCCAAGGATCGGAGTGTGTTTGTGTAACGGATATATTATTTCTGTCAATCCATACCCATGATTCCGACTCGATCCGAATACCGTCGCCAAGATACAACACTCATTTGACTCATTTCCCCTTTCCTTCAGCTTCAGTCCCCTATTCCCGTAGTATATAAGCCTGTGATGTCCATAGTTAGTCCCCGGTCAATATTACTATCACAACACTCACTGGGGGCAAAATCCAGGGCACCTGGACACCAGGTGCCTCCGAGGCATGTGGGAGGCAGGTGCAATGGACCCAGTTCGCACAAAGGAAATAAAGGAATTCTCACCTTTGTTTCCTTTGTGCCAAAACACCCATCACAGCCTTTGATGTACATGCGTCAGAGGCACCTGAAATCCAGGTGCCCCGACCTTTGCCCCAGTGACTCACCCTCGTTGGACCGACCAACCAACAACCCGTGTGCCGGAACTAGCCGTCGACTCTCTAGCCGACTGCTCTCCGTCACAGTTTGGGAGTTCGAAATAACGAATAACGAAATAATGGCCGAGCTCGGCATCATTGCGGATGTGATCGGCGGCATGATCGAAACCCAAATCGAGCCACCGGAAGACAAAGCCCGCCGAACACAACACACTTTTGACATTCCGCCTCAGATCTAATTCTCGATATAGTGATTTGATGGCGGCTGTTCTGATCCGCATGCACAAGCAAACAAGGCAAACATTTGGCGTCAGCCACCTCTTTCTTCCTCCCACCATCCTCGCTCCTCACCCGCTGGCCGTACATCGTCGAAGCCCTCTTACCGCACGCTTCCAATGGAATGCATCAGCGTCAGCCGTACGACAAGCCGTCAGCCTGAGCACGCGATGACGACATAGCCGTTTGACCTAGTCTGTTGGTTACCGCGCCCTTGTTACCGTTAGGTCTCCTTATTATGTAACCATCAGTCACGTGTGCTCATTAACGACGCGACTTGGACGCGCCGTCCATAGCTTCGGGTTATTGGAGTGAAAACTTGGAGGCAAATTATGTTCAAATCTTCATAAAACCTGTTTGGGCTACCTTTCCATCCAGGGCGAGCTATGAAAGGCACTAATAGACCATCAGAAGCCTTCCTTGGCAGTAGATCGAGGATATACCGTAGTGGAAGCCTGAGTTCAATGGAAAAAGACTCCGAGCCTGTGCAAAGGTATGCTGAGATATAATGGAGAGAAATGGGGCCCATAAGAGGTTCAAGTCGCGCCAAAACGCGTCCCAGTACACATTATTTGTTCGTGTTAATGTGATGGTTACATAATAAGGAGACCTACCGGTAATCAGAGCGTGGTAACCAACAGACTGAGAAACGAGGTATCGAGTGGTCAGTCTGTCAAGAGAGACTACGTTTGACCCACCACCGCAACACCACCGTCAACTTATTACCGCTAGGGAGATTCAGCCGGCCGTTGGCGAGCACGGTGAGTATCTATAGAAAGCGTGAACTTGGCGTGAACGACTCTTTAGCGTGCCCACCTGAGATGCCCCGGCTCGGGAGCTGAGGGGCATCGAATGGTGGGCACTCTTCGTAGTCTCTTCGTGCACACTAGAGTGTATCAGATTTCGATAAATGGCCTTTTCTCGTTTTAAACGAAGGCCATCTCGAAAAATGATTTGCTCCACAGACCGTCTCGGCAGTATGCCACACACTGAAAAACCCTCCCTCGCGTTCTCTCTTCCTCCCATCTCCCAGTCAATCGTTGTGATAGCATCCTGCTCTTCAACATACATTTTTTTCCGATGTACCAAGCCCCCAAATGCGGTGTACAGAGCTGCCTTGAGAGGAATTGCCGAGAAAGATTGGTAGTGGAGCGGATTCTCGAAAAATTTCACACGAATCTCGTTGGTGAAAAATGTGTTTTTAACCAAATCTGATACACTCTACTACGAAACGAATATGTACGTACAGTACCATATACTTTGCATTGAAATATATTCTTTTTTGACATACTACATGGTGGGATGATCTCTTTCAGCTGCACGGGAGGGAGGATCCTCTTGAGATTCTCGAGCGGCACTTTGATTCCCTTTGCGGCTTTGCCAGGCTTGCGTTATTTGGCTACCGACACAGCCATCCATCAAATTCCCATATCGAGATCCAGATCTGAGGCGGAATTTGAACAACTAACACAACAATCGTACGTAACACGTTGAATTGTGGGCGTGTCTTGGCTTGCCCATTGGTGTGATGGACATATACACCGGGTGTTCCCGCGTCCCCCCAATTTATTCTCACTCACAGCAGCTACATGGCGTGTAAAAGGATAGGTGCTATGCCTAGGCAGCTTCCCTGCCAGTAGATGCAAGCCCCACTATTCTGTTTACAGCCCACGTTGAACCAACTTACATAGTTCTCCACACAGAGCCCCTGTGGAACAGATAGAGACAAGAGAAAAAATTGACACAGAGTCAATTTCACGCAGCCATCAAAGAGAGGGTGGCTACATGGAATTGACCGCAAGGGGGTCAGCAGAGCCTAAGTCACGATTCTCAGGCGCTGCATAAATGTTGTAGAAAATAGGGAGGCGCTCAGGGAATGCGAATGAGACGAAGCGGGTTGTGTCGCGTGGCGGCCACGTGGGCTGAACCGATCAGTGCCGCCGTTATGCCGGATCGGCCGTTATTCGTTACACCGCCAACGGTCTGACATGTGGCCGTCAGCTGTATTTTATATGTTGACAACATGCCCACGGCAGCTGGCCGTCAGCGTTAAAAAAGCTGGTTCCCAGCCCACGTCGCAAATGGGTGCAGCATGTCCCCAGGTTGGCTATCTGCCAGGTGTCGTGCATACCTGGAGGATGGCGGCACATTTGGCTGTCCGAAAGATGAAGGAAATACTAGTCTGATATATAATAAATCCCACAATGAAATCTCGAATGAAAACAAATATATTCAGTACAAGAACAGGTAGACAAATCTACGCTGTAGTCGCGGCATCAAAAATGTTGGCAGTAATAATATCATCGACATCCTGCTGGAACTGATCAGGATCTTCAGCCCCAAGGTCATACTCGTCGTCATTTGAGCCGTGTTCTTCTTGATCCACAGTGAGGATGTGGCGGAAAGCCCTAACAGTGAAGTTGAGCAAGATAAATATGACGAACTGAGACCTTTATACATACCTTGTAACCTGCTTGCTATCGCCTTTGCCACGCTTGCGAATGGAGGCCAGATTAGCGTCAACGTGGTCCCAAAACTTTATGCCCGACTCGACAAGATAAACCTTGCGCTGCAAACAAACAACCCGTCAGCATCCACTACAAACTGAGGCCGGCAATGACGTACCATTAGAGCAACGCGGGCGCACAGAGGGACGTTGACTGTGCACTGGCTTCCCTCGACGAAAGCTTGCGACAGTCGGAAGATGTTCTGGTGATCTTTGGGCGAGTCCCCTTGAAGACTAGCCTTGATCTGAATACAGGAAATCAAATTTCAATCAAACAACGACGTGAAGAATTTGTAGTACGCACTAATTTTTTGCATTTGGACCGCCTCTGGGTAAGCGCCTCCTGGATAGCGGCAATGACCTTGCTAAAATCGGCAGGGTTGTGCTCGATCCCGGCCGGAAGATCGAAGCGATGCTTCTTGAGTATTTCCTGCAAATGATTGGTGAGCGGAAATAATACAGGCAAATGAATATATACGACGAGGATGTTGATCGGAGTAGAACCCTTATACGTGCGAATTTTACTGGACAGGAGAACAGCGGCAGAATAGTTGGAGATATTTTTCTGGCCAGAATATAGATGAAGAGGGACAACGACCGGCTCAAGGAAAACATACCTCAAGATCTGCACTGACTTGGTATGGAGCAGTATTGGTGATGATCTTATCGACCATATTGCTCAGAACCATGATGTGGACCAGAAGCTTTGCCTCTCGCAAGTTGGAAGGGTCCTGTAAGCAATGTTAGTCAAGTCAAGGTAACGACGCGGGCTAAACTCACATGCAGGAAGGCATCAACGGTCGCCTTCTGGTCGGTTTTGAGGCGTTTCTGGTCCGCATACCTGGCCGCAGCGATAGCGATATTTTGATTGACGACAGAACTTGGCTGGGCAACTGCGCTGGAACCAGCAGCGCCGTCTCCGAGGCCGGGAAGATCCTCGTCATCATCCACGGCGCTGCGAGCCCTTTTCTCTCCGCGGCTCGGGGTAGGGGCCAGAGGAGAGCTTTGAGCCATGGCTTTGAAGACATCGCTCATCGGATCATCATCATTGTTGGGTGTGCTTGAGCGCGAAGACATGGTGGGTGAGGATGAGGCTTGAAAGACTTGCTTTGCGTATAAAAGGAGGCCACGCGTCGCAATATCTTGGCTGTTTCAGGACCTTGACTCCGATCTTGAAAAAAAAGATTTGCCGCTGTGGAGCCGTCGGACACCGTCGGCGTTCTGCTCCTCCGACCAGGAACTAAACAATTGCACCAAGCTTGTGATTTTTGCCTCTTCTCCAATGCCGCCCAAAGGAACTGGAGTCGCACCCAGCGAGAAAGGTTAATCTTGAGTGTTATTGCCAGGCGAGGGCTCACCAAGGACGAATAGACTTCATATTCAAGCCTGACCGATCCAGAGTGCGGTGCAGAGTATGCAGTTCTGGTGTTCCACCCGAGCTTCATGTTTGGATGGCTCCCCGGAGCGCAGCCAAGCATTTACAAGACTCGGATGATCACAAGAGAGCATTAGAGCTCCTCCAGGACGCAAAGAGCAGGCAGGAAGTATTGGAGAGAGAGAGGCTTGCCATAGCCGCCGCAGAAGATATTCATAACTTGACGTTTGCAGCCGTGCAGGCAGATGTCCGGGGACCAGTTGGCAGATCACAGGGGAGGAGCGTTGCTGAGATGGAGATGTGGGAGGACTATACCGTGAATGGCGCAGATTTCGACGCAGGAGATCTTGCGGACGATACAGATATCCAGCACAGGCGCCTGCGAGAGGAAGCCCGCACATTTGGCTTGCTGAATCCCGATGGCGTGGCAAGACAGCTGGGGCTCGGAGATGATGATGTGGCAGCTCAGATACTCGAACAGGACGAGGAGGAGGACTTTCTTGCCGAAATTATGCGGATGGCTGGTGAGTGTCGATTTCATGTTGGATTCATCACGAGATCTGGCACTGCCACACCATGGCATTCGTCCAAACCAACAAGATGTCGGTCTCGAACGTTGGCTCAATTCACCCTTAATGTTCCCCGACAACGCGTCAGTTTTCCTGAGACTCCATTCTGATTAATCTCAATAAGGGCTGGAAGATCCTGATCCAGACGGCAATATTGATGGCGTGAAACAACATTTAGCGTCTTCATCCGATCCATCTCAGCCTGGCTCCGAATGGTTTCCTTATCCTTCCCGCATTGTATGTATCTGCATTTCTCCTGCATTTAACTCAGGCTTGATGATACAGATGTTTTTGCTGGATATGCTGGACAATCTTCCGAGATTGCGCATTTCCAGCTCTCTTATGCGAGTTTTCCTTTGGATTCTAAAAGAGGCCGGTTGTAAGGATGTCCCTGCTTTTGATTCCCTTCGCCGTGTTCAAAAGAAAATTCGCTCTGAAATTGGCATACCGTCGATTCCATGCTTGTCTCCGCTGGGGAACGTCTTTTTCATGAATGATCCTCGTGCAATCGTGGCGCAGGTAGGGTGACTTCTTCATGGATATAACGTGCTAACTGATTTAATTTTCAGGACTGGGCTAATCCCACAACTCGTAAACTCATACACGTTTATCCCGAGATCCCCGAAGATGGTGTCATCCGCGAGATCTGGCATGCACAGAAATGGCGGAAGAATATGGATCTTGACGTGCTGAGTCCCATGTACGATGCAGGCACATCCCATTATTATGTGAACGAGGTCGCACGATTGAAGAACGGTGAATTCATTGTGCCTGTCCGTTGGGTGAAATTCCAAGGGAAAGTTCTTTGCGATGCCTTTTCCGTTAAATTTAATGCAGAGGTCTGTCTGCTGATTTTTATTATATCTTGTTTAATCTCATTCACCAATCCTTAGAATGAAGCGACTATTAATGATGACGAGACCTCGCTTGTGCGTGCCAGTGACCTCGACACCAATTATGTGGACCTTCAGGCGCAAGGAGAAGTTCCGACTTGGTCTTGTGAGCATTTGTTGAAACTCTTCAAATTCTGACAACTCAACAGAAAATCTTTATAGCCCATACAGTGAACGCTGGGCATCCAAACCGTATGCCCAATCCCAAGCGTGCAATTGCTGGAGGTGATCCGTTGTACACGAGTTTTGTGGACTATTTCGGGGACGACGTCTCTGGGAATCGAAGCAAATCGTGGAACAAACACTGGAATGCCTATTTTACTCATCGCAACTTGCCTCGGAAGCTACTGCAGCAGGAATTTCATGTTCACTTCGTGTCCACGTCCCCGAATGCTAGCATTTCAGAACAGTTCAGAGAATTCAAGACTACCGTTGAGTGCGTTCCCACTTTGAAACCACATCTGATGGCTGATTATCCGTTGAGATCGACGCACACCGAGCCAGTCCGAGTCCAGGATGAAAATGGAGCAACCACACGGTTTTGCATTCATCTGAACGCCGGACCGTCCGATAATCCCATGCAGAGTGAAGTGACAGGCCACATCGGTGGAAAGGGCAGACACTTCTGCCGAAAATGCGAAGTTGGCGGTACGCAGAAATACAAAGCTACTGATGAAGGATACCATGCCTTGTTTGAGGTATTTTCTATCGCTTTGCCCCCACATATTCCCTCTCGATGACCACTTGTTGTAGGGAGGAACACCTCGTACCAAAGAGCGGATTATTAATGAGCTAGAGAACCAGGTCAAGCTGGCCTGCTCTGGCGTCCCTACGCATGTGAGCAATAGGCAAACGGAAACAGGCATCAAGGATGTGTATACACAATACTGGATCGATGATCTAATTGCCCGCTTCAAGCAGATGAAAAAAGGCGACCCGGACAGGTCCAATGCAGAGATTCAAGCTGAATTGATACAGTGGACCATCGAAAATCGCGACAAAATTTACAGCCCCTTCTTGACGATGAAAGGTAAATACGACATATTTTAGGTTCGCCCCCAGACACTCACGCGGAGACAGGCTTCGATCCGACCAAAGATACACCGGTCGAAATTCTTCACACTATTCTTCTCGGCATTGTCAAATATATCTGGCATGTCTCGCATACTCCTTGGACCGATGCCCAGAAGCAGAAATATTCCCTTCGGCTCCAATCTACGGCGACAGACGGCCTCTCGATTCCAGCTATTCGTGCAAAGTACATAACACAATATGCGGGCTCTCTGATTGGACGGCAGCTCAAAACGATCGCCCAGGCAAATGTCTTTCACATCTACGACATAGTTTCGGAGCCCAAGTTCATGGCATGGAAGGCAACAGGTGAACTTGCCGCACTTCTGTGGTTCCCCGAGATTAGGAATCTTGCAGAATATCGGGTGTGTTCACAATTTCCTTCGTATGATACTTGACTGACAGAATTTTCGAACAGGCTGATTTACGAGTCGCTGTTGCCAATGTCCTCGATATTTTCGCTGTCATCGATCCGTCCAAAATCATCACAAAGATAAAGTACCATCTCCTTGCCCATATTGATGATGATGCAGTTGAATTCGGACCATTGGTCGGCGTTGCAACCGAGATCTATGAAGCATTCAATGCTGTATTCCGGTACTGTTCTATACTTTCGAATCACCTCGCGCCTAGCCGAGATATTGCTATACAACTTGGAGATCAAGAGGGTCTTAAACACCGTCTCACGGGGGGCCGGTGGAGCGTTGGCGAGAACAGAGATTGGCAGCCGGCGGGGCCTGGTGTTCGCCACTTTCTTGGAAGCCATCCTGTTCTTCAGAAACTTTTGGGCTGGAGCGAAGGTAAAGTGTTGAAACATGGTATGTGCTTAAATATTCAGCGCCTGAGTCGCTGATTAAGATACGTGTCTCCAGGTGGTTTGAAACTAGCTCCCTTAAAGCGCGGGCAAAAGAAACGGATCGAATATGCTCTCAACACCACTACAGCCGCTCGTGCACTCAATTTCGGGACTTTTATTGCACAGTCCGTATGGGAAAAATGTACCCTTGTTGTCAGTGAGTCGCTGGACGAATGCCTCGTCGGGTCCTGGGTCTTTGGGAAGTCGACAATGGAAGAGGCGAGTTGTTTCAATTGTGTTCTCGGAGTACAAAGTTACTCACATTTCGCTCAGGGTGCTGTCAAGTGCGGGCGTGTCTCTGAGATTCTGGTCAACAGCGCTGGTGATTCCATCGTCGTTTTGGAGCTGTTTCAGGTGGTTTCCACTCGGGACGAGTTTTTCGGAATGCCAGTCCTGGTACGACGCGACTCGGAGGTAACATTTTTAATCATTCCTTCAAAGGTATCTCATGATTAAGTCTCGCATTCCACCTATACTCATTAACACGGTATTAGAATGTGATGTTCAAATTCAACGTCCAGCACGATTGCCGAACCGGCAAGTGCGAGGCCACTGGCCAGCGTCCACATATGCAAGAGCGTGTCGCATCAGACAACACGGAAACCTTTATCGAACATAATTCTCTCGACCGGTTCATCATCAATACCCATGCTTTTCACAATGCCCATCTCCTTCGTGCGACACTCCCCCGAAATCTCACAGCCCCCATCCCACTCTTCCAGGACCGCAGGAGCAAACACAACGAATTGGCAGCCGAGCTTCGTTCACGGGCCACCAATCGCAAGCGCAAAGCCAGTGATCTGGATGCCGATCAAGATACAATTCCGACTCCAGGACCGAGCAAACCGAGAAAGCGGGCAAGAACTACTCGCCGTAAAGCTGTTGTTCCGCCTCAAGCTCCACCAGCTGTTGCCGGGCTTGCAGTTGGAAGGTCTAAACGGGTTCCAGTTCAGAGCGCGAGAGCAAAGGAGGCGGCCGCTGCGGCGGCGGCGGCGACAGACCCAGACGAGGAGGAGGGCAATAGTTTGGGTCTTGATTCTGAAGACAGTGAGCTGTACAAAAATTCGGACGATGATTACTCCGACTAATATACTGTGACACCATCTTGAGTCCAATATGTACTTATTCCTGCCCCCATTTAATAAAAGACCTTCAGTTCGAGTGCACATTACAAAGATTGGTCCCTAAATTTCTACTTTGACGACCGTGTTCTTGAGTCCTTCATCAACTGTATCTATTATCATTTCCTCAATGCTTTCGAGGGTCTGTCGCACCGTGGCAAGGCTTTTTAAGAGGTGTTCTTCACTGTCCGGAAATGTGACACGCTTCTGCCGGGCGGCACGAAGGAAATGAAGGGCGGGGCGGAGATGGAAGCGAAGCAACTCGTCGAGCTCCTTGGCGGCCAACACGCGTTGCGTGGCATAGAAGTCGCGTTCGGCGATGCGGGAATCGATGCGACGGGCAATTTGTTCCCGCTTGGGAGTTTCCGGAACTACGTCCCCAATGCCGGGGACATAGACGCCGGTATCAGCCCCCTCATGCGGTCGGAGAAGGGTGAGAATATGGCGAGATGTGGCGTCCGACAGCCGCCCGAAATTAATGGCCGCAAAACCAGGCCAGAGGTCACTGTGAATGAGATTAAAAAAGTCGAGGAGAATCAGAGATATAACATGAATAATCGTACTGCGTCTCCGGGTCAATGTGGCCTCCATCAATTGCAATGAGGTCCTTAATAAAGGCTGCGGCACGTTTTTCACTTTCGGCTGCCGACATTCTGGGTGTAGAAGTGGTGGGGATGGTCGTAGGCTTGTAGTATACGGAAAGGAAAGCCACGTCACCGTTTGACGCTGTTTGGAGATGGTATACCACTCAGCTGCTTGAGAGACATGGCATTTAGCTGCTCGTTCAGCTGGGTACAGGGTGGTGGACGGCTGGGGCCCAGGTGTTTACTGCCAGGTTGCAGCCACCCATCGGCCAGCCGGCATCAGCTTAGGTCACAGATGTCGGCAACCCAGCCCAATCGGGTAGTGGCAACATCTCGACACTTTGGCGGTGTATTTCGAACTCCCAAACTTACTGAAGGATCGACCTGCACGGTGAACTTGAACCACGGGGTTTACGGTGGAAGTCGAAGGCTGCACATTGAACTTAGCGAAGAAGCCTGGGTTGAGCTTACGTGCCGCAGTCCAAAGGTGTGCAGATCTGGCTACATTTTGTTGTACATCCTCAGTTCAAGGAACAATTGCAAGAGTCGAACTTAATTTCCACCAATCGCGGGAAATGTTGAATACTTGACAAATACAACGAGACCATCATAAGCATCATGACAATGTTCGGCGGTCGTGTTAATGCTCTCAACTCTGATTTCTGTATACTGTCATTCGTTATCTGTCCGATGGGCGTCGGACAAACTCCGCGAGTAAGACCGATTTCTGACCAATGCCTGAAAATGTCAATCGCGCTTTGTCATGGCCATCGGCCAAACTTTTGGAGTTCCGCCAAGCGGACTATGCTTGCAAATGATTAATGATTTAATTACTTTGCATTCTTAAGTCCTACGCCAGGCTGAGTATCAGCAAATAGCAGCAATTTTAAGTGGACTTGAACGGAAGAACGGATACCCCACGTGTAGTACTTAAAAACGCAGGCTCCGCCGACGAGGAGCACCTCAACTTCTCTCAGCATGCTACTGCACGCAATTCCGCTTTTTTTACTTCTCCGCCTCGTCGGTGTCGGCGCATCTTGTGGCTGTTCATACATCGTAATTCCCGTCCATGTCGATGTGTTCGTTCCGAAAGACCCCTTCGATATATTTGCCGGCCTCAAAAGCGACGCGGCCGATCTACGCCCTATCAAGGAGACGTACGATATTTACGGTGTGTTCTGTCGCCCGGATACCGCGCCCGCCAAAAATGCAGGTTCGTTACAGCCACTTGCAGTTTATGTAATTGCGATTCTGACTTTTAACCAAGATGTATTGCAGATCCTAATCCACGGATTCTCGTATAGCAGTCAATATTGGTCCCCGACGATCGAGGAGTTCCGCAACTATTCCTACACTGCGTTCGCCTGCGACCGCGGTATGGCTTCGCTCGCCATCGACTCCTTAGGCGTCGGGCTAAGCTCGCGCCCCGCCGATCCGGCGGACGTCCAGTACCCCACCAGCGCGGGCACCATTTCCCAACTCGCCCGCCACCTCAAAAAAACGTCTATTGTGCCCGGTGTCCAGCCGTTCAACAAGATCATCGGCATAGGCCACAGCCTCGGTTCCGCGCTGCTCAACTTCGCCGCCATCGTCGACGGCGCTGAATCCCCCTTCGACGCCCTCATTATGACCGGCCAACTCATGCTTGGCCCCGACGACCCCGCACCTGGTTCTGGTTTGAGCCTTGACATTGCGCGCGAGATCAATCCCGCCCGCTGGGGCGCACTCGACCCAGGATACGTCACCCTGGGCGACCGCGTTCCGTTTTACCCCGCGGACGTCACTGCGTATTCGCAGCGGATGCTAGAGTTTGACGCTTTCACGAAGGACGTCGGGACCGGAAGTATGGGCGTGCAGGCCGCGTCGTCGTCCGTTCCTGCGGAAAACTACACCGGTGCGGTTGCGAAGCTTATGGGATCGGAGGACCAGGTGTTCTGTTCTGGGGGGCGATGTGATACGCGGACGGAGGTGGAGCGCGCCGTGTGGCCGGCAGCGAAGAGCTTTGAGTTTGTGGTGTCCCAGGGAAGCGGCCATGATTTGAATCTCGACTTTTTGGCGGCAGGGGTGTTCGATACCATTTTCGGCTTTGTCGACCAGTTTTCCGGCTGAATGCCAGTGTTTGTAATGCCGCATACCTGCCTATCTGCCTTAACTTCATGACATGTGTCGGATTTCACCTTGATATTCCAAATAATGAACAGAGACTGAACTTCGCTGACGCAACGTCAGTCATACCGAACTCCAAGATAGGTTTCTCACTACTTCCTTTAGGCCACCATTTCGACCATATGCATAAGTAAATAGTTGAGAACACCGACGCTTCAAATTCAATAAAGGGCACAGAAAGCCACCGATGCTGCAGTGATTGAAACTTCGAAAGAAGAAAGAAGTTACATACTGAGCAAATACTGAGTGTTCAAATTGCTGTGACGTTCTAGTTCGAGTATGTACTGAAAGGACGGCAGCGCTTGAACAATGCCCACGATGCATTGCACCAGTGCGTCGTGCGAATCCGTGACAGCGCAAGCTGAGTGAAATCGATTCAAAGTGTAAGAACAAGATCACCGCATCAGAAGCGAAGACTGATGGAGTGATGCCAACAGAGTGACTAATCATAGTGCTTTCTCCGTCTTCCTCCTCAGAGCAGACTAAACTTTCCGCCTAATGGATTTCGAATCCGATCCGCCGACGGTTCCTCATCTGAATCACGGACCGCAGCGGGCGGAGGGCTTGTGGTTCGAGCACGGTGGTCTCATAATACAGGCGGATAACTCCCTCTTCCGCATCGCACGCGACGTCCTGGCCATCCACTCTCCAGTTTTCCGGGATATGCTAGCTCTTCCTCTACCCACAGACGCCGAAATGATGGACGGATGCCCCTTCGTCCGCTTGCCAGACAGCGCACCGGATGTGACAGTCTTTCTCAAGGCGTTATACTACTACGAGTAAGCCATGAATGTCTGGCGCAACCTATCTACTCACATCCCGCATTAAGCTTCTTCGAGCCGCATCCCGCACCTGCCACATTCGATACTATTTCCGGTGTCCTTCGAATGAGCCACAAATACGAGGTCGGACCACTGCGAAAGCGTGCACTGACGCACCTATGTTCCTATCATCCAACAACGCTTCACGAATGGGAGGAGCTCGGAGAAGCTAGCCCATGGCATAAAGAGCTTGCCGCTCGGTGTCACTTCCCTCTTCTCGCCCTGGCTCGACAGCTCTCCCTCGATTGGATGCTCCCCATCGCTTTTTACCGTGCCTGTCAGGTCGCCACTCCAGCGAAAATCATCGAAGGATTCCAAGGCTCCGAACTCGATTCAAAAGATAAAATCCGTTGGATCGCGGGATCCAAACAGCTGGAAACGAACGCCATCAACGGGGTCGTTGATTTTCTTTGGACGCCAATGGTTATCGACGGCTGTACTTCACCTCAGCAGTGTACTGACGACCGAGTCTCTCTTCGGCGCGCAGTGGGGATATATCTTGAGTATAAAGATCTCCCGGCCACCATTGCCCTGGAATTGTGGCCGCAGAGCAACTGGGAGCGATTGAATGTTTGTGATGTGTGCCTGTCGGCTATGAAGGAATCACACAAAGAGGCAATGCAAACTCTCTGGGACGAGCTCCCTGAAATCTTTGACCTCCCAGCTTGGTCGGTACTTGAAGCAATGCGGGCCACAGCATTTGAATGATTCCGCCTTGTATCTCGTATGTGCTTCACTTTTGCTTTTTCGAGTCTAATCAGTGGAGGCAGGCTTCGAATCATTTCATTCTCCTCTCATCTGCTGTTTCCCGCCCCAAACGTGCTATAATATACGTCTTTCATCCTAGAAATTTATTGAGTACGTTTCCCTGGCAGTTTCAACCTCGACCATCCAACCAGCAATGCGTTCTGGGATGTCAAATCTGTACAAGTCATTTCGTTTTCAGCTTCTTCTATCCATTGCCGCCTTGATCAACCGATGGGCCTCTCGCTGGGATGCACGGGTTTATCTACGGTCACAGTGGGGAGAGCCCTTCAGTTTCTGATCCGTTTCAACGCTGCGCGAGGACGGGAAGTGAGGAGCCGCAGCGCGTGGATCAAGTCCGTGTATGGCAGCCTTTACAATCGCGTCTGACAGATACTGTTTTGTTGCTGGCCCCGTCTGACATTCCGAATGCCCTCGAATTTCTCATTGCGGGTCGTCTCATTTCTCTCAGTCTCTCATTTATATCATTGTCCAATCTCCGTGACTTCGCCGACATAGCCTCGATTCAAACCCCACGCTACCATCGCCCGCGGTTCCCCCAGGAACAACGCACCAAATGTGAAAGCAGCCATCGCTTCCATAGACTCGAACTGAAATATGTCTTATGGTGAGCTCGAATAGAGGGCATGCCATTTGCTGACTAAATCTGGAGTTCCGGCGCAGGTCGGACTCTAGGCGTCAGAGCCAGCGCAAATCAATTCAAAGCACCACATGTCCGGATTTTAAAGCTTTCCTTAAACTACAGTTCCTGCTATATGCAGAAGTAGTGAAACGGAGGATTTGATGCATGAATCTCCCGGTTGGTAGGATGTTTCGTCGGTTACTGGGAAATTATTACCATTGCCAGAGAACAAAGGAGTTGAACAGTCTCCGATGAGATCCCCCTCAGAATCCTGATTTCTCTTCTAATTCGTGCCTGTTCGCTGCTTGGCGATCGTTTGCTTCTCAATCGCGACATGCATGTTCTGAAACCCATTGAGCGCACTCGGACTTCGTTTAAATTCGGAAGGCATATGTTCAACTTCATTCAAACTTATTGTACCTATACCTCATGGTCGGAGGATGAACTATTCACAATAGAAGAGTAGGACAACAAATTCGGTGAACATAGGAGTGCGGAATACATAATGTAATTCATGATCGCAGCGGTGGTTGCGCAATGAATGCCTTGATGGTATAGGAATCACTTGACGTCAGTTGAATGAGAGTTTTGTTTGAACGAATACTCCTCCTCCTGTAAGGATATAGAATAGCATAGACCGAGGGTGTAAAAAGCCCTTGACCGCCAGACAATACAGTACACAACTGAGGGGAAGATCGAACTAGCCATTGATTGTTGATTAATTGCAAGTTGGCGTGTTCCTTGAGTCGGAGTCTGCAGAGGTTACAAGGGGTTACAAGTATGCATGAGGGCTAAAAGGTTCCTTCCAAAATCCACCAAGCGGGACACAGAGCGTAAGCGTTGTATACGTGATTCGTATTCGCCGTCTACGTCCCGATTACAACAGTGGTTTGATTCGTATATATTTACCGAGAGTTGCGCGATGTCACTCGAGTACTTCTGACTTCAACGGCGGGGCCAATCAGTTGACGATATGATGAGTCCCTGGACGCGATAGAGGCCTCGAGGTGATCCGGACCCTACTGTTTCGGTAGAAGTTGGTATAAGTAGGCGGATTAGGCTAGCATCAAATAATAATATATTCTCCAGTGTGCCACTTTCAATAGCGAGTATTTCATATTGACATCGTTTTAGCGGCGATTCGGAGCACTATTACCGATTCCTGAGGATCGCAGGGTCGAAAGTTGAACCAACGTTGACCTGTAACTTGTCGACGGGTCGAGCGCCAGCGAACAAAAGGGTGAATCAAAGGAAGGTGGACAGCGAGGAAAGAAGCTCCGAGTAATGACCAGCCACGACTGTCGATATCATCTCAGTCGGAGTTTTTCCCAAGAGATGATATCGAACCTTTCAGAACATTATTTCCGAGGCTTCCAAACTTGTTATATCCGATGCCACTGACCAGTTCCATGAGGCTGCACTTCCGTGATGCTGCACCGGTTGTGGAAAACATTGCGGTAGAAGGTTGTGCAATGCATAAAATGTAACTCGCACGCCCTCCAGCGATGGAGCAGAAAAGTGACAACAAGATGGCAGATGAGTGATAAATAATCACATAATTGGTCGGGAGAAGCAAACTTGAGAGACTCGGATAGCGCATGTGTAAGTTGTGTGCTGGCCGTCGGCGCGAGTGCGTACAGTCCCTGTGTGCGAAGCAAGGATGATACAATCCGTTGCGATGATCTGCTGTCTTCTGCTGTCTATGCAAACTGGCAATTGCTTGCGCAATGCTTCCAATTCCCAGACAAGGGATGGCAGCGTGGACGGGGTTCATTCCATGCCGGGATGCAATCGGAATGTGCAAACAATAAGATGGGAGGAAGAACGAACAAAGCCGGCCGCGACTGTCGGGGTCAGACATGCCGGGATCAGCGATCACAGAGGTTCCCTTGTCGGATACAACTAATTTGCTTCGTAACTTAATGCGGGGATCGTTGAAGGAGAACACGTGGAGCCTCAGGGAGGTGAATCAAAGGTGAACACCAAGTCGGCGGTTTAACTCTGTTTAATTCTTCAAGACGACGGGAGCGACTTGTGAGCGACCGCTAGTTATTGTAGGAATGAAAACGGAAACAAAGTTGACACATACGGCCGCTAAGTACATCGCGAGAAAGTCGTGCAACTCTCAGCGGCCACAGAAGCCGAACCAATCAACGACATGTATCAGATCACGGCCAGCACGATGCTTACCCGCCGTTCGCAGTATTGATGTCTTCTGTCGTTGCTTGGTCCCAACCGATTCTCTGCGCATGAATCCACTGAGCGTGACAGTTTGAACTGGGTACGGGAAATGGAATCAATGGAAAGGAATGCAGTGCCAGCTTACGTCGACGGATCAGAGCGGCAGAAATATGGGGAGATAGAAGCATCAAGATCTGCTTCAGTTGTCATTTCATCATCTTTTATCAAGTCTTTTATTCGCCAAAACCCTTGACGGGACCCTTGATTTCCCAAATGTCTATACATCTTGTTGTGTACTCTAATTTTTTGCGAGTTGCTGCCTCTTTCCCCGGCCAAGGAAAGGCCACTCGAGCTGCCTCGACATGTGGACAGACTCGCCAAGCTCCTCAGCAAACTGCCAAGCCGTTCCGGGATTCTCGAGGAAGTTGCGCCCGACGAAGCAAACGTCGCCGCGCTTCTCCTGGAGGTATTGCTCAGCGACGATACCGCTGGTGATGCCACCCAGGCAGCCAACAAGGAGGGAGTCGCCGACATCGTCCTTGACCTCTTTGGCGTAGCCAGACTGAACGTTGAAAACGTTGACGGTCTGGGCAAGGGACTGGCCGCCAGAGGAGATATCAATGAGATCGACGCCGTGCTCGCGGATGACGCGCGCGAGCTTGATGGTCTCAGGGATAGTCCAGCTGGGTCCAACGTTGGCCTGCTCAAGTGCGTCCGTAGCATTGACACTGAGAAACGATGTGGGTTAAGCTCGGTGGTCATGGAGAGGGGAAAAACACTCACCGGACGACGATGGGCATCGTCTCGGGAACGGTAGCCCGGATTGCATCGATGATTTCGAGGAGGAGGCGGATTCTGTTCTCGAAGCTGCCGCCATACTTGTCGGTACGGTGGTTCGCGTGCGGGCTGAGGAACGAGGACAGGAGGTAGCCGTGGGCGGCGTGGATATTAATAACATCGTATCCGGCGGTAACAGCGCGGCGAGCGGAATCCTTGAAGGCGATAATGATGTCGTGGATGTCTTCAATAGACATCTCGCGGGGCTTGGGGTAGTTGGGGTCGATGGGGAAATCCGAGGGCCCGGCGAGTCTGTCGGTCCAGCCACCAGACGCCTTCCCGGCGATTCCACTGAAGCTCAGATAGAGGGCGACACAGGACCCTTTGCGGCCAGAGTGCATCAGCTGGAAGAAGATGCCATTGAGTTGAATGAGAAATCGTCGAACAGATCATCGGAAAGGGAATGGATACCTGGACACCAATCTTCTGACCCTGGGAGTGGGCAAAAGTGACGATCTGAGCGTGCGACTCAATTTGCGAATCGTCCCAAAGACCCGCGTCCTCGGGAGTGATACGTCCATCTGCAGTGACGGCACTCCCTTCAACAAAGACAAGACCGGCGCCTTTCAGGGAACATCAGCTTGAATAATAAATGCCAATGAAGACACACTTGCCTCGGATGATGATTCCTCCGAGGAATGCCGTGTGCCAGGGCGTCAGCTTTCCATTGTCGGACGAGTACTGCTGGAGCGGCGAAAGCTGCGCAAGGATATCAGACCGAGCGGACTTATGTTAATGGCGGACGTACCCAAACGCGGTTGGGGAACGTGACACCACGGATGGTGAGGGGAGTGAAGAGTTTCGTCGTCGGGGGTCCGCGTGCATTGCCCGCCGCAGGGGCCTGCAGAGGGGTATAGAAGGGGACACCTGGGGCGCGTTTGTTTATGAGGATGAGAGGAGCAGACATGATAGAGAATCCGACGAATGACCCACAGATATATAAGCAGAAGCAATTTAGATCTTGTAATTTCAGGAAGCATCAGAAGGATTCCAGGAATCGGCGTCAACAACCGTATAGCCGAGAATCAATGAAACATTCGTCCCCGATCATCTGTCCTTCTTCCCTCCGAAACTTTGTAAATCCTTGCAAGCTGGTGTGGTATCGGTCCTTCAATCTCTGTGCACTACATTATACTATTCAGACGCATTCAGAAGGACAAACCGCCGACTCGCGTTACTTCAAAAATGAGGCACTATCTAATTATGGTAAAGACTCAGCTACACCGTGAGGCTCTGACCTCCTTGCTGCTCTCAACCCATCAATTGGCCCTTGAAGTCTTACGCTACGGCGATCATGAGCATCAGCCTGTGCCCCGGGAAGAACGACTTTGTCGACTGTGCAAACAATTGGTTGAATCTCCAGAACATGTACTAATCACCTGCAAGTCCTCGGACGCGTTGGTTGAACTTCGTGCATCGTTCTTGGAAAAATTATTCACCAACACGCCAGCGTTTCAAGGTCAGATGGCAGAACTCTCCAATACCGAGTTCTTGAAAGCCATCATTTTCTCCCGACCCAATATTGCACTGGTGGCTAAATTTGCTTATGAAGTTCTTCAGATTGTCTATGCTGTCCCCGTGTTGCGTCCGTGAGCTTGCTGAGGTAACAAACCAGTTTCCCGTGTGGTTTTGTTTTGCTTTTCTGTATTACCTTTAGTTCTACCGCGGCGGGTCGAAAGATTGAGATCGTGAGCTCGGCTACAGGTGTATGGAGAAGTCCAGGGACAATAGTGTACCTAGTGCCATGTACACTTCGATAATCCCTGGGCCCCGGCGTTCCTAAGCGGGACCGGCCGTGTAATACTACCTACCTACCTACCTACCCCTTCGAACTGTTATAACTGTTGGACCGCAAAGATCTACGTCTGAAGATATCTCCGTTGGTTTCCTATACCAACGGACTCTGTTGCGTTGGCACCGACGTCTGATACTGTGCCAAAGGGGCGAAATTCTTCGGCTGTCGTCCCACCCTGCATGGTTCCCAAACGATCTCGGGTACATGTTCACCGCGGCCTGATCGTCCCAGAGTCCACACCCACACGATTGTCTCCCCGCTTCGGACTTGCTTCTAAATTTTAGAGCACCTGCTTCTACCTACTTCTGATGATTCGCGACGGTTAGGCAGGGTCTGGCAGGGTAAAAATGAGGTTCGTAACTGAGGTCAATCTGGACGAGCAACGACTTCCGACTCAGCTGATCGAGGCGGGGCCCGGCCAGTCGAAACTTGACAACAAGGGAAAACGGTAGCCGTCGCTTCCCCAACAAAAAATTCAGGTCAGTATTGGAACTTGAGCACAGTAACACCAGGAACTGCACAATTGGTTTGGACCCATGGAGAAAAAAAGACTGGGGTGACTGTTTTAACCGAGCCCACGCGACAAATAGATGCGACCATTGCTCCCAATCAAAGAAGGTGCGATCGGAAGTCGCTACGGCATTGACGATACATAAGGGCTGGGCGCCTTCCAAAATCCTTTTCGTCATATCTTTGGACGCTAGACCTTCATCCCCACCATGTCTGCAGAAGCACCGGCCGTGTCGAAAACATTGGTGGCGGAAACCCTTGGTGCTGTGGTGTTGGGCGTTTTATTCAACTCCTTGTTATTCGGTGTCGTCCTTATGCGTATGTGATTTTTGCATTGGTTGCTTGTTGTGCGCTAATTTAGCCCCACAGAATGGGTGACATACTGGGGCAACAACTTCAAGGATAACGTGAGTGCATTACCATACTTTCTAGCGCTGCAGCTCAACTTTAACCCCCTTTTACAGCGGTATATTAAGTACATGGTCGGCCTCCCACTTGTCTGTGCATTACTCATATTTCCTTCGCGTGTTAAGAGCTCTCGTTTACTGGACGATGACGCTGGACCTCGCCCACACTTGTATATCATGGGAGGTCAGTACCATTGTGACCGGGCCCTTGATGTCGCTGACCATGTTTTCCCAGTATGTTTGGATGTATACCGTTCGGAATTTTGGCAATGCCACAACGCTCGTGGCATCTCACTGGGTATGTCGCTCTTTCGGTCACTATTTTCTTTTAACCTCCGCGCCAGGAATACGACAGTGGACCTATCTTCATTATCCTGTAAGTTCACCTTCTTCCGTGTTGATATGTTCGACTAAATTGAGCTCACCAGCTGTGCTGCCCCCACTCAGGCAAGTTGTCCGGCGATTGTCCTAGTCGCTTCCATAACGTCTCCCGCACAGTTCTTCCTCGCATGGCGCATTCGTAAGATGCTGGCCCAAGCTCCTTACAACATCGGGAACGTGGTATTCGGCATGACCTGCCTACTTGGCCTAATCCAGGCGATATTTGGACTGTACATGTCGTCCAACCTCCTCATCGGTGTCACAACGACAGCTGGCTACCTCAAGTTTGTCCAGATTGCTGTAGCTTGGGAGAGCTTTGCCATTGCAACGGATATGACTATCATGTTAGTGCTACTGAGCGTCCCGATTCCGATCTTTATACCCGTTTCAGGTTATCTTCTGTCGCGACACTCATGTACAGGCGAACAGGCTTCCGCCGTACGTGCATTCACTGTTGAGATCTTCGCTGCTGAACAGGGCACATTATAGACACCAACTCCCTGATCATGAACTTGATCCTGGTCTCGGTTGAATGTGCTATTCCGGTCACTCTATTCACTGTAAGTTTGATAGGCTTCGAGTGTGTCATGGTACCGTTTTAAAATTTATTTTAGATCGGCCATATGACCGGCGTGGTAAGTTATATAATTGCCTATACTTCCGATGATGAATTATGTTTGTCAGCTTGCCAGCCCGACCACCGGAATTCACCAGCTCTTCGCATGGTCCCAAGGTGTGTACTCAGCCCATTTGGATTTTCATGCCATAACTGACCGATATTCTTAGCGCGTTTGTACTCGTGAGTTTCAGTCGCCATTTGAATTCGCAAGCGCTAATAAGTGTTCTTGCCTTCAGAAACACGCTGTTCGTTGTACGTTATCCCGCTTCATTCCTGGTCTGGGTTGCGATCTCACAGTCCGAACGTAGAACTTGAATGCGCGCGCCAAATTCCGTCAGACACCTGACGTCAGTTACAATTCCGGGTCGAGGGGTAACGATGTCAACCTCTTCGGTGCCGTGTCGGGCCACGGTCGGCCTCCGCCCCATGTTCGTCCACGTCCATTCACGCTTAACTTGACACTCGTATTTAATTCTTAAAAGGTCCGCATCGATGTTACGCGTGAGGAGCAGTACGTGATGGAGCCCACCTCCACCCACGAATCAAAACGGACCAACCCCGATTTTAAAATGGCAATTTGAACACAACGCCGGTTCCGTTTGGCTCACTCAGGGGCCTTCGTTGTATTTATTCTGTCCGTTATTGCCACCCTGCCACAGGGAGGCCCTCGACTGTCGTTCCTCCCTCTATTAGACTATACCTTACTGTCACTAATCACGATCGTTTAACCCGTTCTAAAAACGTCCGGTCAGTTGAACGTCGTGATGATATGGGGAACGAATTGGAAAGCGAGGTTATGTACGTTGTACAATAGATGTATATACGTAACCTCCACAAATCTTGTGAACAAGTGTGCAGTGAATTCGTTCCCTGAAACAGCCTCGAGCCATTGATTGTGCACAGTAGAGTATGAAGCATCGGAAATCGGGTAGCAAAGCGCCGGCTTCAGGGGTGCTCAATTCTTCAGCCCGTCCCCGTCTCCCATCTCCCCGAGATTTTATTTGCACCTTTACCATTTCTTCCGTAGAATGCAGATATCTCTAGGCCAGCCTAAGAAAGGGGCCGCGGTATACTACGCACCCCATCTCAATGGGTATTTTTGACGAGATGAAAAAGAATGCTGCCAAGTTGAAAGGTTGAGTTGAAATCGAAGTTCCTACGGCAATCTCCTATGTAGTCAGTCACGAGAGCGGTCCCGCGCAGGAACGGAAGAATATCTAATTATGCGGTTCAAGCTGAACAGCTTCGAGGCTCCACTTTAACGTACATGACATTCTCCCAGATACCGTGTTTGTACCACACAATCCGCAAAGTCCTTTATTTTTTAGGCAAATATTTTTTTAGAAAGGCTGTTTTAGAGTCCAGACTCCGGACTGAGCCAAAATTGAGCGCATGTTCGAAAGTTCTGGAATCCAGGCGTACAGATCGGACGTGGCCTTCGGCACGTAGCGGCACGTCCGCAGGAGATATCACTGAGATATCGGACTTTGTTGGGACCTTTCTGATGACATCTGCACGGGCATCTTCTGAACAATAACTGAGACGGAAGATCCGCGGAAGAATCAGCCGGTCGAGACCAAGTCGGTATTACCGCCGCGGAATGTGAAAATCGCGGCGGAGGACGACAGAGGACGATGGAGTGCACGAATGATAGGGGGGAAATCCTCCTGAAGACTGGCGCGCCCAGGATGTCTATAACTGCGACTTTTTCTCTTTCCGGTCGGTCCCTACATAGAGACCTTTCGTTAACACCGACCGGAGCCGACCGCTCGCCTCCGCTCGCGCAATGAGCTGGAGCATCACGGCAGGGTGCCGTTACGTTGTGCATCAAAAGGAAGAGGTCGGGAAAAACAGACGGTCCATATTTCGGCAATCAGATGTCCACGTTCAAATGTTGTGGAGTGCGAAAGAGCGAAAGAGCGCGAATGGATCGGATTCGGCTGGGCTACTATGCAAGACCGCTTGACAAGGGTCGACAAGAGTCCTTGTCGACGATGGAAGCTAGCTGAGCTAGGTGGATTATTTTGTTGCCAGTTGAGGTATCCGCTGTTACGCCTGGGAGTAGCGTGTGATACTTTGCAGAGCGCCTGTGAGAAGTTTGAGGGCATGTCCGAGTGTACGCGCGTGGATTATCTGAGGTGGATTTGAGCATCAGTTGAGACGACGCGCTCGCGTACTGCTCGCGCATGGGCGGGGCGGGCACTGGAAAGGTATCGTATTATTTAGCAGGATATGTTGCTCACCTGAAGCCGAATTGAAGGAAGATTGTGGCATCTATGTATGTCGCAGGCCATGCCCGCCGAACGAACATTCGGGTGATTCAGATGGATCATATCGCGACATCGCGAAAAAAAAAAACATGGCCATTTTATGGTGAGCTTGATTACCGTTTTGAACCAAACTTTCCGGTACTCTCCGAGCCCTTCCTTCTTGAATTTCTTTTTCGAATTTTCCCCCAACTTGGTACACGGCCAGCACGCAACCACCATCAAAGCGGGAACTGCTGCCAGGGTTTCGCTGCGGCGTCCACACAAAGAATCTTCTGACAGAAATAAGGGGTTTTCCATTGCTACAACTTATACATCGAAATGTTATTCCCCAGGGTCTCCATATGTCGCCGCGCTAATAAGTCACAATGCCAATTTAGTGACCGTCTATGACCAGATTCCTGGGTATGGAAACGATAAATGACATGTTTGCATAGGTGATACGCATTTTGCCTACCTCTGCTCTGATGGCCTGAAACATTTTCACCAGTGCCTCCACTTCAACCCACGGATCTAACAACGCGCAGTTCTTCACATGCTCCAACCGCCCGAAAACTTGATCCAGATATCGCGCCACTGCGTGCGGCTTACCTGTAGCGTACATAAGACGCGATGTGCGTAGGTACAGTGCCTGCTTGTTCCTTATAGGGACCTCTGCAGAATAACACCTCCTCTGAGTTTATACGGTGAAGGAGAAGTATTGATAAGTAAAGGTGAGCTTGCGAGGGAGCACGTTGAGATCTCGTCAGTGAGGTGGAGCGATGACGTCAGAGTTGAGCAGTCCTATATCAACCCACAGCCTGTGACGCCGCGACTCCACCACTCTTGCCCTCCAACCACCACCACCACCTCGAGCTCGCCGCCCTCGAGCGAGTCCTCAGTCAACATTGGAATGTTGTTATCGGTTACACCGGCGGCGGTCAACTACTGACCTCTTTGATTCTCAGTCTCACACCCACCCGCGCAGACGCAGTGTACGCTGTCATTTCATTCATTAAATTCACCCAACTCTCATTTGTATTTTCTAGAACAATATATCTATATATTCCGCGCAAAGGTACGTGCATCTCACACTTGCCTTTGCTACACGCTCATGACTTGCTGTCCATCACCATTAATAGTTCCGTTCGCGCGAGGTATGTATGCACAGTTCAGTCCTTGGGGACCACCGTTAATTGAGCAACTAGGAATTCGTTAACTTCCCTACATTGCTAGATACAGCTGGACACTGGAACCATTGTCAGTAGTTATCGTTGTAGATCAGTTAATATATCAATTTTGCCTTTATTTTTTGGTGTCGGTGCGAGTATTATAAGCTGAGAAGAGCTGGGAATACCTGGGCACTAGACTGCCGTCGAAAGGGCTCGTGAGACCTTGAGAGATCGGCTGTCACCCGGGTGTCTTGAGAGACCCTGGGAGCCACGGAGTGTCTTGGAACACCTTACAGATATCTTACCTGTGTGCTGCAAGCCACTTAAAACCATATGGCCTTGCGGCGTCTTGGGACGCATCCCAGGACGTTTGAAGCCAATCGGGATTTTTCCGACATCCTCCTCCGTTTGCGGATCGGGCCACAGGGGCAGTCCCCATACATAAAGAATTCGAAGTGCCTTCTGGCGGAAGTGGAGTACGACCGGTAGAGGAAGCTTCACCTGTGGCGACAAAGAGATTTGAACAGCGACCAGCCGGGGGCAATATCTGGATATATGTGCAAGGGACTCGATGGATGGATTGATATCACTGGCACCCCGTCGCGAAATCAGAGTCAATTGTTCCAGAACGGGACATTTGTGCGCCAATGTGAGCACATCGTCGTCGGTCATCTTGATTGGCGAGTAAGTAGTTCGAGAGTCCAAAGTCGCGCAATTTGGGGAGGTGCGTGACTGTCGACCTGATTGAAATAGTACAGTACACGAACAAACAAACAAAAAAATTGTATCCTTTGTCGACCTGCATGCTCAACTTCAAGTGCCCAGATATTTCGGCCACATCGAGATGCCTTCAGAATGTGGACATTCTTCGCCATATCCTGATCTATCACCCTCGACACTCTCTTGAACCCGGGTCCCACAACCACCTCTTGACATTTTCTCTCGCCTGCAAAACATTTTAGGGTCAGCTTTGGATGAGCTATGGTGGTCAATGAGCGGCGTAGGGCCACTATTGAAGCTCATAGCATCGTTGAAGTTGCAAAATGGCACTTATGTAGGTGTCCATGAGCGATACTGAGGCTTGATTCAACTAGCCACCCAGGTGCTCAGCAGATCTCCGATCGAGAAGGAGTGGGACAGATTTGACAACTACGCTCGCCGTATCAGGGTCATTACACTCCATGACCACGCAAAATTTTCCATCGACCTCACTGTTTGCCAGCGAATTGCCGAGGAACACAAAACACCTCTCCTACCCCATCTGCAAAAGCTGATCTGCGACTCACCGACCAACGAATCGCTCACGTTCATATTCCCTTCCCTCCGCTATGTCAGATTTGAATCCAATAGCGCCAAAAAGACTTTGCAATCTCTTTCTGGCGTTGTTTCTGTAGCGATGGGGACTGACATCTTACTTCTGACCCTCAAACATGACACCGGTGCTAAAACTCAAGGCGCCATCCAGAAATTTACTGCCCTGCATGCACTGTCGCTCCAAGCTGCATCGAAGTTCGCTGGTAGAATACATCAAATTCGACCAGACACTGGCCCGTTCACAAATTAGGTGCTTGAACATCACCGCCCCTGATAAATTGGACAACGATATCCTGAAACATACCCTCGTCTCTGGATATGCTAACTTGGAGAAGTTTGTCATCGAGGCGGGGTTCAACGTCCTCCAAAAGGCAGTGTTGCGAATTCAGTCGCGCAGGTTATCCAACATTGAAATTATTCGCGCGGCTACAGGAAATGGTACGGGGGAGAATTGGAAACCCCTTGTCGATCTTACATTCAAGCGCTGGGAGTCCTCCCTGGAGGTAGTCTACCTTAACTTTGGCAACACCTCAGATCCAGTGCACTTTCATTCCCTCTTCGCATCCTTCGACGTCGATATCGAAATTTGGTTGAGGTCACGCGTCACGCAGGGCTTTATCGAACCTAAAATCCGTGTCATTCAGAGGCAAATCTTACAAAAACGCCAAAAAAAAACGAAGTTTTGCATTGGAATTTTCGAAAGTTTTCTGGGTGTCACGCAAAAGTTTCGGCGCTATCGAATTGTCGAAATGGTCGCGGGTGGTCACGCGTCACACCCCATGTCGATCTGATTGAAACAATACAGTAAATACATTTTCGAACACACAGTCACGTGTGTGGTTGAATTTTCAGTGCATACTTCCGACATCGCAAATGTCGAACCATCGCTGACGATTCGGTACAGGGAGGTGCAGCGTACAAAAGAAAACATTTTTGTGTCTAAAATCGACATATGGCTAGAGCAACATAAGGGACATCACAAACGCCGCTCCGACGTAACTAATGCCCGAGTAACCCGTCAAATGACCGCTTCCATTTGGCTTAGTGTCTGAACCGTTTCCGGATCCGGAGGAGCCACCAGGCATTGTTGCCGTCGCAGTGGCGATGATTTTTTCCCACATGGCAAGGGTCGCACTAGGAGCCACGGTTGATGCGGTCGTTTTTCCCGCGTCTCCGTTGCCGTAGAAGATAACTGTGTTCCCAGGCATCACGTCCTCCGCCAGCGCGGGTTCCTCGCCGCCGACTACGGCGCCCGCGTTACTGTCGACCAGCCCGGTGGTGTTGGTGCCGAGAACGAACTCGCGGATGAAGACAAATGCCTGGCAGGAATAGATATTAAACATCTATAGGAGGGACATCGCGTTGAGAAGAGGACTTACCGCCTCTGGGACAGATGTGGGAACGAGATGACCTGCACCCTTGAAGAGCGCGTAGGTGAGGTTACGCTCCTGGTGAATGATGCCGGCGAAATTGCCATGGTCATCTGTGAATGGCGTCGCAGGTTTTCGCGAGAAGCCTTGCACGCCACCGAATGTCATGTTCTGAGGGATGTTAGCCATGGATTCCCCGATTCCTCCTATGGGTATCGGACCTGAATCACGACTGTACAATTGAAGGGTAATAAATATATTTGAGCGCCGAATTAAGAGGGATTCCATACCCTCTGTTCCACGGTGCGCGACCAAGGAATCGTCATTGCCAGAGTAGAACACGATGTGCACACCCTGCGTTGTTGCGTTCATCGCGAGTTGGGTGAGGAAAACCATCGGTCTGTTTCTTTGAGCTCATTTGTCGGATATGTATTGACGCTGAGACCTACTCTGGGCCTGTATAAAGCGAGTGAGTATTGGTTGAATAACAAAGAATAAAACAATTACTGGGATCATTGAACTCGGTTCCGTTTGCCAATCCACCTTAATATAATGTGGAGTGAGCACGCCGTACGTCCAGGGGTAATAAATGACAAACCGAAGGGGAAGTCGAAAGACTGTGTCCAGTTCTTCGAAGTCGGCGCATGCAACGCCGCGCGAGTTCTTCTGTCTGCACAGATGTATGAGATGATTCAGGCAAAACTGCGTCAGCTGCGAAAACTACCGTTCATGAACACAGTCGGGTCGCTCGGGACCTCAGGATTCAGGCCATCGGGGATGTTGTATACCTGGCCGTATAAATCAATAGGTCCTGAAATAACCCGAGAGGCTAATTCACATCGATTCCTCCCAAGCTTGGCGTGTCTTCATGTCATTCCCTTTGTAAGTTTATATGTATGCAACAAAGCTAAGATACTCACTCCAGGGGAAGGAGAAGTTGGAGGCATAATCGAGCAGCTCGGCGTATATGAAACATCCGTAGAAGGGATCGAGTGTGCCGTTTGGTCTGCCCGCGATGCTACGCTTCCATGACTGGCGGCGCTCCTCTCGATGCACGAGCTCCCTCTTGGTCGAGTGTGAGCCACTCGAGATGCGGCCGTTCTGGGCCACCAACGACTTTAGGGATAAATGACGGGCTCTTTGAGTTGGTCCGAAGACGGAGCCGAACGACGGGTCCCGGAGGGTCGGGAAGAGGCCGTTTTGCGGATATGTTAGATTTAGATCATATCCACATAGATGTTCCCTGGCGGTTGGTAAGATCAGCATTGTCACTTTGACGTGCTCGAAATGTAACTCACTGTGTTTTGAAGTAGTTGAATACATCGGGGTCGTAGTTTATGAGTTGCGGATAGGTCTCGATGGTTGTGAGCTTGAACGGCGCATGGATATCAGCGTCCGAGAGGTATGGGCACATCGGATAGTTACCGTAGGCACATTTTGGAAAACGGCACCGGAGCCGAGCGTTCCGTCTCCGACAACCATTTTTCGCAACTTGACTGGAGGGTTTGGAGTGGAGAAAATGGCCTTGGTGATGTACGGCTGCATCAATAGTATGAGGCGGGGGTACTTTGAGACTGGCGCGACGCACGATGTATGTACCCGCATACGATTCACCTGACAAGTACAGCGGACGCTTGGCCAAGCTAGGGAATATTTTTACGACGTTTGACAGGAAGCCGACCTTGAGATCAATTATAAACACCGCATAGTTACTTATCACAGCGCTCACAAAATCGCGGCCCATTTGATCCTCGTCGGGAACTGGCCGCTGTTAGCCTCGTTTTTCGTCTATATATAGCGCGGCGCACCATATCCCGAGGCGTCAGACGTCGCGTATCCAGTTCCAACTGCGACCCGAATGAGCATTTGAAAGGAATGGCATGAAAACCGTGAACAGACCCGGCTGGTCGACCCAGAATGTGTCCGCAAGCTTGTTCCAACTAAAATTATTGTGCACAACGGAGAAGTTCCCTGTAACTTGCAAAGGGCCGTTCTAACAGCGAATTCGATCAAATCAACTCAACCCCAAGGCAAGGCCAAAGTTGCGCACCTCAGTCATCATGCCGATCATACTGGAAGAGCCGGGTCCGCCTGGGACGATATGAGTCAGGATTCGAGAAAAGAAAAACTTCCAACCATTGAGCCAGATAATCCAGGGGTCGCTGTCTGCCGCGGAGCCTGTCAATGTGCCGTTCGCCTTTTCGAACGCCCAGAAGAACAGCGTGGCATTAGGATGGTCTGCGCGGTTCACACCGACGTTTCCAGCGAAGCTACGTGCCACGGGGCCGGTCACATTGGGTAGAGTTCCAGTTACTTCGAAATCTGAGAGGCGCAGTGAGATTTTGAGTAACAGATGAAGGTGGCACTAACAATGCTGCCAGTCTGGCCCAAAGGGTGTCCTGGGCATCCCTGGGTATGCGTGAGGGAATGTGCTGGGAGGAGGGCCATCGCTGGTTTGAGCATAGCAAACGCTGAGCAACACAGACGCTAGAACAATAATAGTTTGAAGCATTTGCCTGGTGCAAGGGAAGAGGAACTCCATCAAAGCCTCGCAATCTGTGCAGTTACTTATACCCTTCCGGCGTTAACTGTCTCGGATCATCGGCGAGGAGTTGTGAATTCAAAGGCGGGACGTGTGGAATGAGTGGGCCGGCGTCGACAGCTTAGAGCGGCAAAGCCATAAATAGATTGAGTGAGAGAAAATCGAACCATACATGCGCACCTTCTGCGCGCAAGAAAGTCCCGGGGCAGATATCCCCCCGAGAATCGAAGCGTACCGCGGCCCGCATAGCGCGGACTGCCAGAGAAGATTGCTGCGTATGGACTGAACTTCTTTCGAAGGAGGTTTTGTCCAGTTGAAATCGTTTGGGCCACATAAATATTGCAGCATGCATGTATTAAGCATTTGCATTGCATTAGAATCCCCAAGATGTTGAGGAACAGTAAGCTTTCCCGGTGACAAATTAACTTGGAACCTTCAAATTGGAGTCAGATTGGGGCTGCCTCAAGTTCTCTTGACAGACTGGCCCCTTGTTACTTACCTCGTAGCTGCCTCGGCCCTCGCGGCCAGGTTTGCCAACTTCCAAGGGACCGCGGCGCTCAAGAATTGCCACCCTTGATGATGCAGCTGAGCTACAGTTCCGGTGCAAGCAGGGAGAGCTGCATGAGGTACCGGTGAAGTCGTCGACAGATATGGACCAGACAAGGACCAGATACGAACCAGATGCCGGCGTCACGACCGAAAATTGACCGACGGCGAAAGAAGGGATACAGGCTTTGGCCTTGCTTGATCCCGGGCCTGTAGCCAATGATGCAATCATTAGTGGTTTCCCATCACCTTGCCGCCGCGGTCTGCAGAAACATATGTACCAAGACAATACCAAGACCTCGGGCCTCAAACTTCTGTCAAACTGTCAGTAGGTATGCTATACGATGAAAAACCGTCTTGTTTTCATTGCATTTTTTTCTCTTCCGAATCGGGAAGAAATGGGATCTATTCCGGGGTGACCCGGCCCGGGAAAGCATGACTGTGATGTGGCCGTCCTTGTTTCCCACCACAACATGCCATATTTTCTGAGCTGGAAACAGCGCTCGATCGTGGATGAAGAGCTCGGATATCATCCCGACAACCCCGCCCCCTGGCTGCCACAGGACATTCTGGCGGAAGTCCGCAGAAATGTATTGTCGACCTCGGAGGACCCGTACCAGGTCTTGGGATACGTGTTGATGAGGCCAATGACTTCGCATGGCAGTACGAGTCCGGCTTCCGAATTTCGAACTCCGTTGATCGATCCAGTCGATTCCAGTGATCCGAGCGAAGCTTTGGGAGCCCGCCGTTCGTCGCCGACCTTTGGTCGCTCCTCGCGGCGGGGTCAGCGAGTGCGATCTACCATACTTTTATCTACTCAGATAAGTACTCAATACCGTAAACGAGGACGAAATACAGTAAAGCCAAATTCGGCTTGCGAATCTTGAACTCCGTTGATCGATCCAGTGATCCGAGCGAAGGTTTGGGAGCCCGCCGTTCGTCGCCGACCTTCGGTCGCTCCTCACGGCAGGGGTCAGCGAGTGCGATCTACCATGTGTCTATGACTCTCATCTTGTCAGATACTCAATACCGTAAACGAGGACGAAACATTCAGCAAAGCGAAATTAAGTTTGAATTAAGACTGGATGCCCCGTGAGAGCGTAATAATTGAGAGGATTGTCTGGGTCTCTATCATGGAGTTGTAATACAGTGTACACACAATGTGGTTTTGGAGACCCTTTGTAAAAGAGTGAACATCTGGTTGAGGTGAATCGACTTGAACACGTGATGTCGAAGAAATCAAGCTGAAATGATGGGACATTTTCCATGGGCGAGAGAGCACGTGAGGGAGAGGAGATCAATCTGAAATGATGGAGCTTTTCCCTGGTGCTGAAAAACAAGAGCACGTGCATCAAAAGACACGACAAACAATAATAAAGAGAAGCTAATCAGTCTTAAAGTTACGAAAATTCTCGCGGACGAGCCGCTTACAAGAACGACTCCTTTTATAAATAAAGGACTCGTAACTCTGGTGAATCAATGCCTGTTACTGCCCTCCATGTTCGTCGACTGGGTGCATATTTTCGTCGAACCCAATATATGTTTTAAAAACCGGCGAGGCAGAGTTCCGTGAGGCACGAACGTTTCCCGTTACTAGAGTGTCTGTCAAGAGAGACTAGTTCAGAAGCGCCTCCCGACAAAACTTGAGAGATGTATCCCGTGAACGTACTGGTGGGACCTTTTTCCGTGCATACCGCGTGAGTCGAGTTACTTGACCATCGACTCCAGTGGTATTTTCACGTTCAGCCCCCGCCATACACCCGCCTCTCCACTCTTCGCGGGAAATCGAAACATTTGCGAAGGAGTATTTGGCTCTGCAGACACCGGACGAGCGGGACGCATGCCTGCAGCGCCAACGCGCGTGGACCTCCTCCATTCATAATATGTATTACGTTCCACTGCTTGGTTTTCTAAGTTTAGACCTTGTCGTTTTCAGCTCGCCGCCGCCTGCGAAGCCTGGGAAAAAATAATTCCCTGGGTCGAAGTGCAGCCGCCATACATGGCAGATATTTCACAATATTCGTGATACAACCTCCCGGCGTGAGAGGCAGGTGTTTGCAATACATTCGAAGCTTCATTTTTCATATGTCCGCCTCAGCTTCTTGCGCCGTCTCGCAATCCTGCCATGGTGCAGAATGGCGCGCCTTCCGACGACCATATGACAAGATTGCCTTTGATCAACAACTTAAAATTCTTTGGCAGGGGGACTATATCCCGAAATGTCTGATACAGGAGTCAGATAACGAGGAAGTGAAGAAACCCTAGCTATCTGACATTCCTCATCAACACTGCGCTGAGCTGAGGGAAATCCACTATATCCCACTAGATGAAAAAAAAATGTGTAGGGAGTTACAAGCGGGTTGGTACAGCCGAAATTCCACCGTGCGGCGTGGGTCGACGCACATTGTTCAGACCTTATCAGTTGTCGTCTCAACGAAGTCGGATTTAAGAAGATGTTTCGAACGAGAGGATATGGCAGACATACGATGGACTTCCCTAAGCTCTATGCGTCAGGTAGAATGTGATCTCGGTCTTTGCACTCCTCAAATACAGCACTGTAATGTTTTAGCAGTTAATCATTTGTATTAAAGCATACGGGGGCACGAACAAAATTTGAGTCCTTAGACCGTGAAACCAGGGGTCCTGATTCCACTGTTGCATTACGGCCCGTCGACATTTGTCCAAATCATACCCAACTGTCACGAAGCGGGCATGTTCCATGTCGATTAAAAACACACGGGGGCTGTACTGGTGGGGATGTCCAGGTAGCGTATCACCTCGGAGAAGCTGCGGATCGATATGAAGCCAGTGACGCAGGGGGCACTCTTCTTCAGAGCAAAAAGCCTTTGGGGAAGGAATTGCTTCAAACTGTATCAGAGTATTCCTGCCCGCCAGATCGTCCAAGTAGATACCAAACTGTGTAATATCTTGAAAGATCCTGGCCGCGGCGTCGAGGATAACGGCTTTGTGACGGATACAGGTTTTCTTTCCATTTAACCCTCCTCGCTGACCACAGCTCAGCTTCGTCGAATTGGCCAACATCATTGGCAGCACTGGCCTGGGCATGGCCATCAGCCTTGGCCCATCCACTTCCATCCCTCCTTTCATGAACTCTTGAACATCCAGAGCTCCCTGTACCCACTCTAGAAGAACAACATAAACATGCCGCGGGTGCTCGGATACTTGTGCAACAAAAACACCATATAATGCTGGTATTGTGGATCGTTGCAGAGTCCGGAGGCGGGTGTAGACCTCTTTCTCGACGGCAACTGAGCGGTCGCACAACATGAATGGGTTTTTCGGGTGCGTGACATCATCATCGATGTGATAGAAGAGCGGATCGTACAGTCGCGCCAATAAGGTCCGGTCTGCAGAGACAAAGGTGGCCGTCCATACTTGAGCCGGGCGCTCACGAACGCCAGTGGACAGCGGGTCTTGGAGCCGGATGGTCAAGGCTGGGGAGGAAGGGTTATAAGGCGGCCTGTATTCGCTGCACATCTTGATGGGTTCATTCCTCAGGTGACTAAGATCGTCGCCCTGGATGCTTTGATGAGGGTATTTGCCACTGAAACCTGGGTGATCGAGAGCAGGTACCTCAGGAACCCGGGTTGCCTCGTACAGTTTCAACTCCATCTCAGAACGATAGACGTCCGTAATGCTTGGAATGGGGGTTTTGGCCATGCTTTGTGCAGAGGGTTAGCGGACGTTGAGCGGACGTGGAAGACAGGCGACAGTGGGACCCGTGGGAATGATACTTACGTCATTGTTGCACAGCCACGTTGTCATCCTTCCTTTTCCGGCCTTCGTTGTTTTTTAGGTGCCAGCAATGCCAGTGGGTGCTAGTTCGTTGTTCTTCGGTGCCTCTTCATGGCAGCTTGTGGCCACCAACTGTCCTCGACGAGGCTTGACGTCGCGTGGATAGTTTCTTATTGTTATTTTCCTGATATAAAAGTGTTTTCAATCGACGAGGGTTGAATTATCACTGCACAATGCACATAGTTCAATCCAGCCGATCCCTCAGCATGTCCGTCCCAACGACCAGAGTAATTTTGGTAGCCGATCCTCTGTCTCGTTACACATAGAGGCGAGAGCATACAAGCAATTGACGACAGCTCGACCTCCACATTTCGCCATGAACGCCCAATCATTTATTTGGAAATGGACATGATCAATCTATTCTTGACAAAAGCTGCTGCTCTTCTCTCCTGACGGAGAGAAGCCATATCCCGCGTGTAGCCGTTTGGAGGGCTAGAACCGTCCCTGTTCAGGGAGTCAGGGACAGAAACTCCCGACTATGCGCTGCTACAGAGCCTGCACAACACCTTGTTATCATGTCGAATCTCGTTGTCTTTGCGTTTATCTCAAGGTGAACCTAGTTGTATGCGAGGCGATTGATGTCACAGCTGCGGAGTACGAATGACTCGGGGGAGAGTCACACCCGATGGATGCCTGAGCGGCAAACTCGGCTGAGTTAGGGAAAGCCCGTTGCGATAGTACTAATTCCAACTAACGGCAAAGTCTGAATCTCCGATTCAAACCAGGAATAGCACTAAGTTGACCTGCGTTAATCCATGACAGGTTCAACCGCGGTCAAGATGGTACGCGGGCATATGCGTCTGTACAAAGACACGGCTATAGTGCTCGGAATGGGGAATCCGGACATGATGGTTTGTGAAGAGGCAAAGCGTAGCGGCTGAGCATCAGTGATGCACATCTGTTGATTTCTTCCCTTCCTCAGGTTGAGTTGTTTGGAACCGGCTGTTGGCGATGCTGTTCTATCGTTCTGTCAAGTCTTGAAATTACTGATATGCATATCTTTCGGGAAACGTGGCTTGCCACCGCCCAAGGGGGGGGAAGTGCGTTTGGAGCGAAAAATCGCCGTGGGAAGATGTCGGAGCCGAAATGCCGAGGTTCAACCACTTTTCAACCAAAAGTTCAATAGCGATCGATGTCACTCTCCACGGTTGAGTAGAAGCGACATCCGACACAAGTCTTTTCAAAAGGAAGATTCTTCGTTCAACATGTTGCGATGGAGGATCAGATAATTCTTGTTTCAAAAATGGCACCTATACATGATCCTTATTAATATATCCCAATCAGACGACACCTGCATCGAGGAGTTGCCAGCAACAAGAATATAATCACATTTCGAAGTGTCCTTAACAGCTGGGGTCGTCTCGGGTGCGTCCTTTATCTCCCACCTTCCCGCCCACCGTCTCCTTCTCTCTTTGTCGCCCATTAGCACGGTGCCTGCGAATGGGGATCCGGTGGCGTTACACCTGCACCGTTCTTCTGTGCCTCTTCTGTTTGGGTCACGCGGGCCCCTCTACGAATCACACAATTACAGCGGATGGCTCGGCAGTCGTGTACGAAGGCTGGTTTGACGGAGATTGCCAGTCCGAGCCTGAATGCTTTGCGCAGACGAACGACGATGTCAGGGTACAATTCACAGGTGACGTAGTATCCTGACAAACCAAGCAAAGCTAACTCGAAGCCAGGGTTCGCAGTCTACATATTTCTCTTTCCACAAGGACTCTGCGACCTCTTTATTGACGGGGATCGTGTTGCGACCGTGCGCGTGCGCCCAGACGATGCAGGGCGTGATAATTTGGTCTACAGTGCAACCGACGTTCCCACTGAATCTCATACACTCAGAATTAGCCCGTACGATGGCATTGAATTCTACAAAGTCATCTTCACGTAAGTTTTTATAACTCATCTTCGGGTCAACACAATAATAGGAGGAGTTTTGGGAGCCGTGGCACTCCTCTGTCTCGGATTTACTGCAGTTCTCTTTCGGTGGAGGACATCGAGGAAGTCTAGGCTTGAAGCGTCCCCATTTACGGCAACTAGAGGCGGTCAAGCACCCGATATAAATGTACGAAACGGAGCAGATGAGGATGTGCCAGTCAGCTTCGGGCGATGGAAGCACGATTTGAGCGTTTGGAACGACTGGCGCTCAGCGAGACATGGCGTTCCCACCCGTCATCCGTGATGAGGGTTGGCTCGATGGATGCTGAAGGGAGCTCACTCGCTGGACAACCTCCCAAGTATGTATCAGACGAATGAAACACTTGATTGTACAAAGTAGATTACGTGTGCCCAAAGGCCATTGCTATGCTCAGATCCGCGTCGGCCTACAAATCAATGAATCCTCACTTACGAGTACGGCGGGACAGCTTGAATGACGGCGAAAACGTCTGCTGTTAATTATGTACCCCGGGCATCGAAGTTTTAGTTAACATTTATGTAGGTGCAATGGGAAAACTCAACACTACCTGGCATTTACAAGGCATACATACACTTCTCGATGAACTTCGTGTATCAAACCTCTTGTGTACGGCCAATGTAAAGTTTAAGGGCATTTTTGTGGTACATTATAGGTTGATACTGTATTTGTCTTTAAATACAGACCGCCGACTCTTAAACGATACTCTCGGCTGAGATACATGCTCAGGGCTCCGGCCTAAAGGAAGAAAGAGGAACTCACTGTCATTAAACGGATGCAGGGCTGTTAAGTTATCAATGATTCGTTGTTATAGCAAGTGAAAATATGGAACTAAGGACTCACGATCGTAAGGGAATTTTCGCGTGGCGACATCACCGAGGTAAGAGTGGAAGTTTGGCTGGATTGCAGTCTATGTCGAATAAGCATCTGTATGTTGAGCAGGAGAATGAAACGGACCAGATTGACCGTTCCAGACGGCAGCTTTCCTCCAAACTCTTTGACAAGCTGTACGCCGGAGTTGTTGTAGTTGATCCTGATCATTTGACGGCTAGTTCGGGAAGCATCGTTGAGGAGATAGTTGTCTAGAATGCTTCAGTATATTAGCGGATGTTTCAATAACGACGGCCTACGCGGAGAAATAATGAAAGCTGATTGTGCAGTTGTGAACACAGTGTTTGGCATGTCTCCGGTGTGGGGAACATGATGCATGCCGAGCTGAAAGCAAATGAGTGACCTCAGGCAGTGGATGAAAGAAGACCAACATTTAACCAACTGTCAAATCCCTATCATCAGCAACTGAAGAATTCCGAGTCAAAACAATGCTGACACAACAATATCGGTCTGGTTGAGAGATTCCCCTGGAAAAAAACAATGGGGGCGATTCATAAACAAAAAAAACAATGATCCTACCGTCGAAAAACTCTTCGAAATCGATGAGAGGATTGCCTGGTGCCCTTCTGAGTTATATCGCAGAGCGATGTGATCTGGCACACTTACCAGGATCGTAATCGTTATTGGCATGCGAAGCCCGGACCTCGGTGTCTTTCTGCTTGGTAACATACAGAGGATACTTGGCGAAACCTTGAGATTTGAGAAGATTGGGGCTACATGATCCGTTAACGTGTGTACTTGGAAAAACAAGCGACATGCCTTTCTTGGATTGTAAGATGCATCCCGGCTCCTCCGCGCGATGGCGCAATGCGGTACCCTCTCGGTTCACCATATTTGTTCGGCCTAGAGTTCGAAACACTGGGGTGAGCGCAACGGAATCGGATTTACACTCGACCTACTTGTCACTATTTTCAACCATGAACATGTCGGATGCATTTTCCGGCCAGGACTGAAGCGATCAGAGTCACGACGAAGCGGAAAGAAACAAGACCGACCAGTTTCGCCTCGTCTTCGTTCTGCACACTCACGCGTTCAAGATGCATGGTGGAACGCGTTTTGTTCGCCCAGGGGTATTTCACCTCAACAGGGATGAGCTGGTGCTTAACAAACGTGTTTTCCGTGCCCAGAATATCCATGTCAACCTGGAAGGATTATGACGTTGGTAATGGTCGGTGGTTCAACTGCGACGTATTACCTTCCACGTGAGGGCGTGGTCGTGCATGCTACCGCTCAGTGCATCGTGGACCTGGTAGCCGTAATCGTTGTTCTTGGCGTCTGTTCAGTCCATCAGAAGCGAGCGAGGAAATTCGTACAAAACATTGAACACACAGTACGCAGATTGGATGTACCTAGTCTCCCGTAATCAGAATTAAATTACAAGATTTATGACAGTGGATAAATCTGGACGTACCCGCTTGCCCGAACGATAGTCTCGATTGACCCGTCCAAAGCAAACTGTGCCAAAACGTTCAGAAACAGCATCGCATCAAAATAAAATGAGAGACGCACGATGTAATCGAACTATTTAGTCAAGGATATGAGAGGGAACGAGGGGAGGAGGCAAAGGGACGAACACTGTAATCATAGTCTACGGCGATCACATTAGGAAGAACCGAACCCGATAGCAATCACTTACTGCCCACAGTAGATACTGAGCGGAGAGTGAAAACAATATTTTTAGTGAGAGCTAGGTAACTTGAGGATCTATAACGCAATAAGCGACGGAAAAGGAAGAAGACCCTTACGGCACTGACGAGTGTCTCTGCATAAGATATCCCGGGTCGCTCTCAAAGAGGCAGATATTGTTACGGTGGGTTTTGGAGATCTCCGCCGCATGGAATGTCGAATTCAGGACTAAGAAGGTTATATATGGATTGAAGGTGAAGAAGATTCGATCCATCTCACAATGCGAATAGCTCGGGCAGTCGTATCCGGGGACGAGCTCGAACGCGTACGGACCCTGCGGGATATACATCACTGTGGAATTGTTCCGGTGGAGAGAACTTACGAAACCGTAGAATGTATCGAGGTAAGCAGTCCCGCTCTGCACGGGATCATTTCCGGCGCTGAGATAAAGTTGGCGGGATGACAACAGGGAGCGGAAAAGGGCTTACTAGTGTGCGATAGCTTCTTGAAGCCCCAACTCATAAATAATACGCTCTCCTCTGTATTTGATGTCGAACAGGCGCACTGAAAAGTCAAAATGAGGATGAATTCACCAGCGCAAGTTTTCACGTACATCCAGTGTCCCGGGTAAACGTGACTGCTCCATAACGTGAAAGTGAAGCCGCAAGAAAACAACGGTACTTACTGTAGAAAGAGAAATCCATCCATTCAACGTATCTTAAAAGCGCCGTTAGTCATCCCATTAGAGGAGGAGGTATGTAGTTATCGTACTTCTCTTCCTCATCAACCGAGAACCGCTGACCTGTGGATAATGTGAGCCAGATTTAGATTGATGTCAATATATAGTACGACACCATTGGGCTGGACAGCGACCGGAGGAGCGATATTGTCAGCGGGGAAGAAATCGCCAGTCTGAGAAGTGTCAGTTGCGAACACCACCCCGAAGCGGAACACACCTGGTCAGATCCGATCCAGCTACCGGGCAAATTCAGCTCATACTTGACGAAGTCGGGCGAGCTCCACGCCGCCCTGAATTCTTCGGTGGTAGAGTAGAAGATGCTATCGATCACAGGTAAATGTGGGGACGACGCGGACGATACGATACTCACTCTCCGTATAACCATCCCAAAAGCTTCCATTTGGAGGAATCGCGCCCGGTTACGTCGCTCTTGAAGAAAAGACCTTGGGGAAGCAGCGTTTCGCCTGACCGAAAGTTAGAAGAGGAATCGGGAGAAGTTGGCGAAATTACATGCCATCGAAAATCGCGTTCCCATCGGAAGGATAGCGCCAATAGGTGCTCCAAAGAATGATGCGTTCTTCCCCGTCGATTTCCTCCTTCCAGAGAGGGTCAATGCCTAAAACGATGATAAGACCAACATAAATTGATTGGAGGATTTGCGAGCATACCCCAGATGTCGAAGTCATCGTCGTCCGAACCAGTTGCAGTCTACGGATGAGTTTAGATGACAATTAGGTGACTTGATGATACAGATACTAACGCCGTTGAGGAGATCGAGAACAATGTCAGCGACGGTCTAAAATTACTGTCAGCACCAGTATTTGTAGCTTCGTCAATTAAGAGGCTAACGGCAGTGACGTCGAGGTTCCATTGAGTTGTCAAGTCTTCGTCTGAGCATAAGTGCTTTTTTCAGTCTAAGGCATTAGCAGCAATTAAACTGTAAACAGACCAGCATCGTAGTTGCGGATTTTAGCACTGCCGCTGGTAGTCGCCCAGTCGAGGCTCGCATACGTCGAGGCGTTGGAGATAGGGAGAGGGCCTACAATAAAATCCTGCAGCCAGGGCTGGATAACGCAGCTCTCATAAATAAGTCGCACAAACGAGTGAAGGTTCAACTCGCCTCTTCCGTTGCTCCGAAAGCGATGCGTGCGACGGCAAATCGGTCGGGGGCGGGTCCGCCATTGTCGAGATAGTCAAGGGCATCTGCGCATCATATCAGGCTCTAAGCGCTGTCCACGCTAGCGATGCGCACCTGTTTTATTTGGTTGAACTAGATCCACAACCTCGATAGCGTTGTCCCCTGCGAATTGTATAGCCGTCAATTAGAATCCAGCTTGATTCGATAACGACGCACAGGCTCCAGCGTCTGCAGCGGCAGTGAGATTCAGCTCCGTTTGATTGTGAAGAAAGCTGATGACCGAGGCCTGGGATGACACTGTCGGTTGTCGAATGGAGAATGATGAGAAAAAACCCACCGCTTCATCATTCGTCAGGCTGATGAAAATATTGCTCTTGGGCGCGACAGCGACTGGGCTGAAGGCAGTCGCGTTCGCCTTCGAGGAGGGAGACAGGACTTCGAGGAGCCCAGTCTTCTTGGCCCAATTTTTGGGTGCTTTTCGGAGGCGAGCATGAGGACCAGCGACCGCAGAGGAAAGCAGAGTCGAAAGAACGACGACGACGGGAACGAGCATGATGGGCCGCTGGTCGAGAGTCTTGCGATGCGCTTATATATATAACAATTGCCGCCGGCGAAGGCTGATAAGGCGCTCGGAAGCCGTGGCACCGCCGAGATGGGCGCATACGGTATACCCTGCGGAGATTGACAATGGTCAGATAACGCCGATAGCCGATTTATGATCTCCTCCCGTCCGTTCAACTTTGGCGCCAAAACTGTGTGGCCCTCGCAAGCCATCGCTCCCTCATCAGAGTTCAATTCCTTTGTTCTTCGGACGGGATGAGCAGAAGACGTTTGAATTGCCGACGACTTGAAGCGGCGGTCCACACCATTTTACTTGGCAAACGGAAGCTGTAGTGCAGTTCGGTTTTTGAAAACAAGGAGAAATAGAACTTATTATACCGCGGAAGGACAAGGGAGAATTCGTGCATGTATATGTGTTCTCACCGCTCTTATCGGTGAACTGCAAAGGCAAACGTTTGCCGCTTGGAGCGGGTCGCAGGCGATCCCAACCATTTTACTTGTCAAACGGACGCAGTAGTGCAATTTGGTTTCTGAAAAAAAAGGAGAAACAGAAGCTTGAAGTTGTGCATGCATGCGTGTGCTCACCGCTCTCTTCGGCGAACTGTGAATGTGAAGGCAACTGGAATTGGTGCCCCCCAGAATTTTATACCTTGAGCGGTAACGAGCAGTAACACAACAGATCTATGCGATCTCAGAGGAAGTAGTCAGTAGTCAATCGTTCACTGCTATGATAGAGTTTATAGCCAGATTGAGCACTTTACTGCGTTTAGCAGACTTTAACAGCTCCCCGAACCGAGGACCTGAAGGAACGACGAAAAGCCTACCACTGAACAGGGTAATGAATCCAGAAGGAGGTCTCCCGCTTGAAAGGATGAGGCGTTTATTTACGATGGTGTATCGTAGCTCCGATACAGTGTGGTATGACGTCAAGACATGAATCGGTGGCTTGGCGGACTCGGATCAGTTGATAGCATCAAATGGCCGCTTATTCTCACAACTTCAACCAAGCGTTGAACGTTGAGGTCCTGGGCTGTTATCTTACAACTTTACAGCGAGCCGCATATTCCAACGAAGAAGAATTGCAGTGTTCGACAGAACCCAATATTTGGATGGGAAACGACGAGAGAGAAAGCTTCAAGGTCATCCGAAAGAGAGGAAAATACCGTCCCGGAGACGCACGATATGTACGGTACCGGAAGCGACAGATCTCATGCTTCAGTTGCTGTGCTCGTCCCTGCCATTTTTTCCTATTTGATTGTTCTTTGAATCTGGTCGTTTCGATGAACACTCGGCGTAAACTGCGAGCTTTATGCTGGAGGGATCAACAAGATAACCTACGTCTGCAGAGTACCACTCATGCCTCAGAATTGCAATTAGATATCAGCGTCTATAATAAAAATCAATACATGCACCACACCATACCACCTCACCACCAGCCCGCGCGGGCCTTGCCTTTGCCTTGCGCGTTCCCGCTCCCACTTCCACTATCGGCAAGCAGCGGCGTATCCTCTGTCGCCGCCTCGGTGCCCTCCCTGACATCGCCCGCAACCGCCTCCCCAAGCGCGCTCTCCAGTGCCTTGCTCACCGCGCCCACGTCCTCCTCCTCCCCGAGCACCAGCCCCGGCACGCCCTCCTCTTCCTCCTCCGCGTCCCGATACGCGTTCGTCGGGTGCGCGTTGCCGCCCAGGCTGGCGTTGGAGGGATGGTTTGGGTCGCTGGGGTCGAGCGGTTCGCCGGACGCGGAGAGCGGCACGCCGAAGTCGTCGATGTGCAGTCGCCGCTGGCGCAGCTTCCATGCGAGGCAGATGGAAAGGAGCGTGAATTGCATGAGGCCGGCGACAGCGTAGGTTATCCAGCCTTTGAAGGGAAATATGTTATTTGGAATGAAAACTAAAGCAAAGGGACAGGAGACGCACTAGTCCAGTTGGTGCCGGGTCTGCAGGAAGAGAGGTCAGTTGATAGAAATTGTAGGGTGAAAGGTAGTATCAATAAAAATATGCGAGAAAAGAAAAAGGAAAGAACAAATCTGTCTACCAGGCCACTACGAAATTGTTCTTGGAAAGATTATAAATACTGAACAAAGATAGATCTCCTAGAGTTGAAGTAAAATACACGGAAAAAGGAAATCGCAACAACATTGAAATCAACACAACGTACCTCAAAGCAATACTAAGCACCATGCCCACTGCACCGGGGCTCTGCACGCACATCATCGGCACGCTTAGCGCGCCGACGAGCCGCGCGCGCCACGTGAAAGCGATCTGCGGCAGGTATTGGATCGCGGCGAGCAGCGCAGAGGAGACACCGAGATACAGTGCCCAGCGCGCCAGCGGAACCGGGAGGGAGGACGAGTCTGGGTCAGGAAAGGACGGGTCAGGGTACGGGGAGGGCGAAGTAGGCGGGTGGAGCGGAGAGGGCGTGGCAAGCAGGAGGAAGAGCGTTACGAGGGCTGAGAGTATGCTGGGTGAAGTTTAGTTAATTGAGTTATGGAAGGGTATGAAAGTGTATATAGTGCGGCGGGTGCAGGAGGGATTGGAGGGGAATAGAAGATGCGGGCGAGTGCCAAAATTGGACACGCTCACTCCGCTGGAGTAAGCGTTTAGGTGGCAAAGACTCACAAATGCGCGATGGTGACGTTCGCGAGCAAAATGCTGCGCGCCCAGAGCTCCGAGCGAACCCGTAAAGGCTTGCCATGGCGTCCCGAACGCAGTTCGGTGGTTTCGGTAAACTTGAGGTGCTCCGGGAAGTACAGCATGTACAAGACGAAGCTGCAGTGTGGAAGCAAGGGTTTGAGGCGTGTATCGGGGGACGAGAGCAAAGAAGTGAATCAGAGTAAGAGGGAAAGTGCAGTGAATATCAGAATGAAGGAAATGGATATTGGGACGCACACAAAGGAGAACATCGCCCACTGGAGCCCAACCTGAACGATCCCTGCTGTTGCCTCCACGCAAGATGCTATGGTCTGCAGAATATTCGATAAGCCCAATTGTGATCGACTCAAGGGGAAACGCACCACGACGCGACAGCAGCGGATTTGTGTGTGCTGTACGGTTATCCTGGGCGCGATGAGTGACAAAGAGATATCCGTATGAGAGAACAACGAACATGTTTAAAAATCCTGCAGCAGAGCTGGTGCTTCCCAACAACAAAAACCACGGACTCAGCCCCTCAGAGGTGCCTTTGTTGATTATGCGGAAGTGCTGAGGGAGGTAGGAGATGACAAGACCAATACAGAGACATAGAGTCAGTGTTGCGGTGAACCAGTCATGTTTCTGGATGGTTTGAAGCATGATAGGTCGCAATAATGCAGCCAAGGACGTTGTCGGCGGGTGGCATTGCGGGAGGTCACAAAGAGACAGGGAGTGAGAATAAACGGGCGGAAACGAGGCTGCAGTAAGATTGGTGTGTCTAGAGAGGAGTCCAGGGCTTACCGGTGTGCAGGTCTCATCCATAATGGCTAGCGAGAGGCAAAGGAAGGGAAGAAGACGCGCACCGGGCACGTGCGTCCTGCTGACTCAGCGGCATTTGAGGTTTGCGGCGCGGGCCGGGCTGTTCTTTTTGCCTCCTCTATGCGCTGGAAACGACTAGCTCTGCGAGCCATTTACCTTACCACATGCCAGCTCCCAGTCACAAAAAGCTTGCTTGAGCCAATTACATGTATGATCCTCCCTCGAGAGCGTCTACTACTGCCCAGATTCGCTTCGGCCAGGGCACGCGTATAACTGTCACTACTACTAAGTACGACTATAACAGCGCCTTCATAATCAGGTTGAGGGTGAATTCCTCCAGCTCCAGCACCGACTTCACAAGCTGCAGCGTGCTCGCCTTACCTCCCTCCTGCTCGAAGCGCGCGTAGACTCTGTGTGGCGGCTTCAGCATTCAGTAGGAGGGATATGGAGTTGAACCGACATACTTACTGTGCTTATACTGGTGGAGCGGTTCGACGACCCCGAGGCGGGGACAGCGCGGTTTGACGTCGTCGACGTACGGGAGCTCAATATGCGGGGGCCTTCGGTGGCTGCGCAAGCAGATTGGGATGGTATCGCAGAAACCGGTGCTCTTCGACGCTACGGGTGTCATACAAACTCTACACGCCAAGCAAGATTCAAGATCTGGCACCTCTGCCGATTTTTTTCGCGTCAAAGACAGCCTCACCTCGGAGTCACCGCAGAGGATGGATGCAACAGTCTGTGGTCTGGACAATGGACATGGCTTCTGGCAAGCTTCTGGATATCAATCACACCGCATCTCACCGCATCATGATGACGGCACGCAAGGCCACGCAAGACCGTGGTGGATTTGCCGGTCACGGTCGTACTTAATTGCAAGCTTCCAGCTCCTCGCGCACATTAATCCACTCAGGTAGCCATGTTCAGCTTTGAGTTGCGTTGTGTACTCACCAACCCAGATTATGATTCCACCCCCCGAAACCGTTTACTATGGCTCAGAACTCAATCGGCCAGCCGCCTCATTCAAGCTCTATCCACCCACCCAAATTCCTGATTTGCCATCCGCGAAGATTATTCGCGTAAAGGACTGCTTCACCGCAGAACAAGCAGCGTCCTTTGGCTGGGATCTGGACATGATCATAGAGAACTCCTGGCCAGATACCCGCCTTTCTTTGAGCGACCGCCACGAGCTGGAGGTGTCTCAGATGGAAACTATTCTTGAAATGTGCCAAAAAAAACAGGCCGATGACCGATACGATGCACAGTTGCCGCCTGTGACGACAATCACGCTGGAGACTCCTTTAGCGACAGGCTGCCGCTCGGAACGGCCCGCACAGGTGTGGCGTGTCAATGCCACCGATTCCAGCACACCCCTCGTGGCACGAATATACGATCCTCTGTATTACCCAACCACGATATTCAACCGGTTCGCCATCATCGATCAGGCGGTGTCGTGCGAGAACGAGGCATACAACCGTTTGGAAGCGCATCAAGGTACCCTTGTGCCGCGCTTTCGGGGCGTATTCGTAACCGAAATTCCCGGGGAAAGGCCGCGCCGCGTCTATGTCGTCCTGTTGGAATACTTGCCAGGCATCGATCTACAAAAACAGATGCGGAGATTTGTGTCCGAAGATCCACATAAACGAACGGGGACGGTTGACCCTGAGACGCCCATGTCTGCGAGCTTTGCGGAGGCGACATGTCTCCAGCACAAAGCGGGGATATTCAACGCTGTTGCCAGGGCTTCGTATCACTTGTATCTCTGCGGTGTCCATCCCGACGACCTCTTCGACAGAAATGTCCTCTTCCTTGAGCCACAACAGTCCAAAGACGACTTCTGCACCGTAGTTATGTGTCCATTCCGAAACACACTTCACATCGATCTGGGAAACTCTCCGTTTGATGAACATCCACACGCTCCTCGATTATGCATCATCGACCTGGAAGATGTTCATTTCGAAACTCGGCAATATATGCTTCCCGACTGTAGAGGACTCCTCCACCAGTGGGAACACTATTCAGCATGGCTTCAGCAGGTCCCCATATCGTCATGTTTTCAAGATTGATAGCGCATGTTTTACAGACTACTTATGTACGCGAATAAAACATTATGACCGACCCAAGGCCGACCGATTTAATATTTCATCTTTACGCCGACTCACTGAACTCGTGTTCTGTTCGGTGAGGTTTTCAAAACTTCCTGCGCCCGCCATTACACGAAGGTCACCTTCCGCACATTACCTTCCCGATTATAAATACGGAATCAATACCACACTTCCCCCCCTGTCAACGTGCCAGCAACTATACCCGCGGAGTACTACAGAGTCACTGGGTCGAACAAGGGTCAACATCCCCGGGCCATAGGCTAGAAAAACTAAGTGGCCTGAAGCGGTCTCCGCCTATCCTGAGGGCAATTCTGGGCGGGATGCTTGTGAGAATCGACACAAGTAGCTTACATGCATGGTGTTCTGGTCATCATGGAATCTGTTGACATTTTCTTGCTGATTGACTCCGGTTTTCTTTTTTGTGGGAGACTGATTACGACCAGCATCAATTCAACAAGTTACATCCACTTGTTCGAAGCCTTCTGCAACAGCTGTCTAACCCATTGCCTCTCTATGACCGCCAATGTTTGGCCAATGTAACTGGGTATGCCCGCCTGAGTCAACTGTGCGGCGTGGCTTTCTACTCCCTGCTGAGGTGGGAAGTCTGAGATGGTGGATTCATTTGAATCTCATTATAAGTCTATGCACAATATGTTCAATTTTCAAAACCACACAGGTTGGCACGGGCAACTCGGGTACAAGATGCCAAATTCAGACCTAATCAGGTTCATCCTTCCACAATGAACGCGTTGCGAGCAACCGACTCCAATTTGACTGCAACCAATATCACAATCTGTTAGGTATATGGCATGGACAGACACTGCTATTTTTATGTGTTCATTTTATCTGGACTGCATATCAATATACCAGAACAGCTCCAGTGTTATGCGCTCACCTCAGCTCTTGCTTCTGTCAGCCTCTATAGTTGAAATCGCATTTGCCATTCTCCGAAATACAACCATCGACGACACGGACCCGTCAATAAAATACGACATTCCTGGGCTCAATCCGCTCGATGGACCATTTCATTGCAGTCGCAGTGGCTGTTCCGCACCAGGAAATTTCCGAGCGGACTTTGACCAGATACTGAACGGAACAGTTACCATTGTACCCTACGGAACCGCCACCGTGCCTTTCGTGGGTGCGTCACCTCTTAACTCGACCGTAGCCTGTGCTGATCTGACCAGGTCTACGTTTTCTTCGCAACGCGGGATGATTCGAACTGCGAGTTGCGAATCGACGGCACCACTGTCAGCGTGTTCAACGGGACTAGAAGGTTCCCGATAGTTGGCAATATCTTAGGATACAGCAACACCAGCATTCCAAATGGACCACATATGTTATCGATAACCTCCCAAGATTTTTTTGACTTTGACGGCTTCATAGTTTCGTATGCCTTCATCCCCCCTTCGCGAAGTAATGATTGAATTGCTGATAGATCTGACATTAATGACACTTCCACCTCCGCTACAAGTCTAGCATTTAACCCCCTGCACCTCCCGGCACGAGTGCCACCGAGACTCTCATAACGCGGAAGGGGGTTCCGATCAGCTCCATCGTGGGTGGGACACTCGGAGCCGCCGCTTTCCTCTCAGTCCTCGCCGCTTTGACTGTCCTCTTGCGTTGCCGTCGAAAACAAATAAACGGAGTCAATAGCCCGTTTGGCGTCGACGAAGGGCAAAATCATAATCACACAACACCAGGTCCGGTTAAATCACTAATAAGTTCTCGTGAAGCTCGCGAGCAAGTTCCGGCAACAGAGTCGGTTCTGGCTGAACGCTTACAGATGATTGAAGCGCGTTTTCAGCGCTTGGAGTCTCTGGCGTTACCCAACTCCGGACGTCCTGCCACGGTGCAGAGCGTTCCTCCGGCGTACAGTTTCGTATAGTTAATAAAATGTTGAATTCTCGGTACTTAATTGGGCGGTTGAATCTGGAGGGGTAAAAGGCTGGTTTCTAGTCTATCGTCCAATTGTCAAGCATCTTACGACCTAGTAGCAGAGTACGGAGTAAACCCAAAAGAAAGAGGTCACTATTTAGCCTCCTCGACAGACAAATTCGCCTCCATTCCACATACTTCTTGTTGGGTACCTGCAATGCACTCGTGTAGCCCCGCTCCCCGATGTGCCGGTCATGCTGTCTGGGGCCACGCCATTTTCTACCCAGTCTACCATCGCGAGAACAACATTATGGGACGACGCATTCAACGCTGCTGTCCCCGGTAGCTGGCCGAAATTCGATGCACCGAGACCGCCGGCGCAATGGTCCATGCCAGGCACAAGGAACAGACGGTAGAACGGATCGAGTGACGGCATAGCCATCGTGCGGGAGATCAGGTCGTAAAGACGCTTTGAGCTTCCGGAGGGAATGACCTGAGGTGAATGAGCGGGTGTGAATAGTTAGAGAACAAAAGACCAACTGGATCCGCACGGCCATGATATGACAGGAATTTCCCGCCCCGGTCTCTAAAGGCGGTCAATTGGCCATCGAATGTTGAAACTCCTCCACCGTTAACGGCGTCGAGCAGAGGTGCGTGCTGCAAGCCATAATCACCGACATCGTAGTCGGTAACATTCAAAACGACATATTTGAGCCATTGCTATTCGAGGATGAGTTACTCAATCAATGGCGGGAAATTGAAGTAGATGACCTCGGTGTACGGGGGAAACTCTCCACTGAAGACAAACGAAATCAAGGGACTGCGCTCAGCGCCCGGATCGTACCGGGGATACACCAACTCCCCCTGGAGTCCATATAATGGAGCGTATATTTTTTTGAGCGCTTCAACCTGAGGACGAGTGAGGCATTGTTTGCTGGTCACGGATTCTGCATCGCAAAGGAGTGCTTCAGGGCGAAAATCGCACGCGTCTGGCTCCGTGATAATCTCGTCCAAAACACCGTCGAGGCCATCACATTGATGCAGGATTTCCTCTGCGATGAGCTTCCACAACTCGGATGGTATATATGATGGTGAGGACGCTGCGTTCGGTGCGCCGAGGTACCGAGACAACATGCCTGTCCAGTGCACGAGATGGTTGAAATCAGTCGCAGGTGCTCCTGCAATGATTCCGTCAAAGTCTTCGGGGAACTTGAGTGCCGCTTGCGTTCCCTGACGCCCCCCGGAGGAGCAGCCAAGGTAGTACGATTTGCTGTGCGGCCGCCCGTAGTATGCCTCCACGATTTGCTTCCCAACGACGGCTTCAACGTGGACCGAACGAAACGAGAAGTCGTTCAGCACTTCCGGGTTGTGAAAGAATGGCAAAGCGCTGTCCCCGTCATGACCGCTATTGGACGCAACAGTTGCAAAATGAAGCGAGGAGCCGTAGTCGAGCTCGTCGTATGGGATACCTGTTCGATTTCTTCGACTTCACTGAAATGCAATGCGAGAGGTAGACGCACATCCAGCGATCCCACGATTTCCGAGCCCCATGAACCGGCCGTGCCATTCATCTGGTAGCCAAGTTTCCGCGTGCACTACCGAAGTGGAGCTGGTGTTGGTATAAAACTGGACACGACAGAGCGGCACAGTGCTCGTCGCCCTGGATTGACATGTTCCGAGAGTGCGGAAATTTAAGCCGCTCCCAAGATAGGAAACATCGAGTATGGACGTGTTCTCGATGTGAAGATTGGACTTCAACGCAAGACATTTGGTGCGCAATGCGAGATCGGTGCCAGCGCTGGGGTTCCTGTATGAGTTCACTGAGCCGCTCGCCCATAGTTTAGAAAGGATCGCGACGGCAACTTCCATTGGAATGGAGGGCCACACTGAGGTGGTCAAGGGGAAGGAGAATAAGGTTTGACAACAACGTGTATGAGCGTGTACGGCACAAGTTGACAGATCAACATGAGCCGATTGGGCGCTGAAAATAGATCATTTCCAACTGAGCTCCACTGTTCTAAAAGATCGCGACTTCGCTTTCCTGTTCTTCACAAGTTCTTCAACTTTTGAACTGAGATAGAACCGGTGCTCGTGGCTCGCCAGCAAATTGAACGTGCCTGCTCCGCGGCAATTGAATACTCATACACATTAAAATTCCACCAACCATACTACATTTTTTACCATAAGTAAAAACAGTCCGGAGCATCGTTGACTAATAGTAATTCGAACCGAAGATTTGGCCCACTCAATATTCAGACCTGCTCTTTTTCTTCGTCGTGCCTGGCCCTTTCAGCGTCAGAACGTGAGTCTAGTTCGTTACTGTGCGATCCATGGCTCAAGTGAACCGGAATTCCGCCATCTTCCGTGGCGTGCGAACGTCGGCTTTCGGTCGTGTCGAACTGAGTACCCATCCTGATACTGCGGCTTGCGAACCGCAGGCCGCTTGCAGGACCCGCGGAGCTGTGAGGGCTCAGACCGGAGCCGATTCGGACGATGATCAGAGAGAACTTGACGGGGCATATTCAACAATCTAGAGAGTAGGCGGAAGACATATACGCACCGCGAAACCCTAGAAATTTTGAGATGAAAGTGAGCTTGAGCCATTCCAACGTCTGGGGCACATACCACGATTCCAGGCATCTGCAGGGTTGAAATTAATTCGGAACAACCCGTATCTGTGAAGAAATTGCTCACGACGCTCAATAAGCAGTATTGAATGTTGTTTCCTAAAGCAGTGGGCACGATCATGGCGACCAGGCAAGCAGAATAGATCGCAGCTATGTGTGTCAATTAATGGAAGGGAAGGAGGGCCAAAACTCTTCAGGGACCTACCTGACTCAATAACGATTGCCATAGTCGTGCCTAAATCCAGCGAGGATACAATTACACCCTCCGAACGTCGCTTTGTGAGGTAGATGCGGAGTGAGATCAGCACTGAAAGAGGTTTTCATACGACCTAATTTTCAGGCCAGGATATAACCCACGAGTGCAGAGGACGTTGAGACTGAGGGTGAAGGCGTAAAATACGACAGCATGGGTAGAGACATTCTTGCCATCGGGGCTCGAGCCTGCAGCGAGTTCCCGTATCGCTTGGATTAGCAGGGCACCAGTCACTGTGGATTGTGTTAGCGCGCAACGCACACAATAAAACTGCCATCGTACCGATATCGGCGATGGCAAGTAAAGAGGGCACCGCGGCGACAATCAGGCTGCCGCCCCAGACAGCATATACGCGGAATACCTGACAGGTGGTGGTGAGTGTAAACGCCGCGTGAATTTCGGTCGCTGACTTACGATAAAAATATCGGCGACAATCGTCAAGGCTATGTATGTTCCTGTGCGGAACATTGCGCCGTTTCCGAAGCTCTCGAGATAGATATCTGCGGCATAAGGAGTCACGGGGTCGTTTGTGAACGCCTCCACGACGCCTTTATTATCAAGCACCATACGCTGTTAATCGCAGAATCGATATCTGTGAGTGAACTTTGTGAAATACTCGCCATAGTGATGAGAAAGAAAAGGATAAGACTCGTGAGAAGGAGTTGCACTGAGACTCCACCCTTGCCATTCTTTCGCCCAATGATAATCTGCAGACATTGGAAGAAATAGGGAAGATACAACCCTTGAGAAGAACTGAATGGTTATGACTATCATGTAGATGCGGCGCGACGCACCGTACGCAAGGTTCTCCAATACAATGCCAACAAGAGCAGATTTTGAATAGCTGAGCATGTTGGTGAGGGCGGAAGGTCTTCGGCCATCGTCCGTCGCTCTCTATATATCCAGTTATGATACCCTGAGAGAAACAATACATTTAGTCTGTGTGAAAGGATTGCTTGTGCGAAACACGCATCAAATTGAAAAACCTTAGCTCCACGGGGCACATGTATCTATGGTGCTAGCGAAGGGCTGATGAGTCCAAGATGAGTCCTATCCGGAAGTAAGTATAATGGTCAAAATTCGACTCCACATTGGTTGAGATCAATCGACCAGTCTTACACGAGAAATGGCCGCAGGAGCCAAGAGGAGGGTCAAAAATCGAACGCAGAGCTTCCCAAGTTCCGAGCCCCCTCGGATATTTCAGGCGCTGCCGATGTTCTGTTTCATCAGAAGCGTAGGTCCGTAATCTCCTCCGCTTGATCGTTGTTCTTGTGGGAAGGTGTTCCTACATCCACAACTTGGCCTGGGCCTTCGTATATACTGCATATCTTGTGCTTCCAACGTGTACTGGAGTTGGGCGTATAGGCACAATTGACGACTGCCCGAGAGCGAGTGTTCTGTGGAGTCAAGCCAAAGTCAAGCACAGGGATACCAATCCGCTGGAAGGGAGTGGAAGGCCGTGCGAAGGCGAATGACGTATGAGCCCGCTGCCCGCATTCAAGTGCTGGCGCAGCCCTGGAAGACATCAACGTAACACGTCGGCAAAGTGTACCGGAGCGGATGAGAGCCTATGAGAGCGGATGTCGCATCGGAGTTTGATTCCTTACATAAGTTCGCATCATTTCGTGGCAGTGCATTCGTTCAACTAGAAATCTTCTCAGTCGCTAAGTACATGTTTAACATACAGGATGGATGCGCACTAAACAGGAATCTTTGACTTGGCAAGCTCGCCCGGGAGCGTAGACTGTGATTGACATCATGAAAGCTGTTGATGGTGTCCAACTTCGGAGGAAGGCTGATTTACAGGTATGAACTGTGTTTCCTTTGAAATAATCATTTGCAAACGCGACGTAAAGGAGGAGAATGTCAGCAGTAGTTACCCTCAGATAGTGAACGGGAAAACAGAGTACTTCGCGACTGTCTCGGTTGTTGCGCGCAACCAACTGTAACATCTGTTGGATAGATGGACAGACAGAAGATATTGTTATGTCTTCTATATTTTATCTCTCAACTTAACGAGAATCGTCTCCATTGCCACGCCGTCCCCTCGCATGCGGCCCTTAATGCTGGCCTCGATGTTCGACATCGCATTTGCAATCCTCAAAAATGCAACCATCGACGATACAGATCCGTCCGTACAGTACGACATTCTCGGCTTCAATCCGTTGGGCGGACCATTTCACTGCAGCCATATGAGCTGTTCCGCTCCAGGGGGCTCCCTCTCAAGCGACTACGCGCAGATGCTCAACGGAACAGTAACAATTGTACACGCGGGAACCGTCACCATACCATTCATAGGTGCTATCCCAGTTGTATATGTGAATCATGAATCGAGGGTTGACACAGCGACTAGGAAGTGCAATCTATGTTTTCTTCGCAACGCGGGATGATATTGACTGCACATTGCGAATCGACGGAACGACTGTCGGAACGTTTGACGGCAAACTTATCCGCCCAATAGTGGGTAATGTTCTCGGGTACAGCAACACCAGCATTCCATATGGATCACACACGTTGTCCATAATTTCCTCCGGGTTTATTGACTTCGATGGCCTTACATATTCGTATGCCAACGTCTCGCCTCGTCGAACTTTCTAATACCCTGTGCCCGTAGATCGAACGCCGATGAGGTTTCCGTTCCGACTTCCATTTCATGGAGCGCTCACGCACCGACCACGAGTGTCCCAAATACGAGCACCGCACGTACGAATGCATCGAATTCGAATGCACCGAGCTCAAGTTCCCCGAGCATGAGCGCCGCGATCACAAGTGTCCCCACCGCGAGTGACCCGGCAACGAGCACGAGTGCCGCCATCACAAGTGTTCCCACCGCGAGGGACCCGGCAACGAGCCCGAGAAGCCCGAGCGCGAGTTCCATGAATCCCATAAAGCGAATGAAAGCATCGATTGGCACCATCATAGGTGGGACCCTCGGCGCTGCGGCCTTCCTATCTGTCCTTGTCACGGCACTCCTTCTCTTCAGACGCCGCGTTCGCTACAGAAGGAGCCGGATCACTAGCCCATTCGTGGAAGAGGGGCGGAGGCGTAATTCTTCGACACCAGGGTCTGCCAAATCACACCGAAATCATCATACAGTCCGGGAGCAAGTGCCCGCGATTCAATCGGCCGTGGAAGAGCGCCTTCAGAGAATGGAATCGCGATTTCAGCACTTGGAATCGCTGGCGCTGCCTGATTCAAATTTCGGCAGCAGGGATAACGTCGCGGTTCCTGGGCCTCCGCCATACACTCATGTATAATCGACGAAAAGTATTTCTGTGATTCGGGTAGTCGAAATCGGGTCAAAGCCGACCGCACGTTGGCTCTCTCTTTACACACAAGAGTCTGCCAACGGACTGTCCAGTGTCTAGGTTCTCCTTGAAAACCACCAGTGTTCAAATTTCAAATTTTCAACCCTTGTTTGCCGACCGTACTGTGCTTGAGCTTTGTTCTAATATTTTCGGGGTGTCAACACATTTTAGAAAAGGCTGTTCAAAAGCGGTCTTTTACTTACCTCGATAACGAACTGCTCCGACTTTAAACGATTCAAACTCAGTGATTGAGGACTCGGCTTTTTGCCACCTATATCCGACTGCCCACCATCTTCGTGCGCCAGGTTATCTTCATGCACACTTGGCCGCGCGAAGCGTTTTACACTGTGCTCACGTACAGTGAGACGAACGCGGAAAAGTCGAGGTCTCACTGCAGCGCGCATTACATGCCGTTAACGAGTATACGCGCGCAGTGCTGGCGCATTTTTCGCGCGCGAAGCACAGCGGGGGGCGTATGGAGGTGCATGTCGTCTTCCTGTGTCAAGGCCAGGCGATCCGACCGATCGTGTTTCCCATGCGCGCGGCCACGGCGGCGCTCCATCTGGCTCGAGCTCGACAGCGTGCGGTGCGGCAGGTGCCGAGGGGGATGACGGTTGCGCAGGTCCTGCCCGAGGTCAAAGCTATTATCGACGGCCTCCTCCCGGAGCTACAGAGGGGGATGAGTTTATTTCACTAGGCTTATAAGCTACTCCGCGCGCAGATTCTTGTGTCTTTTGATGATTTTATAACGGAATAATAATAATTGGAATATGCGTACGGGGATCCCGCTAGCCGCCTAGGCAAGTGGATATGGACAGCGTTCAACATCCGATCGATAAGGTTCCAGATTCCGAATTTCTTTCTACATGCCCTTGAGATTTACCCGCAAAAATTTCAAGGGAATGATGTACAAGTCCATACAGCTCCATCCAATCGAACACAGAACAGATACCCATTCAAACCGACGGGCTCGGCGACCGCGACTGCAGCAACCGCAGCTCCTTTGAGGACTGTTCCTCTCTCTTCTTCGACTTCTTCACCTTCTTGGGAAAGTCGCTGTCGGGGCCGACGAGAACCTGCCCGGGGTGACATATGTTCCACAGTGACAGCGCGACAACCATGGGGAGCGCTTCCAGGCAGTAAAACGGCGCTTCGTGCATCGTGAGTGGGGAGTATACGCCTGAAGAGAATTCGATGAGGCGGTACACAATGCGCAGCTGGAAGTATGTTCAAGTAAGTGGGTGTCTTATTAAGGAAATGGAAGATACAGACCGTGATGAGGCCGAGGGACGCGTACATGAGGTACAGCGGTCGCTTCCACTCCGTCGGGCCGTCGATGTGGAGCATGCGGTAGTGGAAGCGGATGACGAGCGCGGTGAACCCCAGCACGAAGAATTGCTGCAGGCCGATACCACCCATGTAGATGTGAATTCCACGGAGCACATCGCTTGGGATTTTACTGTTCATCGACGAGCCGCCGATAGCCTGCATGGCAAAGGCGCTGAACAAACGTTAGTATGCAATATCACGAGTTAATAGACGATGGACAAACCTAATGTCGAGCAGGACAAAACAGAGAGACAGGCGCTGTGCGCTGATGCCTGCGACCTTTTTCTCGGGGATGAAAAAGTACACGAAGCGACTCATGAGGACGTATAGGAAGGCGTTTATCCAGAGCGGAGCGAGGAGGATGAGAAGTTGCGAGGGGATCCCGTACACGAGGGAGGTGGTATTCAACACTGAGAGGACGCGCAGGACGAGGCCGGCGGTTTCCCATATGCCTGCCATGATGATGACCCAGCAAAATGACTTGCGATAGTGGATGGCTTGGACAATGTGGGCGACAGTGGTCAGGGCGAAAAGGACGGAGAAGATCACGGCCGCGGGGAAGGAGGGGCAGTAGAGAAAACTATAATTCTCATTCTCTCGCGGATCTGTGGACAACCAGTCAGTGAGGAGGTTACGGGAAGTATGTAGCGCAGTGGACTAACCCATGCATTTTACTTGAACCATCTTTAAAGAAATAACAGAGAAGCAAGTACAAAGAAGTGAAGTTGAACAAACGGCAGATGAAGAAGAAGAATTAGGTTCTTGACGCCGATCCGGGGGTTCTTATACTGGCGACCGAAACATCGATCTCGTACTCCGCAGTAGGGGATAGTTCCCATGAGCCGTGTTGTCCCTGCGACGGTGTGCCAATCTTGAAAACGCGTCCGCGACCTTACGGCGATTGAATCCGATACCTTACGGTGGCGGCACCGCATTCTTGATCTGTCATCATCCATTAAGGACGCGGCGCAGCCCGCAGTCGCATGTGCGGAAGGGCAGCGATGAATGAGTTGAATGGGCTCGAAAAGAGTTGGGAGGGACTGGCAAAGCTGCAAAGAACTTGAGGGAAGGAGAAGAGGAAACGGTTCCGAATTGATCCGAAACGACGATCTCTCTGTGGCTGTGCCCTCAGGATTGAACCTCGGGATCGCCGAGCAACCGGATTGAATGAGAGGTGTCATTTTTTGACGTACAGAGAAGAATCTATCATCCCACGGCTTACTGAATTGCGCGAACCGGGTTCAATCCCACCAAGCCACCGGGCACCTAGGCACATGCAAATTGAGTTATATGTTAGAGGGCAAGAACCCGTGTATTAACACGGATGTTCACCTCGTTAGGATTTGGCTCGGTCCCGAGCTAACAATCTGTCAGATTGCAGAGTCAAGGAGCGCCGAAACACACTCCATTTGTGTATCTCTCAAAAGCCCAATGGGATCGTGAATGACACGCTCATATCATGGCAGCAGCAAGAAGCTCAGAGAATTTAGGTGTTCCGAAGCCAGCTGGTTTATCCAGGCGGGTGTGAATCCAAAATAACGAAAACTTCAGGACGACTTACTGAGCGGATCCCAACCAACTGCTGCGTCGAAAGCCACCTGTCATTTCCGAGGATCAGTACAAGAGTGGGGAGGTAACAAAGAGTCTCACCGTCGTCGACAGTGATACCCCGAGTTGTGCCCGCTAGTGATGTCGGTAAACGCGCCCGATGCCGTCGAATACAAGAACGGGTTGAGGAACCCGAGGACCGGCTTCCCCGCAGCGATGAGGCGGTCGTTGATTAGCGCAATAATCCCGGCAAATGTGGGCGCCGAGGCGCTCGTTCCTCCAATGGTATCTCTCACTCCGCCATTGAAAACCGCAAACTTCCACGCCTGCAAGGCGACGTCAGGAAAGCCGCGGCCCGTCCTGTTAAAAGTCCCCGCAAAGTCAGACGGCAACGTCTTATAGAATCCCTCAATGGCTGCCTTTTGGTAGTCATGCGCAGGGAAGAAGTCGGAGAAGCCGCCGCTGGTGAAGTTGATGGCGGTTTCAGGATTGAAGCCGATGGTTCCTCCGACGGAAGTACCGAACGAGCATGACGCAGGGAAGACGGGCATGAACGTGTTGTTCTCGCAACCGATCCCATTAGTGGTGTCGCGATTTCCGCGCACGCCTCCCTAGACAGGTTACAATAAGGGGTGAATATGGAGCAGATAGATTTTCTGGAGCTCACATCGCCAGACGCAAAGATTACGGATATCCCGCGACTGCCAAGGGCCATGTACCCGTCGCATATTTTCCTAAAAGAAAATGCAACTGAGTTACCCTGGACAATGCACCCTGCATACTAACGTTGCCATACTCCTCCCAAAGAACCCTTCTGTTAAACCGTACGATGTCGTCATTACAGTAGGAGGGTTGGCCACGCCGTCCAGGAACGTAGTCGTGTCCAACAAAGCTGTGGCGGAGAAATTCCCTCCGACGGATAAATATTGCACGGGGACCCCCGTCGCGATACCTACATTGTTGGGAATTGAGTTTCCTTGAGATCAAGAACACAACGCGCCCACCGCACCTGCCGTATACTGAATGTCGAGATTTGCCTCGCCCCCGGCGTGGTCCGAGCCCTGCGGATTTATTCCCCCGTCGACCGTCAAGACGGAGAATGTGTTATTGGAGGGAATGTCCGGGCGCCACATTTCCAGGAAATCCTAATCACGCGGTTAGACTCTCATGATAATTAGAACGTGCCGAAAAAAAGGCACACCTTCAAATCCGCTGCCTGCGCATACTGCCCTTCATAGCCCGTCACTAAAATTGCGTTATTCTGCCCGGTGGTCGCATTGGCAGGGGTGGCGGGAATTCCGTACAGCTCTTGGAGACACTTGGGCGTCAGGACGGCGCTTGAAAATCTGCTGTCGCAAGATGCGTCCACTTCGCGCGTGCCGAGGCTGAGGGGCTCGCTATTGGGAACCACCGGCAGACGCGCGTTTACCTCGGTGAATTCCGTAGTGGGGTGTATCACATCGACGTGTCCGACAAGCTCCGCCGGTAATGACACCGAGAGCGTACGCGTGAGCGTCTCCGACGTACTTGCGTGCGTGAAAGTCTCAAAACGCGCAGCGAAGAGACTGTTGGCCTGCGAGACGGGGAGCGTGATAGAAAGCCAGTCGCCGTTCGGCGATATCACCGTGGGCTTGAGGCCGTTGGCAGAAGCGAAGGTGTTGAAGGCTGAAACCGTTTCTGGGGATGGCTGAGCGAAGGCTTTCACCTGCGATGTATTATTATTATTATTATCAGCCGTTTGTTATGAACAAACGACAGTTGGCGAAAGAACGTACCTCGCCCATGGAAAGCCACTGTCTGAAGTCAGAGCTTCCCGGGGTGGCGATGGACATGAGCTTCTCTCGTAGTCCGGCAACATTGTTAGCGGCCAGTCCAACACGGAGGCTAATCATTTCCGAGGGCGGAGCAACACCGTGTCGGACGAATCCAGCCGGGGCGGCGTGGCGGCTCTCGTGTACAACCATTCTTCCTGCGCACGCTGCGACGAGTGCAAGAAGAGAAAGAAGTTTTTGAGGGACCGTTTTCATTTTCGGGAGGAGGAGGAAGGCAAGCAGCGCAGATCTTGTCCATTTCTTTATAAACTGTTCAATTATGCAATCCTCTACTAGATCTGATCTCGAGAAACACGGGAGTGCTCACTTGCCGCTGTGGATACCCTTGGATACCATATGTACGCGGGGCGCATCTGCGCGTGCCGATGATCCGGTTGCTTCCTGGGTCCTGTTGCTCAGAAGAACATACATAAGGAGCTTCGCGAGAGCTTGGGCTTCCAATGCATTCAAGACTCAATGAGTCACTGCCCCCACTCACGCCCACGGCGGTGAAACCTTGCCGCCCGTTCTGGGAATGCAGCTCGGAGCGTAGGGTCCAAGCTTGGCAGAGAAAACACAGTCTGCAGTCCTTCAACGGAGCTGGAAACCTGGGGATAAAGTACTTAATTAAGACAACTTACTTACAATTTGAAGGTCTGCACGTCATCTCCAGAAAGCGCTTTTTGCTTCCGATATCGATGCCGGAACGAGGCGTCGTATAGCGCTAGTGGGTCATATCACTTCTCAAGAAATTCGACGGTGGAGAGGTGGTGAGAATCCCATGAGGAAAGTTGAAACGGTAAAAAAGAGAAAATGCAGCCTCGGCCGAAACGCCGATAACCCGAATCCGTTCTCCGATCAACGGAATCAGTCCTCTTTCTACGACCATCACTGTACATTAGCCATGGCCACCGCGGTGGATCCCAGTCGCGGCCTGAAGTCCTTGTCAAAGCAAGCATTTTGTCATAAATGTCAAGTTACGAAACGCGTCTCCGAACTCAAGATCTGTAGTCGCTGCCAGTGAGTGGCATATTTTACGCGACACTCGATTTTTTGTTCTCCCAGTCGCGCGTCTTCCTGATCTCATTAGATTGACAAGCGCTAATCTTAACAACCGTTGATCCAGAAACGCGAAATACTGCTCCCAAGAATGTCAAAAGGCGCACTGGAAGTCGCACAAGCCGTACTGCAAGTCCCTAGACGACGTCAAGTTGGAGACGGAGGACGAGTCGTGGAAGAATATATCTGCGGAATTTGGACACAAGAGGACGAATCCACTGCCGCCGGTTACGGAGTCGATTGAGCAGCAGCACGCACGCTTTTTGGGGTGGGTGGCCAAATGGAAGCCGACGATACTCAATTGGTGAGTGCATAAGCACCATCGCGACAATGTTGATGTCTTTTCGATAATAATGAATCCGGTGTTCAAGGGCGTTTTGGGCGATGAATATTCCATCTTCGTCGACTAGAAGGGATAAGTTGACCAAGTTCAAGTCTGCATCGGCTGCACGTACAGGCCGTGAACAACGACGCTAACCTGTGTTTATGTAGTTTCGTGTTCGAGCTCCAGCGACGCGCACACCCACCCACGCCGGAATATTATTTCGAAGTGCGTACCGTCTCTTGCTTTTCCACTATTTATTCAGGATTCCACATCCGTCCACCATCTAGATGCACGGCGCCGAAATAATGCACACCTCGGACGTGATTTTCCTCTTGAACCACATGAAAAGACTCGATATTCTCGAACAATGGCGGAAGGTCTCTCGCCAGGAGGACACCATCCAGATATTCATCATCTGGAAAGGGCACATCGTCAACGTCGAGCGGCACATCCCAAACTTCACGAACCTGCGAAACAAGCCTCGCAATGATCCCGTTCTCCTTGGGTACGACGCACTGGCAAAAAACTGGGTCGAGGAATTGAGGAAGGCGGTTGACTCTGCGGATCGTAAGTCGTGCTCAGTTCTTCTGTGAAATACCAGCAATCTATTTTTGATAGCCAACTACCATACGAAATTCTACAATCAGACCTGGGGAACGGCTGCAATGGAGGCTAGTTTCATGGGTGGGTTAGCCGGGATGCGCAATGCAATGGACGAAATTAGGGCACGAGAGGAGAAACCTTCGGACGAAGTCGACTAATCGATTTTCTGCCTTGGCTTATAGAGACCGTGAGTTATAGCCACACACTCATCAGTATACTAAGTTGAACGGTATTGTAGGCCAGATTATAACGCATATAGTAGCTTTGAATAGGAAGACGAGAAGTGACTGAGCGCACCGATGACCGGTCCGTTGCCCGAGACTCACCACTCCCTTGCTGTCTGTCGTGAGTCTTCACTGAGTGGGACTATGCGGCCCGAGTTTGAGGTGAAGTGAAGGAAAAGGTAAGAGAATATTTGAGAACGGTGGGACTTCGCCCCGCCCATTCTAATAGGTCTCGACGGCGTGGCGTTTTCATCCGCCAGTGATCGGTGGTGTGGTTTCTAATTGTAAACGTTTAAACTATTGATCGTTTTTCCCCCATATCAGTATAACGTCACTACTGTAGATTCTTGAGTTTCCTTTCCTTTTCCCACTGATACTATTGAATGGGCACCAGTGCGTTTAAATCGGTCCCATTCTAGCATGTAATATACCAGGCTTCTTCGAAACAATCCCCAGTCGGACTTCAAAACTGTCCTAAGAAAAGAAACAAAAAAAAACATATTGATATGGAAAAGGAGCGAACACTGCAGAGAGCCCGATACAGCCTGCTCCTTCTTCTCCTCCCAAGAGAAAGCACACTCCTTGAAAACGCCGATCAGTGTCCATGATAGTACTTAGACCGGTGATCGTCTGTCTATGAAGTGTCTATCGACACTGTCTCTTTCGATATGACAGGCTGGTTTCGAGCCTATGTCCAGGATTGAGGGGTTTAATTTATAGTGAAAGAGAAGGTAACGCGTAGTCACTGCGTGTGTATTCGATTTTCAGCTGTAAGTCGGCAGCATACCCACGTACATGATACTGAACTTTGAGAAGCGGAAATGGGACGCTGCGGGTACATAAGGTCTTCTGCACCTTACTCATCGTGATCCTCCCCGCCCGAAGTAGAGACATTGGACCAAAGACGTGAAGGAAATGAAACCTTCGTCGATGGAAATGCAGCACGCCATGCGTCCTTGGTTACCGATATTCTCTCCGAGATTCGCAGTTTTTGTAGCCTGCATGTGGATCTCGAGATGAATGATTCGAGCGAAGCGATGGGGTTAGGGGAGAGGAAGGCTTCCTGGACGCGCAGGCTCCGCAACGCCGGGACAATGAAGATGTCCAAGCATCCTTCCACCGTTTCGTTCGTGTGGGAGGGTGAAAACAATGTCAATGATTCCAAGCGTGGGAGTCGTATATCGGGCTGTTGGTGCTGACCGTTGGATCTGATCGACAGGATGCAACGAACCAAACTGGGAGTTTGTTTTAGGATCCGTGCACATTCTTGGGGGAAGTCGCATATGAAGGTCAGTGACGTCAACTGAGCCCATGGTAATACAATCGCTTCAGCATCTCTAGAATCAAGAGTGACGGTGCGCAGCCTAGGTACTTCGTGAATCACGATTGGAGGGGCCGCTGAGAAGCGACAGGATATATCGAGGCCCTGGAGCAAAGGCATCGAGTCTGCGATAGAAAGCAGCTGCGCTGGCTTGTGGAACTGGAGATGCGCATATTCCACACGCTTACGGTGAGCAATAATTGCCACAGGGATTTCCCCAGACCTCAGATCCAGGCTGACGGAAAGCGGGCAACGGCCGGATCGGCCCAACCACGACTCCATGATCTGGATATCTTGTAGATGAAAATCCCAAACGGAAAAGGATATGGCCCTCCAGAGCGGAGGAATGCTCATCGCAACTTCCTTCCAAGTCCGACATACGTGCGTCAAAAGAGTTGGCGAGAGGGGCCCTGCCAAGGGTGGGCAGAGAGGGTAGACAGGGAGAAAGTCGATGAAGATTTTAGAGATGATGTCGTAGGGCAAGGTCAAGACAGGATACTTGTATGCATCGAGCCGAGCTTTTGTGACCTTTATGTCACTTCGCAATGCATGAATGGTGCGCTCGAGATGCAAAACTTGAGCTTCCAAATCTGTGACATGTGCTCGGTCTGCTGCACGGGCGGACTTTTCACTTGCGGCCATGCTACTATCTGCGATCAGAGTCAAAGCATGCAAACCACCGAGTGCTTTGGCTTAAGACCTCTGTTAGGGCTGGCAGCTGGGTCCGGGGACGCCTTGAAAGGAAATGGTAAGATGGAAGAAAAGTGCGAAGGGCCGATTTCCTTTTTGGGACTCGATTAACTTGACAGATTCTTCTTTCTTTTCCGATGCAAGGATGAATGAAAGTGCGCTACTGTACACATATGCATATGTAGTCTAGTATTAACCGTCCGTGGGAATAAGTAAAAGGTTCCAAAGGATCGTACAACAGCGACAGTACACAGCACAAAGGCAATACAACGACCTGCTGTCGTCATCTCTTCCCTTCTTCCTCCTCCGCCTCTATCATAAGGTCTCCCCACACCGAGCTCTCCATAGCTTGCAGTATCTGCTGAGGATCGTCGATGGATATCGACGAATCGCGCGACTTGAAGCCCATGTCGCCGGACAGCATGCTGATGTCGCTTGTCCGGCGACTGCTTCTTTGCAGCTTTGGGGTGCTTGACGAGAGGGATACATCGGGCGTGAAGAATCGTTGCGGTGTCGGGCTGTTTGGAGTTGAGTATCCCGCGGTGGAGATGTCGCGGGTGGTATTGGGTGGGGTGGCGGGCATGACGTCGACGATGATAGAAGGAATGTCTGCGTAGGGAGTCAGCAAGAGATACGGAGGGAAAGAAGGACAAGGCCGTACCGGGCTCGGAAGCCATGAGCTTCTCTTGCTTGTAGCGGAGGAATCGTCGACGGTGGGAGATGGTTTTGAGCAGGGAACGCACGCGATCCAGATTCACGAGATCGGTCACCAGCTTGTTAGTTTCTGTCCGCTCGACGAGGTCTTTCAAGCTGCGCAAAAACGATAAGTTTGGCTCGGGTCAAAATGGAGAGGCACGTACATGAGAGCATCGCGGTCAACGATGAGTTTGTGGTGCGCCAGCAGGAACAGCATGCCGGTGAACGATATCCCACGGCCTTCCGTTACGGAAATGCTTGAATTCGCTTCGTGGTACAGTCGGCTGTATATGTTCTTGCGTTTGCGGATGGCGGCATAGTCGATGTCCTTTAGCGTTCTCTCGAGCTTGTTAAGATCGACGCCGTCGACAACACGGCCGGGCCACGAGTACTGGGAGTCATTCGAGGGCTTGCACATAGCCTGAATATTGGGTATACTGAATTCAATGGGGTATATTCGGGCCTCGAAGACACCGCTTAATTTCTGGACGAGGGTCAGCAAATAACGGAAAGGATGGACCGTTACTTACGGCGAAGAAGGGCACCAGGCGGCTGCGTTCAAGATAGCCCGTCTTGGGGTTCGCAAACTCGGCCCAAACTTTCTTGAAGGACCGCATTTGGGCCCGCGTTATGGACTTGGAGGTGCCTGATGTCTGGAATACGTAGGAAAAGTTCTCGACGACCACACCAGTAAACATGTTGACGAAGATGTACTGCAGAAGGGTCAGAAGAGAATGAGAGCGCGCAGAGACCCCTCACCATGCTAAGAAGATTCCAGGCGATGAAAAGAGTGAAAGCCCATCCAACACTGCCACAGTCCGAGTTCTCCTTCTCGTCGGCATTTGTACACCGGGGATATATGACCGCGCTGCGATAAATGAGCACCAGGACGATCCATTGAAGCGCGCAACTCACTAGTCGTGCATGTACTGATTCCACGCCTCCCTGTGGGGAAATGCGATTGCATCAGCGACGATACGTGGCATGGTGAAAACGCTTACCCAGTGGTGAAAAAGGTCAGCATAACGAGGGCCGACCCCAGCGTGCTGAAGTTCTGTGTGCGCGTTTCGCCCGTGTTCCACTTCGTCAGCCCAAAGACCTCCATGAAGAGGATGCCGAAGAACAGGAACAGGATAAACCATAGACTCAGCAGCGAGAGGATGATGGGCAGGCTCGCGCTGCAGATCAATCAGTCTTTGTCCACGGGAGACGCAGGCAAGACGTACACTGCGGTCTTGAACAGCTTATTCAAGCTGTCCGTGCGCTGGACCAGCTTGAAGGCGATACACACAAGGAAGAGCTTCTGCAGCTGCTGGACGACGAAGCCAATGGAGCCGAAGCGCACGATGAGCGTTGTGATGAAGCTCCCGCCGGCGACGACCATGTCGAACATGTTCCACCCGTTGGAGGAGAAGCTCGGCCAGCCAAGCCCCACCAGGCGGACCATGAAGTCGATGACATACAGCGAGGTACTGGCAAGGAAGAAGTCATCTAGATACATCAGCTTCAGGTCGGTGAGGGACGCGAGGGCACTCACTCCGCACCTCGTCCACGACATGCTGGATAGAGAAGGTTTGCGTCCTGGAACCGAGTCAACACGGAAGAAATAACGGCGGTGGAGAATATGGACGCACATGAGAGCGATGATGTGGACGACGAATACGCCCGTCATAGAACGCGACCACCAGCCGTGCTTGCGCACAGCGCGGTCATAACACCAGGAACGAAGACCGGACGCAGGGCGCACTCGCGGGCGCTTCGAGGGCCGCTGCCGCTTGAAGAGCTTCTGCAGATCGATCCACTCACGCTGCGCCGCCGTGAGGAACGCAGAGCCCGTCTTGGAACTGAAATTCCCGATGATGATACTGTGGAGGGGTATCAATAACTATCCAAAGCTTATTGGAGATGGACAACGTACCTCACGAAGAGCGTTAGGATCACGACGGCGCCCATGAGGTTGTAGATCACGAAGAAGATCGCGTTGATCTGCGATACGTTCGTCTGCGGTTGGCGGTTCGTGCCCGTGATGCTCATCGCAATGCCCATGACGTCCACCCAGCCCTCAAGCGACACGATCTCAAAGAGAATGAGCAGAGACGAGCGGAACGAGTCGAACGAAAAGACCGTCGACGGCGCAGGATTGTCCCACACGCGCGGTGCGACGAACCCAAACGCGTCTCCGTACACCGTATTCGTGAACTCGCCCGTGCACGTATCCGCACCGCTCACGCTGTCGTCGTTGCACTCGTTCATCTTGCCATTGAAGATGTTCAGCCCCCACACCGCGTACGGGATCATGTACAGGATCGCGAGGATGCCCGCGTCGATGATACGCAGCGCGCCGGAGATGATGAGGCTCTCGAACGTCGTGCGCATGCGGTCCATGAGCGTGATGAGGCGCAGGGCACGCAGGGCCTTGAGCGAGCGGGTCAGGCGGCTCAGCCCGCCGACGAAGATGAGGCCGGTGGTGACGTTCACGACGAGCCCGACCATGATAACGAGGTCGAGCAGGTTCCAGATGCTGCGCACGTACGCGTTCGGGGTGAACAAGAATCCGTCCGCGATGACCTTCACCAGGAACTCGGCGAAGAACACGAGCCCGAACGCGCTCTCGGCGATGTCGAACCACGCGCCTCGGATGAGTCCGTGCTGGGAGAAGTAATTCCGGCGGTACACGGGGTTGGCGACGGACTCGACGACGATGCCACCGATGACGATCGCGAGGAGCGTCACTTGGAAGAGTGGGTAAAGCACGGGCGACTGCGGTGTGCCGAAAATGCGGATGCCCCCCGCAGGCTGCACGAGCTTCTGGCACGTCCGCCGCAGAATGTTCTTCTGCGAGAATACCCAGAACGTCTTGTCATACGACGGGTGGTCGCGGATAAAGTCCGCCTTCTGCGCGCGTCGCTCGTACCGCGCGTCGTTCAGCTCCTCGCTCGTCGTCACCGCCGATTCGTTCCGCATCGTCGCCAGCAGGTCCCTATGTGTCTGTCAACAATCCGCCATGAAAGTCGTGCAGGTGGGACTCACAAATGCCGCTCCGTCTCCTCATCCAGTGGGTCGCCTCTCCCGATCGTCTCAAAACGCTTGTGCTTGATGGTCGTCAGCGGGATGTCGTTCTTCGTCTCGCCGGCGAACAGCTTCTGCAGCGCCGTCAGACTCTTGCTCGAGTAGTGTCCGCGTGTGCGACCTGGCTCGCCCTGCGTGCATTGGCGTCAATATCTTCTCATTTACAAACAATGAGAGCGCACGTCGATGATCGACGCCCCATCCGCGCGCGGCACACTGTAGTCCTGCACAAGGCTCTTCTGCATCGGCAGCACGAGGTTCGCAGGCAGCGCCTCGACCCGCACCTCGACGGGGCTCGCGCGGATCCAGCGGTACGGATTCAGCCTGTGTGGGCATGTCAGTTTATGCACCAACAGAGATTATACGCATTGACGTATATCCCATCGCACAATGAGCGCAGAAAAGGATGAGGTAAAACCACGCACCTCCGCAGCCACGTCGCACGCCCCTCCTGCGGGCGGTGATCCTCCCAGTAGTTCGTCGCCTGCTTCCCCTTCTTCGCCTCCTCCGCAACATCGAAGTTCTCGTTAATCACCGCGATGAACATTTGGAGGACGATGACTGTGGGGCGCATTAGCAATCGTCACAAATGGGCATAAAAAAACGAATCAGAGCAAGGAAAAGCGGCAAAGGCGAAAGGAGAAGGGTGTAGCAAAGAATAGATAAAGAGGAGTAAGGCAGAGACACGCACAATTTGCAAACAACATCCACGCGCTGATGAACAGCACCGTCAGTGCGCTCTGCCCAAACGCAGTCTCAGCTGCGGCCGTGTCATACAAGATGTTCGTCCAGTTCTCGGACGAGAAGACCTGCGAACGAAGGAGGACCGCGTTAGCTCTGTTTTCATTCATGTCTGCGCATCCATCCCCTTGCGCGCATCCTCTCCAAACTCGTCGTCCCATAAGCGCTCCTCCACTCATATGAGACGGCTCTTCAAGAGCGAGGAAGAAAACAAGAAGGACCGACCAACGCACCTGATACACCGCCAAAAACGCATTAAACAGCGTCCCGAAATTCATCGTCACGTCCGCACCCACATCCCCACGCACAAACTGTACGCTGAGCAGCGCCGCGATGAAGTTGACCAGGATAAGAAAGAGCGTCATGTTCGCAAGACCGTACATGTTGCCGAAGACCGCGAGCTGGAAGATATAATTTCGTCAGCGCCTTATCCCTAATCTCTCAGTCAAGAGAAGAAGTCAAGTGAGCTTCGAGACGAGGAGACACAACGCACCAACAACGGCTTCATCCGCGGCACCACCAAAATCACCCTATAGAACCTCATCAGCTGGAACACCGTCAGCCACGGATACACCGCCGAGCGCTGGATCGCAGGGATCTGTATCACGCTCGCGCCCACCGCCAACGCCGTGTCCAGCCAATTCTGCCCTGCACCCCGAGTCCCTGGCTCCCTTGCTCCACTTGCATTCCCATACCCTCCACCTCCACTACCGTATCCCCCACTCCCCTTTCCACTTCCACTACCGTACACGCCACCCCCGCCGCCTGCGCTGCGATTGGAGTTGGTGCTGCCTGCGGTGCCCGTGCGCGCGAACGAGGAGGCGGAGTAGGAGGGGGAGGACCCGAACCCGAAGAACGCGCGCCAGTCGGGGAACGAGGCTGCTATTCGGAGGAGGATCTCCACGTCGAAGGCGCATGTTATGCCCAGCTCTGTGTCGCAGAAATTAACAATTGACATTATGTAATCCCAAATAAGAAGCCTCCCCGAGAGGAAGGAGGAAGGAGTGAGAAAGAAGGACGGAGAACTACGTACCAGCCAAAAACAATATCCTCTCATGCTTCCCCGAAATCTCAGGCGTCCGTGTCGCCTGCAGCGCCAGGCTCGCGAGCGCGAGGGCGACGAAGAGGGGGCGCGTGTACGCGACAATGAGGGCGGCGGGGTTGGCGCGCTGCTTGCGCGCGGCGGCGGAGGGCGCGATGTGCGTGAGCGCCCAGCCGTCGTCGTCCGTCGTGTCTGCGATGGGGGTGAGTCTGCGGATGCAGAGTAGGGGTGTTAGTAGATATTCGATTTCCTTTTAAAAGGAAAGATGAAAGAGAGAGGAGGGAGTGCGCAAGCCCTCGAACAGCCACTGTCGCGGGGCGGAAGTGTACTCTGGGTGAAAATAGAGAAAACAAGCCACTCACTCCCTCGCCCCAAACGCGCTCTTCTTCGTCTCCGCGCGGATCGCGCTGAACGTGTTGGTGATGACGGCGACGAAGAGGTTGATGAGCCAGAAGTTGAGCACGACGACGCAGAGGATGAAGAAGATGGACGAGACAAAGTACTCGGAGTCGATGACGCCGTACATGAGGGGCGTCCACTGTCAAAGGTACATGCATGGTCAGCATTCCATTCGGATTCAGTAGAATTTGGGCAAGGGAGGGAGGAGAGAAAGAAAACGCAAACGACAGAGGAAACGAAATCAAGGAGGGAGAGCAAACGAGCGGCCCCAAAGCTGCGCACGCCAACAAACGCCAACAGTCGACCAACGCGTCCACCGACCCGTCATCCCTCGTCTCCGTCGTCCCACCACTCCGTTCGCCCGTTCGCCCGCGAATTCCCAAAAAGAAAATTTGATGTCCGGCAGCAGACAATCGCGATTCGCTCGCGACACTTCCAAAACCGCTAGAACAAGGTACAGGGCGCAAGAATGTCCCAAGAATAATGTGCAGTAACAAGAATAACATGAAAGAGGAAAAAAAAGCGCATTCCAAATAACATGAACTGATATGAAGGAACGAAACAACGCACCCCATTCGCACTCGCGATAATGACCACCTGCAGCGCCGCAAAGTAGATGGTGTCGAAGCTCTCCACGCCCGCGAGCGGGTTCGTGTCCGCCTCGCGGCACTCTTGGCCCAGGGGGCAGATGTAGCTGGGGTGAGAGTTAGCGTTCCGTCTGGGGAGGGGAGGAGGGGGATGGGAAGGGATGGGAGGGGGAAGGGAGCCCGCCCATCCGCTAGGAAGAAACGCCGACCCCACTCAAAAGAAAAAAAAACCCCGCTCTCCCAAAAAACCCCAGTTTCACCAACGAATAGAAAAAACCCACTCACCCCTTCAGATCCCCCCGCTGCCCATCCAGCCTCACATACCCCGTCGCATTCAGACTCACAGGGTCGACATACCCGCCGCAGAACTGCGCGTCGAGCGAGAGCGCCGGCTCGCCGAGCGTGGGGAGGAGGGTGCAGGTCCTTCGCAGACTGTTGTAGATTAGATTTAGAATTGGTGAGAAATGAGCAGAGGGGAGGAAGCAGAGGAAGAGAGGAGGGGAAGGAGGAGGGGAAGAAAGAGAGAGGGAGGGATACGGGTCAGCCCGTAAGGGAAGTAAACGCGTCGGGTAGACGCCCGCGCCTCTAACACGTCGGTAAAAACAAAAACACGCACCTCCCCTTGAAAGTCTGCACCCCAATAATACTAAACACCGCCATCGCAAACAGCACAAAATACGCCACGCTCGCCAACAGCGGCCGTGCCGTCTTCAGCGAGTGCAGAATCGCAGTCGTACCCGAGGTGATCGCGAGCAGGCGGGCGGTGCGCAGGGCGGAGAGGGCGCGGAAGAGCTGTGTGTAAGTTGTTAGTATGCGGAGGTTACGAAGTTTGGGAAGATAGAAGAGGAAGGGAGGGAGGGAGGAGGGAGAAGGAAGTGGAGGCAGGCCCTGAGGCGAAGTAATCCGTCGAGCAGAGCGTAACGTCTCGGCCCATAAGGGGAATCCATCGCGCTGACGCGTCAGCCCAAAGGAGTCTCTCGCCCTACGGCTCGCTCCAGATGCATCGCCTGCGGCGCCCGATAAAATCCATCGCGCAGAGCACCACTCACCCTGATATGCGTCCCACTCTGAATCTCCAACGCCTCTGACGCGAGCAAAAACGACACCCAAAAGGCAACGATCGCGATGGCGTCAATGCGCGAGTACGAGTGGCGGAGGTAGGGCGCGTTTCTGCGTGTCTGAGTCGTGGTGTGCGCGATGGAGAGGCGGAAGGGGAGGGAGAGGGTGTCGTTTGCGCCGACGGAGGACGTGGGTGTTGAGCCGGCAGCAAACTTCTCGCTCCCGGGGGCGGGTGGGAGGATGAATGCAGTCTTGAACGCCAAAGAAGCAGGCCGCTCGGGGTCAAATAAGAGCCCGGAGACGATGATGCGCGCAAAGGCCTCGAGGGTGAAGACGACGAAGAGGGAGACGAGGGCGTAGTCCTCCCAGGCGTGGAAGTAGCCTGTGATAATTAGCGGTGGGTTCGCGAGAGTCAGAGTACGCGAAGACTGGATGGCGAGGATGACGGCGTTGAGGATGATGAGCAGCAGGATTATTGGCTCTGTCCAGGGATAGACCAGCACATTGAAGCACGCAAGCCGCAAACCGTTCGTCGGGCCCAGGAAGCCGAGGGTGCGGCCGCGGAGGGGGAGCGGTGCGCCGAGTGCGAGGTCTGGGAGGGTGTCCTCGTCGTCTGCGGATAACGACGCCTTGTCGTCTGGCAGACGCTCGCGACCTGCACCCGCTGCAGCCATGTTGACCACGCGGATGCTCGCCCGACGCAAGTTCTGCGAGACGTGCTTGATCGCGGTGCCCGTCTTCTTCAACGGCGACGGCGAGGTGCCATAGCGCAGAGTCATGCGGCGGGTGTCGGATGGACCAGGAGTGAGATGCTGCACGTCGGAATCCTCGTTATCGTAGAGGGACGCGGCGGCGCTGGACGGGCCGGCGAGGGAGGAGGATGCGTCGGTGTCTGCGGGGGGTGTCCCATATCGCAAGGAAGCGGACGCAGCAGCTCTCCAGGGGTCTGCTTGCTCGTTGAATGGGTCGTCCATATTGTTACTAGTATATGACCCCCAGCTGTTGCGTTTGCGGGTTGGAGATGGTTGGAGGGAGCGGGAGGGGGACGAGGGGATGTGGATGGCGGACGAGCTGTGTCCGTGCACCCTCATCGAACACAAAGAAAATAAAAAGAAAGCAGAGAAGGAAGAAAGAGAGTGGGGGAGAAGCCGCAACTGATCGGTATAGCAACCGTGTGATCCGTAAAGTCGATCATCCGTTCACTGCAAACTCTATCTGCGTCTGTGCGTTCAGGTGGTGTTCTCTCTGCTCGTTCACGGGATTTTTTACTGCAAATCATTCATGTCCTCGCTCGCTTCTCGGTGACGTAGATGTTCAATTTTTGTGAGTGCCGTCATTTCGATAGACCGTGAGCGCCTGTGAGTGCTGCGATTGACGTCGTTTGAATCAGATGAACCAGATGAAAGCGGGATGCGTTGCGTGAAGGCGACAAACGCCCAGACAGGATTCAAGCTGAGAACTTGGAAGGTCGACATGATTCTCCAAAGTGATATACACATCAGTTCCCAAAAGATTCAGTGTCGGTAGCATCCAACGGATTCCAGACAGAACCGATCACAGCTCAAACCTCAAAAAAGGCGGATCTATACGGCGTCTGTCATCTCATAAGTACTCGGTATGCAGATCTATCTAATCGTGCAACCGCAGATCTCGACGATGAAACGTTGAACAGACCTCTCTGCTCCACAACATTGGTTGACATGAATTACCAGAACTGCAACAGTGCCTCCTCATCGCGTCCTGAAATCTAATCGGTCCTGGAAGCTACATGTAATACGATACCGCTCCAGTCGACTTTGAAGTCCTGCACCGTTCCGGGCTCGAGTTTTCCGCCCCCAGCATACTGACATTCGGATCAGTCCCCACGAAACTTCCCTTCAGGATTCCGGTGGGCGCTGCTGAATCAAGTTTGAACGCAACCGAGTGCAGAGGCGACGCTACTACGCACCCAAGTCGGTTCCGTTACCGTCGCCGCCGCTGCCTCGCTTCCAACTTCAAAGCTTTAACTTCAAGCTTTAACCTAATATTCCCCCTCATCCCTCCACGTTTTCATCGCAAGCACGTACTCATCTCACCCCTCCCCTCTACTGTACTCTACGCGTCTCTGATTTAGCGCTCCCGTAAGTGGCAGGTACGCAATACATATCCCCCGAGATACCCGACTACGTAGGTTGAACATACCACTTGAAAATCCAGACTCAAACTCATCTGGATTCCACTCTCCATCTCACCGACCCCCTTCAAAGTCCTCAACCACCCCTACACCCTGCCCGGACGCGGAGCAAGCTACTCATCTGAGCGACCCCAGGGTGAACTCGTATCCCATTGGAGGGTCGCCCACTTTTGCTGCGATTAATTATCTATCGTGCTGATATCGATTTATTGCGCTGATCATTGCAAAGCCCCCCTCATCGCCTCTCAACGACCGCCTCATCGCCGTCCTTGAACTCAACTCTTATGTATAAGATTATTTGAATTCCTCCTGAACCCATTCTCGTATTTCCCTCAACCCGTTATCGTATTCGACAGCGTCGGACGCCGTTACCACCGAACACTATCGAACTTAAATTCGGATTACTTATCACTGTCGAGTCTCTTCCAAAGCTGCCTTCGACATACATACATACATATTACATACTGTAGGTAGTTCACCATCTCCGCATTCTATCTAGTATTCTAGTACTGATCTTCGAAATCTCCGTCGCATTCCAGTATTACCGAGAAAATAATCACAGCAGGTGGTGTTCGAAAACAATCACAGCAAGTGGTGTTCGAAAACAATCACAGCACGCGGCGTTACAGTTCGACGTAGCAGCAGCAGTTGATTGGTTGGTTGGTTGGTTGGGATTATCCCACTTTGATCAATAAGTAAGTGATATAATCCCACTGAGTGTAATAGTAAGTCGTATACTGCAAGTAAGTCGTTAATAAGCAAGCAAGTCATCCAGAAAGCGCTCAGTAGTAAGTCGTAAGTCGTTCTCAAGTTTCGTTTCGTTATTCTAGATTTGGATTTGGATCAATATTAACATTCGCGCTCGCTCACGCGAGTGGATAAACCAAACCAGCCGGCTTTAATCGGGACACGTAAATTCTCTGAGCAACACCTAAATTCTCTGCTCTGACTCTGGCTGCTTCTGCTGCGCCTCGACTCGATCATGACTTGACAAGGCAGAAAGAATTTTAAAAGTTGTGAGTTGTACATGTGGGCGTACATAGGGAAACTCGTCCCAGAGACGGGACGCATTGCATTGATATACTCCGTGTGTAGCGCGGAATTCAAGGCAGTTAAGTTCTGAAAGAATTTGAAGCGCGTTGCAATGAAAGGAAAACGCGTTGTAATGCGCCATAAGTAAGCTTAAGGCAGGTGAGAAAAGGAAAAGGGAACGAAAAGGGAACATACCTGGAAGGTCAAAGTTCAACCCCGTTCAAGCGGGTTGAACGCGACTCGCGAGACAGTTTGGGGTGCACGCAGAACGCCACAGCAGGGGCAGGGGCAGGGGCAAAGGAATGAGCCGCATCGAAAGGGCTGCGCAGTGTAGCGAGGCTGGTTTGTCTGCTGTAAAAAAACGCGTCAGACCAGACTGGTTCTACAGTCAAAGTGCAGCCGGCTCCGGAGGAGGGGGATACCTGCGATACCTCAGAGTTTAGCCTGTTGGCGGGAACGCGATACATGGTTATTCAATGAGTCGCGCAGCTCCCAGACGAACAGCGCGCGGATGGACAAGTTGCATTGCAAGACGGCGGTTTTTCTTGGTAAAAAAGCACGTCAGGTTGGATTCAATTCTAATTGAAGATAAGTGAGACGAAAAATCAGAGAGAATATGCACACGCTCGCGGGAGTGCGATACATCGTGTAATCGATGTTGATTGAACGTGTTGCTGAAGAATTGAATGTGCCGCCGCTGCGCGGCGGCTCCGCTTTGCGCGAAGCCCGCGGACGGACTCGCTGGATTGCAAGTACAACCAGACGTTGGCCTCCGGCGGTTTTTCCCTGGAACAAATGCCTCAGGTTGGATTTCACAGAGAAGATGAGATGAAAATTACAGAAAAGACATACCTGCGAATTCAGCCCGCTCGCGGGAACGCGATACATCGTGCAATCGATGGGTCTGAAGTGGGCCGAGATGCCCGAGTCCCCGCGGTACGAAATTCAACCAGACCAGACAATTTGGAGGAGCACCAGTGCTGCTGAGTTGACGTTAGCGGTTGGTATGATTTTTGAAGTGAAATTGAACGTACAGAGGGTGAAGGAAAAAAGTTCGAAGCCCGAGTCTGAGTCTTGCCGCATGTTCAACGATGGAGAGCCATCCGCAGACTTCAGGCTAGAAGAAGAATATAAGGGAAATTAGCAGATAGATAGATAGATAGGGTGCCGACATACTTTTGCGAAACGATGAAGGCAGTCACGTACGGTGCGGGACCAAAGGTCGAACTCGGTTGAGTTGAGTTCCCAGATACGACTTCCGATTCCAGCATTGGGAGCGAAGACCTGCAAATAATATGGGAGTTAGCACAAAGTCAGGACGATGCAGATGTAACTCACGAAGGGAACGATAAGGATATCTGGATTGAATTACATTGATTCGCTGGTTGGCTGGTTGGTTGAAGCAGACATTCGGTGCTGGAGGCGGCATTCCGAGAATGCAACATCGAAATCTTGAAGCTGCAGCGACGTCTTGATCAATTTTGAAGTTCAAACGTTCACGATATCATCAGACTTGCAGCGCGAGGTTAGACTGAAGCGAATAGATAAGTATACATCGCGGGTGGGATGATAACAAATACTTACCTGGTGTATCACGAGTTCAAAGACCAATTGAAGCCAGTGGAGGATGAAGGGATGGACCTTATCAAAGACACGTCAGTAAATAGAAAACTAATCAACGCGCGGACATACCTCAAACCAATCCAGCCATACTCTCGGCGTTCTGACCCTCACAAAGTTGAACCATATTCTGGCCCAGGCTTCACTCAAACTTGAAGCCGAACCGGTATCGAGTGAATTGAAAGGAAAGGAGTCCAGAACCTATTCAAAAATAAGTCAGTCAAGCCAATAAGGATGCAACAACGCGAACATACCTTTGACCTGAGTCAATACAACCATACTCTCGGCGTTGTGACCCCACGGACTTCGAGCAAAGCCTTGACCTACGGTCAAGTCAGTAAAAATGAAGACAAGTTGTGGAGATGAACACACCTTAGGTTCACCTTGAAGGAAACCGACGCGGGCAATAGACTCGACCTAGCACAGAATGCAATCTGAGTCAATAGTTGATTGAATAGTTTACACTGAATTGAACGTACCTGTGTCATGTGCAACCCACGATTGAAACCAGCCTTCAAATTTGAACTGAATGCGCCGATAGACAGAGAAAAAACCGATAGAACTGCGAGACAAGTCAGTCAACGAATGCCTTAAACAATAAATAAAGATCCATACCTTCGGTGTAGGCGATATATTTCTTGCGCGTGAAGCGATTAAAAGAGCGGCATCCCGAAACGCGCAAAATCTGGAGTAAAACTGAATCAGCATAACCAGATTCAGGCAAAATTACAAGTCAAATCACCTTCTAAGACCAGATTCAGCTTGAATTGAGGACAATTTGAGCGTTTTGAGCTCCCCGGATAGAATTCATGGCTTGAAAAAGCAAAAATCGACTCCATACTGAGGCTGAAGTTGTTGGGCGATTTGGCGTTGCTGTGACATGAACGAGTTTGCAGATGCGGAAACCTAGGAGAAATATGTAAGCATTGATTTACAGCGGTTGGATGGATACCCACTTCGAAGCAAAGATTTCAAATCGGCTTCAAAGATGGCGTTAGGCCGGGACACGAGTGAGATATGAGCACAATCTTACCAGCAAAGGTAACGATATAAGATATACGTCGATAGAGCTGGTCTGGGGCGTCCAAGTCCGTGCCGGTGGTGGATGTAAGAAGGAAAGCGGAGTTTTGATGGGACGTGGGAATCTCGGCGTGTGATGCCGAACGGGCGCCCGAGATGGCCGAACAGCAGTTGGCGAGCATAAATCACCAGCGACGGGTCGTCCTATGGCGCGGTGCTGAGGGGCAGACAGGAGGATGTCGAAGATGCATTTGCGGCGCAGCGGCAGAGTGTGGGTTCATAATGGTAAGGGCTGAGCCGTTAGGGTAATGAGAAGAGATGTGGGGGAATTGGAGGCTGTTGGAAAAAGATGCACTGACTTTATAGACTTGGGTTTCGGGCCGTCAGATAAGAGGGTATGACGAGCTAGCCGTGTATCTGTCGGGCTATGCGGGCCCAGAATTGGTCAGTTGGGCAAAATGCCGGAAATCCAACACATGTGGACGAGGCGATGAGGCCGGCGTGAGAGCCAGCGGAGGAAACGGATACACGGATAGAAAGTCTGAGAGCGTTCTCGGACATCCGAGATCTTTAAGATCTCGGTTACCATATTGGGACTTATGCTCGACTTTTGTGTCGAACTTTGGGACTTGTATAGAGCCGCTGGGCGCCCCGTAAGCGGGAGATAATCCGGTTGAGAATGAATATACTCACTTGGGGCAAATAGTTGAGGACGGACACACAGAGGATGAGCGGGGAAGGGTGCCGGCTGCCTGTGTAATGGGAGAATATTCGTAAATGCGTGAAAACGTGCGAGCGGCAGCGAAGCGCCGCATGGAAGATCCGACACATAGTTTCCATCAAATGCGTGTCACTTTCTCCACCCGAAGTCCGCCGGTGCCCGTCCTATGTGCGAATCGCGCCGTTTGACAAAAGCATGAATTGGAGCGTATGCAGCCGTATGAGTGCTCCAAAACTTTGCGAGCGCAAAGTTGAGATAAATCCAAGTTTTGTGAATGTGTGAATTTGGGGGAGGAGCTTCAGGGACGGAGGAATAGCCGAGGTAACGCGGAAACGTACCAAGGCAGTTCTAATCGCATTTCTCCGCCGATCGCTCCAGAAAACCGGGCAGGGGCTGTTCGTTTCAAATGAAACAGATCCGCATCATATGGCGTGATGCGGCGTCGGCAAAGGGCTTCTGGACCCCATTTTTCCGAAAATGCGTGCAAACGCATTTGCCGACGTTCCGTCGTCCCTGTGGCTACGATAAGCTCCAGATGGGTCGGGCCAATGCTCAACTTAAGTTGAGCAACTTCTTGAGTGCAGGGAGCCAGAGGGAGAGGAGGGGCAGCGACCGGACATGACGATCAAGAGCAAATTTGGGGCCCTTCCTAATAGGGAACGCGAGGACGAGTTTGACGAAAACGAACATGATCACGTGTGATCTTTTCCTTCTCACGATTTCAACAAACGATAATCCCGGGCCTGCGTAGGCCTGCGTCATCTCGCGGTTTCTTGGCAAGTTCTCGGCGCTTTACGGACAACTCACCAGTCGCTTGGCGCACCAGTTTCTCCTCCAACCTTTCCGTTTTTTTTCTGCGCGAAATTTCCAGAACCAAATCAAATTTTTCTGAATTTGGGCCGCTTGGGTTTGAAAATGCCACTGTACTCCATACGGGCGTTCCGATTTGCCGAGAATTGCCTCTGAAGCACGCACTGCGAGACGGATTTTCCGCAACATCATATCTCGGTAAGATAAGATATGTTCCCGCTGCCGCGGTCCGCTGTGGTCCGCTGCCTCAACTTTTGCCAAGTGCACGGCCTCTTTCCCGGCCGTTTCCGGACTTCTTCTGTACGTTCCCCATCTCAACAAGGTGACAATCACAGGCCCGGTTCAGGTCCTCAAGAAAATTGATATCTCCGGATTCCTGAGGATTAACCTTATTCCGCACACTTGCAGCGGTACAGTCCCTTGTTCAAAGCACAAAAAAGTATATGTTTCTGCAAGCTCCGAAGTAGTGGCCGGCGGAGAGTCTTCACGGGCCTTGAAAAGGTTTTGCAATTACATATCGTAATGTTAACCGATATCACAGCATAGTTTCACCTTTTCACATATCACACTGCGGAAATCTCATGCCGCCCGCAACTACTCCGCGAATCATAATGATCATATCCAAGGTACGGGGATGCATACCTTGACCTTGTGTAATTTTTTCTATCTGTCTTGCCAGGCATTTTATTTGGTTTTGTAGGTCTTTTCAACTTTGCATAGGGAGTACATATTTTAACTTCAATCCAGCTCGTAGTTCAACAAAGTATCTATCGCAGAAAATCACGAGGTGCGGCGTGCTGTGCCCGTCACCATCAGGCGTACGCAGGCATATCCCTAACGGACCCTAAGACGTAATTATTTTTGGATATTCACATTCAACACGGACCCTGGTGTTACCGCCGCAAATCTGGTTCCTGGAAACCGACACCCTTCCTTCTGTACCACCAGCATCCTGCAACTCCCGCACCTTTTCCTGCTCAAGTTTGCGAAAACACGATGTATCGTGTTCCTGCAAGCAAGCTTGTGAGTTCACATCCTCAATCCAAACTGCACACCATTTTGACGCTCACCAGAGCCTTTTTTTCAGAAAAAAAGCCACCGGCAGGCAAACCCCACGCATCAACTGAATTGTGACATGTCCTGCTGCCCGTCACTGGATCCCCTGCCTTACGGAGCCACCACCCAGTGGCGGCCACACTGAATACACCATATATCGCGTTCCCGCAAACGGCCCAAGATCTCCGGTGAGCTCTCAGTTTTAATTCACAACAGGACCATTTCTTGACGCTTTTCACAGCCTTTTTTCGCAGGAAAAAAGCCGCCGGCAGGCACACACCGCCCACGAGGGCAATGGAACATATTTCACAACACCTCCTAGCCTCCTGGGACATCTTCCGAGCCCGTGGAGGCGCCGCGCAGCGGCGCCGACAACGATTACACTATATATCGCGTTCCTGCGAGCGGCCTAAAATGTCTGGTAAGCCCTCAATTTTCCTTGACCTTCAGCACATTTTTAACCCTTTTCACAGCCTTTTTTTCGCCGGAAAAAAGCCGCCGGCAGGCCCATACAGTCCTCAAGTGCAATTTTTCGCTGCTGCCGCCAGCCTCGGATCCCGGGCTCTATTCTCGTATCAGGGAGGCGCCGTGCAGCGGCGCCGACATTGAATACCCCATATATCGCGTTCCCGCCACCGACTTGAAAATCTACCGTACGCCCTCATTTTAGGATGCACTTGATAGCATTTTTGACAATCACGCCGCTCTTTTTCCCATCGCCGAGTGCAATCCAGCGCGACTGCGGGATCACCTACTCACGTCAGCGCCGCGCAGCGGCGCTCACAACGAAAACACGACACATCGACGTTTCGTGCGCGACCCCAAACCTCTCATACACCAGCGGAGCCCACCATCAAAATTCGATTTTTGCGCGTCCCGCGAACTCCATTACGCGTCCTTACCAGTGCGTCCTCAATCTTGTTGTAACTTCTCACCACCGTTTGACGCGTTTTCACAGCTATCCGCTGCCTCCATTTTCCAAAATGTTTCCTATATGCAAGCGGAGCCCGCCCTCAAAACTCGATTTTTGGACGTCCCGCAAACTCCATTGCGGGTGCTGAGCGGTGTGTGATCCATCTTGTTGTATCCCTACTACCGTCTGACGCGTTTTAACAGCAAGTTCAATTTCGCCTGTACGGCATGATCGACTTTGATCAACATTCAATTTTTGAGGTTTTTTTCTCCGCCTGGGGCGCGTGTTTGGGAGAATGAAATGTTTACTCGGTGCGTCTTCATATTCGACGCGTTTCATGCCCATTTTGACGCGTTTTCTTGGTCAAAAATTTCGAAAATTTCGTGCAATCACAAATCTTAACCCCAGGGATCAATCTCGGTGTGTGCTCGTAATACGACGCGTTCTTGGCCGTTCTGACGCGTTTTTAGACTCGAAAACTCCATTTTTTCCCCACCGTGGGCGCCCTTTTGCCAAAAGCGCGTCTCCGCAAGTTCTCATCCCGACGCAATTTGACCAACTTTTCCCGCTTTGAATTTTCAAAAGATTCCCGCCGGAGGCCAACGCGGCCCCAACTCTCAGGGCTTCAGGTACGAGTTCAAAGCTACTATATTTCCTCGTATCGAGGATTTTCATTGAGCGCAAATCATATCACCATGCTTCATATGGTCGTTTACTTCCCCCCGCCAAAAATCCACATATCTCTATTCTGGGTTTCTTCTTACTCTCGAAAAAATTACCCACTTCCTACCTCCAACCCTTACGACCAGTAGTCAGTAGTTAGTAGAATTACATCCCCTTGTAACCCTAGAAATCGGGCCAGGAAACGGTCATCACGTACCCGTAAAAATAAAAAAATCTCCCCGCGGGGCGTGCGTGACCAGACGCGTCGCGTTCCGTGGGAGAGAATGTTTGTTGAATTCGACTTGGCGCGAAAAAACTATAAGGGAAGGGTTAGGGCGGCGCGGAACGTCTTAGCGTGGAATGGTTTGGCGGGAAAATTGCGTAGAGAAAGCTACAGCGAGTCTCTTCCTCTGCAATTTTGTCAGCAGTCTTTTCTTATACCATCTCGCGTCCTCTCCAAAAACCACGGCGAACAGTCTACTCATCGTCGAGAACGAGCGGGTCGTCGGTCACAGCCATCAACGGTTCTCGTCCAATTCACTACCAATTCACCTCAAACTTCGACCATCCATTCCCACAACCACTGTGCACAGGCGACGAGGGATTTGAGGGAGCAGTCGCGGACAATGGGCTACTTATTGGTGCGCTCGAGTCAAGTCTTGCTCAAAATAAATTATATTCAAAATTATTAGTATACATTCGTAGTCAACGCTCGCCCTCAAACTCGAACACACGCACTGCATCCCGCTCTGGATCTCCAACGCCTCCGTTGCCAACAAAAACGACACCCAAAAGGCAACGATCGCAATCGCATCGATACGCGAGTACGAGTGGCGGAGGTAGGGCGCGTTGCGGCGTGTCTGAGTCGTGGTGTGCGCGATGGAGAGGCGGAAGGGGAGGGAGAGGGTGTCGTTTGCGCCGACAGACGATGTTGCAGGCGTGGAGCCGACGTTGCCTGTGGAAGAGAATTTTTCGCTCCCGGGGGCGGGTGGGAGGGTGAACGCGGTTTTCCACGCCAACGAGGCAGGCCGCTCGGGGTCGAAGAGGAGCCCGCTGACGATGATGCGCGCGAACGCCTCGAGGGTGAAGACGACGAAGAGGGAGACGAGGGCGTAGTCCTCCCAGGCGTGGAAGTAGCCGGCGATAATTAGTGGCGGGTTCGCGAGAGTCAGAGTACGCGAAGACTGGATGGCGAGGATGACGGCGTTGAGGATGATGAGCAGCAATATTATCGGCTCTGTCCATGGGTAGACTAGGACGTTGAAGCACGCAAGCCGCAAACCGTTCGTCGGGCCCAGGAAGCCGAGGGTGCGGCCGCGGAGGGGGAGCGGTGCGCCGAGTGCGAGGTCTGGCAGCGCGTCCTCGTCGTCTGGTGATAACGAGCCCTTGTCGTCTGGTAGACGCTCGCGGCCCGCACCCGCTGCAGCCATGTTGACGACGCGGATGCTCGCCCGACGCAAGTTCTGCGAGACATGCTTGATCGCTGTGCCGGTCTTCTTCAACGGCGACGGGGAGGTGCTATAGCGCAGAGTCATGCGGCGGGTGTCGGATGGACCAGGAGTGAGGTGCTGCACATCCGAGTCCTCGTTGTCGTAGAGGGACGCGGCGGCGCTGGACGGGCCGGCGAGGGACGAGGATGCGTCGGTGTCTGCTGGCGGGGTGCCATATCGCAGGGACGCGGACGCAGCAGCTCTCCAGGGGTCTGCTTGCTCGGAGAATGGGTCGTCCATGGTGTTACTAGTATAAGACCCCCAGCTATTGCGTTTGCGGGTTGGAGATGGCTGGAGGGAGCGGGAGGGGGACGAGGGGATGTGGATGGCGGACGAGCTGTGTCCGTGCACCCTCATCGAACAGCCAGAAAATAAAAAGAAAGCGGAGAAGAAGAAAGAGAGTGGGGGAGAAGCCGCAACTGATCGGTATAGCAACCGCGTGATCCGTCAACTCGATCCGTTTACTGCAAACTCTATCTGCGTCTGTGCGTTCTCCTCTGCTCGTTCACAATATTTCTACCCGCACATCATTCATGTCGTCCCCCGCTTCTCTGTGACGTACGTGTTCATATTTTGTGAGTGCCGTCATTTCGATAGACTGTGAGCGCCTGTGGGCGCGCTACAATTGACGTCGTTTGAATCAGATGAACTAGATAACATTGGAATGCGTTTCTGTGAAGGCGAGAAGTGCCCGAGCAGGACTCACTCAAAGCTCATCCGTTCCGAACTGCGAAGGTCTAAGATACACCCCGAAAATATCAACGAGGCGAAGGTCTGCGAAGGTCAACTTGTCAAGGCAAGCCAAGACTGGCAATTGGAAAATGCGGATCTATACGCCGTCTGACAAGGCGTCTCACATCTCACACTTGGTACGCAGATCTATCTAATCGTGCAACGCGGATCTCGATGATGAAACGTTGAACAGACCTCTGCTCCACAATATTGGTTGACATGAATTACCAGGACTGCAACAGTGCCTCCTCATCGCGTCCTGAAATCTAATCGGTCCTGCAAGCTAATACGATACCACTCCAGTCGACTTTGAAGTCCTGCACCGTTCCGGGCTCGAGTTTTCCGCCCGAAACTTCCCTTCAGGATTCCGGTGGGCGCTTCTGAATCAAGTTTGAACGCAACCGAACGCAAAAACGTCCGTACTACGCACCCAAGTCGGTTCCGTTACCGTCGCCGCCGCTGCCTCGCTTCAAACTTCAAAGCTTTACCTTCAAGCTTCAAGCTTCAACCTAAAATCCCCACTCAAACCACCACGTTTTCATCGCTGGCACGTACTCATCTCCCCTCTCCCCTCGGTCTCAGCTGTATTCAACTCTCCATCTCACCAGGGGGCGTATCAAAGTCCTCAGCCACCACAGTCTGCCCGGCCGCGGAGCGCAAGCTACTCATCTGAGCGACCTAGTCTAAGGGTGAACTCGTATCCCATCGGAGGACGCCCACGTTTGTTGCGATTAATTATTCATTGCGCTGATATCGATTTATTGCGCTGATCAATTAAACGACCGCCTCATCGCTGATCAACGCCCGCCCACATCACCGCCTCTCAACCCCCGCCTCATCGCTGTCCTGTCCTTCAACTCTTATGTATAAGATTATTTGAGTTCCTCTCGAACCCATTCTCGTATCTCCCTCAACCCGTTATCGTATTCGCCAGCGTCGGACGCCCTTACCATGGAACATTATCGACACTTAAATTCGGATTACTTATCACTGTCGAGTCTCTTCCAAAGCTGCCATCAACGTACACACATACTGCACGTAGTTCACCATCTCCGCATTCTATCTAGTATTACAGTACTGATCTCCGAAATCTCCGTCGCATTCCAGTATGACCGAGAAAATAATCACAGCAAGTGGTGTTCGAAAACAATCACAGCACGCGGCGTTACAGTTCGACGTAGCAGCAGCAGTTGATTGGTTGGTTGGTTGGTTGGGATTATCCCACTTTGATCAATAAGTAAGTGATATAATCCCACTGAGTGTAATAGTAAGTCGTATACTGCAAGTAAGTCGTTAATAAGCAAGCAAGTCATCCAGAAAGCGCTCAGTAGTAAGTAAGTAGTGAGTCGTTCTCAAGTTTCGTTTCGTTGGTTCCGCTTTCCATGAGCCCCGTGCCCCGAGGCTACCAGCGCGCAGATGGGATGGACTCGCTGCGCTGCAAGTACAACCGCACGTTGGCCGCCGGCGGTTTTTTCCTGGAAAAAATGTGTCAGATTGGCTTCCAAGTTGAAGATAAGACGAAAATTAAAGAGGAGACATACCTGCGAGTTCAGCCCGCTCGAGGAACGCGATACATCGTGTGATCGATGTTGCTGAGGTGTAATCGATGGTTCTGAGGTGGGCCGAGATGTTTTCGAAGTGGGCCGAGATGCCCGAGTCCTCACGACACGAAATTCAACCAGACAATTTGGAGGAGTAGCAGTACTGCTGAGTTGACGTTAGTTAGCGGTTGGTACGACTTTTGAAGTGAAATTGAACGTACTAAACACGGGTCGGAACCAAAGGTGGGACTCGGTTGATTTCCCAGGTACAACTTCCGATTTCAGCATTAGGAACGAGCGAAGACCTGCAAATGATATGAGAGTTAGTACAAAGTTAGGTCAATACAGATATAACTCACGAAGGGAACGATAAGGATATCTGGATTGAATTAAATTTGATTTCCTGGTCGGTCGAAGTAGACCTTCGGTGCTGGAGGCGACATTCCGAGAATGCAACATAGAAATCTTGAAGCTGCAACGACGTCTTGGTCAATTGTGAATTTCTGAGTTGAAGTTGAATGGAAGTCCTGAGCTGAAGTTTTGAATTTGAATTTTAGAAGGGATAGGAGATGGCCCCGGGCCACGGAACGGTAAACTCACGTCGAAAAGTTGCAACCGAAACGTTCAAGCCCTCACGATGCCGGAGATGGTGGCGAGATGGTTCCGAGTATTTGTATGCCATTCTTGAAGATACAACCAGGCCTTCCTCGACGTTGAAACTCTGAATTCAAATGTTAGTATTCGAGATGAATCAAGATGAAAAACATTAGATATGTAGCGCACATCCATCCAGTCATCCGAACATTCACAATACCATTAGATTGGCAGTGTGAGGATAGACTGAAGCGAAAAGATAAGTGTACATTGCGAGTGGTTGATAATAAATATTTCGTTGCTTACCTGGTGTATTTCGGGTTCGAAGACCGGTTGGGCCCGGTGGAGGCTGAAGGGATGGATCTATTCAAAGACAAGTCAGCAAATAGAAAACTAATCAACGCGCGGACATACCTTAATCATTCCAGCCATACTCTCGGCGTTCTGACCCCACGGACTTCGAGCAAAGCCTTGGCCTACGGTCAGATCAGTAAAATGAAAGTAAGTTGTGGAGATGAACGCACCTCGGGTTCAATTTGTAGGAAACCGACGCGAGCAATGGACTCGACCTAGCATAGAATGTAATCTGAGTTGATAGTTGGTTGAATAGTTTAGGCTGAATTGGACGTACCTGAGTGATGTGCAACCCACGATTGAAACCAGCCTTCAAATTTGGACTGAATGCGCCGATAGACAGAGAAAAAACCGATAGAACTGCGAGACAAGTCAGTCAACGAATGCCTTAGGCAATAAATAAAGATCCATACCTTCGGTGTAGGCGGTATATTTCTTGCGCGTGAAGCGATTAAAAGAGCGGCATCCCGAAACGCGCAAAATCTAGAGTAAAACTGAGTCAGCATAACCGGATTCAGGCAAAATTACCAGTCAAATCACCTTCTAAGACCAGATTCAGCTTGAATCGAGGACAATTTGAGCGTTTTGAGCTCCCCGGATAGAATTTATGGCTTGAAAGAGCAAAAATCGAGTCCATATTGAAGCTGAAGTTGTTGGGTGATTTGGCGTTGTTGTGACATGAACGAGTTTGCAGATGCGGAAACCTAGGAGAAATATGTAAGCATTGATTTACGGCGGTTGGATGGATACCCACTTCGAAGCAAAGATTTCAAATCGGCTTCAAAGATGGCGTTAGGCCGGGACACGAGTGAGATATGAGCACAATCTTACCAGCAAAGGTAACGAGATAAGATATACGTCGATAGAGCTGGTCTGGGGCGTTCAAGTCCGTGCCGGTGGTGGATGTAAGAAGGAAAGCGGAGTTTTGATGGGACGTGGGAATCTCGGCGTGTAATGCCGAACGGTCGCCCGAGATGGCCGAACAGCAGTTCGCGAGCATGACTCGCCAGGGATGGGTCGTCCTATGGCGCGGTGGGGAAAAGGGCAGGAGGAGGGTGAAGACGGATTTGGGGCAGAGAGTGGCCCATCATGGTAAGGGCCGAGGCCATAGGATAACGAGAAGAAATGTGGGGGGGGGGATTAGACGCTGCTGGAAAAAGGTGAGGGATGAGGCACTGACTTTATACATTTGGGTTCCGGGCCGTCAGATAAGAGGATATGACGAGTTATCCGTGTATCCGTCGGGTTATGCAGGCGCAGAATTGGTCAGTTGGGCAGAATGCCGGAAATCCGACATATGTGGACGAGGCGATGGGGCCGCCGTGAGAGCCAGCGGAGGAAGCGGATACACGGATAGAAAGTCTGAGAGCAATCTCGGACATGAAATAAGCCGAGGTCTTTGAGATCTCGGTTACTATATTGGGACTTATGTTCGACATTTTGTGTCGAACTTTGGGACTTGAATAGAGCCGCTGGGCGCCCCGTAAGCGGGAGATAATCCAGTTGAGAATTAATATACTCACTTGGGGGAAATAGTTGAGGAACGGACACACAGAGGATGAGCGGGGAAGGGTGCCGGCTGCCTGTGTAATGGGAGATTATTCGTAAATGCGTGAAAACGTGCGAGCGGCAGCGAAGAACCGCATGGGAGATCCGACACATAGTTTCCATCAAATGCGTGTCACTTTATCCACCCGAAGTCCGCCGGTGCCCGTCCTATGTGCGAATCGCGCCGTTTGACAAAAGCATGAATCCCAGCGTATGCAGGCGTATGAGTGCTCCAAAGCTTTGCGAGCGCAAAGTTGAAATAAATTCAAGTTTTGTCAATCTGTGATTTTGGGGGAGGAGCTTCAGGGACGGAGGAACAGCCGAGGTAACGCGGAAACGTACCAAGGCAGTTCTAATCGCATTTCTCCGCCGATCGCTCCAGAAATCCGGGCAGGGGCTGTTCGTTTCCATTGAAACAGATCCGCATCATATGGCGTGATGCGGCGTCGGCAAAGGGCTTCTGGACCCCATTTTTCCGACAATGCGTGCAAACGCATTTGCCGACGTTCCGTCGTCCCTGTGGCTACGATAAGCTCCAGATGGGTCGGGCCAATGCTCAACTTAAGTTGAGCAACTTTTTGGGTGCAGGGAGCCAGAGGGAGAGGAGGGGCAGCGACCGGACATGACGATCAAGAGCAAATTTGGGGCCTTCCTAATAGGGAACGCGAGGACGAGTTTGACGAAAACGAACATGATCACGTGTGATCTTTTCCTTCTCACGATTTCAACAAACGATAATCCCGGGCCTGCGTAGGCCTGCATCATCTCGCGGTTTCTTGGCAAGTTCTCGGCGCTTTACGGACAACTCACCAGTCGCTTGGCGTACCAGTTTCTCCTATAACCTTTCCGTTTTTTTTCTGCGCAAAATTTCAAGAACCAAATCAAATTTTTCTGAATTTGGGCCGCTTGGGTTTGAAAATGCCACTGTACTCCATACGGGCGTTCCGATTTGCCGAGAATTGCCTCTGAAGCACGCACTGCGAGACGGATTTTCCGCAACATCATACCTCGGTAAGATAAGATATGTTCCCGCTGCCGCGGTCCGCTGTGGTCCGCTGCCTCAACTTTTGCCAAGTGCACGGCCTCTTTCCCGGCCGTTTCCGGACTTCTTCTGTACGTTCCCCATCTCAACAAGGTGACAATCACAGGCCCGGTTCAGCTCCTCAAGAAAATTGATATCTCCGGATTCCTGAGGATTAACCTTGTTCCGCACACTTGCAGCGGCACAGTCCTGTGTTAAAAGCGCAAAAAAGTATACGTTTTTGCAAGCTCAGAAGTAGTGGCCGGCGGAGAGTCTTCACGGGCCTTGAAAAGGTTTTGCAATTACATATCGTAATGTTAACCGATATCACAGCATAGTTTCACCTTTTCACATATCACACTGCGGGAATCTCATGCCGCCGCAACTTGGCCGCAACTACTCCGCGAATCATAATGATCATATCCAAGGTACGGGGATGAATACCTTGACCTTGTGTAATTTTTCTATCCGTCTTGCCAGGCATTTTACTTGGTTTTGTAGGTCTTCTCAACTTTGCATAGGGAGTACATATTTTAACTTCAATCCAGCTCGTAGTTCAACAAAGCAGAAAATCAAGACGTGCGGCGTGCTGTGCCCGTCACCATCAGGCGTACGCAAGCATATCCCTAAGACGTAATTTTTTTGATATTCACATTCATCACGGACCCTGGTGTTACCGGTCCTGCACCGCAAATCTGGTTCCTGGAAACCGACACCCTTCCTTCTGTACCACCAGCATCCTGCAACTCCCGCACCTTTTCCGTTTGCGAAAACACGATGTATCGTGCTCCTGCAAGCAAGCTTGTGAGTTCACATCCTCAATTCAAACTGCACACCATTTTGACGCTCACCAGAGGTCCAGAGCCTTTTTTTTTCAGAACAAAAGCCGCCGGCAGGCAAACCCCACGCATCAACTGAATTGTGACATGTCCTGCTGCCCGTCACCGGATCCCCTGCCTTACGGAGCCGCCGCTCAGCGGCGGCCACACTGAATACACCATGATACACCATATATCGTGTTCCCGTGAACGGCCCAAAATCTCCGGTGAGCTCTCAGTTTTCATTCACAGCAGGACCATTTTTTGACGCTTTTTGCAGCCTTTTTTTGCAGGAAAAAAAGCCGCCGGCAGGCACAAACCGCCCACAAGTGCAATGGAACGTGTCTCTCAACACCTCCTAGCTTCCCGACTCTGAGCCGGGGCGCCGCGCAGCGGCGCCAACATCAATTACACCATATATCGTGTTCCCGCGAGCGCCCTAAAATCTCCGGTAAGCTCTCATTTTTACTTTATCTTTGGCGCATTTTCAGCGCTTTTCACAGCCTTTTTTTCGCTGGAAAAAAGCTGCCGGCAGGCACATACCGTCCTCCAGTGCAAGTTTTCGCTGCTGCCACCAGCCTCAGATCCCGGGCTCATTCTCGTATCCGGGAGGCGCCGCGCAGCGGTGCCGACAACGATTACACTATATATCGCGTTCCCGCTACCGACTTGAAAATTTACTGTACGCCCTCATTTTAGGATGCACTTGATAGCATGTTTGACGATCACGCAGCTCTTTTTATCGCCAGAAAAAAGCCGCCGGCAGGCACGCCCCATCACCGAGTGCAATCCAGCGCGACTGCGGGATCACCTACTCACGTCAGCGCCGCGCAGCGGCGCTCATAACGAAAACATGATACATTGACTTCCCACAAGCGACCCCAAACCTCTCATACACCAGCGGAGCCTGCCATCAAAATTCGATTTTCGGGCGTCCCGCGAACTCCATTACGCGTCCTTACCAGTGCGTCATCAATCTTGTTGTATTCCCACCACCGTTTGACGCGTTCTCACAGCTATCCGCTGCCTCCGTTCTTCCTATGCAAGCGGAGCCCCGCCAGCAAAATTCGATTTTTGGACGTCCCGCGAACTCCATTGCGGGTACCTACCAGTGATCTTGTTATGCACCTCCCGCCACCGTCTGACGCGTTTTCACGGCCATTCCAAGTTCGTCTGCGTGGTATGATTAACTTTGATCAACGTCGATTTTTTGGGATTTTTTTCTCCGCCTGCGGCGCGGGTTTGAGAGGGCTCGACATGGAGTAGAAAACATTTGCTCGGTGCGTCTTCATATTCGACGCGTTTTATGCTCATTTTGACGCGTTTTCTCGGTCAAAAAATCAATTTTTTCGCTGCAGTCATAATTAGTAACCACAGGGAATAATCTTGGTGTGTGCTCCCAAATCGACGCGTTCTTGGCCGTTCTGACGCGGTTTCAGGCTCAAATACCTCGAATTCTCCCCGCCGCAGGCGCATCTTTGGCAAGACGCGTCTCTTCGCAAGTCCATGGCAGGATGCAATTTTAGCGACTTTGCCAGCTTTGAATTTTCAAAAAATTTCCCGGAGGCGGCAAATCGAAGGGTTTCCGGTACGAGTCCAACGCAACTCCGTTGTACCCTTTCCCATCCCAATTCCCGTACTTACATTCACCTTCACCGTTTGTGTTCGTATCAACCTACTCTCACCAGCTACAAAATTCTAATACATACTAGCCTACTTTCCAGAAATTGCTGACTTCATCCCTCCAAACTTTACGACCAGTAATCAGTAGCCAGTAACCTACCTCCCTTTGTAACCCTAGTTTTAGACGCGTTTTCCTGGCACTTACACGTGTTGAAAATAAAAAAATCTCCCCGCGCGGCGTGCGTGACCAGACGCGTCGCGCTCGTGGGAGAGAATGTTTGTTGAATTCCACTTGGCGCGAAAAAGCTATAAGTAAAGGGCCAGGGCGGCGCGGAGCGTCTTGGCGCGGAACGTCTTAGCGCTGAACGGGTTAGCAGGGTTTTGGCGTAGAGAAAGCTACAGGACAGCTCTTCCTCTGCAATTTTGTCAGCAGTCTTTTCTTATACCATCTCGCGTCCTCTCCAAAAGGCACGCCGAACAGTCTACTCATCGTCGAGAACGAGCGGGTCGTCGGTCACAGCCATCAACGGCTTCTCCTCGTTCTCGACCGCATCTCGACCAGATCACCTCAAACTTCGATCAGCTATTCCCACAACCACTCTGCACAGGCGACGAGGGATCCGAGGGAGCAGTCACGGCAACGGGCTACTTATTGGTGCGCTCGAGTCAGTTTCACAAAAAAACAAATTATATTCAAAACGACTACTTTACATTCGTAATCAACTATCGCCCTCAAACTCGAACACACGCACTGCATCCCGCTCTGAATCTCCAACGCCTCCGTTGCCAACAAAAACGAGACCCAGAAGGCAACGATCGCGATGGCATCAATGCGCGAGTACGAGTGGCGGAGGTAGGGCGCGTTTCTGCGGGTCTGTGTGGTGGTGTGCGCGATGGAGAGGCGGAAGGGGAGGGAGAGGGTGTCGTTTGCGCCGACAGACGATGTTGCAGGCGTGGAGCCGACGTTGCCTGTGGAAGAGAATTTTTCGCTCCCGGGCGCAGGCGGAAGCGCAAACGCCGTCCGGAACGCAAACGAGGCAGACCGCTCGGGGTCAAATAAGAGCCCGGAGACGATGATGCGCGCGAACGCCTCGAGGGTGAAGACGACGAAGAGGGAGACGAGGGCGTAGTCCTCCCAGGCGTGGAAGTAGCCTGTGATGATTAGTGGTGGGTTTGCGAGAGTCAGAGTACGCGAAGACTGGATGGCGAGGATGACGGCGTTGAGGATGATGAGCAGCAGGATTATCGGCTCTGTCCAGGGATAGACCAGCACGTTGAAGCACGCAAGCCGCAAACCGTTCGTCGGGCCCAGGAAGCCGAGGGTGCGGCCGCGGAGGGGGAGCGGTGCGCCGAGTGCGAGGTCTGGCAGCGTGTCCTCGTCGTCTGGTGATAACGAGCCCTTGTCGTCTGGTAGACGCTCGCGACCCGCACCCATGTTGACGACGCGGATGCTCGCCCGACGCAAGTTCTGCGAGACATGCTTGATCGCTGTGCTGGTCTTCTTCAACGGCGACGGCGAGGTGCTGTACCGCAGAGTCATGCGGCGAGTGTCGGATGGACCAGGAGTGAGATGCTGGACGTCGGAATCCTCGTTATCGTAGAGGGACGCGGCGGCGCTGGACGGGCCGGCGAGGGACGAGGATGCGTCGGTGTCGGCTGGCGGGGTGCCATATCGCAGGGAAGCGGACGCAGCAGCTCTCCAGGGGTCTGCTTGCTCGTTGAATGGGTCGTCCATATTGTTACTAGTATAAGACCCCCAGCTGTTGCGTTTGCGGGTTGGGGACGGTTGGAGGGAGCGGGAGGGAGACGAGGGGATGTGGATGGCGGACGAGCTGTGTCCGTGCACCCTCATCGAACACAAAGAAAATAAAAAGAAAGCGGAGAAGAAGAAAGAGAGTGGGGGAGAAGCCGCAACTGATCGGTATAGCAACCGCGTGATCCGTGATCGACTTCCGTTTACTGCAAACTCTATCTGCGTCTGTGCGTTCATGTACTGTTCTCCCTCTGCTCATTCACAATATTTCTCCCCGCAGATCATTAATATTCATGTCGGTCCTCGCTTCTCGGTGACGTACGTGTGGTGCATTCTTGCGAGTGTCGTTATCTCGATAGACCGTGAGCGCCCGTGAGCGCTATGCGATTGACATAGGTACGTTGTTCGAATCAGATGGACCAGATAAAAGCAGGATGCGTTCAACGTAGAAGGCGAGTGAAGCCCAGGCAGCCCCCAAGCTGAGAACTTCGAAGGTCACTGATATTGCGAACATCCCAATATGAATATTTTTTATTAACCACGCGAAGGTCCTCAAAGATCAACGTTGGCAATTGAAATGCGGATCTACTACATAGACGGCGTCTGGCACCTCACACTGCATACGCAGATCTATCTAATCGAGACAATGCGCTGATCTCCGAGTCTCAGATGAAACGTTGACCAAACCCCATGGCCTGCTGCTCCACATTGTTTGTTTAGACTGAATTATCTCTTCTGCAACAGTGCCTCCTCGTCGCGTCCTGAAATCTAATCGGTCCTGAAAGCTGATACGATACCGCTCCAGTCGACTTTGAAGTCCTGCACCGTTCCGGGCTCGAGTTTTCCGCCCCAGCATACTTACATTCGGACCAGTCCCCACGAAACTTCCCTTCGGGATTTCGGTGGGCGCTTCTGCTTCATGTTTGAACGCAACCGAGTGCAGAGGCGTCCGTACTACGCACCTAAGTCGGTTCCGTTCCCGTCGCCGCCGCTGCCTCGCTTCAAACTTCAAAGTCTTTACCTTCAAGCTTCAAGCTTCAACCTAAAATCCCCCCAAACCAGAATAGACCTCGTCGCGTTTTCATTCCTGGCACGTACTCATCTCCTCTCCCCGACACTGTACTCACGCGTCTCTGATTTCTCCTGTAAGTAGCAGGTGCGCATCCCGAGATGCCCGACTATGTAGGTTGAACATCTCACTTGCAACCTGATCCTCCAACTCAGCAGCTGTATTCCAGTGTCTACGTCACCCCGGGCGTCTCAAAGCGCCGCTCAGCCACCCCCACACCCTGCCCGAACGCGGAGTAAGTCTAAGCTCTTCGTCTTTGTCTGATCGACCCCAGGGTGAACTTGAATCCCATTGGAGGGACGAGTCCACGTTTGTTGCGAGTATTTATCTATCGTGCTGATCAATTAAACGACCGCCTCATCGCCGTCCTTAAACTCAACTCTTATAAGATTATTTGAATTTCCTCTTGAACCCATTCTCGTATTTCCCTCAACCCGTTATCGTATTCGACGGCGTCGGACGCCGTTACCACCGACATAATCGACACTAAGTACTAGTAGCTATAGCAAAACACAATTTTAATTCGGATTACTTATCACTGTCCGTCGGGTCTCTTCCAAAGCTGCCTTCAACATACATACATACGTAGTTCACCATCTCCGCCTCCGCAATCAATATTACAGTACTGATCTCCTTCGCATTCCAGTATCACCGAGAAAATAATCACAGCAAGTGGTGTTCGAAAACAATCACAACAAGTGGTGTTCGAAAATAATCACAGCACGCGGCGTCACAGTTCGACGTAGCAGCTGCAGTTGGTTGGGATTACATATCCCACTTCGATAAGTAATTGAGTATAATCCCACTCAGTGTAATAGTAAGTCGTATACTGCAAGTAAGTCGTTGATAAGTAAGCAAGTCATCCAGAAAGCGCTCAGTAGTAAGTAAGTAGTGAGTCGTTCTCAAGTTTCGTTTCGTTGGTTCCGCTTTCCATGAGCCCCGTGCCCCGAGGCTACCAGCGCGCAGATGGGATGGACTCGCTGCGCTGCAAGTACAACCGCACGTTGGCCGCCGGCGGTTTTTTCCTGGAAAAAATGTGTCAGATTGGCTTCCAAGTTGAAGATAAGACGAAAATTAAAGAGGAGACATACCTGCGAGTTCAGCCCGCTCGAGGAACGCGATACATCGTGTGATCGATGTTGCTGAGGTGTAATCGATGGTTCTGAGGTGGGCCGAGATGTTTTCGAAGTGGGCCGAGATGCCCGAGTCCTCACGACACGAAATTCAACCAGACAATTTGGAGGAGTAGCAGTACTGCTGAGTTGACGTTAGTTAGCGGTTGGTACGACTTTTGAAGTGAAATTGAACGTACTAAACACGGGTCGGAACCAAAGGTGGGACTCGGTTGATTTCCCAGGTACAACTTCCGATTTCAGCATTAGGAACGAGCGAAGACCTGCAAATGATATGAGAGTTAGTACAAAGTTAGGTCAATACAGATATAACTCACGAAGGGAACGATAAGGATATCTGGATTGAATTAAATTTGATTTCCTGGTCGGTCGAAGTAGACCTTCGGTGCTGGAGGCGACATTCCGAGAATGCAACATAGAAATCTTGAAGCTGCAACGACGTCTTGGTCAATTGTGAATTTCTGAGTTGAAGTTGAATGGAAGTCCTGAGCTGAAGTTTTGAATTTGAATTTTAGAAGGGATAGGAGATGGCCCCGGGCCACGGAACGGTAAACTCACGTCGAAAAGTTGCAACCGAAACGTTCAAGCCCTCACGATGCCGGAGATGGTGGCGAGATGGTTCCGAGTATTTGTATGCCATTCTTGAAGATACAACCAGGCCTTCCTCGACGTTGAAACTCTGAATTCAAATGTTAGTATTCGAGATGAATCAAGATGAAAAACATTAGATATGTAGCGCACATCCATCCAGTCATCCGAACATTCACAATACCATTAGATTGGCAGTGTGAGGATAGACTGAAGCGAAAAGATAAGTGTACATTGCGAGTGGTTGATAATAAATATTTCGTTGCTTACCTGGTGTATTTCGGGTTCGAAGACCGGTTGGGCCCGGTGGAGGCTGAAGGGATGGATCTATTCAAAGACAAGTCAGCAAATAGAAAACTAATCAACGCGCGGACATACCTTAATCATTCCAGCCATACTCTCGGCGTTCTGACCCCACGGACTTCGAGCAAAGCCTTGGCCTACGGTCAGATCAGTAAAATGAAAGTAAGTTGTGGAGATGAACGCACCTCGGGTTCAATTTGTAGGAAACCGACGCGAGCAATGGACTCGACCTAGCATAGAATGTAATCTGAGTTGATAGTTGGTTGAATAGTTTAGGCTGAATTGGACGTACCTGAGTGATGTGCAACCCACGATTGAAACCAGCCTTCAAATTTGGACTGAATGCGCCGATAGACAGAGAAAAAACCGATAGAACTGCGAGACAAGTCAGTCAACGAATGCCTTAGGCAATAAATAAAGATCCATACCTTCGGTGTAGGCGGTATATTTCTTGCGCGTGAAGCGATTAAAAGAGCGGCATCCCGAAACGCGCAAAATCTAGAGTAAAACTGAGTCAGCATAACCGGATTCAGGCAAAATTACCAGTCAAATCACCTTCTAAGACCAGATTCAGCTTGAATCGAGGACAATTTGAGCGTTTTGAGCTCCCCGGATAGAATTTATGGCTTGAAAGAGCAAAAATCGAGTCCATATTGAAGCTGAAGTTGTTGGGTGATTTGGCGTTGTTGTGACATGAACGAGTTTGCAGATGCGGAAACCTAGGAGAAATATGTAAGCATTGATTTACGGCGGTTGGATGGATACCCACTTCGAAGCAAAGATTTCAAATCGGCTTCAAAGATGGCGTTAGGCCGGGACACGAGTGAGATATGAGCACAATCTTACCAGCAAAGGTAACGAGATAAGATATACGTCGATAGAGCTGGTCTGGGGCGTTCAAGTCCGTGCCGGTGGTGGATGTAAGAAGGAAAGCGGAGTTTTGATGGGACGTGGGAATCTCGGCGTGTAATGCCGAACGGTCGCCCGAGATGGCCGAACAGCAGTTCGCGAGCATGACTCGCCAGGGATGGGTCGTCCTATGGCGCGGTGGGGAAAAGGGCAGGAGGAGGGTGAAGACGGATTTGGGGCAGAGAGTGGCCCATCATGGTAAGGGCCGAGGCCATAGGATAACGAGAAGAAATGTGGGGGGGGGGATTAGACGCTGCTGGAAAAAGGTGAGGGATGAGGCACTGACTTTATACATTTGGGTTCCGGGCCGTCAGATAAGAGGATATGACGAGTTATCCGTGTATCCGTCGGGTTATGCAGGCGCAGAATTGGTCAGTTGGGCAGAATGCCGGAAATCCGACATATGTGGACGAGGCGATGGGGCCGCCGTGAGAGCCAGCGGAGGAAGCGGATACACGGATAGAAAGTCTGAGAGCAATCTCGGACATGAAATAAGCCGAGGTCTTTGAGATCTCGGTTACTATATTGGGACTTATGTTCGACATTTTGTGTCGAACTTTGGGACTTGAATAGAGCCGCTGGGCGCCCCGTAAGCGGGAGATAATCCAGTTGAGAATTAATATACTCACTTGGGGGAAATAGTTGAGGAACGGACACACAGAGGATGAGCGGGGAAGGGTGCCGGCTGCCTGTGTAATGGGAGATTATTCGTAAATGCGTGAAAACGTGCGAGCGGCAGCGAAGAACCGCATGGGAGATCCGACACATAGTTTCCATCAAATGCGTGTCACTTTATCCACCCGAAGTCCGCCGGTGCCCGTCCTATGTGCGAATCGCGCCGTTTGACAAAAGCATGAATCCCAGCGTATGCAGGCGTATGAGTGCTCCAAAGCTTTGCGAGCGCAAAGTTGAAATAAATTCAAGTTTTGTCAATCTGTGATTTTGGGGGAGGAGCTTCAGGGACGGAGGAACAGCCGAGGTAACGCGGAAACGTACCAAGGCAGTTCTAATCGCATTTCTCCGCCGATCGCTCCAGAAATCCGGGCAGGGGCTGTTCGTTTCCATTGAAACAGATCCGCATCATATGGCGTGATGCGGCGTCGGCAAAGGGCTTCTGGACCCCATTTTTCCGACAATGCGTGCAAACGCATTTGCCGACGTTCCGTCGTCCCTGTGGCTACGATAAGCTCCAGATGGGTCGGGCCAATGCTCAACTTAAGTTGAGCAACTTTTTGGGTGCAGGGAGCCAGAGGGAGAGGAGGGGCAGCGACCGGACATGACGATCAAGAGCAAATTTGGGGCCTTCCTAATAGGGAACGCGAGGACGAGTTTGACGAAAACGAACATGATCACGTGTGATCTTTTCCTTCTCACGATTTCAACAAACGATAATCCCGGGCCTGCGTAGGCCTGCATCATCTCGCGGTTTCTTGGCAAGTTCTCGGCGCTTTACGGACAACTCACCAGTCGCTTGGCGTACCAGTTTCTCCTATAACCTTTCCGTTTTTTTTCTGCGCAAAATTTCAAGAACCAAATCAAATTTTTCTGAATTTGGGCCGCTTGGGTTTGAAAATGCCACTGTACTCCATACGGGCGTTCCGATTTGCCGAGAATTGCCTCTGAAGCACGCACTGCGAGACGGATTTTCCGCAACATCATACCTCGGTAAGATAAGATATGTTCCCGCTGCCGCGGTCCGCTGTGGTCCGCTGCCTCAACTTTTGCCAAGTGCACGGCCTCTTTCCCGGCCGTTTCCGGACTTCTTCTGTACGTTCCCCATCTCAACAAGGTGACAATCACAGGCCCGGTTCAGCTCCTCAAGAAAATTGATATCTCCGGATTCCTGAGGATTAACCTTGTTCCGCACACTTGCAGCGGCACAGTCCTGTGTTAAAAGCGCAAAAAAGTATACGTTTTTGCAAGCTCAGAAGTAGTGGCCGGCGGAGAGTCTTCACGGGCCTTGAAAAGGTTTTGCAATTACATATCGTAATGTTAACCGATATCACAGCATAGTTTCACCTTTTCACATATCACACTGCGGGAATCTCATGCCGCCGCAACTTGGCCGCAACTACTCCGCGAATCATAATGATCATATCCAAGGTACGGGGATGAATACCTTGACCTTGTGTAATTTTTCTATCCGTCTTGCCAGGCATTTTACTTGGTTTTGTAGGTCTTCTCAACTTTGCATAGGGAGTACATATTTTAACTTCAATCCAGCTCGTAGTTCAACAAAGCAGAAAATCAAGACGTGCGGCGTGCTGTGCCCGTCACCATCAGGCGTACGCAAGCATATCCCTAAGACGTAATTTTTTTGATATTCACATTCATCACGGACCCTGGTGTTACCGGTCCTGCACCGCAAATCTGGTTCCTGGAAACCGACACCCTTCCTTCTGTACCACCAGCATCCTGCAACTCCCGCACCTTTTCCGTTTGCGAAAACACGATGTATCGTGCTCCTGCAAGCAAGCTTGTGAGTTCACATCCTCAATTCAAACTGCACACCATTTTGACGCTCACCAGAGGTCCAGAGCCTTTTTTTTTCAGAACAAAAGCCGCCGGCAGGCAAACCCCACGCATCAACTGAATTGTGACATGTCCTGCTGCCCGTCACCGGATCCCCTGCCTTACGGAGCCGCCGCTCAGCGGCGGCCACACTGAATACACCATGATACACCATATATCGTGTTCCCGTGAACGGCCCAAAATCTCCGGTGAGCTCTCAGTTTTCATTCACAGCAGGACCATTTTTTGACGCTTTTTGCAGCCTTTTTTTGCAGGAAAAAAAGCCGCCGGCAGGCACAAACCGCCCACAAGTGCAATGGAACGTGTCTCTCAACACCTCCTAGCTTCCCGCGACTTCTTCTGAGCCCGCGAGGGCGCCGCGCAGCGGCGCCAACATCAATTACACCATATATCGTGTTCCCGCGAGCGCCCTAAAATCTCCGGTAAGCTCTCATTTTTACTTTATCTTTGGCGCATTTTCAGCGCTTTTCACAGCCTTTTTTTCGCTGGAAAAAAGCTGCCGGCAGGCACATACCGTCCTCCAGTGCAAGTTTTCGCTGCTGCCACCAGCCTCAGATCCCGGGCTCATTCTCGTATCCGGGAGGCGCCGCGCAGCGGTGCCGACAACGATTACACTATATATCGCGTTCCCGCTACCGACTTGAAAATTTACTGTACGCCCTCATTTTAGGATGCACTTGATAGCATGTTTGACGATCACGCAGCTCTTTTTATCGCCAGAAAAAAGCCGCCGGCAGGCACGCCCCATCACCGAGTGCAATCCAGCGCGACTGCGGGATCACCTACTCACGTCAGCGCCGCGCAGCGGCGCTCATAACGAAAACATGATACATTGACTTCCCACAAGCGACCCCAAACCTCTCATACACCAGCGGAGCCTGCCATCAAAATTCGATTTTCGGGCGTCCCGCGAACTCCATTACGCGTCCTTACCAGTGCGTCATCAATCTTGTTGTATTCCCACCACCGTTTGACGCGTTCTCACAGCTATCCGCTGCCTCCGTTCTTCCTATGCAAGCGGAGCCCCGCCAGCAAAATTCGATTTTTGGACGTCCCGCGAACTCCATTGCGGGTACCTACCAGTGATCTTGTTATGCACCTCCCGCCACCGTCTGACGCGTTTTCACGGCCATTCCAAGTTCGTCTGCGTGGTATGATTAACTTTGATCAACGTCGATTTTTTGGGATTTTTTTCTCCGCCTGCGGCGCGGGTTTGAGAGGGCTCGACATGGAGTAGAAAACATTTGCTCGGTGCGTCTTCATATTCGACGCGTTTTATGCTCATTTTGACGCGTTTTCTCGGTCAAAAAATCAATTTTTTCGCTGCAGTCATAATTAGTAACCACAGGGAATAATCTTGGTGTGTGCTCCCAAATCGACGCGTTCTTGGCCGTTCTGACGCGGTTTCAGGCTCAAATACCTCGAATTCTCCCCGCCGCAGGCGCATCTTTGGCAAGACGCGTCTCTTCGCAAGTCCATGGCAGGATGCAATTTTAGCGACTTTGCCAGCTTTGAATTTTCAAAAAATTTCCCGGAGGCGGCAAATCGAAGGGTTTCCGGTACGAGTCCAACGCAACTCCGTTGTACCCTTTCCCATCCCAATTCCCGTACTTACATTCACCTTCACCGTTTGTGTTCGTATCAACCTACTCTCACCAGCTACAAAATTCTAATACATACTAGCCTACTTTCCAGAAATTGCTGACTTCATCCCTCCAAACTTTACGACCAGTAATCAGTAGCCAGTAACCTACCTCCCTTTGTAACCCTAGTTTTAGACGCGTTTTCCTGGCACTTACACGTGTTGAAAATAAAAAAATCTCCCCGCGCGGCGTGCGTGACCAGACGCGTCGCGCTCGTGGGAGAGAATGTTTGTTGAATTCCACTTGGCGCGAAAAAGCTATAAGTAAAGGGCCAGGGCGGCGCGGAGCGTCTTGGCGCGGAACGTCTTAGCGCTGAACGGGTTAGCAGGGTTTTGGCGTAGAGAAAGCTACAGGACAGCTCTTCCTCTGCAATTTTGTCAGCAGTCTTTTCTTATACCATCTCGCGTCCTCTCCAAAAGGCACGCCGAACAGTCTACTCATCGTCGAGAACGAGCGGGTCGTCGGTCACAGCCATCAACGGCTTCTCCTCGTTCTCGACCGCATCTCGACCAGATCACCTCAAACTTCGATCAGCTATTCCCACAACCACTCTGCACAGGCGACGAGGGATCCGAGGGAGCAGTCACGGCAACGGGCTACTTATTGGTGCGCTCGAGTCAGTTTCACAAAAAAACAAATTATATTCAAAACGACTACTTTACATTCGTAATCAACTATCGCCCTCAAACTCGAACACACGCACTGCATCCCGCTCTGAATCTCCAACGCCTCCGTTGCCAACAAAAACGAGACCCAGAAGGCAACGATCGCGATGGCATCAATGCGCGAGTACGAGTGGCGGAGGTAGGGCGCGTTTCTGCGGGTCTGTGTGGTGGTGTGCGCGATGGAGAGGCGGAAGGGGAGGGAGAGGGTGTCGTTTGCGCCGACAGACGATGTTGCAGGCGTGGAGCCGACGTTGCCTGTGGAAGAGAATTTTTCGCTCCCGGGCGCAGGCGGAAGCGCAAACGCCGTCCGGAACGCAAACGAGGCAGACCGCTCGGGGTCAAATAAGAGCCCGGAGACGATGATGCGCGCGAACGCCTCGAGGGTGAAGACGACGAAGAGGGAGACGAGGGCGTAGTCCTCCCAGGCGTGGAAGTAGCCTGTGATGATTAGTGGTGGGTTTGCGAGAGTCAGAGTACGCGAAGACTGGATGGCGAGGATGACGGCGTTGAGGATGATGAGCAGCAGGATTATCGGCTCTGTCCAGGGATAGACCAGCACGTTGAAGCACGCAAGCCGCAAACCGTTCGTCGGGCCCAGGAAGCCGAGGGTGCGGCCGCGGAGGGGGAGCGGTGCGCCGAGTGCGAGGTCTGGCAGCGTGTCCTCGTCGTCTGGTGATAACGAGCCCTTGTCGTCTGGTAGACGCTCGCGACCCGCACCCATGTTGACGACGCGGATGCTCGCCCGACGCAAGTTCTGCGAGACATGCTTGATCGCTGTGCTGGTCTTCTTCAACGGCGACGGCGAGGTGCTGTACCGCAGAGTCATGCGGCGAGTGTCGGATGGACCAGGAGTGAGATGCTGGACGTCGGAATCCTCGTTATCGTAGAGGGACGCGGCGGCGCTGGACGGGCCGGCGAGGGACGAGGATGCGTCGGTGTCGGCTGGCGGGGTGCCATATCGCAGGGAAGCGGACGCAGCAGCTCTCCAGGGGTCTGCTTGCTCGTTGAATGGGTCGTCCATATTGTTACTAGTATAAGACCCCCAGCTGTTGCGTTTGCGGGTTGGGGACGGTTGGAGGGAGCGGGAGGGAGACGAGGGGATGTGGATGGCGGACGAGCTGTGTCCGTGCACCCTCATCGAACACAAAGAAAATAAAAAGAAAGCGGAGAAGAAGAAAGAGAGTGGGGGAGAAGCCGCAACTGATCGGTATAGCAACCGCGTGATCCGTGATCGACTTCCGTTTACTGCAAACTCTATCTGCGTCTGTGCGTTCATGTACTGTTCTCCCTCTGCTCATTCACAATATTTCTCCCCGCAGATCATTAATATTCATGTCGGTCCTCGCTTCTCGGTGACGTACGTGTGGTGCATTCTTGCGAGTGTCGTTATCTCGATAGACCGTGAGCGCCCGTGAGCGCTATGCGATTGACATAGGTACGTTGTTCGAATCAGATGGACCAGATAAAAGCAGGATGCGTTCAACGTAGAAGGCGAGTGAAGCCCAGGCAGCCCCCAAGCTGAGAACTTCGAAGGTCACTGATATTGCGAACATCCCAATATGAATATTTTTTATTAACCACGCGAAGGTCCTCAAAGATCAACGTTGGCAATTGAAATGCGGATCTACTACATAGACGGCGTCTGGCACCTCACACTGCATACGCAGATCTATCTAATCGAGACAATGCGCTGATCTCCGAGTCTCAGATGAAACGTTGACCAAACCCCATGGCCTGCTGCTCCACATTGTTTGTTTAGACTGAATTATCTCTTCTGCAACAGTGCCTCCTCGTCGCGTCCTGAAATCTAATCGGTCCTGAAAGCTGATACGATACCGCTCCAGTCGACTTTGAAGTCCTGCACCGTTCCGGGCTCGAGTTTTCCGCCCCAGCATACTTACATTCGGACCAGTCCCCACGAAACTTCCCTTCGGGATTTCGGTGGGCGCTTCTGCTTCATGTTTGAACGCAACCGAGTGCAGAGGCGTCCGTACTACGCACCTAAGTCGGTTCCGTTCCCGTCGCCGCCGCTGCCTCGCTTCAAACTTCAAAGTCTTTACCTTCAAACTTCAAAGTCTTTACCTTCAAGCTTCAAGCTTCAACCTAAAATCCCCCCAAACCAGAATAGACCTCGTCGCGTTTTCATTCCTGGCACGTACTCATCTCCTCTCCCCGACACTGTACTCACGCGTCTCTGATTTCTCCTGTAAGTAGCAGGTGCGCATCCCGAGATGCCCGACTATGTAGGTTGAACATCTCACTTGCAACCTGATCCTCCAACTCAGCAGCTGTATTCCAGTGTCTACGTCACCCCGGGCGTCTCAAAGCGCCGCTCAGCCACCCCCACACCCTGCCCGAACGCGGAGTAAGTCTAAGCTCTTCGTCTTTGTCTGATCGACCCCAGGGTGAACTTGAATCCCATTGGAGGGACGAGTCCACGTTTGTTGCGAGTATTTATCTATCGTGCTGATCAATTAAACGACCGCCTCATCGCCGTCCTTAAACTCAACTCTTATAAGATTATTTGAATTTCCTCTTGAACCCATTCTCGTATTTCCCTCAACCCGTTATCGTATTCGACGGCGTCGGACGCCGTTACCACCGACATAATCGACACTAAGTACTAGTAGCTATAGCAAAACACAATTTTAATTCGGATTACTTATCACTGTCCGTCGGGTCTCTTCCAAAGCTGCCTTCAACATACATACATACGTAGTTCACCATCTCCGCCTCCGCAATCAATATTACAGTACTGATCTCCTTCGCATTCCAGTATGACCGAGAAAATAATCACAGCGGGTGGTGTTCGAAAACAATCACAGCAAGTGGTGTTCGAAAACAATCACAGCAGGAGGCGTTAACGTTACAGTTCGCCGCGGCAGCAGTTGGCTGGCTGGTTGGTTGGGATTATCCCACTTGAATCGATAAGTAATTAAGTATAATCCCACTCAGTGTAATAGTAAGTCGTATACTGCAAGTAAGTCGTTACTAAGTAAGCTAAGTCATCCAGAAAGCGCTCAGTAGTAAGTCGTAAGTCGTTCTCGAGCTTTCGTTTCGTTATTCTAGATTTGGATTTGGATCAATATTAATATTCGCGCTCGCTCACGCGAGTGGATAAACCAAACCAGCCGGCTTTAATCGGGACACGTAAATTCTCTGAGAGACACCTAAATTTTCCGAGCTTGACTCAGGCTGCTTGCAATTGCTGTTGCGACTCGATCATGACAAGGTCAAGGCAGAAAAAAAGAAAGAAAGTCGTGAGTTGTGAATGTGGGCGTACATACATAGGAAAACTCGTCCCGAAGACGGTACGCATTAAATTGATATACCCCGTGTCAATATGTAGCCCGGTCTCTGGTGGCAGTTCGATTCTGAAAGAATATGAAATGCGTTGGAATGAAAGGAAAACGCGTTGGAAAGCGCTCATAAGTAAGGCGGGTGAGAAAAGGAAAAGGACTTAGGAAAGAGATGTTACATACATACCTGCAAGCAAGGTCAATGTTGAACCCGTTCAAGCGGGTTGAACGCGGCTCGCGAGACAGTTTGGGGTGCACGCAGAACACCGCAGCGGATGTACCATGCAGGGGCAGGGGAATAAATAAGTCGCATTGAAAGGAAGCGTAGCTAGGCTGTTGAAAAGAACGCGTCAGACCAGACTGGTTCTACAGTCAAAGTGCAGCCGGCTCCGGAGGAGGGGGATACCTGCGATACCTCAGAGTTTAGCCTGTTGGCGGGAACGCGATACATGGTTATTCAATGAGTCGCGCAGCTCCCAGACGAACAGCGCGCGGATGGACAAGTTGCATTGCAAGACGGCGGTTTTTCTTGGTAAAAAAGCACGTCAGGTTGGCTTCAATTCTAATTGAAGATAAGTAAGATGAAAATGGACGGCAAGATAAGATGAAGCTTTAAAGAGAATATGCACAGTGCTGAGTCGATATCTTGTTATCCTCAGCGAATAGGACGAGTGTGAGCGCCCCAGTCTTCTGCAAACTAAAAGGAAATGCAAGTGGTAAATATGTATCGAAGTTCGAAACTTATTAAGTGATAGATAATCGAACACTACTCTTCCTCTTCGTCAGCGAACGCCTCCCAAACAAACGAGGACTTGGTGTAAAAGTCAATCAAAGGTGTGTCGAACTCGATCTTTGCGATGTTCGGAAAGGCCGTGATATAGGAATCTTTGGACACTGCGCGCTTTCCGGTGATGCACACCTTTTGGAGCTTGCACCCGGATTTTTGGATGAAGAGCGCGAGTCCTTGAATGGGGTCCGGCGTAAGGAAATTGTCCGGGACTTGGAGCTTGCGGAGAGCAGGAACGATCAAGGTGTCGAGATATTGTGTCGCCGGCTCCTCGTCTATGGTACTGTGCTGCAGCAGAACCAAAGACTCCAAGCAAGCAAGTCTTATGTCCCGTTCGCGCTCCGGCTCCTCGTCGTCGTAAACGAGGGTGACCAACGTTAAATGAACAAGGTTTGTAGTTTGTTCCAAAACGGGGGTACATTCGCTTGGCATTTTTGCCACCAACGTGAGGGAGGTCAATTGCGCCCAGGGCAAAAAGTTGTGGGGGTAGGGAAAGTCCCAAAGCGTCGCCCTGCACAGACGGGGAGCGTCCCGAACCACAAAAGGGTCAATCTCATAGGTATCGACTTTGAATTGGAGGTCGCGCAGGAGGGGCATCGGTCCATCGATGATATGAAATTGAGATTGAGCGATTTCGAATGAGACGTGCTCCCATCGTGCGCAATGCGGGAGGACGGCAGCAAGAACGTCATTGCCAAGGGCTTGCATGTACTTGGACCCTAGTCTCGATTGAATGGACAGTGGCAAGCAGCGGGATCTGCTCAACCAAGCCTCAAGGACGTCAACCGTTCCGTGTCTGTGCATGTCGCGAAGTGATATTGCCCTCCAGAGCGCGGGGGTGGCGAGCGCAATTTCCCTCCACTCGTGGCATATGTGTGTCAACGTGGTCGGCGAGCGTTTTCCCATCAAGGGTGGGCATGCGGGATATACGGGGAGGAAGTGCCGGAAGATCTCGGAAACCATTTCGGTCGGCAATGTCGACACTGGGTACACGTACGCGTCGAGGCGTTCCTGCACCGCGTTTTTCTTTTCTCGCAATGCACGAAGGGAGCACTTCAGATTCTGGATCTGTGCCTCAATGTCGGCAAGTTGGGCACGATCCGCTTCCAAGGTCGCGAGCATGATGTCGCTGGTAGTGTGTTGGTCCGAGTCGGAGCCGGGAGTTATCTGTTAAAACTTAACGTTGGTGGCAATTACGGAGCTACAAGTCAAAAGTGAGAACGATGAGAAAACATCAACTTTGACCCACATTGTAAACTATTTAAACCGGCTTCTTTCAAGTTGGACGAGGCGCAGAGTATCTGATGATGGAGGCAGGAAGGGAGAAAGGTTCGGCAGAAACCGATCAAATCAAAGTGGCGGTGCAACCCTCACCAACAATTCTGCCCTCTTTTAAGTTATGCGACTGCAGGTTCCATGGTGCGCTTCAAGATACCCCATCGAATGATTTTGAATGTTTCTTCTCTAAGAATCGTTCGTTTCTCGCCGAACTCACACTGATCCTTGACTCGTGCCTATCAAACCCTCAAGCGTCCTTGAGTCGTCCTTGACAAGTCCTTGAATAGACAAAAGATCGGGACCGCACTGACAGAAGGTATCCAAGAGCAACTCCTAACTCTTTTGAAGCCACCCAACGCCCAGTTCACCTCACTTCATCCCTAGCACTTGCGACTGCGGGACTGCGGCGAGTCCACGATATCAAGAATGCAGTGCCCGCCACCGTAAGGTATCGGACTCGCCGTAAGGTCGCGGACGCGTTTGAAACATCGTTCAAGATTGACAGACCATCGTATAGACAACACGGGTCATGGGAATCACCTCCTACTGCGGAGTACGAGATCAAAGTTTTGGTGGCCCGTATAAGAACTCCCGAAAATTAGCGTCAAGAACCATCCCACCTTCTTCAACCGCCGATTGTTTAGCTTCACTTCTTCCTGCTTGCTTCCCTTCTATATCTTCGACCATGGTTCAAGTAAAATGCATGGGTCAGTCGACTGCGCGATATTCTTCCTGCAACCCCTAATTATAACCAGCCGCTTGCAGATCCGCGAGAGAATGAGAACTATAGCTTCCTCTACTGCCCCTCTTTCCCTGCGGCCGTGATCTTCTCCGTCCTTTTCGCCGTGACCACTGTCGCCCACATTGTCCAAGCCATCCACTATCGCAAGTCATTCTGCTGGGTCATCATCATGGCAGGCATATGGGAAACCGCCGGCCTCGTCCTGCGCGTCCTCTCAGTGTTAAATACCACCTCCCTCACGTACGGGATCCCCTCGCAACTTCTCATCCTCCTCGCTCCGCTCTGGATAAACGCCTTCCTATACGTTCTCATGAGTCGCTTCGTGTACTTTTTCATCCCCGAGAAAAAGGTCGCTGGCATCAGCGCACAGCGCCTGTCTCTCTGCTTCGTTCTGCTCGACATCAGGTACGTGCATCGTCGATTAAATCGTGTTATCGTATACTAACGTTTGTTTAGCGCCTTCGCCATGCAGGCTATCGGCGGCTCGTCCATGAACAGCAAGGTGCCGAGTGATGTGCTCCGCGGGATCCACATCTACATGGGCGGCATCGGCCTACAGCAGTTCTTCGTGCTCGGGTTTACCGCGCTCGTCATCCGCTTCCACTACCGCATGCTCCACATCGACGGCCCGACGGAGTGGAAGCGACCGCTGTACCTCATGTACGCCTCCCTCGGCCTCATCACGGTCTGTATCTTCCATTTTCTTGACAAGGCACTCACTTACTTGAACATACTTCCAGCTGCGCATTGTGTACCGCCTCATCGAATTCTCTTCAGGCGTATACTCCCCACTCACGATGCACGAAGCGCCCTTCTACTGCCTGGAGGCGCTCCCCATGGTTGTCGCGTTGTCGCTGTGGAACTTATGTCACCCCGGGCGAATTCTCGTCGGCCCTGACAGCGAGTTTCCCAAGAAGGTGAAGAAGTCGAAGAAGAGCGATGAGCAGTCCGAGAAGGAGCTGCGGTTGCTGCAGTCGCGATCGCCCAGCCCGCCGGTCTGAATGTGTCTCCGTTCTGGGAGGATTTGGGTTCGATTGATGGAATTGAATGGACTTGTACATTTATGGCCTTAGATATGGCTTTAGAAATTCGTTTCGTGTTGTTTTAATTAAATGCCTTTGTAAGATTGGGTGCGAACCAGGCAGAACGCGCAGGTGAACATGGTTCTCGCGATTGTGCAACCTAAACCTTTTACTAGCGGGTCCAAGGACAAGGTAAAAATGATACCTTCTTGCTTTTCATTCCAAGAAGAAACACAGTACCCTACTACCCCATGGTACCAATTACGCCGGCGCCTTGCGGCTTGCTTACGGCCGGCAATATTTCTTTTTTGAGGAGCCTTGATCGTGGAGAACCGGAACCGGAGCACCGCCACTTGATCCGCTTCTTGCTTCCTTCCACCACGCATTCGAGTGGGTGAATTCGCTTGAGCAAGGGTATATTTGACTGACCTCACATTTTTACCCAGCCTTCCCGGATGCGGATTGAGGCGAACATGCACAGTACACTGGCAGCAGATCGCGCAAAAATTGCAGATATCGAAGCGCAGATCCAGAATTTACGGAGCTCAATTCGCGCATTGCGAGTTGAGAAAGAAGTCCTGCAAAAAAGGCTCGACGCGTACACGTATCCAGTTCTGGCGCTCCCGAACGAAATGCTTGCCGAAATCTTCCGGCACTTCCTCCCCATCTACCCTTTCTGTCCACCATTAGTGGGCACACTCTCACCAATGACACTGACGCAAGTCTGCCAAAAGTGGAGGAATGTTGCGCTGTCCACTCCCGTTCTGTGGAGGGCAATATCGCTCAACGGTATGGTTCAAGATCACGAGGATGTGGTGGACGATCGGTGTGAAGGACAAATCAGTGTCCTGAAGGCGTGGTTGAGCAGGTCAGGTTGCCTCCCACTCTCCATACAAGCCCACGATTTCTGGTTCTGCGGCTTCCTTGCACCAGGGGCGCTTACTGCCCTGGTTCCGCACCGCGCACGCTGGGAGCACGTCACACTGGAAATGTTGCCATCACAGCTCAATTTGCTCGAAGACTCAATGCCTTGCCTTCGCCACCTCGAAATCTGGCTGGGAATGGGAAATCCATATCCTGCAAGCCTTCAAGATATGCCGCGCCTCCGTGCCGTCACGCTTTGGGATTTCTCGTACCCTCTCCACCTCCTCCCTTGGTCCCAGTTAACCTCGCTCACCTTGGTGGGTCAACCACACCATAAATGTACTCTCATCCTGAAGCAAACACCGAACCTCGTACACTGTATGTTGGTGTTGTTCGCATGGTCATTGGACGAGATCGAGATAGAGCCCGACACCCAGTTCCCCTTCTTGGAATCGTTGGTCTTGGTGCAGTTTACGAGTGATGAACACCCAGCGACAGGTTATCTGCAAACACTGATAGCTCCTCGCCTCCGCAGCCTTCAGCTTCCGGAGTCGTTCTTGGGCCCGGATCCCATTCACACGCTCACTGTGTTCATTAAAAAATCTGGATGCAAGCTAGAGGATGTGTACATCACTGGCGAGCGGTTGCTCTACGGAAGAACCTACCGTGATGCATTTCCCACGATCCTGGATTTTGCGTTTAACAGACGATGGATGGACTTTTATTCTGGTGAAGGAGAGCCAATTCAGGCGGGCTGGGGTATGGTCGACGCTGAACTACCGTCTTACCCCGATGACGAGTAGCATTATGTATTACAATGATCAGAGATCACTTTCGTTCAAGCTAACAAGGACCACTGATTTATTGTATAACGTCTGCTCTGCCAAGGTTCCCAAGTCGAAAAGGCTGTCAACAAAACTCGTTGCCGCGCCGTACGTGAATCTCTATGTTCCAACATTGTCTTTACGACCACGAAAGGGGCATAAAGTCCCGTCCCGCATTTCTAGACCAGTATCCCATTACCACCGGTCACGGCAGCTGAAATGATGCTGGTATGAAGTGCGCTAATGGGTCTTTCCGTGCCGCGGCTTCATCGTTGTCCAATCTCCATTGGACATCTCCGTACTATTTAGATTCCCTTGATAGATTGAAATGCGCGGGGTGTCAATGGACGAGTCCGACAGACTACTGTACAAAGGTATCTTTGTGCTTCATACATACTCAGCCAAGTTTCTTCACTTGCTGTGGCAAATAGGAAGTCGTGGTTGAAAATCCTATGTCGAGCAGCCTGCTGTGCGCCTGTGAATGAGCGAAGAGCTTGGTATATGCATGCACATAATATTTAAACTAATGGCCGATGTGCGAGTGATTTACATGGTCTAAAAACTTCTCTCAAGATTTTTCTTTTTTGAATTGAAAAAAAAATGTGTAGCTCAAGGACGGTCTACCTGACGGATCCAGAAGCTCCCCGCGCGAAGGTTCCTTCATACTTTTATAGGACACGGATTTGCCTCCTGGTGACGCGAAGAATTTAGTTGGTGCGTAAAGGATGTTTTTGGAAAGGGACTCACTCCGTGAGCCACTCGAAAGCTCCATGGCAGATACGTACGCGTATACATGATACGTACAGTATGATACAGGAAGGGAAAAATCTATCAGACAAGCCCATAGTTGCAGTGGCTAGGATTCTATCCTTTAAGTATTGAACGTCCGCCGGTAAGAGCCGAATTGAGAGTGGTTGATTTTTTCTCTTCCATCGTCGTTTCAACTGTTGCCAAGCAACAAAACTTTGCGGCCCACTAGTGGGCCGCAGGATTTTTTATTTGACCTGCAAGAACGTAATAAGTGCTTGGTTTTTATCGCCGAACAGCGCCCAGAATGTGTTGAACCCTATGTTGCAACTGACGCGAAACACAATAATTCGCTGATCTTCGCTGATTCGCCGCGCCAACCCGGACCCACGTCAGCATGTTTACGCCGAGGGTTGTGTAGCCGATAGCCGTTTTGGGAATTCCACTTTCTCTCCACCTCCACCTCCTCCCAAAATGAGCGCCGCGTCGTCCGAGCGCGACACCAAGAAGAATGGCGGTGGACTCAGAACGGCTGAGTCTGAATCAAAAGGAGTCCAGGGGGAGGGCGAGAAGGAGCAGCAGAAGGATGTGAAGGCCGGTGGGGGCAAAGCGGCGGGGCCAGCCGGAGGGTTCTTTGCCTGGGTAGGCCCAGCGGTGCGTACACGGCGGACGCTCAAAACGTGGGCGCGGTGTGTGCTGGTGGTCGCGGCGGCGATGGTGCTGCTCGTCGACCACGCGACGCTTACGACCATGGGGTGAGTTGTCGGTTTTTTATTCCCTTCACTCCATTTTATTACTTGGCTGACTTGGATCCATGCAGGCAGGCGGGATTCTTTGCTGCGTGAGTGTTCTTTCGAATTGTTCTCAACCAAACTTGGATAGATTGATGATGATTCTAATGACAGGATCGTTGCGGTCTTGCTTCCCCCGTCTCTCGCGCTCTCCGTATTCACCATCGCGAGCTTGACACTCATCATAGGTGCGTTTTCGAGTCACCCGCGCGGTGAATTCACAAGTCTGATGTGGATTTTACATGGCAGGGATGCTCCTCGGTTGGGCGTGGGGCGCCGCGTGCATGGCCGCCGGGCTGGCCGTCCAGGACAAGGCGCTGCTCGCCACACGCCAGGCCGCCGCCCAGCAAGGATTGGTGGCGGGAATCTCGCCGACGTTGCAGGTGCGCTGTTTTGCGTCAATTCCCCTTTCCTCTCTGCACTCTCTTTCCAACCACATAAAGTTCTCTCCCCCTGACTTAGTTATTTTAAATTTGCTTTGATTTCAATACAACCGCGACCAATGCTAATTCTAACCTCCCATCGACATAGATCCAATCCCTCATCTTCCACGGTTTCTTCCTCGACCCGCGCACCTCCGCAGTTTACGGCGCGCTCCTCTTCATCGGCACCTTCGGACTCGGCGCCCTCCGTGCGGCGGTGCCGAAGCTCGCATTGCTAAGTATCTTTGGGACGATCGTGGTGGATGTGTATTGTACGACAGGGCCACGTAAGTGATGATTTGCTTATCGTGTTCCGCGCTCTCGTGTTTCTCTTCACATATCGTGCTCTGGATTCCTACTCTCTTCCCGTTTCATCACCTTCTTTTCATCCGACCGAAATTGCGGGCCAATGCGACTTACTACTGTTACGCTCCGCAGTACTCCCTACGGCGCAATACACCGTCGCGAAGCAGTTCCTCATCCCGACATGCTACTACCTCGCCATCGCGCTCGCCTCGCTGATATTTGTGTTTCCGGAGAGCTTGAACCATATTTGGCTGTGAGTTGCCTCTCTGTTGTTTCTCAATTTCACTGTCGCTGTTCCGTTTTCAATTTTCCTCCCATTCTACTTGTCAATTTCAACATCACTGTTCGGTCCTCTCAATTCCATTTCTCGATTTTTCCTCTCAATTTGCTTCCTATTTTATTGTACAAACCTGTGGCCATTTGCTGCCCGTTCTCCATTTCGCTATCATATCATTATGCCGAGGGATCTTTGCTGACTACGGTCGCGCCCACAGGACGACGCTGGACCAGATGTTTTTTGGGGTGCGTTTCTCTTGCAATGGCATGGACGACCGCTGACCGTTGTATTCGATCCGACCCCATAAATTAAAATTAATCTCAACATCATCTAACCATCTGTTCGAAATTCAACCAAAATCCGACCATCCATTCGAATTCAACCCCGCTCTCTCACAATGTCGACGACTACACGGAAATCTCGGACAACAAACAACCAGCCCGCAGTCTCGATCCTATCACTACAAGCAACCACGCTCGGCACGCGCCCATCGGACCATGACGCGTGGGCGAAGGGGGCTGCGAAGGTCTCCGCCGCACGTGCAGGCCTTGCGGGCGGATTGGGTGTCCTCGCCGCGCAAATCGGGTTGATCGATCTCGAAGTGAGCGTCGGCCGCCTCGGCCCCGGGGACCTGAAGCGGCTCGCGCCTGAACTGAGGGCACTGGGCTTCCGTGCCTCGGGACTCATGGCGTTCCAGTCCGCCGTCACCGCCGGGAACGCGGACGATGCGCTTGCTTTGGCGGCGGCAGAGAAGGAACAGGCGGATGGGAAGACCGAAAATGCTTCCTCTCCAGCGAACACCAGCGAAAAACCCACACCGCTCTCCACGCCCAAACTCTCCTCCAAAAACACACAGCACACGCGCTTCGCCATCCGCCGCCGGCGCATCCACGCGCGCGAGGCACGCCACGGACACACCCTCGACGAGCTCGTGCCCATTCTCTCATCCGCCTCCGCCCCTCTCCGCGCCGCTTCTTCCAGCGGGATGGAGGTGTTGCGGGCGTGGTTCTTGGGGTGCAACACGGGGCGGTGGACGGGGTTTTTCTTCGGAAGCGGGAAAAATAAAGCGAATGTGGAGGAACGCCAGGCGGGCTTAGCGAAGGCACGGGACGATCTTGGCGCGGCGCTGGAGGCGTTCCGCAAGGTGGAACGGGTCAAACTGATCGCGCCGTTTGAGCGCTTTTTTGATAAAGAGACGGGGAGGCTGGTGGAGAGCATTGGAAGGTGGAGGGACGATCCGGAGATGTTTGCCGTCAGGTGGGTGGTTGTTCTCCTTGTGCGCGACCGGATTCCATTTTTTATTTATTTCGCGGGACGGGAGCGCTGACGGATCGACGCACAGATCACTGTTCATCTGCTTCGTCTTCTGCGACTCTCTCGACGCGTTCGCTGCGCGGTTGCACCGTATCCTCGTGCTGGTGGCAGATCTGGACAAACGGCGAACAGCGCCGCGGATATGGATGCCCTCGGGATTCGGGAAGATTGGCAGCAAAATTATCAGTCGAGAGGCAGTCACGGTTAGTTTTTCGTGTAGACTTCCTTTCAGTCAGCATTTTCTTTTGGGTTTGATCGCTGACCGCTCACTTTTTACTGAAGGTCGACACGCAGCCGCTGGCAATGGGCACGGCGAGCGATCCCACTAAGTTCGAGGAGCCCAGTCGTGATTCCATTGATGGGGATGGAGAGACGGAGACCGCGGTGGACCCAAGGGAGGAGAAAGAAGAGGCGGCCGTTCCGGGTGAGTTCTGTTGTTTCCTTAATTGGTTGATTTACTCATTTATTCATCATCATTTGTTTGATTCGAATATCTGCAGCCCGCAATCCCGATGCGCGCCCGCCCACCTCTGCGCTGGGGCGCTTGTTCGTAGCTCTCGGCGCGTGTATGCGCTTTTTTAAATCCCCGAACGGGATCTTCGCGCTCCGGCACGCGGTCGTGTCGGTTGCGCTCTGGATACCCGCGGTCGTGCCAAGCACGGCGTGGTTCTACTATGATAATAAAGGTATGTGGGCGCTCATCATGGCGCAGATGGGGCTCGCAACATTCGCCGGCGACCAGCTATTTGGGCTCGCCACCCGCCTTGTGGGCACAGGCGCGGGGCTGCTCAACGGAATGGTCGTGTGGTACATTGCTGCACCGGGCAAGGCGAATGGAAATGCGTATGCGGTGGTTGTCGTCACGGTGCGTTTTTACGCATTGCCCTATTGCTCAATATGAAGCTTATATCGACGACGGAAAGGCGGTGTTCGTTGCGCCGTTCATGTTGGCGCGGATTGCATCCCCGCCGGCGCAGATGATGTTTTGGACGATGGTTGGTGTTACGACAGTGTTTGTTGTCGGGTATTCGTGGCTCGATACGCACTTCGCGCTCATATCGAATGCGGGTGTTGGAATTACCGTTGGGTGGAAGCGCGCGTGCGTCCTGCACCCATTCTTCCTTTAACGAATCCTGATGGACTACACCTCTTTCCAGGGTGCTCGTGATCATTGGATTTACTGCCGGGGTATAGTGTTTAACTTCTTACAGCAGGACGCAGGCTGATTATCTCACCTCGCAGGGTATCGTGATGATGTTCCCTCGCCCGACGTCTTCGCGCGTCCTCGTACGCCGCACGCTCGCCGCGACCCTGCAGGAACTTGGCAGCATCTTCGGGCAGGAGGTCGAGGCGTTCCTTGCCGAGGAGGCGCGCGCGCGCTCGGGGCACTTCGAGCAAGAAACGATCGACTTCATGGACACGGCCGCGGGGGATGTGAGTGCGGAGAAGGTCTCGCCCAAGGAGCGCAGAGTGCGTAAGGTTGCGCAGAGGGTTATGACTGTTTTCGTATGTTGTTTCTTCACTCTCATCGAAGAGGGGATAGGCTGATGTTGTGTAGGAACGCCTGCAGGGATTGGCGCCGTCGCTGCAGACGGGGAGATGGGAGCCGCAAGTACAGTTAGTCGCTGTCCTGATTCTTACATGGGGCGTACTGATGGTTATCCAGAGGGCTGTGGCCCCATGAGCAATATGAGCTTCTTCATGCTAAAGAGTAGTTGAATTTCGTTCCTTCCATTTTGTGTGACTGACTGTAATACTAGGACGAAGTTGATCACTTCAATAGCACTCCTCGCCGGCGCATTCTCAAAACTGAATACCAAGTGGTGCAGCATCCTCGTCCATCGGGTCCGTCCTGTTTACTCTTCCTTTCTTCCCTCTATTTTCTAACTCATAATAACCTATCTCAGACTCCATTCCTGAACCCCAACCTTGTGAGTGCAACAGTCAGGTGCGGAAGAGACATGGACTAAGTTCAATCTTCAACCACCCAGCTATCCGACATCTTCTCCACTGTCGATATCCTCTCCCATGCACTGGAAGCGGGGCACCCTGTGCCCGCGTCCCTTCCTAATTTGCGCGAACGTTTGGTGTATCACGAGGCACTCGTGCGCTCCTTGGACCGCAATGCCTCCCGCAGCCAGCCCGCGCCATCAACAAATATCGCCCTGCCCCCTAAAAACACCCTCGACGCCGACGACACAGAAGACTCGGATTCTGAATCCAGCACCACCTCTGAATTCGTCGCCGGCAAGGTCGAAGGAGCGAGCATCGGATTCGAGGAGCTGTCCTTGAGCGTGCTGATGGTCGGTCCCGGTCTCAGTTCCACCTTCAACGATGTTGCTCAATCAATCATCTGCTCCAACAGGACGAGCAACTTCCCACGCATTCAACGGCAGTGATTGCCCTCGGTAGCATACTGACTGTGCGTTCCTTCTTTTCTTTATCGAGTCCAAGTGTGATTGAAATGCTGCTCTGTAGCTCATCGACGAAATCGGTGTGATCGTGCGCGAGCTGTGCGGTGAGACGACGTTCCGTGGCTTTGATGCACTGCACCACGAGTTTCTGAGGCGCGAAGAGGCGGCGATGGGCACGTTCGCGCAGCGATAGTAGCACCCGAGTACCCATTGGTTGTCTTGCGACAGTGTAACGGTCTTGTCTTTTATTTCGTTGTGTGCCAAGCAGAATACCATAATTCCTCACTCTACCTTGAAATGTGTGTGCTTGCCAGATTGAAATGCGTTCAACCAGGATCATGAGTTAAAACCCCAACTCGAACCCGTCATCTGTACCCCTCAAGTATGGCTCGCAGAAATCCCTAGCATCTACGTCGTCACCTAGCGCTAATCCATGACGGATAAGGTTCAAGTCTGACCGTGTCCGATAAAGATCCGAGCAGCACCATTTATACGAGAAGGTACGTGAACTATGGACCCGTGACTCAGTTTTTGCAGCTTTCTACCGGGGCGTGGGTTTATGTGATGGCACCCACCGTCCGGTGGCCGATACTGAATTGAACGCTCTAATGGACTTTCCTCCATGTGCTCAACGTTTCACAAAATTGGATGATACATGTATGCGAAACTTGGGTATATTCTTCGTCCAAACTGTTGATTTTGCGAATTTTGATTTTCTGGAACCCTGAACAAATCGATTTTCGAGTTGCAGGCGTCAAGGATTACAGCTGTCGGCCGATTCCCGATCAGGGTTCCGATAAAACCGAACCTCCCAATCACCAGAAAGGAAACTTTTTGAAGAAAAAACCTGGAGGCCAATAGCCCACCATGCTCTGGATATTGTGAATGACATGAGTAGTCTGAACCAGACACCTTCGTTCCCCGTGGGAACCGCTGCAAATTTTCATAAGAACCGAGAATACATCTTAGTGGTTTACATAATTCATGTTGGAAGATGTTCTTGTCAGATTTTTTCTAATTATTTTGCGACGACTTGAGTGACCCTGAGATCTCATTTAATGAGTCAACGACTCTCGTTTTGTAGTGTTGACTCGTTTCCGCTATTGAGTACACGGCTCCGAGTGTATCGATGGTTATCAACCAGTAATCAAGATTATTGAGTCCTCGGGTATACATCCGCGCCATAGAACTGGAAGCAGAATTGTCATTCTGGCATCCGCAAGGGATGGCACAGATGAGTAACCAACCTTATGTATTCCCTTTCTGATCGTTCCTCGCAAAGGTTTAAAAGGGGAGACCTGGAAGAAGAAGGACCAATTCACGATGGACTCCCAACTCACTCTTGTCACCCTTCCTCCAACAGTTTCTTTGGTCTTCAGTCATAACAGTCTGAAAAATGCGACAGTGTTCCTGGGATCTCGGCCTGTATATATCATATCCACAAATTCCCAAAACTCGGTCACGGAAATCCGAGGTGCAGAAACAGAAGAAGTACTTGTTCACATAGCGAGAAACAAACTACGTGCCGACACCATCGCCTTCCCTACCCTCAAGGCCGCTAAGGAAATGCGGCTCACTAAATGGCTCGGAAAGTGTCACCTGTCGGACGGCTCGTACGCTATCGTCCCAAACTCCATTTCAACCCGTCTCCCATGTCTGTTCTCATCCTCATTTTGAACACTTCTTTAGCTCCACGTATGCTATCGACACTGAGCAAGGGAAGTTTTTATTGAAAGCACACCCGGTTCACCGGCTCGCAGTACGTGGAAATTCCCTTCGGCTCATGTCGCCGTGCCTGAGTTTGCCCACAGTTGTTCTGCGAGAACGATCTTGAGACGCCCGTAGCACATTGGCAAAACCCACAGGAGACATCGGGCCCGATGCTTGTGATGCAGGCGGCGACATGGCGCTCGGAGGCGTGTCCGGAAATTATGGCGGCGTTCGTCGTCCGAGAGTTCAATATGCGGATGGCGGAGAAGGCGAGCCAGATAACCCTCGTTGCGGGATAATCAATCGGCATGTGTATAAGCTCTGAATCGAGACGGGAAGTAGACATATCTTCGAATTGAACCCACAGGATTGTTCTTGCATCCTAGCCAAGCTATATCTCCAACCGTGCCACTATCTAGCCGCCGACGTTTCATTACAATTTCTTGTCGATTTTATCTCCCCAGTCTTGCAAAAACCGCACCCGATTTCGTTCTGGTGCAGTCCAAAAGGCATATCTCACCAAATTATCGGAACGTAATCTGCGGTGCTATATGGTTGAACTACAAGGAAACTCTTGTCAACTAGTAATTAAAGGTATCATAGTACAACTTCGAGAGCGAATACAACTTAGATTGGTCCGGAACAGTTCGGACACCGTCTCGCCTGTCTCTTCAAGTATCATAACTTGCAAATAGGAATCAACGATAGCAGAGTCGAAACCAACATTTTCCTCCCAGTCAGGCGGCACCGATGTTTCATGCTGCATAACAGCATGGACAATGCGGCGAGCGAATACGACGTCGCGTGAGTTTCCCGTGATTCCAAGAGACGGAAGTGCAGCACTGCGAACGATGGGCTGTGAGGCAAGCCTTAGGAGGTCGTCGGGCATATCGTGACTTGGCGACAACACGGGAATCTCGTCAGTGTCCGGAGAGCTGGAGAGCCGAATGAGAGGATGTGTCATGGGGGTCCAGTAGCCATATTCGTGGAGGCAACCACTATGGTAGGAGCGTCGGCAGTGGGGACGAGGACACATGTGCATGACGTCTAACAATGCCATTTTATTGAGATCGTATGGCGAGGAACAGATGCAATCCATGGACTCTTGGAGGTGCACGGAAGTCTTCAATGCGTAAGGTTGTATTTCAGGTCGAAGAGAAGTTGTGTTGAGAAAGTAGCGCACGAAGATCTCCCCTTCACCGATTCGTACCTGATCAGGATCATCTTGACAGTATTTAATAAGGCGGTAGGGCCGACAAGCGGCACAGCCCGCTACCCGGTTTCTTATTTTCTCATTCTCATGATTATCTGATGTTCTCGATACCTTCAAGTCGCCTGCCGTGACTCCTTGTTCTCTAATTTTACGATGGATCGGTATGTGTACATCCGTGCAGTCAGGACTACTAGACAAGGGTGAGCCGTTATAGAACGGTAACCAGCGGTTCAACTCTGTATCACTCATCGTCCGGATGCTTGGAATTTCAACCGTAACGCCAACACGCGTAGATATTAGATGCTTTTTTTTTGGTTGAAATTCGGTAGAAGCAGTGATGGCGAAAAGTAGTCTCATTACCAGCCCTACATCAAAGTACTTGTGACATCTGTTTGCCTGTGTGAAACGAAGTAAAAAGTGCAAATGTACACGAGCGTGTTGATTGATGACGGAATGGAAATGTCTCGGATAATGGTCAACGGGGTTGTAGGAAAATTATATTGGAGGTGGGGGCACACTGGCATTGGTGGGTGTTACAGAAGCAATCAGACTTATCACCTGGAATTGGAGATCAGATGAGAAAACAAAGAAACAAACAAACTCACAATCTTGCTATAAAATAATTCACAGGCAGCCCAATCTGTGAAAGCTGGCTTTGGGTGGCATAGAGAACGACGAGGACGAACATGGGCTGTAAGAACTGAAACTGGACGCAAAGAGGGTAGGAGGTATACTGTTCTGAGGACGCCTAGGATCAGCAAGTATAGCTCCGTTTCAAGTTGCAGATCAATACAGTGAAATGAGTGGAATTGTGAATTTGAACATAAGTAAGCAGATTTACGTGTCAAGCCTGAGTCGGCTTCACATTCACTGAAGCCGAGTACTTATTGGCTGTGTGCAAATCGTTGATTAGACTCAAGCCTTGAATTTTGTGCATTGATGAAATATGCGGATTTTCGAATTGAGATGTATCCGTGTTAATCGGGTTTTGTAGGACCGCACGCTGAACAGAGTCACGGGTTGGTTAATTCTGAATCTGAGTTCGGTAGAGAGTGTTTGATAGCCTGAGTAGGAATTTAAGGAGTAAATCGAACCAAGACAGAGTGTGATTCGATTTGAATGGGCTTGAAGAGTACAATGCCAACCGAGAAGCAGCCAGAGGTGTTCAATCCCATAGATAAATCAGGCGAGAGCTTTCAAAATATGTCTTGTGCGCATACAATACAAGCCAGATGCAGGAACGAAGGCGGGAGCGAGACCAAGATAAATGTGAAACTGGGGGTAGAGTATCCGAGGAAGCGAGTAAGGTGAATGCCCATGTTAAAGAGTGGATGTGCATGTCACGGGTGAGGAGCAGATAGCGGAGGAGGAGTCTGTAAGTACTTAACAATGCAAGTGGATGGGTGTGGATAGGTAGTAAATTATGATGATGGCACCGGAGCTGAGAATGAACAGTAGAGTTGACCAAAATTTATTCAAGGAGAAAAAAAGTCCTATTGCAAAAAAGGGACGGCCTAGTCATGGTAGTTCGGAAGAAGTGGGATCGAACGCTGTGGAACATTCGAAAACAGAGAGTAAGCAGAAATGACAGACCATGAAACGTTTTGGCTGGAGAAATTTAGGCTTACGCAAAAACTGATGACAAAACTGTGATGGTCCGCCAAAACCTGTTTGATTGGGACATACATAAGAACCCGTACCTAAAGGTAGCGGGAATGACGGGAACCAGCGCTTAAGATGAATCATTCATTGAATTGCACAATGAAAATTCTACCACACACACCATTAAATGTCTGTGCCGATATCAGCTGTGAATGGTCGGAATACACCTTCTCATATTCTGAACAGTGCGATGATTGGCTGATGGGAAGACTGTCGGTAAGTCATAGGGCAATGGTAGAAGATGCCCACAATCCTTCAACTCGGATCTCCCTTGGATCATAGTACCAGTTTATTCGAACCCAAATGTCGGGTTTCAGAAGCTATTAAAATTGAATCGCGTACACTTCCTAAACTCGCATACGTACCTTATTATTGTGACCGCCCTGTTGAGTTCTTCCTCTGATAGCCAATATTTTGACATGCCACCACTCACTAGACGGAAGTTGCGTCCCAGGTTTCTGACCACTTGGGAGTACGGCTGCCCTGTGTACTACCGTATGAGGCTTGCCTGACAGGTTGATGTTGATGCCTACGTGTCTCTCAGCTTGAAGGTATGATTGCATCCATCCTTATCCTGTACTATTCGGGAAACTCAGAGAACGAGGCCATACAAAAGGAGGGGGGAATAGTAGACATACCGACAAAAGCACCGTAAGGTGTCATGCCTGCCCATTCATCTGGGCCGGGATATGATCCGCATATACCAGTACGGGCACTCTTTCGGCGGGCGGCGGGCATGTGGTGGTGGACGACGAGAGGCGTGTCGGATGAGCGGACCGCCTTTATAAAGAAGGATTGTGGGAATTTGGAAGGCCAGATCCCGTAATTACTCCGGTTGAGAACCACCACGCGCGTCCGTGGCAGACCTGTTGTTTTGCCCTTGCTGAAGCGAAAAAGAAACATAAACCCGATAGACCAGCCGGAAGGCAGGAGAGGTGTGTCGAATGCAAGGGAACGGGTAAACGTTTCAAATGACGCGCACGGCGGTTCGATTTCAACCATTCACGAATTGGACTGTCAGTGGTCGATCACAGAGGCCTAGTTGAACCGAAAATTTCAAAATGTCTTTGTGGACGGCTCACCCCGAGCAGTCTGCCATCGAAAACCGGCCAATGCACACTCAGCTTGAGCGGACATATCTTTACATGAGTGTTATAATTCTAAATAGAAGGATCTACATGACTGGCCGAGTGCATTTATAGAACATGCGGTCTGAGATTAAAAAACGGAAGATGGCACGCAGAGAGCATGCCAAAAGTCAGACAGAGAGTGGTGGGGTTCGCACATTGAGAAGAATGCGAGGCAAAGTCTCCTCGCATCGACCAAGGAAGAAGAATTGTGCAAACTCGTCATCCTCCGTCCGCTCGCTGTTGAATACGGCGACAGTGCCTCCGTTCTCCTTCACCTCGTGGGCGTACCCTCCAGCTGGATAAACCTTGAGTATCCAGATAAAATGAGCATTAGTGCATCAGTATAAAGCAGAGACGCCCAGGTAAGACGAACATACCGTAGATGACGTCCCGACGACGAGGCACAGATCAGCCTTGTCGACGAGAGCGTTGATCTCGCGGAGATGGTGCGGAATCTCGTCGAACCAGACTACTCCCGGCCGAAGGAGAGCTCCGCAGAGATCACAGTGCGGGAGCTGGTCGAGTGTGACCCTAGGGCGCAATTCTTCGGGGTCCGAAACCTCGTTATGCTCCGCGAATGCGGGACATAACGGATCCACGGTGTTGTGCGCACGGTGGCCGCACCCCGTGCAGATTGTATCTACCAAACGGCCGTGCATCTCCACAATATTTGGATTCGTGTTCGAATCTTGCGTTAGTGATGAACCCAGGGATGAAGCCTCGCCCGAATGCCGGCGTAAAACGTCCTGGTGCGCACGCGTGCTGAGAACGTCAACGTTCTGGGTGATGAGCGTGAACTGCGCGTGAGGGGCAACAGCAGAGAGATACGAGGGAAAGGCGAGGACAGCGAGCGCGTAGTGTGCCGCATTGGGAGACGCAGCTAGCGCGCTTTTCTCTTATTAACCATGAGTTGTTCAGCAGCAAAGAAAGGACGCGTTACATACGCGCGGCGCCGTTCATGATAGAACCTCCACACAAGTACAGGATCCCTCTCAAACGCCTGTTTTGTTGCAATTTTGGTGACGTCGTGCGTCTTCCAGAAACCTCCACCCGTACGGAACGTTGGAATCCCTGCAGGCAGCCAAGGTGGCATGATACTTGAGCGTCGGATGGGTACGGCATCGGACGGCTGCACCTGAAGCTGCGGAGAGTCCGGCGCCTACGATAGCAATGATGTTCTTGCTGGCCCGCAGGACGCGCTGGAATTCGACGGCGTCAGTCGAGGGTCTGGTCGGAGGCTGCATGATGGGAGTCAGGGAAAGGAGCGGCCACGTGCGCCACCCACAAGTGCCCACAATGTTTCTCCTTTTGGGTCCATTTGAACTCCGCTGGTATGTACTTCTGAAGCTAGGCACTGTACATGAGGGAATGTATGAATAAGCTCTACAAGGCAACGGATCTCTACAACTTATGTTTCAAAGTCGCTCAGTCAACTGCAGCCGGCAAGTAAGTACTTAGGCACGAGCTCAAATTTGTTGGAGCGTCTGTCTAAGAGAGACTAAGTACTTACTCATTGCGACAAGTCACGCTCGCGTGCGTGGACAACCAACTCGCTAAGTACAGCCTGCACCGCAATGACACTGACAAATCTTCTCCACCGTCGAGTCTTTTCGCCTGGATAACGCTCTTCATCCCACACCGCGACGCCCTCCGGTATCAGTTCCTCTCACCGAACTGTTTCGCACTCTCACCGGCATAAGGTACTTTCTATTTCCAATCGATTTCAATTTTCGAGTTGCTAAAAGTAATATTGCGGGTGAACCCCCCCGCTCATTCATCATCAAGATCTGCTATTCTCTGTCCCTCATACTCTCGAAGGTCTCCAAAAACAGATTCTCGAATAGAAAATGTTCTCAAGTCTCTTTTGGGCAAGCGGCTTCAGACTTTCTGAAGATCCGATATTTGCAGTTCCACGGGACGATGTACTGCCCAATTTGTCGGCAAGCAAATATAGTGTTACGCTGATGTTGGGATACTCTTCTTATCACACATCACTAATTGAGTGAGCCTGTATGTTTGACGAGGCCTTGCTGAGAGTGTTCTAGGATTGAGTCGATTGACATCCACCGATATGGCGGAGAGCAGGTACAGTTCATCCCGCACCACCTACATGTATGTATACTCGGTGAGCAATCGATGAGACGGTCTTTTTCAAACAGTATGGATATATCATTACCATGAGTATGTTATTTCACGGTCAGTTTTAGCTGGGGGATAGCTGGCAGTAGGCTGATAGCGAAGAGAAATTCCCGGAATGGCAATGCCGTTCGCATCAATTGATGTCAAACCTTCCTCCTGCGCCCACAATGGACGACGAGGAGAAGGGTAATTTCGCGAGGAAGGCAGGTAAGACCGTTTCATCCACCCTACTTTTTCGATACTGAACTCCAGTAGCCTCCGATCCGCGTCATGAAGCAGCTGCCACGAAGCTCTGGGCCGTGTATGTTTCGGAAGCGGAGAAATATGATAAAGGACTCCTGGAGAGCTGGAAGAGCGATATGCAGGGGCTTCTCATTTTCGTGCGTAGCCAGCTCTATCCACAAGTGCAAATCTGGGTAATACATGACATGACAGGCCGGTCTGTTCTCAGCGAGCTTGACAGCCTTTCTCATTGAAAGCTACAAGACGCTAACACCGGATCCCGCCGACAACACTGTACTGTTTCTGGCGCAGATATCACAACAGCTGGCTGCGTCGGCGAATGGAACCACGTTCAATATCCCCCCCTCTGTCCCATTCACCCCGCTAGCGAGTTCGGTGCTGTGCAATATCCTATGGTTCATCAGTCTGGGACTTGCCCTTACATCCGCTTTGATTGCAACACTCGTCGAGCAATGGGCGCGCGATTTCCTACACAGATCTGAAATACGCTCTGCTCCGGTTATTCGAGCACGGTGTTTCTCATTTTTGTACTACGGTCTCAAACGCTTCAAGATGCACGCACTCGTGGAAGTTATACCTATTCTCCTGCACGCGTCGCTCATACTCTTTTTTGCCGGTCTCGTCGCCTTCCTCATCCCTGTCAGCACCGCAGTCACTGCTCTGACAGGCCTTTTCCTTGTGATCGTCACTGGGGTGTACTCAGTCCTCACACTTCTTCCACTATATCATTTGGACTCGCCCTATCGAACACCCCTATCAGGGGCCGTTTGGCGTCTGCAAAAGAAATTGAGGTCCCTCTCCTCTCGCACTCATCGGAATGCGGAACCACAACGCAGAGATGAAAACGACAAAATTGTTGATTCCATCCTTCTCAAAGCCACGGAGCCATCCGAGGAACGCACCGCTCGGGACCACAAGGCTCTCATTTGGACTGTGAAGTCCTTGGCCGATAACACAGAGTTTGATCCATTCCTAGAAGCGCTTCCAGATGTGTTATGGAGCGACGAGGATAGGCGCTACGTATACGATGGCCATATTCTGGCCTTAGTTGCCCACCCCGAAATCCGACTATTCGATCGCATCAATGCCTTTCACTCCGACTGCTTTGGCGGCCACCTCGCTGAGAGCATTGCCAACCGTCGGAAAATATCTTGCTACAAGACGATATGGGCACTCGGTGGTTTATCTCTTCCTCCTGCACCGTTGGGTCAAGTTTTTCCCGACGCACGCGATGACTGGCTCCATTCGCGAGGTGATGAACAGGCTCACGAAGTTCGCCATTATAGAGTATCTGCCATAGCAATGAGCGAATGGGGAAGTTTTTGCGCATCCCAACCACTCTTCAATAAGACAGTGGAGCTCATAAACGAATGGAAATCACATACTATTGCCACGTCCCTGGTCCCAAACATCACCCCCCTCCAATCGGTTCTACAGAAACTCAGATATGCTTTTTGGCAGGATTTTGAGTTCAATCTGGCGTTGGAGAAGTTGGATCAAGAATTGTGTTCCGACCCACAAAGGCTCTCGACAATGATCGACTTTATTCTTGACAACTCAAGACCTGCGATTTTTGCCTTGCGTACTTTGAGCCATTATTTACAGCAAACACTGGAAATGCCGTCACCGCCATATCAGTTTAGGAACACAATTCGATGTCTTTCCCCACCGAGCTTTCATGTGTCACTTTCGGAAGGACTGCTTCAGACACTCCGGGAGAGTTTAGACCACTCCGCTGCTACAATACTGTCGCGCAAGGCCCAACCCGCGACCCGCGACAAAAGTAATGATTGGCAGCATGAAATTATTACAAGCTTGATGCAATTCTGGAATCCAGTGACCGAAGCATCCACTTTCCCTGAAACATTGATTCGGTATATGAATGCTTGTGAAAACTACCAGTGGTACAGCTTCTGCGGCACCTTTCATACAGGAACATGGTTATCTATTACGCCCACTATCATTCAAGGGCCCTACCGAGATCCTCATAATTCCGTGCGTTATGCGAATTTGGATGGCAATCAAACACCATTTGAGATGACCATGTTTTTCGTTTGGAACCTCCTGAGCACCGCTCCATTGCAACTTTCTTTACCTCAAACAAGTCAGCCCAGCCAAGAAAGCATAGAATCCATTCTTCGTGCTGTTACAGAAACAACATCCATCCCGACAAGCCCGTTGGTCATTGCTCTGTTGAAGGAGAGACTGTTGAGGATCATATATTCAAAATATTGGGAAATGTCCCCAGAGGACAGAAGGTTGCAATTCTGGCATCCGGTGCTCCCAGTGGATACGGCCGTTCAAGAGGTCGACCACATGTTGGGCATGGGCCAGCACCAATTCGGCGAACCAACTGGTCAATTTCCTATGTTCATCTCACAAAGATTTCAGGAGGGTCTGCTTCACACCGTTACAGAACTTCTTGAATCTTGTATTTCAGCTCAGGATCTATCACTAGTTGACGCCACATTGGACACAATCAGCTTTCGACCATCTCACCCTTTCCCTCCAACACAACAACTCCGGTTTGCCGTGTGCATTCAAAAGTTATTCAATAATTGGACCCATCGGAACATTAGCTCGCAAAAAATCCTACGCGAAATCCCTACCCTTTCATTATTTGGGGCATATGCCAAGCAGTATCTAAACATATTCATGGTGGGGAGCCCAGGAATCCCATGGTTAACCAATGCTCAAGCGCGGCAAATAATACAAGAAACACTTGCCTCATACCTGGCCCAACTATCAAACACTGAATACCCCGAATCTTTTCAACGTCTTGAAACCATAGTCTCCAATCTCGATGCTCTGCACCTCGAATCACAAGAAAAATAAACAGGGAACGATTCTAGAATGACTGGATTTTTCCACTCAATTGGGTTAATTGTCGTGTGCTGGGTGGGGTGGAGGAGGAAAAGAGAAGGGTTCAGTGGCAGACACAGATTGGCAGTGTCTTATATAACACGGTGTTCCTCCATAAACTCAAGTTTCTATAATTCTCCATCTCGACTTGAACTCTTGCCAAGTCACTGGCAGGTGACAAAGATATGAGTTGAACTTGTTAAGTCAAACCTAACAATACTCGTCAACCAGCATCGAAGATATTCCTGTCCAGACTCACTCACCATAGAACTTGCAACACCATTATGCTCCAGGGATGGGCGAGGGAGAAACATGTGTATGGCTGTAATACTGTAGCATTATTATTAGTTACACCACTTTGTGATTTTTGTTGGAAAAAGCACTATCAGGGGTAGAGTGTAGTACGTGCTGTCAACTTGTAAGGAAGTAACTCTTAATATGCACACACTGAGACTCTCGGCCACAGTGCATTCATTTCCTTTCCCCCAATTGGCTCACATCAAAAGAAAAGATCCCGAATCCATAGAGTTGAACCGTGGAAAACAAAATAATGATGGTATCATATCCGGCGGAAGTTCGGAGATCTGACCTCACAAAAGCAATGCTTCTCTTAAACAGTGAGGCAGTGTCTTCTTTTCAGAGCAACAAAGGTGGTATCTTCATTTTGGAACCGTGGGCTGTGCAGAAAGTTACATAAACGAATGGCGATGCATTTCTCTGGTGTAAAATTTGAGTGGTGAATATTTGAGATATCTTGAAGTTGTGCATCTTTCCAGTGAGATTACAGGTGGTAACTATTTCTAAAGTGATGTCTTTTTCCAGTTCTGTAGGTGGTGCAATTCTTGGGGAAACCGTAATAATAATGTATGGGCTATATAGTGTGCAATAATCCAGTGCCCACAGACAAAAAAACCCGCACAGCTTTTGAAAAAGACACAACTTAGGAATGCTGTTTTGACACAACTTTCTTCTATAATCTTTAACTTGGAACATACACAACTGGTTGGAAAGAACATAAATACTTTGCTTCATGGAACTGATTCATGGATCGACCCTATTCAGCCTGAAGTGAGATAGCTTGGATGACTCTGTGTGCATACAATGTTTTTTTTTTTTGTCTACTGAAGATGTTCTCTAGGTCCCAATTAATCTCCAACCCATTCACTGCGCCTCCAACCATAGTCAGATTGTCAGTGATACTGTTCTGAGTTGGGCATTGAACTCCCTGGAACAGACTTGATCTGCATATGGTCAGAAGAAGCCAGTAGTAGAGCATATTCGCAGCCCCCGTCGAGATTTCTGGAATCACTCGTAGCTTTTAAGCGAGATCGGTGACTGATGTGACTACAGCTTGGGCCCTTGAGTTCATTCGGGGCTTGGGATTCATGGGAAAAATGAGGGGCCATGACTTTGAGTTCTGTAAGTCTGGCCTTCAAGTGGCCCTCAAAAAAATGGGCCCGTAGGATGTATTTCCCAGTTTTGAGCCCAACATTTTACTCTCTGCCGCTGCCAAGCCGTCCACTTTTGCTGTCACCACTTTTCTGCAATCAGACATCACTTTTTTAATCAAACGTCTCGCTTAGGTGTTTTTGGTGGTTGCGAATATGCTCTAGTATGACTGTAAGCCCAGTTCAAGGGTCTCCTTCAGAGGGTTGAGTTCATTGAAGCATAAAAGACTTTGTTGGAAATTGGAAACATTGATCCCATCAGCCGCTGGTTTGACCATCAGTTTCTATTGATGGCACAGCAAGAGCGAGGCCAGATATGTATGGGCTGTGTGCCAGCCTTGCCATCTCAAAAATGTTCAGTCCTGCTCTGGTTTCAATGAAACTTGGCTCAGTCGATGGGAATTTGTTAGCCGGTTCGGATGATACCGCTTTCATAGCTGGCGAGACACATCTTCATTTTGGGTTCTCAGTGGCTGTATTTTATCGGAAGCTATCAGAGGCTTTCTCAGCCCTTCCTTTCACATCGCTGTCTTCTTTGCGAGCACCGCGCGCCTCAGCAGATAGAAAACTCTGAGCTAATAGCAAAAATTTGCTTGAACAATCTGTGTCAGTTTTCACGTGGGTTAAAAGATTTCCTTGTCCCATTTTGGGAAATTGCCGCCTTTTCTGCAGGCCTTTCACACTAGGAAGAAAGAGAATAAAGAAATGGCTGCAGAAAGAGCTACAGATTGCTAGAAACTCTGCGGCACATTTGCAGCAAAGGAAAATGTACAGCTTTCTATTAAGATGAATTTTGCAACAGATTTATCTACTCTTGTCATACCTTTTGTGGTATGTCAAGATAATTCTATATACGGTGTGTCAGCAGTTGTTGTTTATATTCCCAGGCTGCATATGTGCAGAATTACGAGCAAGCCGTGGGCTTTGCCCGTTACGATTGCAGCCCTGGTATGATCTTATCTTTGCTCTCCTCGTTTTCTTACTGATAATACTATCAATCGGGGTGATATGCAAAAAAAGGATTGATGGTGCTCGTACCTGCCCATATCTTGGCAGATTCTCTTCGGCATCTGGGCATGAGGTCCTGACAGCGAGAACCTGGGGGCACGAAGTCCCAAAGGATCTTGCACAGAATTGAGCTGGCAATCTGATCAAAATACTAGGAATCTGCAAAAAAAAAAAAAAGGTTTGATCTAGTGCTAACTCAAGATAACCTATTGCCCTCTGGGTGATACTCAGCCATATTTACAGAAAGCAGCTCTATCTCCTCATATTTTTGCGAGCTAGATTAGAGCCAAATTGAACTCGGAAATGAATTTTAACTTTCTTTTGCAGATCACCCGTCTTTTGCATATCACCCCGATTGATAGTACTGTCAACAGAGTGCATTCCAGATTTCACGGTCAGAATGACCCTTTGTAATGCTCTCGACAGACTCTATCAAAAACAGGCAGATGTTGTCACCACTTTGATCAGGACAGGTCTCGGATGTTCTTCGTGCATGAATGGGAGTACTTATGCAGACTTGAAACTCACCAATTTAAATCCCCAGTGTCTCTTCCGCAAGTCCCATTGATGACTGCATCTGAAAATAGTCTGTTTCTCATTAGGGGCAGTCAGAGTAAAGGATTATGGAGGGATTCTGACAAGGATTCTGACAGGATTATGGATTTATTTAAATCTCATAATCACTCATAATCCTTGCATAATCGCAGCCAATTCTGACCACCCCCGGAGTTGAGGATTATGCTTGGATCCTCTTCAACGCCTCCAGAGGTGTTTCGAGGATTATGAGTGATTATGGATTATGGGGGATTCTCCCACGCTTTAATAAAGGGAGAATCCTCCCAGAATCCTCAGGCATAATCCTCCCATAATCCCTTACTCTGACTGCCCCTATTGTTATTTGATAGTGCTATCCATGGTGAACTTGGTCATGACCCTAGTCGGGGAGGTATGTATTTTTTATGTGGAACTTCCTGGTGCTGATTGTTCTGCTTCCCAGCCTCCGGATTGCTTGGTCACACTGGCGTTGGTGTTCACCTATCTTGTTTACACATCTCTAACAAAGCGCAGGGTTGTACAAGCGATGTACGGGGTCGTACATGCGAGAGTGCAGCTTTGCGTTGAAGCCCTGCGTCTGATGCATTTCTCATTCCCAGGGAGTACTAATATGGAGCTGCATAATCACGGATTATTATCGTAGATTCGGAATTTTGCGTCGTTGCTTTTGGGGTAGCTGATCAAATATTATTTACGGATCCGGAGTGCATGTCAAAGAGAAAACCGCGAGTTGTATGGTTTCAAACGAGGAAAAATTTATTGACGGATACCCGCCCCAAACCGGCCCAGGAAAAAAAAATGGTTGAACTTGGGTTGAACAAATTTCAACTTGATGACCAAGAGCCAAATTGGATCAGTGGCGGTGTCGGACCGCCGCCGGCACCTGGCCCGTCTTCCGAATGCTACTTGATCCCGCCCCTCATGTCACATTGAGCAACTTGAGAAGACTCCACCACGAAGGAATGGATCCGGACGAAGAAGGCGACTACTGTAAGGGAAAATTCAACTGCAATCTATCTAAGCTTGCCCAACTCGAAGTATAGACACATGTATGGATCGTTTTTGCGAGGAAACGTCGACCTGCGAACTTGAAGTGAATACAAGTATCCAGATGGGACACACCAGGACACGCCTCGCAGTCTCGAAGCTTCCTCACGCCACCACTGCCTTCTCGCCCTCCGTGTCGAAAGTGACACCTCACAAATCCGGCTCCATCCCATCGTCGGGACCTCTTGCCTGTAACTACCCGTTCTTTCACTTGACTTTGCTCAACGAAATCCCATTTTCATCCATTCCTTGCCCAACCCTGTAATCAGAGCGCCGGCTCTCCACTCCGAATAGGGTCTCTGCTGGATCCTACTTTTTCTCCACATATCATCCTTCCTATCGGTGAGCCCATCCAATCACCGTTTCAACTAGTACTGTGATGTGCCGCGATACTGTTGAGAAGGGGAGATTCGTCGCGAAACGTCTCTCCGAAAAGCGTATCACGATACAATCCTGATAACTCAGGAGAACTAGCACCTTCGCAACTGAACAATGTTCCTGCAGGCATATTCTACGGCCCGACATCCGATAGCCTTCGGGTGTGCCACTGCGGGAGAGCCACCCACAAGGAGTGTTCTGTGAACGAATTCATCGGTTTCTCGGTACACTCTCGACATATGAAACTCTGTCAACGCTACTAACCGGCCGGATTTTTCGCTACCCTCCTCGCTCCGTGAACCATGCTCAACTTCGCGTTCCTCTCCGCTATAGCATCCTTGTTGGCTGTCACATCTGCCGTGCTCACTAACTATACTCTCGACGATAGCTCCCCGGCAATTGTCTACAGTCATACGCCGACTCTTCAATGTAATCGGAGCACATGTCCTGAGGGTTGGACGACTCAGCTCTTCAACAGGACCTCGACTCTGACCCAGAGTCCTGGAGCATGCTCATTTAATGTCGATGGCGATAACGTCGGAGTTTCCAACAATAGCAATCCTAACGGCAACATTCAGCTTGCATACCGCAATACATCCATGCTGGACGGGCCGCCTCTCCTCTTGATATCCCCTGCGCAGGCTGAGATGCTGATCGAGCTGGGTTATATCATCTACACGTACGGATCCTCCACATCGCTGCTTGGCACGATAGGTGAATCTAATAACCTAAGCGCCGACAAGAAAAAGTCGGAACAAACCCATGTGGGTGCCATTGTGGCCGGGGTAGTTGGAGGAGTGGTTCTGATTTTTGGCACCCTCCTCGGTTGTTTTTCCTCCGACGACGCGATAAGCAGAGGAAGCTTTTTATTCGGGGAGCTCCGCTTGGTGACGGAGACACACTGAGCATAAAGATGATGCAGATGTCGAGTCCTGAAACAAAGTGAATTGTGCTCTAAAAATTGTGAGATCGGAATTATATACTGTGAAATCAAACCAATGCTGTATTGCGGGAGAACTTGTACTGTATCTGCGCTTGTGAGGCGTTCAACAAAATCGGGTTCAGGGCATCCCGCCAATGTCCGAAACGGTGTAGCGATCTGGACCCTTTCCCCCCTCCTTTTATCTCAACCTGGGGCGTACCAAGCACAGACCGGTTCGACTGGATTTCGCATAGACGATAACTTATGGATCTGGGGTGGTGTCGCTTGTTTTTGCAATTTTGCCGTCTCAGGCGGTCCGGACCTGCGGGTCAACCAGAACGCTAAATTTGTTTAGCCATAACCTGAGAGTCTTTCCCTCCGCTCTTTCCGCGGTTTTCTCGGATCCAGAAGTGTTTCGAACGAGGATAAGAGCTGGTTCTCGCTGCTTGAGTTGGAGAGTACTGTACTATTTCAATCAGGTCGATAGTCACGCGTCACGCACCCTGCTATCGATATCGAATTTTGGTTGATGTCACGCGTCACTCAGGGCTTTATCGAATCGAGTATTTGCGTCACGCAGGGTAAAATCCCCAAAAAATGCGAAAAAATGAAATTCGGCAATGAAATTTTCGAAATTTTTCGGGTGGTCACGCAAAAAAATTGCGGCTGTCGGATTATCGAAATGGTCCGGGGTGGTCACGCGTCACACCCCATGTCGATTTGATTGAAATAGTACAGTAGTAGGTACGTAGCAGTTGATATGTTCAAATTGTGTTGGGGATGTGTGCCACCCGCAGCATTGTTCGTGTAGGTGCTGTTAATAAAGAGAACGAATTAGTTTGCGTGTCAGCACTTGCCGCTGGACGTCTCATGATACATGCACGGATCGACTGTTCGCCCAGATCTCTGCCGGCTTTCTATAACTTCCGGCATCAGTCCAGATCCAGCCTAATAGAAGACCAGTGGACTGACATCTGGCGTGCCTAGTTAGCACTTCGATTGTCACCTAGTATAATCTCCGAATAATCTTGGACAATGTGCTGCATGATTTTGAGCCGGTCCTTTATCCCTGCTGAGTCAATAAACTGACTTCCCAACGCTTCACTGTAATAATTCTTGAATGGCATTCGGAGGAAATGAACGGCAGCGTATCACGCGTACGGGACATTCAGTCTTGCGTGTTCCGATAATCGAAAGTTCGTGAGGTGCGGGCTCACCGAACCACTCCCGTGGTCTGATACACGACATCCTGTTTTTCGAGATTTGTATCAGCGGCCCTCAATGCTAAAATAACGGACCGAGTCTTCAGGCCGCATTTCGCTGGGAGCCGATACCGCATTCCTCGCGGTCGGGAACCTGCCCCGACGCCACGTATATGGAGCGTGAAATCAGGCCATTGCAATGACGAAATGGAAAGTCCTGGAAAGTCCTACGGAACCATCGACGTCACGGACGTTTGGAGACAGCGAGACACATATACGCCGTCGAATGCTTATCGTGCCATTACGGTGGGAGGAAGTGTCCACTGATTCCATCAAAAGCGACTTGTACATATGCGAGTTGCTGCCTCGCATACTCTCATCACGTCCGTTAAGATCACGGGCGGCGGGGAGAACGTGTTGGGGGTATAAATATAAGCGAGTGTATCAGAATGAGTGGTTGCAGCATGGAGGAAAGGTGGAAAAGTCAGAAAACAGGTGCCACCGTTCGGACGGTCGGGTGCTCCGCGCCGTGACGTCTCTTCCTGACCCACTGCGCCCGCTGCATCCAGGATGGAGTATTAGTCTCGGGGATAAGAAGCTGGAGTGTGAAGCCAAGGTTCTAGTAGACTAGTATTGACGCCCGATATGAATGCACGACTCTTCCTGTGGGCGCTTAGTAGGCGCTGGTGTTGAACCGAGGCAGAGACATGAGCAGAAAAGGCGAGAAGAAGATTCCCAAGGAGAAAGCAGAACCGGAACAAATCCAAAAGTTGCCAGACATCAGGAAAATGTTTTCCATCTGGCAGAGCTGGTGCCAGGTCTGCCAGGCCGTGCCAGCTCGCCAGAATTTTGTCTGGCTCCATTAAAAGATAGCGAGCGCCAGAAGGTTTTCTGGCGCCAGAAATGGCTCTAAAAACGATAATCTGGCGCCGGAATCGCTTAATTCAATGCCAGTGCACGGATGGGTGAAATCAATGTGTATTCATTCGTCCGTAGTAGGTACAGCAAGTAGTAAGTAGCAACAATGATGCCAGATATCGATAGAAAGATCGAGATAACGCGCACGGGTTGGCGCTATCTACAGACGAACGGTAGATGCATCAGTGTGGTATTCAAGGACAGATAGAAAGTGACACACCTGGTGCTGGAAGTAGAAATGCCCATACTGAGACCTGTCAGTGAACCATCATGCCGCAGTACAGTCTGCGATGAGATAAGTGAGGGAAAGAGTCGGCGCTGAGTGGGTCACGCACCTGAGTGGAGTCGAGAGCTCGGCTGAGGGATATGTAGAGCAAAAGCTTGAGATCCTGTGAGGTATGGTCTTGATACTTGTAAACGTCTTGAAGCGAGCTTGAGGTACTGCAGAGCGATGCAAAGCCATCCAGGCCCCTAGTCCAGCCAGAGCAGTATCCAGTGAGACGATAAGGGCACATCGAGTCTTGAATAAGGCTGCTTGAGACCAAGTAAGACTCTTGAGACAGTTACAGACAACTTGACGGCGGGCAACGGCAGTGGGGAGGGAGCAGAGTGAGGCGACATGAGGGGGAAAAGGAAGAGACGTGGCAACTTTGCCCATCAACAATCACGCCATTTGATGCACGTGGTGTCGGAGTTTGAATGACTTAGAATTTTCCTCGTCCCGCTTGCATTGCGCATCCATAATCAAGTTGCTTTTGCTGAAATAGTGCATCTGCGGGATTCAACCCCATCAGTCAGCATTGAAAATTGTTGTACCCTCGCATGAAAGGCGCAAAGAGACTGTATTCAAACGGTCAGGATGATCATCTATTCTGGCTACTTCTGGCATGAGCTGGCGGATTCTGAACTCTGGCGCCAGGTCTGCCAGGTGTGCCAGATGCGCCAGCACATGCCAGCTGGAAAACATTTTCCTGATGGATCGGTCAAAAAACGTACCGATGTTTGCTGATATTTACAGGCTTCCCAAAAGAGATCTACAGGTGCTTCTCCGCTTCCGCTTGGCCTCCGCTACACTTCCACGATCTCTATAAAAGCCGATTATCCCAGGATGATATTCCTCTCGTTCCCCCCATGAAGCCTGGCTGTTACCGCGTGCGCCTTCTCAGCGACATCTGTCGTGCAGTTGTTCTTCCCTGCGCATCGTTGTGGGTAACTCTCAGGTTTCTTGGTGTTCATTTGGGGACAGTTCTTTCAATTCCCGCGTATATTGCATGTCTCTTCGTATGGGCGGTTGTAAAGGGGGTCCTCGCCAATTTAGCGCACGCCAAAGCCGCTCAGCAATTCGGAGCCCAGCCTGTTCGACAGGTGATGGGCAAATGGCCGGGAAATATCGACGTTCTGCTCAGGATGATGAAGGCTTTTAAAACCAGCTATGTCTTGGATGTCTACCTTCAATTATTCGAAGAATATCAATGCACAACCCTCAATACCCGAATTCTCTGGCTGGATAATGTGAGTCCGATCCTCCCGAACAAGTACACGATAGAGCTAAGCCAATTTAGATCATAACCATGGACCAGCAGCACTCCAAATTTGTTTTATCCACCGGTTTTGGTATGTTTTCATTGGCACCCCAACGCCTGTTACTCAGTCGGCACCAGGTCACTTCTGGCGAGGACACTCTCAGAAGGAACGCATGTGAGTCTACTCAATCTTGTATCCCGGTCTGAAGCTGACTGTTCTCAGGGAAACTTTCCTTGGCCAGGTATGCTCCAATTATCAGCAGCCTTCACAAATTTACACCCATGCAGGGTATATTCAATCGTGACGACGAGGTGAGATATGACAATGTGTGGGCAAACACCTTTCTGACCGACTGACAGATGTGGAAAATGGTTTGTTACCCTTTACTCGTAGATATCGCCGACTTAATTAACGTCCTAGCATCGAAACGTCGCGCGCCCTTTCTTTGCGCGGGAACGTATTTCGGATTTTGACATCTTCGAAAAATATACAAGACGCACTTTGAACCTCGTTTCTGCCCTTGCCACTTCCGGACAGGCGTGCGAAGCCCAAGATATATTTTCCCGCCTCACGCTCGATGCGGCGTCCGAATTCCTCTTTGGTACCGACCTGAAAACCCTCGAGGGGTCTCTTCCAGTCGCCGGGCGCACGGAAATGGGGCCTAAAGGCTCCGCAACGGACGACAGTTGGGGTGCCTTTGCTAAGGCCTTTGAAATGGCACAGCAAACTATTACGGCCCGCGGGCGCATAGGCTATTTGTGGCCTTTGTTCGAGCTATTCAAGGACAAAAACGAGGACAACGCCACTGTCATTCAACAGTATGTGGCTCAACCGCTCATATCGTAACTGAAAAATTAACCACAGAGTCAGGTGGTTGGATCCGCTCGTTGAACGGGCGGTGGAGGATAAACGCACGGCGGAGAAAGCCGGCATCTGCAGTCCAGTCGCGGACAAGACGTTCCTGCAGCATCTCGCAGACAGCACAGATGGTATATTCGTTTCTACATTTATTTTCTTGCGGGCCAATCGTACCAACGTAGATCCCATCCTCATTCGCGACCAGCTCCTCAGTGTATTATTAGCCTCACGAGATACGGTATGTCGCGTGTCCCTCCAACACTTTCTGATTCTAACACCGAGATTCATCAGACTGCATGTCTCTTGACGTTTGTCACTTATTTTATGGCTATTTATCCCGAAGTGGCGAAAAAACTCCGCGAGGAAGTGTTGGAGCACTGCGGGCTTCACGGCGCGCCGACTTATGAAAACATCAAGAATATGAAATACAGTCAGCCCATTTTTGTTACACATGACGCGCGCTAATTAATGCGCTACTCTTAGTGCGGGCGGTGATAAATGAAGTGCTTCGTCTGTACCCACCAGTTCCCCTTAACGTCAGAGAATCCCGCGCCGAGGCCTGCACGCTGCCGCCCTCGGACGGGTCGTACCACAGCGATGACTCCCGACCTTTTTACATGCCCGGCGGGACAACGATTATGTACCTGCCGCTGCTTATGCAGCGTAATCCGGCGCTCTGGGGCGCCGATGCCGACGTCTTCGATCCTGAGCGCTGGCTTCAGCCAGACAGGATCGCGCAGTTCGTTTCCAACCCCACTATGTACGCGCCGTTCAGCGCCGGGCCGCGGATCGTGAGTCCCTATTTGTGGTGCCTGGGCGCTTGCTGAAATGATTGACGCTTCTAGTGCCTCGGTCAAAACTACGCTTACAACGAGGCTTCCTATTTCCTCGTGCGGCTGCTGCAAGATTTCAACACGTTCACATTGGCGCCCGAGTTCCAGCCCGCGGGATCATTACCACCACCGGAATGGAAGTCGCGGAAAGGAAGGCAGACGGTCGAGAGGATTTGGCCGGCGGCAGCACTAACTCTGTATATCAAGGTTGGTTTGGTTTTTGTTGCGCGATTCTCATGTCTAATCCAATTCCAGGGAGGTTTATGGGTTCGATTTGGGAAGACATAGATGATTTCTGTATAAAACTGTATCATAGTGTATATTCCACTGCATATCAACTCTCAAAAACTTGTCAAAAACATCTGCAGTTCAATGGTAACCCCTAACTGAACTCAATCCGATCAAAGCGGATCAGATTTCGCACATATACAAGACTGTTTGGCTGCAGCTTCCCATTTTTTCTTCCTCCTTCCTCCTACTTCAGTCTCTTCCCTTTCGCTGCCCTTTGCCTCTCTGCGCCAACCAATCCATTTTGCTGCCGGTGTGAGTCTCCGCCTGCCCTCTCCCGTCCTCCCCCTTCTCTTGTCGTGATTACACTTTTAAATTAGACTACGAGTGCTCGTTGCACGACGAGTTCATAACCTCTACATTCATTGTAGCTGAACTGTCCTCTTCTTCATTTGCATCCCTTCTTCTGTCTGCGCTGTTGCTAACGTCTCCTCTTTATGCAAGCAGGTGTCGCTTGGGCTGGTTCTATGTCATGTCAGACAGCCATGGTGGCATCAAGTTGTCGGTCGACTGCGGACGGGTTAGCATGAGGGGGGCGGGCGCGGTATTTGTTGGTTCAGTGAGCAACTGCATGTCCTTTTTTTCGTACCGGGCAATACGTATCCGGTCTGTCCATACGAACGAATCATGGCCACGCAGCATTTAGCATTCCCCTTTCTTCATTCCATCTGTCGGCGCATACTTCTCGACCGTACAGCTCTGCAAACTGGGTCTCCGCTTCTGGAATGCCTAGTCTTCCATTATTGGGCCTGTGACGATGAGGGGATTCACCCTCAGAAAGCGATAGACTCCGATTCGGAGGTGGAAGGGCTAGAGCAGGTCGACTGCTACATACTCAGCCATGCATTCTCTTTCTCCATCTATTTTTGTGCTGGCTGCCAGCGCGATAACAAACGCCGTCTGCCGGCATGCAAATGATTCCTATTGTGACCGGGCCAATCCTGCCCAGTCTTCGCCGAACCACCCCGTTTGTCCCACTATATCATCGATTCATCCATAAGTGCACTCAACATACTGCGGCTCTTAAATTCAGTTCCGCGAACTATACCTGCGGCCGCACAAGCATTGTCTTGAAATGGAAAGATCATTTCCAAATGAGTGTTACCCACGTGGTCGCTGGATGACAATAAAATCATATTCATAGCGCCTTTACCTTTCGCTACCACGCGAGTATAATCAATCCCCCCCCCCATGTTCATTATCCTATGCCCATTTCTTTTCAACCCTCGCACAAGCCATGTCCATTCATTCGGACCACTTAGCTGGGAAATCGTCAAGGAAACTCCCAACAACATGACCTCATGTCTGATTCCTTCGGCCGCAATTTGGGTGTGTGTACCGGGCGTGGTTTCCGCTCTTTGTTCTCTACCACCTTGCTTTCTCCCTCCATGGCGCGGGCGCGGGCACCGTATTCTAACAGGGATTCAAATTCCATTCGGGCTTCTGTGTACGATGTCTTCCTCGAGCTTGGCGCATTGGACGAGAACAGCCGCGTCGCAGACTGGATTTTCACCGATCCCAGCTCCGTTCTTCCAGATCCACAGGAAGCTGGTTCGCGTTTGCATCAGGAAACTCTCAGATTCGCGGATAATGCTGGGAGAGTGCAAGGTCTGCAGGGTGTGGGGAAGCAAAGGAGTGTCGAGGTGGAGGAGCGGAATGAGAGGAGGAGCAGGCCACCTTCCTCAAAGTCTTTTGGGCTGAAGTTCTCCCCAAAGCGTAGCAAAACCCGCTCCAAGGCGAGTTCTACCTCGTCTGGCACGAGGTCTCCTGGCGAAGGGTACGAGACCGACGAAGGATACGTCTCGGCGTCGCCCAATTCTCCGAAGTCTAAATCACGGGTACGCGCTGTCTTCAGCCTCCAGTCCATCAAATCTGCTGCGGCTCCGGTGGAGACTTCAACGAAGCCTCTTCCTTCGCTGCCTCCCATCCGGGAACGACTCAATCGGACGGAGTCTTCGTCTTCCGTCGCCAAAACAAAATCCCTGTTTCGCAAAAGGCCGAAATCTCCCACTGGAACTCATTCGGGAGACGAGCTCCAACAGTGGCATGAGGTTTCTGCCTTAACTCCTCGTGTCTTTAACCCCTCCGCCGACAATGGCGTGCCTTTGGCTCCGCCAAGCAGCTTTAAACAGCTTGTCAGTACCTCGAGGGAAACCGAGCGCGCTTCACGTCACGAAAGCCTTACTTTTGCGCTACCTCGGAGCATTTTCCGCTCTATCAGCGTCACAAAGCAACGAGTTACACCGAGAGCTCGGCCTCGGTCGCTTAACCTTGTCGATGAACCCTCACCACGCTTTGCGACATCTCTACCTTCCTCGCCGTTCATTTTGGTCACGGAAGGAGAGGGAGCTGGCGGTACATCGGCTGGCCCACTCACACCCTTTGTCTTCGTATCCTCAATCGACAATCCTACCCCACTCAATTCAGCACGACGCTTCTCGGATGTTACCTCTATGACTGCACCCATTTATCCTCTGTCCATATCAAGGACGTTGAGGCGCAGCATGGTCTTTGACAAACTGGAACCCTCATTTCCCCGGTTGCGTCCGAGCAGCTCGTATTCTTCCCTTCAAGATGTTTTGGCTGCCAGCGCAGCATCCCCTTATGACCTATACAACCAGCCTATCCCAGGCATTCAGCGCGGGAAAGAGGCTCCGTTTCCTTCCCGTCCCGTCCTACCCCAGCCCTTATCGTCAAGCACTCCGGCCGGCGAGTCGAGGATGGCGACGATTCAACGCTATCGGGAGTTTTCCGAGCAACTGGTAGAGCTCACACCGTATAAACGATTCGCGGAGATGGAGATGCGATGATTGGGATCATCGGGTTTTTTCTGTTCATAGACCATTAGGTTACCCGTTGTTCACTAGAAGTTTTGCCGTTACGGTTCGGAATCACCATTGTTATCGTTTGTTTTGCGCTCCCGCCGGTTCTCACCAACCCTCTCAATGTGTTACTATGGCTTTGCACTGCAGTGCATTGCGTTCCCCGCAGTTTCCCCACTGGCTGATCTTGACCCGTCCCCAAAGTAACTCAGACTGGTCGTACTTATGCTGGGCGCTAAAGTGATCTATCTGGGACGCTGGCCGCCCAAACGTTGGATCCTCTGCTGCGCATCCTCGTCCTCTCTATGAACTCGAAAGGAATTTCAAGACCTAATGCCGAGCAACTTCGCCTGAGCTTGGACTCATGGGAGACGAGTCGGACGAGTAGGGATCCAGAAGAGGTTTGCGACTCCGAGTCTCCGGTCTTCTTTCTGTATTTACGAAGCCTGGTATAGATGACGGCTGGCCCCTCTTCTCATTGGACTCTCAGCGCGGCCACTCCCTCAGCCAATAACCCATACGCGCTTCAACCTTCCAGCGTTTATGGTGTCAAGTCCTCAGCTCTTAGCGCGTCGACTCAGGCTTCGTACTATCCTGACGCCCGTGACGACCCTCGACGATTAGGATTTCTGCCTCAGACGACTGGATTCTCCAACCCTGTAACTTCTCCACCTGTTCTTGTCTTGAAGCTGTATCGAAGGAAAACACGGACGGAGAAGACGGCACAGAAACTATCCGACGCGGCGCACTCATCCAGGAAGGCTGTAGGTAAATTCCTGCATAGCCAGGGTGCGTCCCGCACTCCGGACGGCTCACCCCGCGCTCCTTCGAAACTACGCCGGGCTCCATCTCGCCGGCCTATCCAACACGCCCTAGAAATATCCGCCCCGTTCCCCTCGGGCGACAAGGCTGGTTTTGAGCCTCACCCACCGCCACAGCCCATCCTCCACAGCGTAGTAGAGGCATCTGCCCCATCCCGCTCGTGGCACCTTCCTTCCCTGTCCCGCGCCAAGACGCAGAACCGTCGTGTTGTGCAGATCTCCTCGCCTTTTCCAATTAGAGATCCACCGCCTGGTGCAACCAGAATTCAGCTGGGCCATCTTTCCCCTGAAGTAGACACCCAAGCCGCGCGGCGGAATGCCCGCCATTTCCTTCGATGGAGACCCAGCGGTCCGCGCACACCCACCTACGTGAACTTTCCTACCCAGACAGGTGTCACAGTGCAGCGAGAACTTCGTCGTACCAAATCCGAGCGCCAGGGAGCACGCCTACCTGGATGGAAATACTTCGAATATTCACCAGTATTGGTAGAGGAGCAGTCTTCGTCGTTGGTCCAAGCGATGTCGAGTATTGTGCGCGGTAAAGACCATCCCTTTCCAGCTCCCAAGCCTGGCATCTTCTAATTGCCTGGTTGGAAATGAATTTACACCGAGGCTCGTGTTGGATATTCAGGTCGGAGCGTTTCACACTTCGTATGTAAATGATATCGTGAAATACATTCAACCGCTTGCACAACGCCACATAGGCACTAGTTCTCACGTCGAGGAATTATCGAGAGTAACAAGCAGAAGCTGGCGGGCGCCTTGCAGATCTGCAACCGTGCTGTCCATCGCGAGAGGCTCGAGACTGCTATCTCCACCTACAACCAACCCATATCTGGCTGCTTTATTCCCATACCTCGTTCGGTCAAGTTTCGCTTTCCAACAAACACGTTCGAGGACATCTTGCATGCGTGTATCCTCGGTTCTATGAAGTAGGCATGAGCAGACAATATTCACAGAAAAAAATGATGATGGATCTCACAGCCTTAGGGTCGTGGATACATGGCCCGGACTGCCTGAGACGTCGTTGATTGAAATACAAACGAAAATGTCCTCTGATTCGACATCGGCAGGTACGCCTGCCGCAGGTGGTGGCCGGATTGATATACTATCTTGCGGAGGGAACAATGACGTCTCTGATGGCGGTTCAAGCTTGTCGAAGTTCTTGCGGGAGGGCGACGAACTGCCACAGCGCTTCCCCAGGTTTGTGCGGCCCAGCGTCAGTGCATGCTCACGTACAGGGTGGTTTAAGGGAGCGTGGCACACGGACATGAGCTCGGCCTCGCTCAACGCTTCGCCGCGGCCGTCCTCTTGGTTCAAGTCGAGGTATATGCCCCAGCCGTCGATGCTGAGACCGCCCGTGTCGGTTTCGCGGACGTCGAGTTGTCCGCCCATGTTGTGGTTGCCGCCCTTGCCAAACTTCTTGAGCACCGTTTCGAGGACCTCGATGCCCCTTGCACATCGCTCGACGTTGATTGTAAATGTGATGCCCTCCTCGGGGAGTAGGAAGCGGACAAGCTTTCGGCGAAGAACGCCGAGAGATGGATGGGTATCAGGGGCAGGTAACTTCTTTGACCATTCATCCGGAAGGCCCTGTTATATCATGTTAAATAAGGAAGTCGTTCAGACTTGAGGTGTCAAGAACGCACAGTATATTTATGAAGGACGGGATCCCAGCCTACATGTACGTTGTGTCTGAAGTTCCAAGGTTGGCTAACACCCATGCAACAAGACTCGGACATCGCGTCCTGCCAGCCTGGAAAGTGAATCAGGAAGCTGTGTCGAAGGTCTCAAGTCGCGTACTGTATAAATCGCCCTCGTTGTTGAACCTTAACATATACTGCTTGTGTTCCTTGAAAGACGAGTTGGTTTCCATAATTAAGCAGTTCGGTTTAATTTCTGTGCGCTCGAACTTCACGATATTGGACAAGGGGATGATGAGCCGAGGAGATTTATTCTGTTGGAAACGCTGATGAATTAAGAATTCATGCTATGACCGACGGTTGAACTTACCGCAGATACATGCAGTGCCAAATGTGTCTCCTTCAACTCAATCCAATTGATCTGGAAGAGCCAGTTTCTGATATTCTCTCCGCATTCCTCCACACTCACCCGACCTCTCCTCACCACTTTCTCACCCTCAGACTCGACTGAAGATTTCCCAGTCCTTGTATAAGGCGGTGGTGGCTGGGTGCGCCTCTCTCGACCAGGTGGTTGGGAGCGCCTTCTCTCTGGTCGAGGGAGTCGGATGCTGAGTCGAAATGCGATCTCGAAATTGAATGAACAGCAACCGGAGGCGGCGGGGTCATCATGGAGCGGTATTGTATGAGAGGACATGACGAACGCGCGATAAGACTCAAGAGAAGCGCGATATTATATATAGTCACGGATAGGCGCCCATCCGGAGCCCATAATAGCATTAGAGCTGTGCTTCGTCATAGTTACAAAACAAAAGCTGTATTGCACATGTCTTGGGGTGAATGGAAAAGCTGTCAAGTGATCACTGACCGGGCCTGCATGAATACACGACTCGTGGCAAGCAACAAAAAAAAATCAAAAAGCGGAATTATATTACAGAGACATATGGGATCTCAAGCCGTTGCTGTCGTGTTTGAAACTGTTTCGGGGTACGAGCGTTTAACTAACACCAAGTCGCGTTTTCCGTCGAGATCTGCCACGGTGAGATTCATTGATAGCGGCTCGACATCGCCGGCGAACGCCAGTGTGTACTCTGGGGATTTGAATTTCATTTTTGAACAAACGAGCCAGAGGACGCTCTGGATTTGCATCTGTGGCGGACTGGATGGAAAGATAAGCGCCGGCCGAGGTCTGCGAACTGAGACCTACACAGAAAGACTGGCGAGATGAGGCTCATCGGGTGATATTCTGAGGTTGATGTTGAAAGGATAGAAATCGGTGCGTCAGTGAAACCTTTAGAATAAAGGTTCAACTAATCAAAACCAAAATCCAGGGTCTTTGTGTGTGTTCGGGGGTTCGCGTGGCAGGAAACCACGAATGCGAATTTGGGATAAAGGTGGGTGTGGGGTGGTGTGAAAATCAAGTAGGTGGTGGTTGTTAGCTAAACGATTAGAGTGTGGTAGGTAGGTGGAGTGTGGTAGGTAGAGAGTTAGAATAAAGTAAGAGCAGAATCCAAAATCAAATCCAAATCGTAGTGTTCCAAAAGTTCCGCAGTGTTCCCTAAATCGTAGTGTTCCGTAGTTCCAAATTTCCGTAGTGTTCCGTGTTCTGATAGCGAGTAAAGCGAGTAAAGCGAGTAAAGCGAGTAGAGCGAGTTTGAGAGAGAGAGAGAGAGAATCACAGGTGTGGGTGCCTGGGCGTGGTGTATTATTCTATCTACTACATTTCGCGACCCTTTTATACCTCTACTGTTTGGCTTATCCAAATAGACTAGTACTAATATAAATAGCAACCGAATCCTATTGTCTCCAGGATCCAGTGCACCATTCTGACGCGTTTCCTTGGTCCCTGGCTTCTCGTACTCCTCGTAGACGCGTTTCGACGCGTTTCCTTGGCAGTTCCTATGGTGGTGGTGGCTGTGGTGGCTACCAAACACCTCCTGTCGGCTAATGCTGTCCGTCGACGCGTTTAGAACGCGTCGAAACCTCTCAACCGCAGCGCGCGAGACGCGTCTGATCCCAGAAACGCGACTCCGGAACGGTCACGTGAGTTTTGCACAGCCTTTGCACAGCTTTGCACAGCCCGACTATGACTTTTGATCCCCGCCCGTCGCTGTCGTTCAGGTCTCCCGCTCCTAGGTAAGCGTCGTCCCGACAGCTTCCATTTAGGCTTATTTGGGTCCCTAGGACTCATTGTTTCCAGTAGGCCAACGCCGCTATTATTCCTGCGCCAAAATAACAGGTAAGCTTATTATTTTGGCGCTTCTGTTTACATCGCGCCCCGCCTTGGCGCTGTCCTGCGCGTTTTCAAGCGCGCGAAATTCCCCCGCTCATCATCTCCCCCTTTCATAGCTGTGGACTGTCCCCAGTCCACTCGCGTTATTTTTCTTCGTCGGATTTGAACCAAGATCACAGAGATTGATCTCCCATCAATCTCCGCCATTGCCGAAAACAAATCAATCTCCGCCGTTTAAAGCCGAGTTTCGCCCATTCTAGAATCATTTGTGGGCGCTGTTCCCACCCTTTCTCTCCTGCTTCCTACCACCATGGCGCCGCTATCCCCTGGCCTTTTCTTCGTCGTCTGGTTCGTGTTCTTCGTCCAGCTGCCCCTACGGTATGTTTTACATCCGTAGTGCGCCCAAATAAACCCCGCTAACCTTGCCATAGTGCTCCTCTAGCCTTGGCTTCCCTGTCGCTCGTTCCCATTTTTCGTCGTGTCCCTCGTACGTGTAAGTCGTGTTCATCTTTCGTTGGCCATTCTCCTCCTGACAGCCATTGTTTTGGCACAGCCTCGTTCTCGCTGCATAAAGCGCCACCGCCGCCGCCACTTTGCCTCTCATCCCGTTATCCCGCGACTTTAGGCTTTTCACCAACACTTCCTTTCCTTGTACATACTCCATTCTTCGCTATGCCTTCCTCATCTTCCGAATCTTCTAACTCTGGTCGTTCTGCCTTCGACCACCCGCGCCGAGCGCCGCCGCCACCGCCTTCTTCGCGCTCCGCCCGCTCCTCGCCGGAAGGCTTCGTTCTGCCTCTGCTGCCGCCCTCGAACGATCCCCTCGTTGTTTCTCTTGACGACCACGGCCACCGACAGCTCCCTCACGTCTCGGACTCTCCCTTGGGCGTTGAGGATGGGCGGGTTACCAAGTTGGTCGAGCACAACGCTATGGTGCGTGATTTTCCTCTTATTTCCTTCTGCCTTGCTGACTTCTTTTCCTTCCTTTCCCCCAGGTCGTTCCCAAGTGCGCCAATTGCGCTGAACTCGGCGTATCCTGCTCGTTTACGGAGGCCGGCATCCCTTGCCCTCCTTGCATGGTTCTCGGTATTCCCGACTGCCACTGGGCAGACCCCTACTGGTTCGTCGAGAACCTCCGGACTTGCCGCGACGCCTACCTTTTCGGCGAACGCGACGACCTCGTGAAAGCTGTCCAGGAGGATCGTCTCTCCCCATCCCTTTTCGGTACGCCTCTCTCCTTTCTTTCTTTTCCTTCTCTCTTTTGCTAATCCCTTCCATTTTTCTAGAGCGCGAGTTTGAACGCGCCCAGAGTTGGTTTTATAGCGGCGCGCAGGGTGCCATCACCCGGTTCGTTGTGCGTCCATTCCCTCTGTCCCTTTCGTTCCCTCGCACTAACCGTCCCTTTTCTTCAGATCAACTCTCGCGCAACTCGGGACACCGCCGTCCGGGGTTATCATTCCCTCGCCGCTGCCTCGTCCGACCCTTCTACCCTCCTTCGGTTCTTGACCTTGGGCGTCGAGACACGCGTTCATCCCTCCGTCCTGGGCGTCGTCGCCGACCGTCTCCAGACTTTCATCCAGGCGATGCTGTCGTAGCTATCTTCACCCGCACTTCGTTTCGTTTAATTTCGCTTTGATTATTTATTTCCTGTACTCCTCTTGTAGTATCCTTTCTTGTAGTTCACTTTCTTGTGTATCTTTGTTGGAATACAGTCGCTTTTCGTGGTTTCGGCTCAATAATTGTGAATTTTCGTGGAATTGACCCAAATTGATGGCCCGGTCCGAGTGTTTCCCGAGGCGGTTTTTGACATCAACCGTGTGAAACAGATCAAATGCCTCCGCGTTTTGGTCTCGTTTCGCCTCCACGCCCTTTTCTATCTTCCTCGTTGTTGCTGGTGCGTGTTCATTTTTCGTTGCGGTGGTTGTAACTGACAGGTTCTGCTTGGTTTCAGGTCCTTTCGACACGTTGGCGTTTCAGAATCCAACTCTGAAACGCCACCTCGACTCCTTTTGCTTTTCTCCATTGTGGATACGTGTCCTACGTGTCCTGGTTGAATTTTTCGTTTTCCCTCCCCCTTTCATACGTCTCAACTGTCCCAGTTGGCGCAGGTATAAAGGTGCGTCGTTTCTTCGTCTTTTTCTCCATCACCAACCACTTCCATCTCAGCTTCCTGTCCTTCGCTCATCCACCATCTTCTCCATCATGGTCCTCTCTATTCCCGGTTCTCTTTCCAAGGTTAACGAGGACGCCGTTCGCAAGCTCTTCAAAGTCCTTCGGGCCACCAAGTTTGATGATCCTGTTGATCAGGACGTCTTCCTCGTTGAGTCTGCCAATACTGTGGTAGGTTTTCTTTTTCAACTTGCTCGATCCTTGCTGATTTTGCCACAGCTTCGCTTTCGACCTCAAGTTGCTTCCTTCGCCTTGATCCCCGAGCTCGGCGAATGCGTGTTCACCATTCGATCGATGATGCACGCCAACAATTCCCGGCTCAGCACTCCTCCGAGCGAAGTCTTCACCTCTATTCAAGGGTTCACCAGCGAAATCATTCGCAAGCGGCAACTCCTCCGTGAACGTCAACGCGCCAACGACGAGCGCATCCGCGCCGCCGAAGGAGTCGTTGCGCGTCTGGAACGTCGCACCGCCCTCGAGTTTGCTGCTAATAACAAGGTTAGCCTCTTTTTGTTCTATCCAGAACAAAAAGGGCTAAACTTTCCCCAGCCACCGCTTTCTCCTGTGGATGAAGACTCCGTCTCCATTCCTTCGAGTAGCGACGAGTCCGGTACCGAGGAGCTTCCCACCATTTCTAAGGTGCGTTCTCCTTCGTTTCTATGCTTCTTCTCTTATGTTCAACTTTGGAGCAGATCCCTCCGAGTCCGGCTACCGTTGAACCAGCAAGTCCTGCTCCCAGTTCCCAGGGTGAGTTCCTTTTTGTTTTTGCTTGATTTCTTGAGTCTTGATTGCTCATAGTGAGTTTAGCAGTGCCTTTGTCTCCGTTGAGCGATCTTGGAGCGCGTTTGTGTAGGTTGTCGTTGGGCGCGTACCCGCACATCCCCGTGCGTCCCCTTTTCATCGACCTTCCAATCGACCACTAACGAGCGCTTTTCTTAGCCCGGCTCGCCATTGTCACCCAACCCATCCCTACCGGACCTCGTTCCCGATTTCACGCTGAACCACCACCGTATCCCCGTAAAAGGCGGCGGATGGAAGAAACCCAGGACCGGGAGAATGATGTCCCGTCGGCCAGTGAGTCCTATTTGTTTATTCCTCCTTATGATGAATTAATTCGCGTTTCCCAGCGAAACGTCCCTTCGGCGATTCCGGTCGTGCAGTGCAATTCCCTGCAGCTGCTCCCCCGCCCTCAAGGCCTGCCGGTTCAGTTCCCGAAGCCCAACTTCGTGGAAGACTGGCTGCGGTCCAAACCGAGATCCGTCGACTTGCCGGGGCCCAGAAAGAGATACTACGGCATCTCCAAGCCCTTCGCGAACCCGAACCGGTTTAAGCATCGCCCAATCCACAAGTAAGTTATTTCCTTTACTTGGCTCCTCCCAGTGCTAACTTCCTTTTTCCTCAGGAAAGTCAAACACTGCTATTATTGCTCCGCGACCGACCACCTGGTTGCAATCTGCCCTGTACGCGAGGCTATTGACTAGTCCTCCGCATCTCCTTCTTTATTTATTAATCTTGTTGTCGTCGTATACCCCCCCCTTATCTATCGCAGAGCGCTGGCGCTTTGTTTTTGTTGATTAAATCCCCGGTTGCAATTTCCAACCTCTTGTGGGTTTTGCATGTGCGCCAGCTCTTGTTTGAATTTTCTTGAGTCTTTTATCCCAGGCCCCTACTTATCCTAGTAGTACCTATACCGAGTCCCCAGTCTGTCCCGTAGAATTAGCGAGTGACACAATTGAATCTTTTGCGTCTCGGATTTGTTGTCTCAATAAGGAAATTTTCCGGTTCCCTTCTTGGTCCATCAATTCCGCGCCGTTTCGGAACGGAGTTATTCCTCGCTGGGCTGGAGTTGCACTGAATCAAACTGTAAGTCTTTGCCTTTATAGGCCTCTGACTCTTCTTCCAGTTCGTCAAGCGTCTCCCTCGATACATCAATTAGCTCCTCGATCCGGGGTCCCAAGGTGAGTTTCCGTCTCTGCTGGTATGGAATTACTCTGAATGCCCCGATTTTCTTCTGCCAGACGGCGCCATTGAATTCGCAGACAATGTAGGCCCCTCCTTTCGTTCTTCTAACCACCACTAGCGGTCCCCACCAGCGGTCGCGGTTCCTTCCGCTCAAGGATCCCTCATCGACGGTGTTCCGCACCAGTACAACATCTCCAGGTTCGAACGCGTAATCCTTGATGACGTGCTTATACTTTTCAGCATAATCTTCTGCACCCTTGATTTTTATGGCGGCCATTCGGGCCCGCATTTCTTCAATATGGACGACGTGTTTGGCCAGCGCCCGAGCGCGAAGACCAATTAATTCGTCGGTTGAAACCAGTCGGTCCGGATATTCGGCAATCCAAGTTGCTTCCGCCACATCCAGCGGCAAAATTGGGTGCGCACCGCAAACGGCGAAGTATGGGGAGCATCCCATACCTCTGCGAGTGGTTACACGGTCAGCCCAGAGCACTTGGTGCAAGAAATAAAACCACTGATGTAGATTTCCACCAGTAGCTTTATAAAGCGACTGCCTTAGGTCCCAATGACCTCTCTCAACCACACCGTTGGACTGAGAATGGTAGGGAGATACCCTTATCCCAGTGATGCCATACTTATGCTTCAGCCAATCCACTGCAGCGATAAATGGTGCACCATTATCGGTGATAATCCAAGCGGGGCATCCCCAGCGGCATATCACATCCTCAAGTAAGAATAATGCGATATTTTTCGCTGTTTGCTCACGCAATCCACGCGCTTCAGGAAACCGACTCAGTGCGCATCTCGCATCCACGATGTAGCTGCACTGGTTTGATTTTTCACTCATGTGCATCACGTCCGTGTGCACTTTCTGGAAGATGCTTGGTGTGTCCGAAATAACCGGTGGCGTTTTCATGATTGCCAGCTGACGTTTTTGGCACAGATGGCAAGTTTTAATGTACCATCGGACGTCGCCTTCAAGATCGGGCCACCAAAACCTCTGTTCCAACAGCGAGGTTGTCGCGAATCCTCCGCGATGCCCGACTGCATCGTGCGCTGCTCGCATCATGTACATCCGGAACTCCTTTTGTACCACCAACCGACTTGGTGCGTTCTTTTCCTTCCGGTAGATTTTGCCGTTTGCTGATAGTGTGAATCTTGATGCGTAGCGAATGAACGCCTTGTATTTGGGTTCGTTTTCCATCCCATCTGGCCGGGTTAATGGGTCCTTTAACCAGTCTTTCATCAGGTTTAAGTTTTCATCTTGATTGCGCGCTCCCGCACTCCGGCGTTCCTCGCCGTAAGGCTCTCTAGCCTCTTCTTCATCCCTCAAACTCCTATCCGGAAGCAGCCCTGCTTCGGTCTCTGTCATCTGAACGTACGCTGGTACGATCAACCCCTCTGCCTCGTGGGTCTTCTTGACATATTCTGTCATTAGTTGCTGATCCGCTCGAGCCAGATCCAACTCTTGGTTGAAATCGAGTATGCTGGACGCCGTTTTCAATTCTTGTGAGTAGCCGCTCCGCGTGTCGATGTCTTGTTGAAATTTTTCGAGCTCCAGTGGTTGTTCAATGCCGTAGTCCCAGTCTTCATGGCTGCTTGGCGGGCCATTGGGTTCTACGTCTTCATCGTCCCGTCGAGGCCATTCCTCATCGCCAGGTTGCGCCTCCCTTCTCGATAATCCATCTGGTGGGAAGTTGACTCCCTTGGTGTGTTTGAGCTTGAACTTGAACATCAAGATCTGCTCAATCCACCGGTTGATAGTCGCGTTGGGACCCATTCCGGGGTTATTCAACATCCCCTGGATATATTTGGCGTCCATTTCGACCACTAAGCGTCGGCAACCAAGCAACCAATATTGCATGGCTTCCAGCGCGCGTTTCAACCCATATAACTCCCTCTTCGGTTGGGAAAATTCCGCCTCCCTCCTGTTCAATGTAATTGACGCGAATTTGGCGTAGTATCGTCGTTTGGGATCATTGGGATCCGTTTGGTAAATTTGTATGCCAATCGCCATCCATGATGTGTCGACAGCCAGGACAATGTCGGAGTCCCAGTCGTAGTTGAGGGGTTTCAAAGCTGGTGCGTCTTTTACCGCCAGTTTAATCTTCTCCATCGATTCTACTTGTTGTTCTCCCCATTCAAACTCCATATCCTTGCGAGTTAATTTTTGTATAGGTCGAGCAATTCCAGCATAGTCCTTGATGAACATGCGCAATACCCCTACTGTTCCCAGGAATTGGCGTACTTCTGATACATCCTTCAGTGGCGGCCACCTCAAGATGACCCCAATTCGGTCAGTATCAGGCCGTCTCCCTTCAAATGAGCACAAATGCCCAACTACAAAGAATTCACCGGCGCAGAATACCGATTTCGCTCCGGAAAAGGTACCACCGCAATATTTAACGCGTTGAATTATCCTATTCAAGTCTGTAAAATATTCCCAGATGAACCTTCGAATCCCCTGGTTCTCTTTTATTGCCTCGCAACTCCCATCCTCCAACTCGTAACGCGATCCTGGTCCGCGGATGGGGACGTCGTCGATGTACGGCATCGTGACGTGCGGGATTTCCTCTTGCAGGATGTAGGTTACATCGTCGTGGAAAATCGGTACGCTGTTGGTCCAGCCTTGCGGCAACTTGACTAACCGCAGCGCCCCGAAAGGTGTTTGGAAAGTCGTGAAGTCCCTCGACTTCTCGGCTATGTCGCGGTGGTCGTAACCAGAGAACAGGTCGAGGCAGCCTCCGCAGGCTCTCCCTGCAAAGTGGTTTGCGAGCTCCTCAGTGCCCGGCGGCACTCCCGAATGCGCGATGGTGACAGCATTTAGTGGTTCCAACGCGTGGACCAATCTAATGCTCTTCCCGTCCTTCTTTAGGACTCCGAAAAACTTGCTGCGGTAGGAGGCGTTGGACGGTTCGTATACGCCGGCATCGAGGCGTTTCTTGATGATTTTGCAGAATTCATCGAGTTGGCCGCGGGGTATGGGAATACTGCGTTCAACCCAGGTTTCGTGTTCAACCAGCGGGAATTCAACTGGTGGGAAGAAGTCCTTTCGGAAGCTTCCTCTCTCTTCGTCGTTCCACGCGAATGCTTGTTCGTGGTTGCTAATTATTTCGTGTAGGACTTTCACTTCCTCGGGTTGAAGGAAATCCTCGTGTCGGTGTTGAACATCCTCCATCCTTTCGGTCGTGTATCGTCCTCGGGGTACAAATCCTGCGGGGTTTGGGTTCAATTCTGGTAATTCCGCCAGTGGGTCCCCAATAATTTCCCTCCGAATTCGATATTGATCCGGGAGTTCGGTGTAAACTGGCCGAACTTTGAGTCCAACAGGTTTGTACTTTTTGCCTGCAAATACGGATACTGATTCGTCTGTAGATTCTTCTTCTTCTGCTTGAGTGGGACACGCAAAATCAACCGCCTGTGTGCAATTGCAGAGCACATCCGTGCCTATAGCATGCCAGGTTCGTTTTGCTTCTTGGGTGTCCCGAACGCCCTTGAACTGATGAACTGGTTCTTCCAGGACGTTGGCGAAGACCTTGTGCGGGACGCCATCGATCTGCTCGACCAGTTGAGTTCGATATCCTTCGAACAGGTCAGCAGCCTCGTCATCCTCTTGCATATCCTTCGAGTCCTCTGATGCAGCCACGTAGGCCTCAATTATTTTCTCCGGAGTCATAAGTCCACCCCTTGGTTGGTAAACTTTTTCTATCTTCATTTCTTGATTTTCGTCGAACCCAACAATAAACGCCAGCTCCTCTCCTTGACCAGGCACGGCCAGATCCTCGAGGCTCAGCGAAAAACCTGCTGGCTATTCCCTTGGCGAGTATTTTGTTGTTTCGTTTTATTCTCTTCTGTTGATTCTTCATCCTTAACCCTGTCGTAGGTTGGAACGGTCCATGAGCGGCCGGTGTTGGGGTCGGTTAAGGTAAGCAGTTGGCTTCCCCATTCGTGGTCCGTACGGCTTTTCGTTAAAACGTCGAATGGTCGCCCCAACAGGACTTTATATGCCGGATCGCGGATAACGTGAACTTGAAGGTAAACCTTCAATTCTCCCCATCTGAACGGTACGTTCCTTGCAAGTCCCATTGATTTTTCGAGTTGACCGTTGGCGCTTTGCATGAAGATGTTGATATTTGGGTCCCAAACTAACCCACACACTTGCGCCTGCGCGAGTGATATGGATACGATTTGAGAGCCAGAGTCAAGGACACATTCGATGGGTCCCTGGCTGTTGATGTACGGGAATGTTACTCGCAAAGGTACGGAATCGCGTGCGACGTAAATCTGCTTGGGCTCCTCCCCCTTGCTTAATCCTTCCAGATACTGCAAGTACGGATCCTGTGCGATCATCGACCCCGCGGGCAATCCTTCCACCTTTCGGGTTGTAACGAAGACCTCCTGGACCGCAGGTAAATCACCAACTTCCACCGCGTCGCACATGAGCTGACTATCCATTTCAGCCAAGTTGACCATTTTCGGTGGTTCAACTTCCGGTGCACCCAACTGCGGTGTTGGTTCGCGTTCCTTGATAGCCTGCCTTGTTCTGGTAAGCTGTAATTTTTCTCCTTCACGGAGGTCTCTGCTCATCCCGAACAGATCCCCTAATTTGACCGTGACTTCGGTATTATTGATCCGCTCCAACAGTTCGTCGGCAAGTCCTTCCCGTTGAACTGGGGCTTTCAACTCATACCCCTTCCTAGATTCATCAAGATACCGGCGCTCGGCTTTACTTTCGGACGCTGGCAGAGTTCGGGCCGCAGCGCTTACTCGCTGCACAATGCGGTACGGTAAGTCTTGATTCTTGCCTTGATTATTTTCGGACTGATTTCCCTCCAGAGGCTTTGAGACTGTTGGTCTCGTCCGCGCCTCCATCCTTGGGGCCTCTAAAAATCCTGCTCCGGCGGGTCGGCAAAACCCACGGTGCGTGTCTTGCTCCGGGTTTGAATATATTGATCTTGCGCAGCACCACCCATTTTCATCATGTTGAAAACGGTGCGCCCCAGTTCTTCCATGTTGAGCGAAGGCGTTGGTGCCGCCTGGTTCGAAAATGGCGGGATTTGAGTTTGTAGTTGCAACGCCGGCGTGGCTTGGTTGAAAGGCGGTGGAGTCCGAGTTTGGACTTGGTTCAGTTTGACCCGCAAGGTACGTACTTCATCCCTAAGCGTGTCGAACTCATCCTCGGAGGCCCCTCCATAGAACGATTCGTTGTAGTGCTGGCCGACGGAGCTCTTGCGCTGCCAGTATTCCTCGACGCGAGTTGCCGCAGGGCCTCTGCCTCGGGGAATAAATCCTCCATCTGCAAGCCGTTGTTGTCCATCCTCAACAACAATCCAACCCTTGTGAATATGCGCTGCTTTCACAGTGCAATCTTTCGCGAAGTGGTCCTGACCATCACAATAGTAGCATCCGCTACGTTGCATAGGTGCGTTATACCCTCTATTATATTGTCTATCCTGACTATATGTATTGGGTGGACCACCCCTAATCCCTGCATCGCGCTGCTCGTTATCCTCTCGAACAGGGCTATTATTTTTCGAATTTTGGAAGGCCTTCAATAACTCTTCGTGGGCTGCCTTGGACTGCTTTTGGGCCACGACCAGCGCGTCCCTCAAGCCTGACAATTCTCCTCCGAGCTCGTCAATCCGGGCATCCCGTCGTTCGATCTTGATGGTGGGAAAATGGTCCGAGCGCTTGTACTCCGGCTCGTCTTCTTCTCCCCATGTAGTTTCGGCGCTTCCCTTGTTTGCTAACCGCTCCGCCATTTTGATTAGCTCATCCAGGAGGATCGGGTCCTCCTTGCGATGATCTACGGCGTTGGGTACAGCCGGTGCAGGTGCGTTGCCTCCGAGTTGAAGGAGGTCTTCCTTGATCAAGTTCCTAGTGTTGATCGCCATCCTCAACGTCTCAGCGAATCCTCGCTCAAGCGCGTCAAGATAGCGTCGACACGCTTCTTTATTCAAGATGATAGCGGGAGGTTGGCTAAGTTTAGTAACTAACGCCCGATAGCGCATTCCAAAGCGCTTCAAGCGTCCCTCTTCGCTACGTTTGATCATCCTATTCTCCGAGCAGAGTTTTACTAACTCTTCGAGGGTCCCATCCAGGTCCTCTTTCACTTCTGGGTAGGCTTTCAAGACCGCCTTCTTGAAATCCACGTACGACGTTCCCGCCGTGTATTCTTGCAACGCCCGCCAAATCTCGCGCTTCTTGGCCGGGAGGTAGCTGGTGAGCAATCGTTTCATTTCCTGTTCGTCGGTGATGGACGCCAGGTTGATGATGTCGTTGACCTGCTCGATAAAATCTTGCAGGTCTTCCTTGTCTTCGGTAGCGAATTTGGGAACGTTGGATTCCCAAGGACGCGGAACTTTGAAGCTCGCGACACCGGTACCAGCCGGTGCTTGAGGTAAGTTCGCCATATTGTTGGTGTTCGTGGAGTTGTCGGGTGTTGTTGGTGTAATGGGTCTGAGGGTGAATTCCAGATCCAATGAATCTTCTTCGTCGAATGTGGGTTCAACGTCAAAGAGTGACTCGTTGCCGAATGGTAACTCGTCGATGGAGTGTTCGTGGGTGTCGATAGCCTGGGCGTCGCCTGCGATGCCAAGGTTGTCTAGAGCCGTTGTTCTGAGTGATGCGTACGCGGTGATGCGTGCGCGGGTTTGTTGTCGAATTTGTTCTCGTCCTCGTTCGGTGGGTGCTTGAGCCGAATTTCTGCCAGCAGAAATTTTGGTTTAAGCTTTAGCTGACCAGCTACGGGAGATTGTGACCAGCACAATCAAGGTTTATTCCAAATGAACCCCCTCGCGGTGGGCTCCAGATGAAAGGATAGAAATCGGTGCGTCAGTGAAACCTTTAGAATAAAGGTTCAACTAATCAAAACCAAAATCCAGGGTCTTTGTGTGTGTTCGGGGGTTCGCGTGGCAGGAAACCACGAATGCGAATTTGGGATAAAGGTGGGTGTGGGGTGGTGTGAAAATCAAGTAGGTGGTGGTTGTTAGCTAAACGATTAGAGTGTGGTAGGTAGGTGGAGTGTGGTAGGTAGAGAGTTAGAATAAAGTAAGAGCAGAATCCAAAATCAAATCCAAATCGTAGTGTTCCAAAAGTTCCGCAGTGTTCCCTAAATCGTAGTGTTCCGTAGTTCCAAATTTCCGTAGTGTTCCGTGTTCTGATAGCGAGTAAAGCGAGTAAAGCGAGTAAAGCGAGTAGAGCGAGTTTGAGAGAGAGAGAGAGAGAATCACAGGTGTGGGTGCCTGGGCGTGGTGTATTATTCTATCTACTACATTTCGCGACCCTTTTATACCTCTACTGTTTGGCTTATCCAAATAGACTAGTACTAATATAAATAGCAACCGAATCCTATTGTCTCCAGGATCCAGTGCACCATTCTGACGCGTTTCCTTGGTCCCTGGCTTCTCGTACTCCTCGTAGACGCGTTTCGACGCGTTTCCTTGGCAGTTCCTATGGTGGTGGTGGCTGTGGTGGCTACCAAACACCTCCTGTCGGCTAATGCTGTCCGTCGACGCGTTTAGAACGCGTCGAAACCTCTCAACCGCAGCGCGCGAGACGCGTCTGATCCCAGAAACGCGACTCCGGAACGGTCACGTGAGTTTTGCACAGCCTTTGCACAGCTTTGCACAGCCCGACTATGACTTTTGATCCCCGCCCGTCGCTGTCGTTCAGGTCTCCCGCTCCTAGGTAAGCGTCGTCCCGACAGCTTCCATTTAGGCTTATTTGGGTCCCTAGGACTCATTGTTTCCAGTAGGCCAACGCCGCTATTATTCCTGCGCCAAAATAACAGGTAAGCTTATTATTTTGGCGCTTCTGTTTACATCGCGCCCCGCCTTGGCGCTGTCCTGCGCGTTTTCAAGCGCGCGAAATTCCCCCGCTCATCAATGTGAAGAGTTGTTTCGTCGAGAGGGGTGCGCGGACGTTGGATCAACGCCAATTGCCGTTTCCCGTCAAGATCTGCCACCGTGCGGTTCAACGCGAGAGGAACTTCTTCCCCGGCGAGGGTAAGGTTGTAATCCGCGGTCCTAATCTTCCCCCTCCAACATACAAGTTGAAGAACATCCTCCATCTGCATCTGCGGAGTTCTGGAAATAGGAAATCAGTAATAGTTGAGATACGGTGGTAAAGACAACATAACATACACGGGAACAGTGGTGGTAATATGGGTGGTATTATTCTCGAAGCTGGCACTGAGGTCAACGCGCATCCATATTTGTTCGCTAGGACACTGCGGTATCGTTGTGCTGGCATTGGCTTCATCAGAAGGTGTTCGGTGGAGCACCGAAAGCTCCCGCCCTTGTAGATCGCCCACCGTGCCTACGAGGGGGGTGGTTTCGCCCGCTAAAACAAGTATATTTTCAGCTGCTTGTAGCCCCATCTTTTGACAGACGCCCTCGAGAATGTCTTGCAGATTCTCGGATAATCTTGATAAATTCAAGTTTTGAGGGGCGAAATGGAAGAGGACGGAGGAGAACGCACGAACGAATAGCCCATACATACGAGAGGTTCACTTGGGACTTCTAAATCTGATGAGCAGGGACGTGTCGTTCGTATAATTATTCGTGGTCGTATTTGTGTTGAGGAGGACTTGGTCCCATCCGTCGGGAAGACCCTGTATTATTCCGAGGTGAACAACGATGGTTGCATAAAAAAAAGCGCACACGAACCGTAATGCCACCTTTTTCGGGATCAAAGGTGGCATGCGCCTCATGAACGAAGTTGTAAGGACGACTGACGCCCATGGAGCGCAGGGATATGTCGTCTTGCCACGCTGAGGAGCAAAACCAAAAGAAACCATGAACGCATGGACGAAGCCGAGATGCAATGGTAACGCACCGTATAGGTCGCTGTCATTATCGAAGCTCAGCAGGTAGCTCTTGTTATCCTTGGTCTCAAGCGTGAGACCACAAGGCGCGAGCTCCGACCGCTCCAGTTTGCTAACATCGCGAAGTAAAATGTACGATCGTAGAGGCTTCTTCTGCAACCCGAATTCAATAAAGGTGCAATGCATCCAAGTTCAAACGGAAATCGCTCACCCTGGAAGGATACAACGCCAGCTGCTTTTCGTCCAATGATAGCCACTTGACTTTCGTGAACCAATCTCTTGGATGAATGCCATTCTCCTTCACCCGGACTGCTCCTTGACGGACCACCCGAAGATCGGTGCCCTTGCCCTTCAGCACGGACGGCGTCGAGACCTTCGGGTTTTTGCTCCGCGATTTCTTTTCGTTATTTTTTCTCGTAAATTTCATGAATTGCATCTTGAAAGGCGGCTGAAATCGTATGTGCGTGTCGAGCGAACAGCCGCCGACGCGCAGCTCGTACGTGAAGGACATGGTGAAGGAGGTTATGGTGGTCGTGAGGAATGGAAGTCGCTGATAGGAAGCCTGGGGTCGACTTGAAGATTCAGTGTTAGGTTATGAATGTGAATCTGTCCCATTGCAGGTAGATTGCATCCTGATTGCATCCAAGCCTTGGTTACCCGAGGCGATGCGCTAGTAACAGAATCCCAGGAGCCTGTACTTTTCGCTGTTACGACAAGAGCAAAAATATCGGAGAACGACCAGTGCATGATGGTCGATTTGGACCAAAAGAGACGCGATCACGTGTAGAATAAAAAAGCATGCGCGTCCGTCCAGGACGCGCGGGGCCAACAACCCCTTGCCGACGAAAGATCACAAATGGAATCGAGCCCGTATATTGGAAAATTCACAAGTACTCGTACAAAATACAGTTGGCCGCCCTTTTATTTCATTTAACGTATGCATGTATCATGACCCTCGCGGTGCTGTATCCGTATCATATGCGTATATGCATGCCCTCAGACAACAGGAAGCGCTTCGATGTTCCAGTAGCTCTCGGCGTACTCGTTGATCGCCCTGTCCGAGCTGAATTTGCCCATCTGTCCGCCGGGCATCCGTGTCAGAAATGGAAACGGGTGTATTAACCATGTGAGGAGCGCACCTTTGCGCTCGTGCGAATCGACTTCTTCACCCACTCCGTGCGGTCGAGGTACGCCTCATCCACCATCGCCAGTGCGGCGATGTCTGCAGCGGCACGACGTTAGCTCGAGAACGAGACGGAAACAGCGAGGGGCGGGTACGCACAGGAATCAAAGTCGTCTGAGAGGAGGTAGTGATCTCCCTGGCGGATGGTATTGAGGAGCGGCTCGTAGACGTGCGAGTCGTCGCCGAAAAGCCCCGCAGAGACCTGGTTCAGCACGTGTGCGAGCGCCGGGCACTTCTCCTCGATCGGGACGGGGTGGTACGTGTGCTGGTACCGCAGGTCCTCGACGGCTCTGGACGGAGCACGCAGTTAGGGCACTTAGCACTTGTGTATGGGCTTATTGGACTCACGGTGTCAAGTGGCCAAAGAAGACTAGATGAACGGTGGTGCAATTGTCAGCGTCTAGAAAGCGTAACGAAATATGAAGTACGCACAGACGTTGTTTTCCCCGACCTCCTCCGCAATCTCGATATTCGCGCCGTCTAAGTTCAGGCGAGAGTCAGCGATTGATCGCACCAGAAGGCCCGGATAACGCACCGACCGTGCCGAGCAGCAGCCCGCCGTTGAGGCAGAACTTCATATTCGACGTTCCCGACGCTTCTGTACCGGCGGTCGAGATGTGCTGGCTGATGTCGGACGCGGGGATGAGCACCTCCGCGAGCGACACGGAGTAGTCCGGCAGGAAGTACAGCGACAGCAGGTCCTTGGTGTCGGGGTCCGCGTTGATGACACGCGCGACGTTCACGATGAGGCGGATCGTCTGCATGTCGGTTAGCACAGCCTTTTACTTGGAGAAACGAGACGCACGAGCTTGGCGATGTAGTACGCCGGGGCAGCCTTGCCCGCGAAGAAAACGACGCGGGGATTAACCTTCTTCTTCTCCTCCACGCTCATGTTCTTGAGCGTGAGGTAGCGGTGGATGACGCCGAGGATATTCAGCGTTTGGCGCTACATGTCCCTCCATCAGCACTCCTTATCACCAGTATGGCAGAGCGACGCACCTTATACTCATGCAACCGCTTGATCTGCACGTCGAACATCGCGTTCGTGTTGATCGTGAGCCCGAGGGTCGTCTGCACATGGTGCGCGAGGCGCTCCTTGTTGCGCTGCTTGATGCCCGCCCACTCCTCGCGGAACTTGGCGTCCTCCGCGTACGGAAGCAGCTTTTCGAGCTGCGTGAGGTCCTTGAGCCAGACGGCCTTGTCGACCTTGAGCGTGCTCGAGACGAGCGCGCTCAGCTCAGGGTTGCACTGGTCGAGCCAGCGGCGGGGGGTGACTGGGTGGCATGAGACGTCAGCGAGGCTGGGAACACGGAGGAAGAAAGTACATACTGCCGTTGGTGACGTTACCGAATCTGTGAATTGTCCAAAGTCAGGTTCACTCCATGTCTGAGAAGGGGGAATTCTGTACGCACTTGCTGATGCCCTCGAACTCGACGAAGTCCTTGAGGATGGTCGTCTTGACGAGCTCGGAGTGCAGCTGATATACAGGGCCAAAATCAGCTGGGCTCGCCTCCCGGACAGAAATGGCAACTAACCTCCGCCACGCCATTGACCTTGCGGCTCCCGATGCACGCAAGGAACGCCATGCGTACCTGCTTCGGGAAGCCTTCCTCAATGAGACTCATGCGCCCGAGGCGGTCACGGTCGCCGGGGAACTTCTTCTCCACCGCTGTGAGAGGGAGGTGTTAGTAGGCAGTCAATGCAAAAGGAAGCTGGAAGGCCCATGATGAAGGGTAGGATGGCCATGCAGGGAAGAGAGTATGGAGAGAAAAAAGAAAGAAAAACTCACACTGCAAGAACAGCAGATTGATATCATAGATGATCTGCATGTGCCGCGGGAGGAGGTGCTCCAGCAGAGGAACCGGCCACTTCTCGAGCGCCTCGGGGAGCACCTGTGTGCGGAGTCAGTAACGATGGAATAAGGTTATAGGCATGTAGAAGCCCGTTATCAGGATCATGGGAGAGACGGATTCGACGCATCTTTCAGGCGAAGAGGGACACTAAGAGAAAGAGACGCACCGTGTGGTTCGTATAGAAGAACGTATTGGTGACGATCTGCCATGCCGTCGCCCATGGGAGCTCCTCCTCGTCAAGCAGAATGCGCATCAGCTCCGGGATCGCGAGGGTCGGGTGCGTGTCGTTGAGCTGGATGGCAACGTCTATGGGTGAAGGGAAGGTGAGCGTCAGATCCCACCTACGCGCACGAGAGAAGGCACTCACAATCCGGGAACTCAGTGATGGGCTTGCCGATGTTCTTGAAGCGGCGGAGTATGTCCGCGAGACTCGCTGCGGTCCAGAAGCTGCACCCTTAGCATCAGGACCAAGGGTCATGAAGGGAAACGCGAAACAGCCACTCACTACTGCTGCTTCAGCCTCAGCTCCTTCCCAAAGGTCGTGTGGTCATTCGGGTACAGCACGCTCGTGATCGCCGCCGCGCTGTTGCTCGCCTCGACCGCGCCCTCGTAGTTGCCGGCGTTGAACGAGTTGAGGTCGAATCCGCGCTTGGGCTTGCTCTCCCACAGCCGCAGGTTGTTCGTCGTCTTGGTGTAGCACCCGGGGATCATCACGTCGTATGCGACCGCGAGCACCTGATTATAGTCGTCAAGAAGGAGACTACGCATTAAAGTGAAGTGAGAGGACGCACCTCCTGTCCGCCGGTCCACAGCGCGCGCTGCGAGTCGGGGACGCGCTCAGCCTGGCCGTAGAAGCGCACCTCGTACGCGACATCGAGACGCGGGAGCTCCCACGGGTTCTGGTTGTCGAGCCATGGGTCGGGGGCCTAAAGAGCACATGCAAGTGAGTAATTGGCTGATAGTAAAACAGCGAGCCACCCACCTCAAGCTGATTCCCCTCCGGGCTAATCAACTGCTGGAAGATCCCATACTTGTACCTCAGCCCATACCCCCACACCGGCAGCTCCTGGCTCGCGCTCGAGTCCAAGTAGCACGCCGCGAGCCGTCCGAGGCCGCCGTTACCCAGCGCGGCGTCGCGCTCCTGGTCGAGGATGTCCTCCATGTTGAAGCCGAGCTTCTCGACGCCGCTGCAGTAGGGCTCCTTCAGGCCGAGGTTGAGGAGTGCGTTGTCGAGGGTGCGGCCCATGAGGAACTCGAGGGAGAGGTAGTACGCGCGCTTTGGAGCCTTGCGCGTGTACTGGAGCGAGGTTTCGTTCCAGTTGACGAGGAGGTTGTCGCGCACGGAGAGCGCGGCGGCTTGGTAGGCGCCGAGGGTGTCTGTGGGGCGGTGGATGAGGATCCATTTAAACAGACATGAATGGTGTGGTCTAGAGACCGAGACGGATGCAAAATTGTATGTTTCCGTCGACGCCGAAACACGATTGGGATGAGGTGTCTTGAATAACGATCGACGAGGAACCTCGTCCAGGACGAGGCAATAACGCCTGTCCATCGTCGAGACGCGTCTCCGACACAGCCAACAACGCCCAGAGAACCGAAATCTCGCCAGAAACTCACCGAGATTGTATGGCTGCCTAGCCAGCGACGTCTGAACATGGTTCACAAACGACTTGGTAATGGACGAGACATCTAATGAACGCGATGTGAGCCATGATCCCCATCCATCCAACGCGCCACAATGCACATACCGGTGTCGACATCGCGCATGCCCTCTTTCCACACTTTCTCCTCCCCGCGGGGCCACTTTTCCTTGCCCGACGCATCTGTCTCCGGCAAGTATCCTGCATGGACGCAATCAGCACTGGGAGACGACCTCGCTGCAGGATGTACGTACCGGTAAGGGTCCTGACGTGCCTCCGGGGCCGCACAGGCTTTCCAATGTTCTTCGGGTCGATGAAGGTGGACATGGTTGGGAGCAAGGGCCAGGCCGGACGCGGTCCTTATATGCTCTTCCGCAAACGGAAACTGACGCCAGCCCGCATCACCAAACAATACTACGTCATGATCCCGACTTCAACCGCGTTTCCAACCCGCCATCCCCGCACAGCGCCGGCGTCCTATTTCTTCAATCCATGCAACAATCTTACACCCGTTGCGCTGTTGTTCAGCCACGAATTAAATGAATAAATAGCCTAATCTAGCGCTGAACTGGCACAGAGTTCCGTAAGTACAGCATATCACCTGGTCGACGAGCGCTGTTGCGCGTTACTCCACCCCGCTTACCGTCCCAACCCCAATCTTGACGTGGCAGGCCTCGTCCGGGCGGGTACTGTGAAGTGCTGTGACCAGGCTCTGCCTGGCTCTGCGGTGTTCCTCCTTTCCAATGGAAGGAAATTGACGATAGAGAATCTCAAGAAGGCGAATGACGCAATGGAGAAGTCGAATTGACGCCTACCTGAGCTCATTTTTAATATCGGACCGGTTGATGCGAGTTCTGGCGGGTTGAGGTATCGCGAGGATCGCTTCCCAGTTCAAAAGTGGAGTGAGAGAGCTAGTGAGAGCGCACGAGGTTCGTGAATCCTCCGCGGGTCGCCAAAGAATTCTGCGCTGTTCGCCGTTCACCAAACGGAATATCACCTCGGTAGTCGATACCGGGAGCTTAAATTGTATGCCGATGGGGAAGGTAGGCAGTAATAGCAAATGTGTTCGTGCAAGCCGACAGAGGGTTGCTTTTCTTGACCATCTTCTGTATCTTGCGGAAGAAACTTCTTCGAACTCCCAAGAAGATGAAGAGGATCGATAAGGCAGGGTGTGGCCGCAATCATTCTAGAGTCAGCGAGACTGAACGAACCTTTGCAAGATCGAGCACATCCAGCGAGCTTTGCTTTGTCAGCGAAACTTCGAATGAGTCAACTCGGATGCTCAGGCCACATCAAGTGGCAGGATGGTCTATCATCTTCGGAAGTTGTTTTCACTGACTTGAGTTGGAAACATGTTGGTTGGCAGTTATCCAAGCGAGTTCTGCCTCAGACCGGTTGCCACAGCTATCGTAGTTCATCTTGAGTCGGTGCAACTTGCAATCGAGCAGGAGGTGATGAGCCAGGAGCACGGAGTTCCAAAGACTGGTTCATACGACCAGTTTTCCCTGCCTTTCGTGGATGGTAATAGGCGGGCGTCCAGGGTGACTTGACGCGACAGAGAATGGTTGTGATGAAGGAAGAAAAGAAAGCCAGGAGCGGAGTCCAAACTCTTCGGGTTGATCCGACACACTGCACGTGCACGGCTTGGGTTCAATTTGCTTTTTCCGGTTCAACTTGGGCTTGGAAGGTCTCGTACGTCGTCTTGTCTGCCACAAACTAGGATTGAATCGACTGATGGTACGATACTGTAGACAATGGATTCGATGAGCGCAATATCCTTTTCAACTGCAATCTTGGAGGGTTGAACTTTGGACTCGGTTTGAAACCTCCTACAGCGGTTAAGCAAGAGATACAGATTCCCGGATCACCATTGCTAACAATGAATCACAGCCGTTGAAATGCCGTGTTGTGTAGGATCAGTCGCAAAATTCAAAGTAACGGAATTCGTGCCGTTTCAACCACAGGGGTTGGCTTGGTAGAGGAATCATTTATGTAGGTTTATCGACAAGTTGTGCCCAGTTTACAAAGAAGAAACCAAGCCAGGAACACAGGCCCCGTACGTCCTTACAATACGGCTCCTATATGCGAAAAATTAACATGGCCTCCCTATCTGTCTGCGCTCCTCCCTGCTTTAAAAGCTCATCCCCCTCCGCCCATTTCAGGTCTTCCTCCTCCTCCTCCTCGCACTCCTCCCCAGACCAGAGCCCGCCATGCTCTCCAGCTCCCCCACGAAGCTCATCCGCGACTTCGTCCTCTGCACCTCCCTCTCCTTCGTCATCCTCCTCAGCGCGATCAACGCCGGCCTCCGCGTCTACACCTATCTTTCCTCCACCCAAGCCTCATCGCCTGTGAACCAAAGCATCTGGGTCACGGGCAGCATCCAGCTCTCGCAGGTCCTCGCGGCGCACGAGTACCTCACGCTCGTGTTCAAAGTGACGCTCGCGTGCACCATGGCCGTCTTCCTCGTCCGAGAATTCGCTTTCCAGCTCGGGTTCGGTTTAAGCGGCGAGAGGAGGGAGAGGGAGAGGATCGGAGATGTCGAGGCGGGATCGGAATCATGGGATAAGTCTGCTGTTATCGTTGCAGCCCCTCGCTGGCGGGAACGAGATGAGAATACCGAGCGCCGGCTGCAGGAGTTCGTGTAAGTACAACCGGTCGTACATCTTCAATTGAACTCGGGCTGATCAACACAATAATCCCAGCTACCCTGTGCTCATCTCCACCCCGCCTATGCCCCTCATAATGCCGCGGATCCAATGAAAACCCGACGCGAATTTACGCGCAACCACATTCTCTTCCCCACGTACCTCACTCGTTGCACACACCATTCGCTTTTAACACCACTCCTTACCCCGCCACGACTTCACACGTACACTTTTTAGGAGTCCCTGCATTTTTTCTCTCTTTTTTTTTGGATGCTTAGGGGTCCTGCGAACAGTGACATGCAGGTTTTCGATCGTACTAATAAATGTTGTAAATCGGCCCGTGCAAGTTTCGAACTATTCTTGAGTCTACCAAGCTGCTGTTCATTTTGTGGGTGAAATCCGTGTTGTGCCGCATCTCCTAGCTAACAGCAAGTCTCGGTGGCATTTGTCGCGCATTTCTTCCACTGGTTTACCGTTTCAAGTGCATGGTTCAATTTCTGGTTCAAATGGGTTTTCTGGATCAGATTTGAATTCTTTCTGGGTGCTGAACTTGAGGATGCGTTCCTTCGTTGGGGTCTCGCTTTTATGACATGCACTGTCAGTTCAGAATATCTCAGAACACGATTTGTTCGAGGTCGTGTACAGGCAGGCACACAGGAAATAAATAGGCCAACAAATGTCGGACGTCATACATTGGTCGTGAATAAATGAATGGAGAAATACAAGGATGGTACAACGCAGAGAAGGCCAGCGAGATAAATGCATGTTGTCATAAGGATCCTACGGTGCCGAACAGGCTGCGGAAATCGGAATACGAGAGATGGAGACTTGCGCGATTTGAAACACAACCCGATGGAACCTAGTTGTAAGACGGACCGGATCCGGGACCGTAATATCCGGAGGAGTAGCTTGGGTAGGGTCTAAAACACGCTGCCGGTCAGTCACTGAGTTGTGTAGGCAGCTGAAACGGTGAAATTGTGACCCTGGTGGCGGTTGCCCGTAATTCTGCCCAGCCACATATTGGTCATTTGCTGCAGGCGACGGTATGTTGACTCCGCTGTGAAATGCAGCAGAGGAGTGCCTACTCGGTGATGTTTGAGCAACGGCAGAAGGTTACATATATGAGAAAACTAACGAGGAGGCGGGAGATGCATTGGCGGGGCCATAATTCACGGGCATGGCACTGTTTTGATATTAGATAGTGTTAAGCAGCCTATGCATGGAAAACATATCGGCGCTTGCTGACTTGTAGTTAGGATCCGGGTACACAGGGACCGTTGTGCTAGCCCGGACTGCGGGGCGCCCGCGGAGTAGTCCGCGACTGTTGGCTCTGTTCACATTCTGCAATATAAGGATAGATCTGCACTGACCTCGCCGTGTGCGGGTAGGTGGGGTCGGGATGCTCCGAGTCCTTGAATTCCAGGCTGGAGAAGAGATCATTAACTTGCAATGCCGATTTTGTGATGCACAAATCGCCCCCTGTGATCAACTCGCAGGTTCATTGGAGCAAAGGTGGCCGGCGCACCAATGTGAACACTAAATCGGCATTCGACAGTGGTGCGGAATAATCTGCATGAGTACCCACGGTGATGTACTGAAGGCATGGGCCGTGAGGAGGAGATACAAAAATGAATATTATGTTCAATACTCACGGAGGTGCATTTGACGGATATGACATGAACTGGCGAGCCTCTGCTAGCCGCGCCGACTCATCCTAGATTGTATCATAAATGAAAGTTCGGATGGATTCCAGTTCAAAAAATACCTCATATCTGCTCCAGATCCCGTCGAGCTGGTCGCTAGCTTCATCTCTATCCGATGATGACTGAACGAACAGACGCCGCACTGCATCCTTGACTACCGAGCCCGAGGAATGGACTGTTTTCAGGAACGTGTGGTATATGAAACGTGAGTGTAGACCACTCAAATAGTACAATCCTCAAACGTTTCGAGGTTTTTCTCAATATCCTTTCGAAGCTTCTGGTTCGGTTCACTCTTCAAGTTCTTTAGATCAACGCTTGATGTTCCCTGGTGAGGACCATGTAGTTGGGAGTCTACAGAGATACATAATCAGCCATGGCCCATCACTCGTACTGCGAAGGTGCGGATGGTTCAAACTTCACCTGGCCAGGATCCATCAAGGGAATCAAAAGGGAATATGCACTAGGGAAATAAAAGGGCGGGGGATACAGAGAATTATACACGGCGGGTTTTATACACTCTCGCCATTGTGGGTCCATGATATCGAGTCGTCGCTCCCGGCCTGATTATGCTTTGGGAAGAAGGGTCAAAAGAAAGCGGCCCAAAAGCGGCGAAAGCTTGGCATAAGATAGGGGTGATGGTGGAGGCGATGCTGTGATCGATCATCCATCCCGTGGGAGAACTGAACATGAGCCCACCAAGAGCCCACAGCCATCAACAACTCTGAGTCTTGTTGACTCCGACTGAACCTCGGAACAGTGAACCCGTCCTCAACATCTGAATGACAGAGTCGAACTCCGCGGCTCAGTCATACTCCTACTTGCGATACGAGCAGGAACAATTTTGGGTCGACAGCTATTCTTTTCTTTTGACGCAGGGCTACCAGCTACGGTCGCGCTATAGCCCAGCCTGGGTGCCATCCTGGGCTTCTGGAAGAACCCGTAGCAACCAGTATGAGGATAGGCTCGCTGCCGTTGGATCGGTGACGGGTTTGTTAGCCTCTTGCAATTGTGAAGCTGATATCAATTTCTGCCAGGAATATGTTCTCGACGCCACCCGGATCCGAGATGCCACAAAGATCATTCTTAAGCGCGTACCAAACGACGGGGACGAAATACGCATTATAACTTTTCTATCATCGCCGTCTTTGCGCTCAGACCCTCGAAATCGGACGATCCCTCTTTTGGATATCATTCCAGTTGCCGAAAGCAGCTGGTCATTCTTGGTCATGCCGTACTGCAGAGTGTTCAATTACCCTCCTTTTCATTGCCGTAATGAATTTATTGAAGCTATGTCTCAATTTTTGGGGGTATGTCCCGTATTTTACTCCGTGTCTGGCACTCAACGTAACCCAGGGCTTACAATTCATGCACGAGCACAATATCGCTCATTAGTGAGACTATGACTCCCAATCCGTTTCTTTTTCCAAAGCTCATCCCGACTCACTAGTGATATTGCCCCTCAAAATATGGTCATGGACGAATCACGAGTTGTTCCAAACGGCTCACACTTCATTCGTCCTCGAACTCACACAGGCTTTCAAAACTTATTCTCGTGGAATGACAGATGTACTGTTGGCCCTGTGGATTATTACTACATCGATTTCGGACTCTCATTATATTTTCCCCATGGGAAAGATACCGCGCTATGCACTGGCCTTCTCAGGACATTTCCAGACATCCCAGAACTATCGCTGACTGTACCGTACAACCCCTTCAAAGTCGACATCTTCCAGCTGGGCCTCACAATGCATAAATTGATCGATGTGCGTCACTCCATTCAAAATCACATATCGTCTTTGACGTCCCTCAAATACTCTCCAGGCATACCCAGCTCTCGAAGAATTCCGGTCGGTCGCTCACAATCTAACTGCTGTCAAGCCAAGCGACCGGTCCACGCCGGTCGAAGCTCTGACATTATTGCGAAGCATCGGCGCGGCGTTGGCGCCGTCTATTCTCAGTGAGCAGATATGGCAGAGAGACACCGGTCTCTGGAAGAAGATGGCGCGTATGGTCCTGGGCGGATATCGATACGACAATGATAAGAGTTCGGTTTAATCTTTCATCCTTGCCTTGAGCTCATGATTCTATAAATCTCGATCACGTTCTGCGAAATGTAATACTCTGGTGTTCTCAGTGAAGCGCAAGTTAAACCACAATGAGTAACGGATTCTCTCATATACCCTTGTTCGAGTCATCGAAAGCTCCCGCAAGCCCGTTAGTTCCCTGGATCTTTGCCGCACTGCCTTGATATCAACCCCCTGACTTTTGTGATTCACGAAATTGCTGTAGACACAGCAGCTTGGCGATTTGTAGATCCAAAAACGTCGACACATGCCAGTTTGAACTCAAGCTTGTTCAATGAAATGTTTGTGTACTCATAGATCATTTGCCGAAGTGAACCGACTAATATGATTATTGGCTACCTGTCGACGCCACACAGAGGCTCCAGTTGCATGCGATTCAATGTTCCGAACAAAAAAAAAACTGAACGGAGATAGATTTCAAGAACAATGGCAGGCCCTGAGATGTGCCACGCGGCGCAAAAACAAAGCAACCCATATTGTAGACGGTCATCGGATTTGTTCGTATCGCCGGCCTTGACTCGTCATAGCCTTCCATTCCAGCGCTAGAATTCGCGCCTGCAGGCAACCATTGCAGTACTCCGAGCAGATCCGCGATGGTGGGATTTTACGGAGATTTGTTGAGGGAAAAAAAATACACAGGCTTTGATTGAAGGCGACGAAGTCCTGCACTCCCGTTACAGTATGTTACAGTACATATTCCGAGAATTGATGATATATTCGTTACAAACCATTAGCATGTATACTAGAGGCTCATTACACATATCCTTGGTACAGAACAAAGCCGCAGAAAATGGAGGGATCCGGAGATAGTTCGAATTTAAAAGCAGCAGGCTATAAATTTGAAGAACGCATGGATAGGTCGTAAAAGGTCGTGTGGCGGCGAATAGCCTAGAAAAACGATAAAACACAAGGGAGAGATGATATGTAGCGCGAATTGAGGCGGAGATAGTTCAGGAATATGCGTTAAGACGGTGGGCCAGGACGATAACCGTGAGGGTAGCCTTGATATGAATTGAAATTCGGGTACCTATATCAACCGGCAGGTCAATGAACTGAGTAATTAATGGAGGAGAAAACTAGCTGTGTAGTCGGTGGTCGTGGTGCGTTAATATACGTAGGGAGAGTCCCTCCCGCATTTTGGTAGTTGTGGATCCCCATGTGAAATTGAGCATTGGAGTTTCTGTGTGTGAGCGTTTAAGCAATATACCATTTGACGGGCAGTAAATACTTACAGAGACACAGCGGGAGATGCAGGGGGTACGTTGTAGTTGTGAATGTTAGCCGCGAGGTATGCCATGCGGTTAAGAGGTCCAGTAGCCGCGGCGTGATGTGAAGCCTGAATGCGGCGCCCCCTTGCTGTTTGTTCCGGACTGTGAACGAGCGACATTCAATGAATGAAATTGGAGATGTAGCTTCACCTACCTAGGGCCGGCCTGAGGAGATGGAGTGCCGAGTTGGAGGTCGAAGATGCCACTGTTGTGGCTCGGAGGTCGCCCGTGGCTATGAGTGCTCGACGGCACGGAAGACCAAGGGGAGGCACTAGAGTGTTGATTGCTGATAAGACATCAACGATCTTACACTTGCAATGTACATTCTCAGGTGACACACCTGGCACCAGAGAAAGCTATTGGATTGCTCGTCGCCGGGACACTAAGGGAAAAATTGGATAGAACGTTCAAAATGGTGCAAGGAAAGCGCACAACGGCTCAAGTGATTGAGCATAGACATCGGCCTCTCGTTGATGTTGGCGGAGCTTGGATTGAACCTGGATGATAGGTTGATTATACTATACGCTGTCGATGACCAGGTGCATGGGTACCTTGTAATTTTGCCAGAGGACCGTAAGCTGGTAGTCAGCCGTTTCGGCTTGTACACGCCCCTCCATTACTCTATACACTATATCTTTCCACACCGATCCAGTAGAATGGACGGAATCCAAAAACCTGCAAAGCTGTGAGGATAAGAACATCGATGACGAAGGATGCAAACTTCTTGAGGTCGGATACCGTTTGATCCTTGAGAGCCTTATCATTCTCTGTCTCCAGCTTGTTGATATAACCTTCGACACGCTCTTCAAACTGCTGTTTGTCCCATGCGGTAACTTGTCTGCTCGTGGTCTGTGGTGTATGTCAACAAGAAGTCGGAGGGTGAAACATAGTCGTACCTCCATCGCAAAAAATAGGATTGAGTGGAAACGTCGAGCACACCAAGGACACGGAGCGCTACCAGTGGGCGATGGATAAAAACAAGGTGGAGTGGCCATTTATACCGTTCGAAGCACCGTGGGTTTGCTGTGGGTCCATGACTGAACTGAGTCAAACTTATAGATTTGATGGATTGAAATGGATGTCGAGACCTCATGATAAGAACTGCTAGCGGACCCGGAATATGCATGGAGGCCAAACGTCGGGAGGAGTACACTTTGGGAGTGATTGATCGATCATTCTCCCATCAATTCCCATGCACCGTGAGAAGACGAGCCCACAGTGATCAACAACTATTGTGACAAGTCCGTTCACTGACCTATCAAAGTCAGAATGAAGGACAGCACCTTGGACAACAACCAAAGGTATTCAAACCTACGGTACAACCACGAGCAATTCTGGGTTGACAGCCAGCCCTTCCTCCTGGCTCGGGGTTACCAACTCCGGCCCCGTTATCGTCCAGGCTGGGTACCATCGTGGATCGGGGGCCACAAACGCAATCAGAAGTTCGAGGACAGCATAGCAGTTTTTTTCGTGAATTTTTCCATCCTCTTTACTCCTTAAACTAACGCGTTATGTAGAACTGCGTCCTCGATGCCACACGTACTCACGACGGCCAAAAGGTCATTCTCAAGCGTGTGGAAAATGGTTCAAAGGAAATCGATATTATCAAACATCTCGATTCGGCTCGCTCAGATCCCCGCAACCGGACAATCCCAGTTTTGGATATTTTTCCTATGCCCGATTGTCCCTGGACATTCTTGGTCATGCCCTACTGCCGACAATTCACGTATCCCCCCTTCCATTGCCGTAACGAATTCCTAGACGCCATGACGCAATTTATGGAGGTCTGTCTCTTCTTTATGTCGCGTTCCATGCTAAACGGCGGCAAGGGTTTGCAATTCATGCACGAGCAAAACATTGTGCATTTGTGAGTTCCCTATCCATCAAAGAGGCCATGAGGCTAATCCATCTGAGCAGTGATATCGCGCCTCAGAATATGATGATGGACGAGTCTCAAGTCGTTCCGAACGGTTCACATTTCAGCCACTCTCGTACTCACGATGGCTTCTTCGGCCTCTTCTCTTGGAATGACCGATGTACAGTCAAGCCGGTGGACTATTATTACATCGATTTTGGCCTTTCCTCGCAATATCCGAACGGAAAAGATACTGCCCGCTGTACGGGCACGCTCAGAACGTTTCCGACCATCCCTGAACTGTCCTTGACTGTGCCATATAACCCTTTCAAAGTCGACATATTCCAGTTTGGTCTAACCATGCACAATCTGATTGATGTATGCGACTCCCTTACCATTTTCGCTGCATCTGACGTCTTTTCAGGCATACGCAGAGCTCGAGGACTTTCGTCCGGTTGCCGATAATATGACGGCTGCAGACCCAGACGAACGGCCCACTGCATCTGATGCTTTGGCGAAATTGCATGGCATTTCCGAAGCAATGGAGCCGTCAAAGCTTAGTGAACAGATGTGGGAGAAGGACACTGGGCTCTGGAAGAAAGCTACACGTCTACTTCTGGGTGGTTATAGGTACGACTACCTCCCACCAACGGATTTGTAGCAGCTTAAATAGTGGTTTTATGGAACTTCACACATTCTCTATCTTGAACTCACTATTCTGCGCTGTATCTCGATCTGGGAAAAGTTGCCTGCACTCTAGATCTGAGGCTGCAGCCCTTCGATGGCCGTCGGATATCTTGGTTAAGTTTGAGTCACACAACACAATCTAAAGCTTCCAAGCATGTCCCCATTATGTCGCCTCTTTCAAATGTAATGCTCAGCGCTTTCCGTCACCTCGCTCGAGTCATAGTAGTACAAAGCCTCCGAAATCACGATCAGTACCACACTGCCTTCTTATCAACCCCCTGAAATTTGTGATGCAGAACAAAACTGCTGTAGAGCTCAGAACAACGTGATGATCAACCGTCGGCGCAGACCAGCTTGAAATCAAGCCTGAACTAATTTCTCGCTGTGTATCGACACCATACAGAGGCTCAATTTACACGCGGTTCAAAGTTCTGGGTTCCCAACAAAAACTAAACGGCTAAGGACAATAGCATTCGGGTCCCTGGGACGGACGGCGCAAAAACAAAGCAACCCATATTGGGAGCGCGAGTGAGCGCAGATTTTTTCGGATCGCCAGCCCTGACTCGACTCGAACTTCCATTACCTGAGCGCTAGATTCTACGCCTGCAGGCAGCCAGAATACTCACAGAACCGCTACGGTGAGATTTAACGGAGATCCGTCGGGGAGATCACACACATGCTTTAATTAAAGCCGATGGGGATCATTATATCTGTTGAGAATTGCCGAGATATATCCTTGACGAAGATAAAGCAATATGTTACAGGAGGCTCGTAGAATTTAGTACGAGAAACCATAGAAAATACAACATCGGTAGGTTAGAAACAGGAACGCATGGTAGGTCGTAAAATTTCGTGTGACGGCGAATAGCCTCAAGCTCGACAACATAGAATCTGCAAGGATCCAAAGATATTACAAAACCAGCAGAACAGGAACGCATGGTAGGTCATAAAAGTTCGTGTGACGGCGAATAGCCAAGAAAAGAAGACGGGTACAAAGAGACGAGAGAATCGAGCGACCGACAATCCCACAGAGACCATTCAAGAAGAATATGTTCAGGATGCTGGGCCAGCTGTCTCGGTAACCCAGCCGTTCCGGTGTGATCCGTGATTGACAGTCGGAGATTCAAAAAGAAGTGCAGAGATCACACCGGAACGCTCCGGAACGTCTGGGGCATTTTGTATAGTAACACCTACCATCGAGTCACAAAAGTAACAAATCAGTCACTCTTCCTATTCCGCATACCGCATCATCTTCCACTTCCTTCACAGATTGGCTCGCAGTTGAGCGGTTTGCTGAAGCTGGATAGCTGGCTTCGATGGACCCATCTCCTCGATTTCCGTGTCTGAATCGGATTCATCGGAGCTGTCGAGATCAGCGGCAGGATCGAAGGTTCTGGTGACACTCCTGCACATGTTTTTGAATCTCCGACTGTCAATCACGGATCAAGCGGTCCGGTTGGCGATCGGGGGATTCTGACTCCTGAGTGTCACCGAACGTCTGGGTTACCGAGACAGCTGGGCCAGGACCATATCCGGGGCCGTGATAATCGGGAATATACCCAGGATGATATTGGTTGGGCATCTCGTTCCTGCATCCGCAAAGTTAATCATTTGACAAGCGTCAGGCAGAGTAAAACCAAAACTGACTGTCGGACGAGGGGATGTTGCGGATTGTACGCTGGGCCCGTTGATGCAAGTCGGCAGGCTTTGCGTCGTGGGGTGAAGGTTCGTAGTTCCCGAGATGTAAAATTGGACATTGGATTTCCTGATCGCTAGGAATTGAACGAGGGGATACATATTGATAAAGGCTTACACTGATGGAGCGGGAGAAGCGCGAGGAGGGCGCGAGGAGGGGCGGACTGGTAGCCTCCCATGGGAGATTGGGCCCTGTAGAGACGCGGTCAGACGACGAACAGGTGGGTTGGTAAAAAAGAACCCACTGAGAGTACGTGCTCTGGGAGTCATGAGTGCTAGGTGTTGCCGGATATTATGATTGACGCAAGCGGATGCCGCCTTACTTGTGACCGTAGTTTCTGCTTTGATAGAAACTACCATTGCTGGAGCCGTTGCTGGGTGGGTGACCACGGCGCCTACTCCGTCCTCGGTTCTGAATGTCAAGTGGGGCGGACGACGTGGAGGGATTCGACTGGTAGTTACTAGTTGCTCTACCCTTGACCACTAACAATAAGCGATGATGGTATGGTGTCAATGAGAGATAACTGTTTACGAGGTTGTAGGACCGAATGCATCTGCTTCTCGGGCAGCTCTAAGACAAAAGACTCAAGATAAATCAAAGGTCAAATATTCGTCACAGCACTGCGTACTCGCGGTTCTCCGACTCGACCTAACTTGAAGGATATTAATGCGACACTGCCTGGAGTTTACAAGAAATATGCCCTACCACGTATGCCTTCCAAATCTTGGTGAGTCGCCTGTTGGCTACGTTTTCGACCTCTGTCAAGGACTGGAAATCCTTGGGGCCGAAGGACTCCGCGAAGTCCCTAAATGGACAAGTACCAAGACAAGTCAGGACTCCGGGTCCGCCGAAGGTCCGAATTTCCTATCAACAAGCGAATGCGAGTGAGTGAGGTGGAATGGGACTTCACAAAGTAAGACTTCGTGAATGAACATTAAGTCCCATCCAATCGGACTCCGGTCCGGAACCGAGGGTGTGTCGGAGTGGGCTTGGCTTCAGCTCGTGCGCTGCGCCTTTCACTACGCCCAGTGCCCAATTTCAGAATAAGACAGAAACTAGACGGAATCCGAAGGACAGATGGAATTCCTGAGGACGAGAGAATAGGGAAAGTCTTAGTTGATTTTCAAGCTGAGCTACTACTACGAACATGATCCCTTTTTATAAGTAAGTAGAATATAAACAGGGATATCAGAAAAGACGGAATTGCCGGAGGTCCGATGCCTCCGTGATGAAGATGAGTAATTATGAGTAAGAAGTGTCACGGAGATTTCGGAGGACCGATTTACCCGTGATGGAAATGAATCAGAGCATAGCATAAGGCATAGGTATAATCCGAAGGCAGTACAAACCAAAAGGAGAACAAGAAGTCGGAATGGGACAGGGCCGGAGGAATCCGTGTGTGGCAAAAGGATAAAGTGAATATGGAACAGAACGGAGCCGTGGGAATTCCGTGTGTGGCTGTGTATCTGCGGAGCCGATCCGCTCCGATGGCACGGTCCGTGACAACCTCCCGATTCATCCAAGTGTATAACCAGTCCTTGACAAGAGAGTTAATGGTGAAGGGAATCCAGTAGCCTACGGAAAATTGTCAGACTTTGAAAGTGCGTATTACTTCAGCACACCGACTTTGTAAGGTTGTCGATGCTTTCATCCCGCAGTTGGCTATCCTGTTCATAATATTGAATGAAATACTACTTGTGATGGTTGATTTGTTTCTCCAGGTCTCGAAACTCTTTGTTGGTGAGTTCTTGAGGAAAATTCTATCGAAAGTATCAGCGAAAATTCTATCGAAAGTATCAGCGAATTCTATCGAAAGTATCCGCGGGCGTTGTCCAACGATTGTCCAGAGCGGTTGAACGCACCATGTCAGGGAGATATGTATGCAGATAGGAGGCACGGGGGATTCCAGGGCTCGAATGATGAAGTCCTTCTAGTCGCTATAGACCCGGTCTGGCTCTGCAGTCTATTGCAACTACTATCGAATAATTTCCCACGGTTCAATCTCGATCTCAACGCGGAGCTGGCATTGTATGTGCCACATTCTGAATGTGAAGGTCGACAGTTCCCGGTTCTTGGGACCTTCTATACACAACGTAAACCTACAGATCATGGAGTCCCCGGCTGATACGAGTTGCTCGAAGCTGGTACATCGAGCCTCAACGAATCTCAGAGACCGGGATTCTTCTCTTCCTTGATCCTTTCAGTTACGGTGCCAGATCAACCTCTTGAAACACACACTTACCTCTGGATGTCAATTTAAAAGGACTTTGATTTAAAAAATTCCACAGCTGGTCATGGAATGATGGTGTTTTTCCGTCTCCACAGATACATTTCTCTGCCTAGATTTCCCTTCCATTTATGTGCAAGATTTTTATTCTCAGGCAATTTTTGGTCATTGACTTCCGCGACGCGACTGTTACACTCGGTATGGGTTTAGATTGCTAGTGGATCGAATACATACGTTCTCACAACCTATGCAGGGACCGCCACAATTTCGCTGAATAGCGATCCGGGCAGGTGATATACCTGGGTGATCTTCCATCCTGACTTTTCGCAAATCTCAACGAGACTACCTATAGTCCTCTCCCCCCGTTGAGCAGCGAAAGCATCTGTGTTGCGTTTCTGTAAGAGAAGATGTACGCCAGTGCCAGTGTCAATCAACTCACGTGCATATCCGCCCAATAGGCGACTGCGCTCGCCGTGCCCATGTTCCGCAGCAATGGAGCGGGCGGTATAGGTCGAGCTGTGCCGGGGATGGAGTTTTCGAGCTTACTTTCAGTCGCGTATGGAATGATCTGGTCGACAATGACCAGTTTGCTTCCAGGTGCGGCGGAGCTACGCAGGTGGGCAAGGATCCGGACCGCCGAATCATCGGGCCAATCGTGCACAATCTGGCGGAGGAGGAAGATATCGGCGTTCTTGACTGGCTGCGGCGCGAAGAAGTCGTGCACTGGATAAGTGTTCTCAGTAATCAAGATCACACGCTCGAAGTATTGATATTATGGCCCTGCCTTGGAATTCAACGAGTCCAGAATCAACATGTGTCCTGTAGTTTTCGGTCCAGTACTGCAGAATATTACATATGCTAAGCAGTCGATAAAGGTGAACGCACAGCTTTAGCCTGCTCAATTACCGGTGCACGATCCTGATTGATGATGCACAGAGTCGGGTTGGCTTTAGCTATGATCAGTGACGTGCCTCCTACACCCCCGCCGACATCGAGCAATACTGAACCCTCGGATAATTCTTCCCATTTAAAACCTAAAAATCTGGTGGTTAGCATTTGAACCAAAGCATGTGAACACAAACCAAGCAATATCGATTCCGGGGGGTCAATCTTGTTGCTTCCCATTTGCCCAACCTCGAAACGCACCAGCCGGTGGTGATTTTCCGGAGTCTCGTACCACGTAAAGATCGGGGCTTTGGTGGCAAATGCCTGCGAAAATGCCGTGTCTGTAGGATCTTGGGAGAAAGCTGTGTTTGGGTCCAGCATAACATCTGTCATATATGCGGAGCTCTTGAATCCTTCATCAGTGCTGAGGAAATGTCTGTCAACAAAAAGGTGTGCAAATTTGAGCGCAATTCTGTACATGTGCTCGAGGTATGCCGACAGTCCAGACGTTCCTATAAATTTCTCCGCTGGCCTGTCAACGCGGACTTAAGTAATTATCGACTTGGGCAAAATACGAATTGGCTGACCTTTCAAAAAGAATATTGGACGGTTTTACCTTGTCAATGGCAGATGAAATCCTATTATTCGCAAAGACATCCGGAGTGACCTCGCGGAATACGTGGTGTGTAGCGAGCAGACGCAAAATTCGAGCTTGAAGGTAACCATGAGGATATTTACGACGAGAAGAACCATGAGATAATAGTACATACCGAGTTTGTCCGGGTCCGTGTTGGCCTTTTTCGCAATATCTTGAGCGTGCAGACCCTGGAGTTGGTCAGGAGATGTATTTGAATAATTGAAGTATGAATTACCTCTGGTCCGGCTTCCCTGAGAATCTCGACGACGTTCAAAGCCGATGCAGCGCGAAGACAGGACGAAAGATGATACTGAGCAGCATGTTAGAGACGATTGCCTGTAGATGGATCACAGCCCAGCAGACCATCAGCGAGGCATTGATGATAGCCAGCACTGGATTGTGCACGGTGACGCTGATTTGTGCTGCAGCGGCGATAATTAGGGCGCTGGCGGCAACTACAGCGGGATCCCTGCCCACATCCTCTGCTTTGTCGACGGGATTGAACAGTTCGTTGAGAGAGGGTAGGGAAACACTGGCCTTGGCATACTCTGCCTCGATTTGAGACACTGCACCGGCAATGATGTCAGAAAGCTTGCGAAGAGCAGAGGGGGAGGTCATGGAAGGGAAAGTATGTTTATGTCAGTGGGCGAGTTACCATCGGCGGCCTTTGGTCGACCGTTCACGGTGTTATTTGATGAACCGGCCGGAGCGGCATCGCACGGCGTCTGAAAATGATCCTAGGGAATGGCCTGAAACGGTTGAAATTCTACCAAGGATGGCTGAACAATCTCTCATAAAGGTCTAGTTGGTCTGATCAGTTGAAAACTACGGCCTCGGGACTAAGGTCAACCAAGGTGCTATACATGTTCTCTAAAAACGGCCTTCGGTTCTGCTGGGGTAACGGCCAACATTTGGTTGGAGGCCCGGATTCCGAAGAGGACGATGACTGGAAAAAAAGTTGGGAACCTGGATGCGTAAAATAAAAAATCCGACTCTAATGCGGGATCTACATGCCTGTAGGTTCGGGCTGATTTTGAGGGTATGCTTATTAAAAATGCAATCTTCCCTGCAAATCTGCAGCTGTCCTATTTTTTCAGTGCGTGATGATCAATGTACTGTCTTCACCTGTCACCAAATGCATTTTTCTGGCGCTCTGAAAGTCGAAATTTTTGAATCTGTAGCGGTTTTGAACCGTGGGAATGTATTGGCTGATCCGCATGATGGCTGATTGCCAGATCGGTATTCAGACTTCGGGAGACATCCACCTTGTTTTGTGGGAGACGCGGGGATATTCAGCGCCATTGCCCGGAATTGCTGCAGACATACGTGACCTTTGAAGGATTTCCGGAAGAGTAGTGTGAAGTCGAACCGTGGGATTATGTTCCGTTTGACAAAATCGGAAGCTCAATTGGCGCTCTGGAGCGTTGATTTGACCGTTGTGTCTTTCATTTCAATTTGGGAATCAGATGTACACTCTCGATACCGACTAAAACGATTTGATAACCAACCCATTGTTTAAATCACAACCCAAAAAGGCCACGCCGCGCTGCAAAACAATAATCAATGGGATAACATCGGATAACCGTTTCACCGAAACTGCAAGTCAATGTTCCTCCGTCACTGGGTCAAATGTTCTAGTACTACACGTGATGCGGGAAGCAACGGTGGAGCAAACCCAGAACCTCCCACGCTTCTTTCCCTCCACTCTCCTACAAATGCATCCCTGCTAGCAGACTGTGGATATTCTGGGGCTCATATTCTCCCACGTCGTGCCATCCAGACAGCCTCTGGATGGGGATTTGAAGGGGCTCGATGTACAACAACAGTGCAGAGACCTTTCATACGTGTGGAGGCCGCAATGGGACGACCTTGCTGCACTTGCAACAACTTGCACAATTTTCCAAGATCCTGCATTGGATCTCATGTGAAAGGAAAAATATTTCGACAACCTTTTACACTGCTTACCCAAAGATGTGTGTACCCGGGAAATGACCGTTGGAATGGTAGGGGATTATACCACAGTGAGTGACCAAAACTTAGGCATGGACCTATCAGGCTTAAACACAGTAGCGACTGCTTCGCCCCTCCGTAGCCGAGGATTGGACACGGCCTCGGGCGTATGCCGGCCGTATTCGAACCTTGACATGTGCTCCTCGCCACTGGGGGGAAAAGACACCGATTTTGGCTGGCATTGGCGCAAGTATGCCGACGGATTTGTTTTCGAAACTGCAGCACTTGCACTGGTATTGCAAAGAGACCTCGCAACTTCATATATTCCTCACTCCCATAATGAAAAGCATCCGATTAAATCATTCGGGGGGTTTATCTCCTTCCGACCTCTCCAATCTGGCCCAACGATGCCCTGCCTTGAAGAATATCTCCATGGAAAGCGCAGACGGCGAACCCACCACAGACAATATATCGGCATTCGTCCGCACATATTGGTCCCTCAAGACGCTCCAGGTCTGGAGCCTCGACTGGGATGCATTGCAGCACGTCCTCCACATGCCAAATATCAGATCGTTGAACGTAATGAAACTGCGCATTACTGTACCCCAAAATTATGTTATAGAGACAGAGCTGCGAGAGTTGTCGATATCTTGGGGAGATATCCAAGTTGGAACAAATCGACATTGGTTTCGCCTGCGCCACCATGCCGGCTCACGTGTTGAATTTCTACCGTGCCCTGTCCATAGGCTGCTCTCATTCGTCGCTCACAGTTCTGCACCTCACTGGCAGTGAGTATCAGGGTGTTGCAGTCGACGATGCCATCCCAGAAAACACTCTCCAGATCCTCCTTTGCTTTGGCAATCTTACGTCTGTCCGGATTGAATGGCCTTTAGGATTGGATCTAAATGACGAGATGGTCTCGGAGATAGCCCGCGCATGGCCTCATACTGTATTGTAACACTAGCTCTATGGTCGGTCCTTTACATTGAAGAGTGCCGCGTCACTTTGGGGTGTCTACGAGCATTAGGACATTACTGTCCGCATCTGGAATCCCTCAAGATCACTTTGGATGCATCTGTAGTCCCGGAGTACACAGCCAGCGATTGTACCCCGCAGACCTGCTTGCACAAACTGACTTTCCCATACTCACCGATAACGACACCGCTTGCCGTTGCACGCTTCCTCTTGGTCCTCTTTCCAACTCTGGAGTCAATTGCGCTGGAGGACGTCTCCCCACCTAACGAGGACGATGAAGAAGAAGTGGCTAGGTACAGTGCCTGGGAAACCGTGCGAGCACGATGCTGCGTTTCAGAAAGGTAAAGGAGGGAGGGTGATCTTCTGTCGCAAGCCTCAATTTCAAGTTTTTGTACGTGTTTGTTTTGTTCAAGTTGCATTCCAGAAGTCTTATCAATTTCAGCAGGTGGCCAACGAGTAATGCAGTCCTCTCTTGTTGAATACGTATCAAAAGTGAATGTATGTACAGTATTGTCGATTTCGTGCTGAACATAACGTCTCAACTTCAACTGAGATGTGTCGTAAAATAGCCTCGCTCATATTCGCAAAATAGAAAGGTATTTGAATACAGCGGCTGCTGTCCGTATAGATCAACGCGAGTCGCATGATCTTGAATTTATGTACAGAGATCATGCGTGTAATTATCAATCTATGAACTATTTCGCGAACTCTGCCCGCAGAGATGAGAACAACACATGAAAGTGAAAGGGAATTTGTCACTTTACTCTAATCTTTTGCTTTCAATTCTCAATGGGCCCTGCAATCCGTCAATATTCATTACTAAGAGCCTGTTCGGCAATAAATCCGCAGGGATTCTGTGCGGAATCTCAACCCTCATTTATGGTGTGATGTCTCTGAAACTGCACAGAAATGGAGAAAGAGGTCATTAATCGCTGCTACAATCCTTCAGAAACCCCGTTGTGAACTCCTTCCAGGGATTTTTCGGAAAAACGCTAGCACTCGTCCGAGTATCCTAACCTTTCCTCGCGGGTCTGCGTTTCGCTTCGGACTTTCAGCGTCGCAATGAGCCGATCAACCGTACTTGCAGACGTGAACCCCTCCTAATAATCACACCCACTCCTCCCTGCGTTAGTGCCTCTATCGAGCTTCCCAGGAATTAATTTTCTGCTGATTGAACCGTGGGAAGTCCAATCACTTTAATTTGATCCGGTGAGGATCGATCAGATAGAGTCGACTCTGAGTCGACTTTGAAGTTGGTGTCGTTCTTTCTTCCACCCGCTGAACCTACGTTCTTTTCTTCCACCCGCGGAACCTAGCTTCGCCGGCAATCATCATGAATGACTTTCATTCACCTAATGCTTCACTGGCCTACCCCCTCTTCATTTCGTACAGTGCCCCCTATGGCGCTCATTCCGGAGATTCCTCTCTGCAGGCGATCCTCGGGGCGAATGACGGCCACGGTGGCAATCTGCTCGCCGCTTCCGAAACCGGTTCTGTATATGGATACCCAAAGCTGCGTATTGTGGTCAAGGTTTATACCCCGCCCGCGACTGGAGAGCGAGCCTGGAAAATGATGCACCTCGCAGCCGAATCGGACTCCTCTGTCGCCATCCTTGGCTGGGTTTTCCGCGCCGCAAATACCACCGAGATCCTGGGATACGCCATGCCAATGGAGACGCCGCTGGATTCATCCACACTTCCTGCGGAACAGGAGAGTCGCATCCGCATAATCCACCAAATCCGAGACCTTGTCGCTGGAATGCACGCCCAAAATATCATGCACGGGGACGTCAAGCCGCGGAATTTGCTGATTTGCGCAGACGGGCGGCTGAGGGTTTGTGATTTTGACGATGCGTCTGTCGAAGGCGACGGATTGAGGTCGACGGCGCAGTCCGCCCCGTACTGCAGCCCGTCTCGCATGAGAGACCGCACGCAACCTGTAACGCGTGCCGAAGACTTGTATGCCATGGGGCTGACGGTGGGATCCTACTCGCATATACGGGGCCACGCTAAAAACACTAATATTCTCAGATGTGGGAAGTATACACGGGCCGCACCCCGTTGACTTACGGCGATGAAACTCTGGACCCGGACGACACCCTCCTGGAGTGCCGATGTCGTGTCGGCTTTCTGCCCGAGATGAAACTCATCGACGATCCGGAAATCACGTCTCTGATCACAAGCTGCGTGGTCGCTGCCCCCGAATGTCCGGATGTTTTCTGGAGGGATCTGGTGTACTGCGTCGAGCAGCGGTACGCCTTCCATCTCTGCAAGACTCCGGACAATGCGCATTGTTACTCTCGGATCGTACATAGTGGGCTTTGTACTCGTTTGCCCGACCGGGGCCATGGACCGTGCCGAAACCCTTACTTGGCACCGACGCTCATCACAACGCGGCAGGAACCAACCTGCCCTGACTGTACCTCCTAGTGTTGCCGGTGGCTCGCTTGTAGTACTTGTAGCTCTGGTCTTGAGCAAAAGGCTTACTACATATCTTGGATGAGAACTTGTCCCAGAGTTCGAATTGCAATTGAACGCACAGGAATAGGAAACAAATTGATTATGGAAGTTCAGAATCGGCGCCTTCCTCAGGATGCACCCCGACCGCTTGATGCCCCAGTACTTACCTGAAGGGCACACAACCGTCTACTGCGCTAAAAAAACAAAAGAGGTCGCCCATTCAGAACGATCGCGTTGTTTTTACACCTCCCGCACTGTAACTAGAGGACTTTACGCACCCCGGACTGTAACTAGAACTCGAAGCACTGCTATATGGATCTGGGGCCTGCATGCCAGTATACGCCAGTCTTGGAAAATGCATTGCTGCAAGTCAAAGACGGAAACAAATATATAATATATTTGAATTGCGAACTACGGAATTTTGACGTGCATTTGTGAGCAAGCGCTTGCGCGCCCGGCCAGGCCCAGGGACGACGGCAACGTTGCACGAGGCCAGTGGCCTTTCCCAGGAAGTAACTACTACATTTGTGGCCGTCGACATTGAAGTGGTACAACTACACGTCAAGCCAGCTATGACTGAATGTCGTGGGTGTCGGACTCCTCGGAGGCGATGCCTTGCCTTGAAGGTCGAGAATCGGTGTTTCCTGTCTTCGTTCAATAGATCTGAAGCGAAATAAGAGTGGGCGGGACACGGAAGCAGAAATGAGATACGCTGCGGTGTGCGCAGAGCAAGTGGAATGAATAGTCTTGAAGAATCTCGCCGGGTGGGTAAACACATGCGGCTGGGGTACTCCAGATAGGCGGGTAGACAGACTGTTTCCAATGCGGGCTGTGGCAAAGGCGCCGAGCACAAAAGATTACCATTCAGCCTGCAATTGTCTGGGGCTCTCGCATTGGATACACAGCCTGTTTGCCTCTCCTTTTGCCCTCTTGTGGCCCGAAGTGTTCGGCGTACTGGATGAGGCGTCAGCGAGGTTGATCAGAGGGATAGTGAGAAAGAAAGACGCACGGTAGGAGCACGACATCAGGGTTAGAGCAAAGCAGGGAGCGGCTGACAAATGCACAGCCGCTGCCTTCCCAATACAGCTTCCCAATACGGTCTTGGCCCCTATATGTATCTCGATCCGTGGTTGCCACGCCTTCGCTCATTGACGCTCCTTCTCCTGACATTCCTTCTGCTCCTAGGATCATAAATCAGTCATGTCCCACCACGCTCCGAGAGTCTTTTCCGGGAGGCATCCCGAACATTTTGATATCTTTATGAACACAATCGAACGCTACTTTGCGACACAGTACATAGCACTTGCTTTCCCGGACTTTCGCAACCGCGCGCCGCAAACAGAGATGCGGTGGTGTCCGGACTCCGACTCCCGCTGGATTCGTGGCGGCCTGGAGCATAACGGTGATTGTTCAATGTCAGCTCTATGTAGGAGTGGGCATTGCACTTCGTAAATTTAATAATAATGAGTTCGTATAGTGTAACATATGTCCACCTACGGATCCTCCTGCGCCGCTTTTCCTCAAGGTATGTACTATGATTGAAATATCACAAAGCATAATCGAACGGAGTATTACAAGGTTGGCGAGCAAGTATGTAGGCTTCTCACCTGCAATTTTAAATATGGTGTTGGGGATGTGGATGGCCAACCAGAGATCGCTCACCTCTTGTGGATGGCGGTCTTGGGGATGCAGTCTCCAAGCATTGTTACTATCATTGTCATTGTAGTACTACTAGCGGGGGATACCTGGGAAACCATCTTGGGTGCCCTCTTCCGTGACCAGCGTACGATCGCGAGTCTGAGGGGAGAGGATGGCTGCGCGGAAGAATAGGCTCTGTAATGGCCAATAAGTTGGAGGAAGTGTGCATTGGGCGTGTACATATAGGGAGCAGAGCAAGGAAGCCGGCACGGTGCGTCTTTCACAGTCAGAGGCTAGCGCGAGGATTGAGCCTCGGACTCAAACTGGGGATACTCGAACGGAAACTGCGGGGTTTGATACTCGATTCGAATGAGCGAGGACCGACGCGGGCTGACGTTCAAAAAGCTATCCGTAATCTACCCCCATTCAACAACTCCGGCTCCCTGGAAGAACAGTATCTCGTCAGCGTCTGGTTGAGTTAGGCTGTGTGGTTGGATCAAATCGAATCAGGCAGAGGTGCGTCGGAGCGGCGAGTACGAAGGTCGTCAACGTACGAAAGCCTCGTTAAAGCGGGGAGGAACTTATATGGAGAGCTCTAAGAGGGCTGGTACCATTTGGCGATGGTAGTTGTGTGGATTCAGATTCGGACAATTTGAAGTCGATGCTTGGATTCAGACTTTTGTGATGGACGGGATATTTTTTAAATACAGGCTTGCAAACATTTTTCAAGGTGCATGCCATAGGCAACCCCCTAATCCCGGCCAAATCGGATGTTTGTCCGTGTTATTGATCGGTTCAACTTCGAAGCGTGTCCTAATCATTGATGGTTCAAATCCCACCGGAACTCATCGACGAGACCCTCAAACACCTTTTTGAGGATACTGGATCGCTCCTCCACTATGCTTCTGTAAACAATTCATGGCAACACAGCACAGTCTAGAAGTTGAATGGATCAATAACACAGACAAACATCTGATTTAGTTGTTTTCAACTATGGCCACTAGCTACCACCGGTCAAGGTCACCGTGACAAGCTATCAAATGTTGACTATAGTTCAAAGCTTCACAGGTCACACCCCATATCAAATTGAACATATGCATATTGTGAAGTAATGAGTAGGACAGTACATATTACACTTTGTTAATTTTCCTGTTAAACTGAGCAGCGCCATTCTGTTTTCTTGGCGATGGACCTGTTTTTTTTTTACATTCCCCACAGAAAGATGACCAAACCGTGATATCAAGTTGTAGAATCAACATACAAATTAAACCAGCCCCGGACTCGTTCTGCCATGCGGAGCAATGGCCCTAAAGCCCTAGTAATCACTTGCATCCATGCATCTATACTACTACCTGATGAGTGGTACATACAAATGGTTACATGGATCCGATAATCTGCCTTTCATTGATAAGTCTATTCATCGTCCTTCTTCTCAGCATCAGAACGAGGTGTCGGAAGAAGGCTCTCTGGGATCCTTTTCCATTCCCAGCAACAGTGCTGCAAGCAGAAGGTGTTTGTGAGTCCAACCAGTGGATTCATCCGATATGAGAATTTCCACAGGGCGTCTCTCGTCGTTCCAGGTTGCATCGCTAGCATCAGGGATATTGTCCTCCTTTGTGTCGGGCTGAAAGTCGAGCAAAATCATGCCCAACCAGTCGAAGAGGAGGACAACCGGTGCCTTGTGGGTAACATTGTACATCACCGCTTGTTTGCCTAGCTGGATATGATTATCCGACTCGGTTGAAGCAAACCCCTCGAAATGTGTATTAACACGCTCTTGTGCTGCCGCTGTGATGAGTGCAGCCCTAGTAGTCAAATCGCAGTTCGGGGGGAGTCGTAGGGAGAGTATGTGGGGAGTCCAATCGGATTCCAGAATGGTACGACTTGACCGGATGGTCAACACTTGGTAGATTGGGATATGCAAGCAAAACCTACCACTTTTTGGCTTCGAGTACCAAAATGGTCCGGCCGTCTATGCTCCAGCTAGTGTCGGTCCTCGCCGAATGCTCCGTCGCTTGTGAATTACAAACCAAGGTCTTGACGCCCGCCCCAAATTCGAAATCGAGATAGTCTTGGATGATCTTGTTCACATCATGAAGTAAATATACATGAGCGGCTCGTTCCACGTCCGCCTCGGTCGCTAGGATGTGGCCTGCCTCAACTGACACCACTGGATGGAGCACATCCAGAGCTTCTTGAACCTTACTGTCTGCGATTAATCCGTGAAGCTTGGTTTCATCGATAGAAACGAAGACTGTCGGAGGCTCATGACGTTGTGAAGACCCGGCTCCGCCGCCGCCGGCCGGACGGTAGCCTTCGTACGGGATCGTTGCCGCCAGTCCGGAAGGAAGAGGTAGCTGGATAAGAGTGTGTCCGGAGATTGAGAGGTGTGCCATTTCTGAATGGAGCGAAGGAACATGAAGACAAGCAGTTTATATACGCCCGCCAAGCTATACGTTACGACGCGTTATAAACTGCTAGCACAAATTCAGAACAAGGGAACAAGATAAAACAACACAATCGACGATAGAAGCAGCAAGCCCGGAGGTCATGGAAACAGAACGACAATAATAGGTATTGTTTTGAAGGAACAATAACAATTTTCTTCTTTTGTCAATCCCCATAAGGCACTCTATGAGGCGCTTCCACGTGGCGTTATTTAAGCCAGTGGCACATCTGATTTTTACATAAACCCGTTGTCTCCCTTCTGGTGAGCCACTGTTTGCGTCGAGATCATCCATGCTGCACTCGCCACTACCCCTTTCACGGATGGATATCCCGGACATCAATGACGTATATCGAATCGGCGTCGAGCTCACGCTTTACGAGCCAGGTCCAGGAGCCCTACCAGACTTGCCACCGATGATCCCGAAACCGCGTCGATTCCCAGTCTGGCCCATCTGTCATCTCAGCCCCACACTACAAGAAAGACTACGAACAGATCCGCTTTCGGCCTGTTATGCTGACTCGAACCGCGTGGAGAAAAATCGTCCTCAGCTTCCCGCTATGAGCATCCGGCTCGAGAACTCGCTCGCGGGAGGCTTCCGCGACGACCGCCCTGCTCAAGTCTGGGAGGCAACGGGCGGAAATCCCACCAGACGTCTCGTTGCACGCATCTACGACCCGCTTTACTACGATGATTGCGCGACCAATAGATTTGCGATTATTAAGCGGTCAGTCGCGATCGAGAACGAAGCCTACAGAATTTTACAAGATTATCAGGGAACCAGTGTCCCTCACTTCTGCGGCGTCTTTGTTGCAGAAATCCTTGGTTGCCCCCAACCACGCTACGTCTACGTCGTTCTGCTGGAGTATATCCCCGGCAACGACCTACGGGACCTCATGACGAATCAACCGAATATTTCTCCCGAACATTCCGCTCTTATGAAGGATCCAGCGAAGACCTGTCCCGAACATCGAGTCGCCCTCATCGACGCCGCGGCGCGTCTCCTGTATATTTTCTTCCCCCTCGGAATTATCCCAGATGATATGGCGGAGCGCAACATTGTGCTCCGTATCCCATCTACAGAGTCTACGGAGGACTTTTGCGATTTCGAACTCTGCCCTTGGCAGAGAAAGATCCACATCGACTTGACCTTTCCGCGGACTACGCCCGAGCACCCCTATGCGCCTCATATGTGGATGATTGACTTCGAATATACGAAGTTTCTCGAGAAGGAGCGCAGTATCTGGTACTGTCGGAATTTTGTCGCATCCAAGTGGCCCATTGTATTCACAAAGGAGGCTAGGTATGTGGCCGTTTTCCTCGTGCGAACAACCACAGCTTACATCACCCAGGCAAGTGCTGTCGAGTCTCGAATAGACGTTGATATTTAAATTTTTCGCAACACCCTTTGACGCTTACGTCGGAGACGTCCAGGGACTCAATGATAATATGAACCGAGAGTGAATCCCTGTATCTTCATCTGAATACTAGTGAATAGTGTGCCGTAGCGTGGTTTGTTGAACCGCTGGAAGATCAGGAAAGTAGTTATGGAAGTGGCCCGCCTTCGACAAAACGAGACCATAATGAGAACCTGAAGAATCAAGTGGTGCAGCGAGTTTGAATAGAAGGCTATACGCAAGACAGTTCCACTGGTATCGCAGACGTATGTAAGAGGCAAACCGGGCAGAGAAGAACCACTTGCGATACTGACCCCCACTATACAATGGCACTCAAAGCCTGCGATTCTCGATAGCCCGTGACAAGTTCAATCCGGTATATGGGTAATATGTGGAGATAAGTACATAGATCCATCACCGACAGCTCGCACTGTAAGTCTCCAGGAGCTCTCAATTCGTTTTCGTTCGTCAGGGTCCAACAACATTGCAAAAACAGCGGTAAAACAATCTGGCAGAAACTTAGAACTATGTGAACATCTAGTATACTACCGTGCGGCTGCCTGGTTAACACCAAGTATCGCTCTGCAAAATGTTGGTGAGGCTTTATCGCCCGTAAAATCGAGAGAACCTTCACAGACCGTATTGTCATCAACTTCGTAAACCCAGTCGGTACACCATTCGATGGTGATGCGGTGTCGACATTTTTCTAGATCGTAGTCGTAGTCAGGGCTCCGGAAGCGAGGGCTGGACAGATCGCGGAAGCGAGCGCTCTCCAGGTCGATAAAAAACATGCGAGGCGTGTACTGGTGTGTGAGGGAAGCCTCGGGTAGGTGGTCGGTGAGGGCAGGCAGATTGTTGCCCTGCGGGAGACCCCAGCCGATATAAAACAAATGGCGTAAAGGACAGTTTTTATCCTGGCAGAATTCATCCGTGGAAGGCGTCGTTTGCAGCTGTATTAATGTATTTCGATCCGCCGAGTCGTCCAGGACGACCCCAAATCCCGCATAAAGGAGGTGGAATATTCGGGCGGCGGCATCAATAATAGCGGCCTTGTGGCGGATACAGGTTTTCGTCCCGGCCTCTCCCTGCATGAGCTTCTGGATATCCGTTCCCGGTATCCACTCGAGAAGAACGACGTAAACCTGCCGCGGCTTGGAGGCGCCTGGTATTTCGGCGACAAAAACTCCATGGAAGTTGGGTATCTTGCATCCTTGCAAGGTCTGCAGACGGGCGTAGACTGAATTCTCGATGGCAACTGCACGGCAACACAACTTGAATATGTTGGCTTCATCATGGTCATAATATAACGGGTCGTACAGCCGCGCGACCAGAGGTTTGTTTATGGCCGGAGTGGTGGCTCTCCAAACCTGGGCGGGGCGGTGCCGAACACCAACAGTCAGCGGCTCTGTGAGCGTGAGGGTCGAGGAGGGGGAAGGATGATGCTCCAGAGGGTAGTGGTCGAAGTACATTTTAAGAGGGTCTGCTTCCATTGCGGCACGCTCGGTATCGTTAAACTCTGGGTACGGGTACTTGTCATCGTCCTTCAATGACGGCACGTTCGGGATTTTGGCAGGTTTGTAGAGCGAGAACTCTGCCCCAGGATGATACACCGTTGTAATTTCTGGGATTTGGGCTGCCATTCTCTGCGAATCGAAGTCGAACGAATGAAAGGAGAGATGGAACTCGAAGGTGGTGGGTTGTGGGCTGCTACAAGCGGTGGCATGTGGCGTCGTGTGGGATCACACGTAATATCATTAGTAATATCCATCAAAGAGGCGGTTCACTATCATCCAAAAATCATCCCAATCTCAACCCAATCTTGTCCACTCCTTTGTTGTCTCTGCCAAGGTCTCTGCTTCCAGGATGCCTTGTTCTCCACCGCCTTATTGTCCTCTTCGCGGTGAAGGAGGTCAGTTAAGTATTGTTCTTTCTATCGCCTTTCGTCCAACTTTCGTCCACTCTAGTTGTTGTCCCTGCTTCCAGGATCTCGCCACTCGTTGCTGCCGACCTACTATTGTGTATAGCCGGCTCAACAGATGCACTCTCAACACAGGGGATTGACGAGCGTTAGCATCTCGGTTGCGAATAAGGCACAGGTTATCGTTTTCTCTTGTTCTTAACCACCATTGTATTAGGGTGCTGAGCATATCTATAAATGCGGTATCAACGACTGTTTCGAATCGAAAAAGCTTTCCCTCCCCAACATGTCTACTGTAACACAAATCACCAGAGCCCATTGGGTAAACAATTACCTCCCTCAGCTAGATATCCGGGCAAATGCATATCAGGCAGTCCACCCCAGCTCAACTTCGACCAGAGATCATCCCTGTCCGTCCATTTTCTTGGCCATGGGCACCAACCATCTCCAGCAACTGCTCGCCGGCCCAATTATTCAATCGGTTCTCTCCGATCTATGTTCTCCACTAGTGGCCGAAAGGAGCCATCTTTTAAAGGTGGAAGGGGATGTCGAGCGTGCAACTCATTTGTACTTGGCTCATGAGATGAATCTCATCTTCAAAGAATATCTCTCGCGCCGCCCTGCGGGGCACACGGCGTTCAGTTGCTCCTCCCAGGTCTACCTCCAGTCCTCTCGGATAGACATAACATGGAAAGTGAATGATAAACCAGTCATGGTGTTGGAGTTGAAGAGGTGGTGAGTAGTGAGTATTCTCTGTTGATGCTGTACTCACAATAATCCGTTCAGTAATGCCTTGCACCTCCCCGAGTGGGCAACGCGGACAATTAGAATCGACCCATCCGTCGCCCTTGCGGCCAGACCCGCCCGAATCCAGTCGGAGGCAGCAAGTGCGCTGGCCAGACTGCAGTTGGAGAGGAAAAATAATTGCACCCATATATCTAAGCAAGCCGCCAAGTATGCCTTGCAACATAGAGTACCCATAGTTGTCGTTTTTGACTGGGTCAACATGATCATGCTTGACATGAAACCCTTGCAGACATCCCCGGGCTATTCGGACACGACCTCGCCCGTTGAAATCCTTGTTTCGCAGGAGGGCACTACTCCTGTCGGACAACAATGCGAGTGGACCCACAGAAAGGTCTTGCTCGTCGCATTTTTACGCGCGCTTCAGAAGCTCAATATTTAATACGACCCGCCCAGGTAAGAGACAATCAAACACGTCTCAATCACGGCCAACTGAGATGGCATCCGCAGCATCCTATTGTGCCATCTCGTATAGTAGGCTATAGTAGGCGGAGGATGTTATGTACATAACATAACACATCTACAGTTGCAATCGAATGCGATTTTTTTCTACCTTCAATTGGTTCTTACTTTCATGGCTTCGACTACGGTACAAAATGTATCAGTTTTGATGAGAAGTTCGAACTGCTGACTGAACTCTGCAGTCCGCGTAGAATTGAGGCAGCACGAGGGAACTTGAAGCGCTTCCGGTGCTCGAAGCCACTGCTATATGGATCTGCGGCCTGCATGCCAGTATACACCAGTCTTGGAAAATTCATTGCTGCGAGTCAAGGATGGAAACAAATATATTTGAATTACGAACTACGGAATTTTGACGTGCATTTGTGAGCAAGCGCTTGCGCGCTCGCCCAGGCCCAGGGACGACGGCAACGTTGCACGAGGCCAGTGGCCTTCCCCAGGAAGTATCTACTACATTTGTGGCCGTCGACAGTGAAGCGGTACAACTAGGTGTGTCGAGCCAGCTATGACCGAGTGTCGTGGGTGTCAGAGGCGACGCCTTGCCTTGAAGGTCGAGAATCGGCGTTTCCTGTCTTCGTTCAATAGATCTGAAGCGAAATAATCATAAGTGTGGGCGGGACACGCAAGCGGAAATGAGATACGCTGCGGTGTGCACAGAGCAAGTGGAATGAATAGTCTTGAAGAATCTCGCCGGGTGAGTAACACATGCGGCTGGGGTACTCCAGATAGGCGGGTAGACAGACTGGTTCCAATGCAAGCTGTGGCAAAGGCGCCGAGCACAAAAGATTACCATTCGGCCTGGAATTGTCTGGGGCTCTCGCATTGGATACACAGCCTGTTTGCCTCTCCTTTTTGCCGTCTTGTGGCCCGAAGTGTTCGGCGGACTGGATGAGGCGTCAGCGAGGTTGATAAGAGGGATAGTGAGAAAGAAAGACGCACGGTAGGAGCACGACATCAGGGTTAGAGCAAAGCAGCGAGCGGCTGACAAGTGCACAGCCGCTGCCTTCCCAATACGGGTTCCCAATATGGTCTTGGCCCCTATATGTATCTCGATTCGTGTTCGCCACGCCCGATGCTCCTTCGCCTGACATATTTTCTGCTCCTAAGATCATAAATCAGTCATCTCCCACCACGCTCTTTTCTGGGATGCATCCCGAATATTTTGATATCTTTATGAACACAATCGAAGTTTTATGAACACAATCGAACACTACTTTGCGACACATTACTACATATACCACTTGTCTTCCCGGACTCTCGCAACCGCGCGCCGCGAACAGAGATGCGGTGGTGTCCGGACTCTGACTCCCACTGGATTCATGGCGGCCTGGAGCATAACGGCGGTTGTTCAATGTCAGCTCTATGTAGGAGTGGGCATTGCACTTCGTAAATTTAATAATAAGTTCGTATAGTGTACATGTGTCCGATCGCGAGTCTAAGGGGAGAGGATGGCTGCGCGAAAGAATGGGCTCTGTAGATGGCCACGAGTGATGAGTTGGAGGAAGTGGACATTGAGTGTGTATAGGGAGTAGAGCAAGGTATAGAGAGTAGAGCAAGGTAAGTATAGGGAGTACTTCAAGCAAAGCGGCCGGCGCGGGGCGTCGTTTCGTTTCGCAGCGCCTGGGGGCGCCAGGCCAGAGCCCAGAGCGAGGATTGAGCCTCGGACTCGAACTGGGGGATACCCGAACGAAAACTGCGGAGCTTGATACTCGATTCGAACGAGCCAGGACCGACGCCCGTTGACGTTGGAAAACGCGATCCACCCTCATTCGACAAGTCCGGCCCCCTGTCGCTGCGAGAGCAGCATCTCGTCAGCGTCTGGTTGAGTTAGGCTATGCCAGTAGTTGGATCAAATCGGATCCAGCAGAGGCGCGTCGGAGCGGCGAGTACGAAGGTCGTCAATGTCGTTGTCAATGTACGAAGGCCTCGTCGAAGCGGGGGGTAACTTATGTGTGGGGTAACTTAGATGAAGAGCTCGACGAGTTTCGATATGTATGATTTGGCGGTGGGAATTGTGCGGATTCATATTCAGACGACTTGCAGGAGGTGTTCGGACTCGGACGGGGACGATCCGAGCCGTTCGAATTCAGACGATCCGCTGTACATGTCGCTGGTGACGCGTGCGAAGGGGACGCAGACGCGGATCTGGAGAGAGAGGTGTCGGGGCGCGTTGGATTTTGGGAGGGATACGTTGAAGTTTGGGAGGGTCGGCATTTTAATGAGATGCGCCTAGTAGGAAGCGCACCGTTAGACGGAGAGTGGGAGAACATACGATGTTGGGTTCGAGGGTCCGAGTTGATCATGACCGAAGAGATTCAAGTCGAGGAAGGAAAGAAGGATGCGAACGGGATATGAGGTGGGCGTCAGTGGGAGATGGGTTCGAATATCAAAGCGAGAAAGGAGAGCAGTGAACAAACCATTGAACCAGTGGAGATGCAACGAGCGCGTCAACGGGCACCGTAGATATTCACTGCGCGCACGCACCACCAGGAAGAAAAAAGATGAATTGAGGGAAATCGTGGGGTCCGGGGTGGATGATGGATCGGAAGGAAGCGATAAGTGAGTAGTAGGATATGGTGAGTCCTATGGAAGGGAGAATGTAAGACTGGAGATGGGATGGGAGATGATAGATACGAGAGAGATACAGATGAACGTGTGTGCGAATGAGGAGGGTGGAATGGATGGTGGATGGATGACGGAAGCGTGCAGGAAATAACGGAAAGTGTGGAATGAAAGAGATCGTCGTCGTAGATATATCATGGGTGATAAGATAAATATAAAACGCGTCAGTCAACGCCCGTTGCAGTCGTAGCACGTTGTTGTGCTCCTGTGCCAGTCCGGGTCGGTCAGCGTGAACGCGAAAGATGATGGAGGGCGGGAAAGCGAGGAAGAGACAAGCGGGAAAGAGGAGAGAAACAGTTGAGAAATGATTGGGTGATGGAGGCATTGGAAACGAGGGAAATAACGAAAGAGAGAAACAAGACGTACTCCTGCATGCCCTCGCTCTCGAAACAACACTCGCGGCAGATAGTGCGGCCGCAGCCATCTCCGTTCGCGTCCCCATCACCATTTTCACGCGGTTTCTTGCGCTTTGGTGCGCCGGCGGGGGGAAAGGAACCGATCGGGTGGGCGGCAGCGTGAGCGGAAGGATGCGCGTTCCCATGATTAGGGAGGGCGTGAGTAGTGTTGGCCGACGCGGGGACTGAGTTGGGCGCAATGAGGGCGAGGGCCGTGCGGCGCGGGGAGTGGCTCGGCGAGGGCGTGGGAGTGGGCGTCCACGAGAGGCGCGGCGTGGGAGGCGGGGAAGAGACGGCCGCGGTGCAGGTGCGCGAGCAGACGGCGCATGTGGGCGCAGTGCAGCTGTGGGCAGATGTCAGTGTGCGTTAAAAAGAACGGGGTGTAAAGCGTGTGCACGAGACAGAAAGGCGAAGTATGGGGAGGGAAGGAGAAAAACAAAGGAGAGGAAGAGCGACATACCGGGCACAGAGCAAGTTGGCAGGTGCTGCGCGGTGGCACGAGGCGCAGACAGTCGGCGGGTTTGGGCGCAGAGGCGGTGCTTTGAGCGGACTGGGCTCGGTGACGGTGATGGACGGCTGCACAGCAGAGAACGGCGGCGGGTTGAGGCGGCGGCGCTTTGGGAAGGGGCGGACGTCGCGGCTTGTAGACGTTTGCGCCATTTTTCGAGTGGATGGAGGGAGAAGGCAAAGAGTGGCGGCCGGGCCGGGTGCGCTCAGGACGCGAATGAGCCACGCGACGGAGGCGCTTTGTTTCCGCTTACCTCCGCATTCCGTTTACTTCCGAAAGTACCACCACGCTTGCTTGCCTGGTCACATGGTCGCCCCACCCTTGTTTTCCGACCGCGAGCGACTCGAGGACCACCACACGTCCATATGCGAGCACTGGATGATCTACTACAGGAATTGCAAGAAATCATTCTTCGCGACAGGCTGGATGCGTTTTCATCTCTCAAAACTTACCCAACCTATCTATCTTCATCCTGGTCGGATCCGACGCTATTCACAACATTGCCTTTCGCAAATGACCCGCACTCAGTTTTGACTTATTTCCGAGATTCTTTCCCTTCCTTCAGCATTTCTCCGCAGGGTTATGTTGCCACCTCGGGTGACGCCATAGCCGACGGCGAGTGCGAAACGCCCACTAACCCGCTCATCCACCACGCCATCAATGCCGCCTTCGAGAGGAACACCCATGATCTGCTCCTCAAATTCCTGCTGGTGGTGGTGATGGTGCACGACTTGGGCCATGCTGTACGACATCATTCTGTAGCGTTCTTCAGCAAAGCAAGGACGAAGGACGAGTTTCCGTTCTACTGCGAACAAATCTTGCCTGGCATACTCCGTGAGGAGACCGGGTTTGAATTGGAAGTCGCACTATTCGGCGGCATTGTTGGAGTGATATTTCAAGACGAGCAGGAGCCGGAACTCGATGGGACCTTCCCTTTTTTCGAGCTGGATTATACGCGCATTGCATGCTTTTGTCTTACCGTCCCTACCAACGTCACTTACAAAATCGGCAAGTCGCTTCTAACGAGCCGCGTAAACCGTCCTCACACTCAATCCAGATGCAGAGACTATACGCTCCAGGATGGTATCCTCTCAATGGCTCGATGTCTTCGACCTTTCCGAGCTGGAGATAATAGAGACGCCCTCCTTTCTGCGACACCGTCTTTGTGCCGTCCTCAATTCCACGCACCTCCCGCGCCCAGATGCGGATGACCTCGCTCCGAGAGGCCAGTCCCGTGAATCGCTGCGCAAGGCTGAACGACAAGGAGTCGTGCTTCCTGCCGATTTATTCAATCGGGTTCGCTACATTCGCGATAGCCCAGAGGGACCGCTCCGAATGGTCACTTACACCAGGTCCAAGGAGCACAATGACTCGATCGAGGCACGACAACTTTAGTAGGATAGGCGTTCGGACCGAGGCCCGTATGCCTATTGATCCCTCGAACGCCTATCCATCATCCGGAGCAATCAACATATGATGGCGGCACCGTTTCTGCCGTATTCCTGCCGCGCAGCGGCTGGTTAAGGTTTGGGGTGGTCAGAGGTTAGGTGAGGGGGTAGGGTTTGAGGTAGGGTTTTGGTTACTGTTAGGGTCGGTTAGTGTCAGGGTCGAGGTATCTAAATGCTGTTGAAGGAGGGACTTAGTGCAATTTTCGAGAAATAGCAGTAGTGATGGCCGATCAATCACTTCATCCGGCGATAGTCGTTGAGCACAGAAATAGGCATTCGGAGGCGAAGCCGAATGCCTATGCTACTAATCTTGTATGTACTCGCAATGATCCCCAGCTCTAGTTCCGGCGTTCGTCAGGGGACCGGCCGTGTAATGCTACCGGTACTTACGTATATCATACACGTGGTTATCGTTTAATCTGGGGAAATCTCGTAATTCACCTCGCCATCTTCTACATTAATACGCTACTACCCCGCCGGCTCTATATGGCGTTCAGAACGCACTTTTAATAATCCGCTATGTTTTCATATGTTTTTCGGTTTTGTGCTACCTTTTTTATGAAAACTTACATTTTGCGCTACTTATTGCACTTCAAGGGAGACCAACAGAGGGAGCAGAAATTCTTGGGTTTCCCGCTCCCTCCTCTGAAGCGATCCAGATTTCCGCTACCTCTATCTGACCGGTCCGAAATCCCGCTACCTCCATTGTGGTAATTTCTGATTGTGCTACTTTTGGCCACAGATTCTGATCCCGCTCCTTTTCTGGTCGGCGACCAAAATCGCGCTACTTTTGACTTTTCGGACTTGTGAAATTTCGGCTGAAAATAAAAGAAAAATTTAAGAAAGACTCTATGTCTAGTACACCTCGACAAATACAAGGCTGATTTTTGGCTGATTTACACAAATCTCCTGTTGTTCGTGGCATGCCAAATACTGTAATTCTCGTAAAGTCCTGAGGCAGACCACGCGGCACAGAAGCCCACCCACAAAGCGAGGGGAACAAGGTCACGAAGTTACAATTAGATTTGAGTAAGTATGCACAATTGGAAAAGGACAAAGACATACCAGGACTCCATGCTCATATGCCGGGAACGAGAAGTGTATGCTAGCAACACGGGCAGAGTTTATTCGCACTGAACCTGGACAGACTCGGATCTAGGCACCACTGGCCAACTGGATCTCAGACAAACTACCAACTTCCAAGGTACGCACCAGGTGGGTCTTTCGTGAGAACTTGTTAGCAGCAAGCTAGTACCTTGCCCAGACAGCAAGACTATGTCCGGCAAAAGGTTTTGGAGCAGTTTCAGCGAAACCACACTGTCCGCTGCATCAATCTGGAAGCACAGCGATACAGAAGGGCAGATCCAGGAACTGTGAAACCCAAGGAGAGTGTTTCACGCAGTTGTTGTAGGCTCATTTCTCTGGTAGGTCTCCTGTGATGCGCAAATTTTGCCACATTATGAAGGCTTCAGGGCACAAGACATAAACAAAAAACGGGCAAGTACCTGAGCCCGAATATGTACAGAATGACTGAGATGGGTGGGTATGACTCTGAGTCGAGACTCTCCATGGAGTCCTCAAACAGTGAGTTCTGACAACAGCAGCCCATGTTGGCAGACTGTCAACAAATGCAACATAGCAACTTGTTTGAATGGTACACACCATGAGACAACCATGACCAGACTCGCATTGGCCTGGCAGGGACCAGCAGTGAAGACAAACTTCTCTTGTAATTTTTTTGTTTTTCTTTGCCGAAATTTCACAAGTTCGAAAACTGAAAAGTAGCGCGATTCTGGTCGCCGACCGTAAAAGTAGCGGGATCAGAATCTGCGGCTAAAAGTAGCGCGATCACAAATTACCGCAATGGAGGTAGCGGGATTTCGGACCGGCCTATGGCGTTCAGAATGCACATTTAATAATACGCTATGTATTTGTGTATTTTTTGGTTTTGCGCTACCTTTTTAACGAAAATTTACTTTTTGCGCTACTTATTGCACCCCAAGGAAGAATACCAGAGGGAGCGGACATTCTTGAATTCTACGCTCCCTCCTTTGAGGCAATCCAAATTTCCGCTACCTCTATTCGGCCGGTCCGAAATCCCGCTACCTCCATTGCGGTAATTTGTGATCGCGCTACTTTTGCGTTGAGCGACCGAAATCGCGCTACTTTTCACTTTTCGGACTTGTGAAATTTCGGTGAAGAGAAAAAATAATAATTCCAGAAACTATGTCTATAGTGCCCAGCTATTACGAGTCGCCCTTATCATGTCGAGAGTATGGTACTTGTATGTATAGCATGCAACGTGAGTACAAAAAGAAGAGGTACCATGATGGTGCCTCTTTAGATATCCCAGCCAACCATACAGGTCTCCGAGCACTAATAATATCACTCCGAGGGAGCTACACACGCTCCGTACATCTTAGGCAACGCCGGTCAAGGCCCTCAGAAAGCCAGAAGCAGGCGATCCGGCTCAAAACAATTACAATTAGATTTTCAAGTCCATACAAGTAGAGAAAAACAAGGAACGTACTGGGCTGATCATGCTTGTACGCTTGATTGTTTTTGAGCCCAGAGCTGGGCGCTTGACATACCCGCCATGGGCTTTTACTGTCTAGGTCTGCATACACCTTGTTCTCGGACCGCCCCTTGTTTTTGCCACTGCTGCAACCCAAAAAGGCTGATACTCCGACGAAGGTATGCCTGTCTGTCTCCCTCCATCGGCCGCGTTCTGACTATTAGTACCTGATAGGTCTTTTTTTTCCCTGTTTGCCTCTTCTCTTCGCAGTGAGTCCAAAGTGTACGTGCACCAGATATATGTTTTGGAGGACTGAATCTCCTATTCAGTTCCTGCATACCTGTGTTGTCGCATGGGCACTCCATAATTTATCTACTGTAGCATGTGTACAATAGTAGTTTTCTTTCATGTTACGTTGACTGTCGCTGTATAATGCGTAGATAAAGTTCTCTTGTTGTTGTTGTTTTTTTTTGCCATGAAATTTCACAAGTCCAAAAGGTGAAAAGTAGCGCGATTTTGGTCACCCAACACAAAAAGTAGCGGGATCAAAATCAGTCAGTCAAAGTAGCGCGATCACAAATTACCGCAATGGAGGTAGCGGGATTTCGGACCGGCCAAATAGAGGTAGCGGAAATTTGGATTGCCTCAAAGGAGGGAGCGGAAAATTCTCGCAATTTCCGCTCCTTCTGTTATTCTCCCTTGGGGTCCAATAAGTAGCACAAAGACAGAAATTTCACAAAAAAGGTAGCGCAAAACACAAAAACGCATAGATACATAGCGTATTATTAAAAGTGCGTTCTGAACGCCATACCGGCCAAATAAAAGAGAGCGGAATCTCAGATTGCCTCAAACAAGGGCGGGAAATTCCCGGGCTTTCCGCTCCCTTTTTTTGATCTACCTTGAAGTGTAATAAGTAGCGCAGAAAGTTTTTTTTGGTGAAAAAGGTAGCGCAAAACCGAAAAACATATGAAAACATAGCGGATTATTAAAAGTGCGTTCTGAACGCCATAGCTCTAAGCCGATGTCTCTCTGCCGAGGTGTTGGCTACATAATTTTATCTAAAGTCTACCACACTGGCTCATCTGCATCGATCTTCAACTTCAACTCTGGGCTGCATGTTTCATTCCAACCTGGCTATTGCCATCTGTTGAGCGACCAACTCCTATGTACTTCGGGCTTTCGCCTCAAACCTCATCTCAACCTGTCCCCCCAAGATCTTCTCCCTCTGTTACTTATCGCGTTCGGTTTTTTTGGCAAATGATCTGACGCAATATATGCTACTCAATTCTGTTCACGCAATATACAACAGGGAGTAATTATAGTCCGTCATGGGGCCCGGGATTCTGTGGCTGATCTTTCGTCTTAGTTGGGTAGTACTCGCGAAAGGACATCGTTCGTGCAGACTTTCGGTGCCGTACAATAGATAGAGCAGTCGTGTACCATGGACACGGTAAGAATTTTGTAAGGGCCGGAGGAATCCACTTCGAATGCGAGTGTACCTTTGAGCGCGCGAAATTTCAGCTTTCAATCGATGGTGGTCCTGAATGAGGAAAAAATTATGGTTGATATTATGAAATGAAGCAGAGGAGCTTGAACAACACGCACCGCGTATCCTTATTCGTCGGCCGGGTAAGTATTACTGAAGCAGGGAAAGGTAATCTTTCCTTTACTCGATTTACCTCGAGAATCACATAACCGTCTCAAAGTTACTTATGTCAGGTTGGGTGAGAACCAAGTGATCTCGAGGGTAAAACACATCTACAGAGGAAGGGGTACAGTTTACATCAATCGTAATTGGGACATATCCTTTCTTTCAGCTTGTCTATAGACTCCGTGGTTCTCTCTTCTCCTCTTGTCAAACCCATGTCTGTACAATTCTCAGTTGAAGAACGCAAGAGTATTCGGTATAAACACATCTTGACAACGCGCGAAGAGTTCCAAGTATTCGGAAATTTTGCGCACCATTCTACTCGGGTCCACCAGCAGCTTCCTATATTCCTCAGGCCCATCGGTGTCCGTCTCTCCGGGTGCACAACGACGAAAATGGCCGTTCTGGCCAAGCTTGTACATCGGTGTTCTGGTGCCGTCGGGATTCTCGACGCCGATTACACACTGGCCTTTGAGCCCAGACAGCTCTTTGAAATGCATATGTGCATAATTGATCCACTCTTTTGGAATCGGCGCCCCCTTGAGGTCGGCATCGGAGATATTTCGCGGCAAAGGCCAAAATGATGCGTGGAAGTGAGTGATGCCGCGGTTAACGTGCGTGATGTACCGGTGAAGGTCGAAGCCGGGCGGAAGTACAAGTTCTGTAAGGCGTGGTCCGATGGGGATTGACCACATCTGTGTGTTCCAGCTGTTGGTGTTTGGAAGACGACAGAATCCCACCAAAACTTTGGAATGATCAATATCAATCGTCTCTGGAGGAACCAGGCCATTCGTCCAGATGTGTTCTTTGACAAATGCGTCGCTGGACTCCCGTGATAGCAATCCTACTTTTTCGATGATGAAAGTGCGGTGATCGTACTTGGAGCCTGTGCGGTCGGCAACAAACTTAACAAATATTCCAACATTTGCGGTCTTTGCGATTTCAGGGCTGTACTTCGATGCGGCAGCCGCAATGGTTACGTGATTGTAGGAGTTCAGAAAGTTCCTAGTATCTCCTTTGAGATGCAAACCACAATGAAGGTCGAGCATCAATATTATACCATTGAGTCGCTTTGTCTGCCAAACTCAGCGCAGGGTCGTTGATCGTGCTGAGCGTATTTGAGCATTGAACGAGAACATACTGAAATGAAGCGTACCCGGGTCCAAGCGACTTTGCAAAAACGGTCGACAGCTTTCGGTCGGCCTCGAACAGATGACAGCGATTTTTGTGACTGCCCTTACTCCAGTCTTGTTTCTGACATTCCTTCTGTTGTGAATGTATTGGACTGGAGTGGTTGAATTGGGAAGATATAAGATATCTTACAGAACAATACTTGGCTAGAAGACACCCGGCACAAGATAGAAGCTGCTTGTTTTTGAGCGAAGATTCGAGGCGTCCACAGGCATCGCAAGCGGATTGCCATTGATCCCACACGTTGAGGCCGGTTCCAGCGCCGTCATTCCAGGTAAAGAATTGAGCCATGATGTCAGAAGCGGTCTTGCTTGAGGGATGAAGAAAAGGTCTACGACTGCGTGAGGTAAGCTTATGGCTGTGACCTCGAGAATTCAGAAGAACGGATATGACACATATCATCAAAAATGTCCCGTGCTTCGGCAATTCTGCGGGCACTTCACAGGGGAGATGGATTTTGAGGATTTTGAGATGGTATTCCGCATCCAATTTTGTCTTCCGACATGGAGGACTGGTTCTGGATGGAAAATAAATTTGACCACGCGAAATATTAATAGACAGTCAAAGTAAGTGGTGTACAGCCGGGAAGTAATCTGAAGTAATACGCCAGCAGTGTAGAACAGAGACACGCCAGTGAGCAGTGCAGCTGGGATACCCCGGATTTATCCAACCTTAAAAATTCCCTCCGCTCAAAAGAGTCCTCATGCCGGCATCACCGTGCCGAAAATTGGCCGAATTCCCACGGTTCAATTTGAGGGAAAAAATGTAACTGGTCTATTGACTTTGATGGACATCTTGTATCATGATTCACAAGTAATACGAAACCACAACACGTGAAGGATCTTGGGAGATAATCGCCCCGGATTGCGACAGCACCTCTCCGCGCATCGCAGGCCGAGCTATTGCCTGCGCATTCTCGGAACTTTCCCTGTTTAGTTTGTGGACGAAAATTGAGACATCATCGCGGGTGAGGCCGTAACCAGTTCTGGACGTTGACAAGAACTGTGTAGGGTGGGATTTAGTGGATTTGTGAATCACCTGTGGACATTCCGGTGTCGATGAAGTGATTGGCATGGTGATGTGGTACCGATCGACGGTCGTAGTAGAAATCTCCGCTGGGCAAGTTGCACCGGTGACACGGATTCCTATCTGTTTGAACAGTGAAGGATGGGTCGAGGTGTTTCTCTGTAGAGTTAATTCGTAGGTCTGGTCGTGCACCGGGCTTTCGGCGAGGGACAATGTGACATGGTCATCTTGCGAGTTGGAAAGATTGCGTGAAGGAGCGGTGAGGATTTGCGTATAGGAAATTCCCGTAATTTCGGAAACCGTACACAGGTTCAAATCGCGGTTTGACTTCCAGAGGTGGTGGAGAGACGGGATTGAATAGAGGTGGAGTTGTCCAGCGGGATTCGTCTGGAGAAATTCATGCCGGGGGGTATGAACATGACTCAGGATGATATTTCCGGGGAGGAGAGCATACTTCGAAAAATTATCATGAGTAGGGAAAATCTGGTGAAGGTTGGCTGAACATACCAGATCAAAAAACTGACCAAAGACAATATTTTTTGCGGTGCGCCAGTCAATTAGCACAACGACTGATCGAACATCCTGGGTAGGATGGTTGGCCCATGCCCGATAACACAAGAAATCACCAGAGAGTTGCAAATCCCACGGAGGAATTACACCCCAGGGTAAGTTGAAAAGATGGCGGGAGTCCCCAGTTTTTAAATTGACGTGTAGGACGTGAACATGACTGCTCGGAGGACTGTAGAGCAGATGTTGATTAAATTTAACATTAACATCAAGTAGTAGCGTTCGGAACGCACCAGCGCAGCGCAAGACAGACAAAAGCCTCCGAGTCGGTCTGGAAATCGAACTTGATCTCTTGGACGTCCTGATTTTGACCCTGCCATTCCCATACCGACCGGCCGGTGTACAATTCCCGACATTGTACACCCCTGCAACCAGAGTACATAATGTACACCAGTATGTATTTTCCTCCCGGTAATATGGACGGATGTGTCTTCTTATCGAGGTTGTCCATGTCCACCACCACTTGCCGCGCTACTGTAGGAGGGCTCGGCGATTCTGTAGTCCAGGTACGCGGACCGGCTACAGCGCGTTTTACCTCCTCAATGAGTGCATTGGTGGAATAATTTCCCCAGTTTTCCTCCCCTGCGTCTATCAGTCGTCGAGAATACAGATCGCGCACGACCGACAGCCACAACTGTTTCGAGCAGGCCAAGTCGTGAAAATATCTATTCACCTGTGATTCAAGGACTCTTAAGTTTTTTAAGTGAGAAGGCCACCCTGAAGAGACGCACCCGGGATAGAGACAGGAGGGTATAGACGTCGCAGAGGACAAAGATGCAGAATATACAATCTTCATTCAGAGCGGTAAGGAGCATTTCCGGGGGGAATCAAGATGGAAGTGAGGTGTCAGGGACAGAGGATGTGGGTTTCGGAGATCTCAGCTTATCAATGCGGCTCCCCGGGGCCGTTGACGACGGGATCTCTGATAAAACCGGGGGCGGTATCAGTTCTTCATTTACGCAGACCGTGTTCTGCGGGATTTATCAGTTTTGTCTCCACGCCGGCTCTCTCGGAACATCACTGGTTAAGCTGCTACTCTTTAATTGATTGCTTGAATGTATTCTAAATCATTCCGAAAACTCAGATCACCGTGGACTGTGGTGAACATTCCTGTTGGCAAGAAACATGCCTTTCGTCGATTCTTGCTGCGGGACAAGCGCTGACAGTGAATCTAAATCAATTTCTGTCAGGAAACATGCAGAATGTCGCATTTAATATCAGACTGACAACTTGAATGGGGGTTCTGGGGTTAAAATCGAGCCCAAAAAAAATACCGGAATCTCTCTTGTAAGTCCCTTGGGGATAGAGTAAATCAAGGCCTGAAAATGGCCCTACCTCCCTCCGGGGAATACAGTAAATCAGGCCTGGGCTGAAATCGGGCTGAGTTCTTCCGCGTAGAGTAAACATTAATCGCGCGGAGCGGGAGATTTTTCTTTCCGGAAGGAGTATGGCTGAGGGTGCGCCAAGCCGCCAGAGGGTAGTGAAACCTCAAACTAGAAATCCAGACAGGCCAAAATGTGCCCAGAGTGGTTTCGGATGCGCTGCAATTCAATACTTGCCGTGTGGGCGAGAAAATTCAGCTTTTGGCCCTGAATGTTCCTCCAAAATCAAGTAAATCAGCGGACAAAACTCCAAATTTACTTATATAAATCAGTCGCTTTCGGCGGAGGCTAGTACATCAATAGACTCGATAGATAAATACATTGAACTCATTCTGACGTGGCACGTCCGTACGCCTGATCGTGATATGAAGGTACTACAATGCTGTTGCTTCAATCCTTGGTGAAAAGTTGGCGAAATCTTGAGTGGGAGGAAGGTGTATGAACATTGGTATGAAAACTGAGACAATTAGGTATCAGTATCTGTCTAGCGAAGGATCTTGAGTGAGCATGATGTCGCGCACACATCACCGTCGATTCCAGGAGCCTGAGCCAGCTTCGAGAAGCCAGATGTGATGCGATTTTGAACTCTGCCGGATAATAGTACACCGCTGTAATTTCTTGCATTTCTGCATTTAGGCTGGAATTCTCTCCGGTTCGTTATTTTAAGTCGAAGGAAGGAAAGGAGAGATGGAAGGTGGCTGTGGTACAAGGGGTGGGCTCACAGGTAATAAACCACGAACGATGACGTGTATGTTGTATCTGTGCAAGAGTTCCACCGTTCGTCGTCGTTGACTTGCTGTTGTATATATGTAACCTGCTCAACTTTGGATCAGCAGTGCTCTCAACAGGCTACCGATGAGCGTGCACAGCAACGAATCCGGCGCAGTGCATCGTTTGCAGACCTGGGCATCCTCGAATTCGCACGATTTGTGATTTGACGGTGGCCGGAAGTAGTTGTTCGGGCTGGAATCTCGCCTATGATGCCTCGCACACGATACTCTCGAATACAGCTTGCCCGCATAACAGTAAGCCTTTTAGAGGAAACAGCTGGAAGCCTCAGACGGAGCACGGTGGTTTGATGTTTGGGTTTGGGAATGGCTTCATTTAGACTTGCCCCGACCGTTAATCTCACCTTTCTACGCTAAATTCGGGTTCGAGCTTCTTCAAGCTGCCGATTCGGTCCTGCCTCGCCTTCAAGTTCGAGTTCGAGTTTTGGAAGCTTAAGCATTTATTCAAACCCCGCCCGCCACTCCACAGGAACCAGGCTCTTCAAACTCTCCAGTTCTTGTCGAGCGCCTGATTGGGATCTGAGGCGGCCCTTTCCTCGCAAGAAGTTGCATCGTCAAGTGACCATGAACTTCAACGTCGACTTCTTCAAACTTTCAAGATTTCAACCCGAGTTTCAACTTCATGTATTCACCTCGTTTCCTTTCAAGTTCCAGCTTTACACAACATCTCAATCTATCTCAAAATGCCAGCTAAGTAAGATGCTACATACTTACCTGCCGTGTCTGCCCCGTTTCAATAGACCAAGCTCACTAGAACCGTCGAACGTCCCCTACGCATTACGATCGCTGAGTTGTACATGTAGCCTCGAAATGATGAACTCAAAGTTGTCAAATTTATCTATCTGACAGTATACCCATAGCTCAGTCACATCGACAACATTCAATCGCAACGCTAAAACTATGAAGTGGGCAGAGATTCTGTATAGAAAGCTCGAATGAGAACTAGTCCACATGGAATATGGGGACATTCACCTCAGTTGCACATGGGGCAGATCATCACGCCGTTGTCGGGGAGATTAACATTTGGTATGACCGGATATTTGGGATTCTCTGAGCTCTCCGGAGGGCACCAAATTGGAATAGACTTGCTGATCGCAGCTTTGCACATCACGTTCACGTCGAAAACATGATTCGCGTGGCAGTTGGAGTAGAATTTCTTCACGGTGTAGCACATCTAGACGGTTGAAATGTGAGGAAGCTGGAACAAAGGAAACGGGTGTAAGGTTGCTCAAACCTTTATAGCAGTAGCGGGAGGTCGAAAGCAGGTGATTATGACCCAACCTGAATCGGAGGGGCTTTATAGCTATCCGATGAGGCGTCGGCGCCAAAAAGAAGTTTCAACAACTCAATACTTTCGCGTGCTGATTAATCCGCTGGGGAAGAAGTGAGTGGAAGCGATAGCGTTCGACGAGGTCTGAAAGGAAAGGCCCGAATAGGCCTGACGAACCTGAAAGATCGAGAACAGCCGCAGCGAGACAGAGTGGATCCGAGGAACAACAGAACCCCATTTGAACCGCATGAAAGGGGAACAATGGAATTCAGAACGCCAGCGGCCAAGAGTTTTTTTATCGTTCAAAGCTTGTTGTCCTCGAACGAAGAACAATGGCCTGACTCTCTGGAACCTCGGCTGTGGATTCGATTGTTTGAAAAGAAGCCTGATCGATGCATGTTTACGACAGTTCAACTCGAGGCGAAGAATTCTTCCATTCTAGATCTGTCCCCCGATCTTCTACCAACCATCATGTGCGTTGGGACCGTGCGATGTCGAGAAATAGATTGGTACCCACGCGAGAATGTGGCGATCGGGCAAGGTGGTCCCACACGGACCCACAAGCTGGCCTGTTACTGTCTGGAGTTGGGAGCTGCAAGCTTTATAGGATTTTCAGTGCCCAGTTCAGAGATTAACTTGAGGCCCGGTTATTCATTAGGAAACGGAGTTTATCAGACAGTGGTTGGGAGCGAATTGACACCAACTACTTCGCAAATCCAATCAGATGAGTCACGTGTGCCATCAGTCGTACTGAGTCTTTCTTTTCCGAATTCGTCCACCCGCTGAACCCAGCGTCGTCGGCATTCCTCATGAATGACTTTCATCCACCTAATGCTTTACTGGCCCACCCCCGCTTTACTTCGTACAGAGCCCCCTACGGCGCTCATCCCGGAGATCTCTCTCTTCGGGCGATCATTGACGCCAATGACGGTCACGGTGGCAATCTGCTCGCCGCTTCCGAAACCGGTTCTGTATATGGATACCCAAAGCTGCGTATTGTGGTCAAGGTTTATACCCCGCCCGCGACTGGAGAGAGAGCCTGGAAAATGATGCACCTCGCAGGCGACTCGTCGGTCGCCATCGTTGGCCGGGTTTTCCGAGCCGCAAATACCACCGAGATACTGGGATATGCCATGGCAATGGAGACGCCTCTGGATTCATCCAAAATCCCTACGAAACAGGATCGTATCCACATAATCCACCAAATCCGAGACCTTGTCGCTGGAATCCACGCCAAAAATATCTTGCACGGGGACTTCAAGCCGCGGAATCTACTGTTTTGTTCAGATGGGCGGCTTCGGCTCTGTGATTTTGACGATGCGTCGGTCGAAGGCGACGGATTGAGGTCGACAGCGCAGTCCTCCCCGTACTGCAGCCCGTCTCGCATGAGAGACCGCACGCAACCAGTAACGCGTGCCGAGGACTTATATGCCATGGGGCTGACGGTAGGATCCTGCTCACATATATTGGGCCACACTAAAAACATTCTCAGATGTGGGAAGTATACACGGGCCGAACCCCGTTGACTTACGGCGATGAAAATCTGGATCCGGACGACAGCCTACTGGAGTGCCGATGTCGTGTCGGCTTTCTGCCCGAGATGAAACTCGTCGACGACCCAGAAATTGCGTCTCTGATCGAAAGCTGTGTGGCCGCTGCCCCCGAATGTCCTGATGTTTTGTGGAGGGATCCCGTGTACTGTGTCGAGCAGCGGTACACCTTCCATCTCTGCAAGACACCGGGCATGCATTGTTACTCTCGTATCGTACACAGTGGGCAGTGTACTCGTTTGGCCGACCGGGGCCATGGACCATGTAGAAACCCTTACTTGGCGCCGACGCTCATCACAACGCGCAAGGAACCAACGTGCCCTGTCTGTGCCAGCAGAGTCGCTTACAATATGTCGCCGGCCGTGCGGGTTGATACTAGTAGGAGGATGTAAATTCTGTGTTGCGTCAATGTCAGCTGGCTGCAAATCTTGAGATACTCCAGGGCCGCAAGCTCTGTAGAGGTGGCTTTGTCAGGACGGCGAGGCGTCGCCAGAAACGTGATGTTCCATGGACACAGCCGATTGTGAACTTGCTCCCCGCTGCCTGGTCCCATCGCACATGAATTTCGTGCTTCAGGGCTTCCTAGATTTCAACTCCTCTAAATACGCCTCATACATCGATTGCGGGAGTCGCGTTCAACGAAAACAAGAAAGAAGGAAAATAAATCGAATCCGACCAACTACTTCCGGCCACCGTCAAATCGCAAATCGTACGAATTCGTAACGCGTCTCTGGGAGGGATAGTGCTTTATATGTTAACGGGCGTCAGTCCTTGGCTCAAGCCCCGCAGTTTGAGTGGTGCTCCTCGCTGTAGCCTCTGATGCCCAGGCCTGCGAACTGATGCACAGACTGCACTGCGCCGGCTTCCTTGCTATGCACGCTCATCGGTAGCCTGGTGAGAGCACTGCTGAGCCAAACTTGAGCAGGTAGTATACAACAGCAGGTCAACGACGGCGACCGGTGAAATTCTTGAACAGATACAACATACACGTAACACGTCATCGTTCATGGTTTATTACCTGTGAGCCGACCGCTTGTACAACAACCTACCATCTTCCATCTCTCCTTTCCTTCCTTCGACCTCAATAACGAACCGAAGAGAGTGGCAGCCTAAATGCCGGAAATTACAGCGGTGTATCATCGGGCAGAGTTCGTTCAACTTCGAAATCGCATCGCATCTGGCTGCTCGAAGCTGACTCAGGCTCCTGAGATCTACGTCGATGTGTGCGCGACATCATGTTCACTCAAAGTTCTTTACTACGTGCGCGACAAACACTAACACCCACTTTTCTCAATTTTCATACACCTTCCTCCCGCTCAAAATTTATCCAAGGCTTTTTCAGTCACGGATCTGGGCCGATTTATCCGTTAGTTTACTCTCCAGGTGTTGCGTTGGTACTTCCACCTCGATTTGTACAGCATCCATGTGGTTCTGCATGTCCTTGAAGCGACAGCGTCCAGTGACAGGTTTGTCCAAAAAGCACTTCCATTCTCTTACTGAGGAGTACGAGATTGATACTTTGGTTGCCAGCAAAGAAGCTCCCGGATTGGCGTAAGAACCTCATTCCACCTTCCACTCCGCCGTTTATTCGACTTCACTTCTTACTTAGTTCCCTTTTATGTCTCTAATCAGCATGGGTCAGTCTGCCCAATCATTTTCCTGCAAATTCTGACTAACCCGCCTCTGCAGTGCATGCTTATCACCGCAACGTCGTTGAGAGACTGCCCAAAGTACGGCGTGAGAAGCATCGCGATGCCACCCTCGACTTCGGGAGACGTATCTGGACTACAATGCCAGATACCGCATTAACGGTGTAGCGAATGAGCCCCCGTTCAAATGTTCATTGAGGCTGAGTTATCCCTCCTGCGTCCTACAATTGAATCCCTAATTGATGATCACGCCAGATTTCTTGGCTCCACTCTGAGCTTGCTGGAGACGCCACTTGACCATCAAGACCAAATAAAGGTGGGCCAATTTTCCATCTGATCTTGAAGTGGTGCGCGTGTGCACTAAGCATGCACTAAATTTCTACGTAGAATGTTGAACCTCTTGCTGAAATTATTTGAAAGTCTTTTATTAAGTGTACTATGCGACACAAACTGGTAACATACACAAGTCTCGAGACGTATCCGGTACGTACACGCAAAGAAAGAAAGGGGGGAAAAGAGAAGAAAGAAAAGTGAGGGACTCGTTTTGGCAATGGCCACTTCCTTTTACGGCCCTTTGGCGTAGTGGCCCAATTTGGCCGCGCGGAATTGTCGGCCTAATTTAGAGCGGGACGAGCAACGCGTGTATCTTGACACGGACATCGAATTTGGGCTTCGACGGCACTCTCCCTTCCACCCCACCGCGCATGCTCTCTCGATGAGCACATTATTATGATTTGCGCTACGATCTGTGAGTCACACGCATAATTTCTTTATATAAACACTGATGCTATCCAACCGCAAGTTCATTCTTACACTACACCTACGCAATATCGACGACATTCAACAACTCATCAGGCGACCCGGGACCGTCCAATTCAAAAACCCTCGTACTGAAAGCCGAATGAGAACTGGGCCGTGCGGATCAAATAGAACTCTCACCTCGATGACCTTACAGGTAGGACACTCCATTCTGGTGCTATTCGAGAAAGCCGTAACAACAACATAGTGGGGCGGGACGGCATTCCTACCCCCGCACCACACTCCTCCGGGACCAGCCGCGCACGCAGGCTGGCACATTATGTTGAGGTAATAAATGTGGGTTGGCACATTGCAGGTGAAGGATTTCTGTACGGTGTGGCACATCTAGATGGGTGGAATGTTAGGACGGCTCGGTCATGGGAAATAGACGCATAATCGAACCTCAGTATGAATGTTGAGTCTCGATGGAAGAGGAGTGTTTATGACTGCCTTGGATTGGAGGGCTTTATAGTTATCCAGAGCTTAATTGACGCGTGTTTGGTTTTCTGATTCGGAGACTTCGCGTTTGGCGAGGTGAAAGGGGAAGCCCGAATGGGTCTGGTCGCCTCGGCAGAGGATCCGTAGAAATGCAGGGTTGATTCGAACATGACCCCGTTTAGCACAAGGTGTGAAAACAACCAACGATGGTGACCAACGGAAAATAGGCCAATGGCCAGGAATTTATCCATCATTGTTCCGAAGAGCAGGAACCCACGGAGACCGAACCGCTGGAAGTCTTCCATTCTAGATCGTGTGCGTGTCCGCCGGCCCATTGTTGCCTCTCGATATGGACTGTAAATTTGCCATCTGCTACGCAGCAGGAGAGAAAGGTGGAGTGTTCAGTATGGCACAGCTAAAAGTGGACCGATACGGACCCACAAGCGGAAAATCTACGAGGAATGAGTTCTTTCGGAAGGCAGTCTGAGGGAAACTACGTGGAGATAATTTCCTCCAACCGCGGTGTCCAAATGTCTAAACGAGTCTGCATCCATCTCATACTTATGATAATAAATCCGCAAAAATGTATCTAGTAGAGCGGCAACAATGTATTTACTGCATCATGAGTAGGAGCAGCTCTCGCCGCAGAAACAGGAACTCATATAGACGACGCTACTGCAACAAATGGGGCAGGTGGGTTCCTTGCGGGTGGTAATCACCTTGCGTGCGCTGAAAAGATTCTCGCACCGCAGCCGACCATCGACTTTGTCAATGCGCCGGTCGCAGTCAGTGGTGTGCACGATCCGCCAGTATTGATGGGCCTCTGGCAGCCTGCAACAAGCAAACGTGTACCGCTGCTCCACACAGTACACTTCGTCGCACCACAAAGTATCTGGACACTCTGGGGCCTCTTCCAGACATGTTTCAATCAAGGTTGCAATCTTGAAATCATCTATGCGTTCCATCTCGGGAAGAAACCCGACACGGCATCGATTTTCAAGATCGTGGATGACATCTTCCAGAGCTTCATCGCCGTATGTCAATGGAGTGCGTCCTGTGTATATTTCCCACATCTGCAGAAGTGTTGATTGAGCATTTATGTGGTACGGGCTGCAGGGGTACGTGCCGTCATCCCCATGGAATAGATGTCCCCTGCTCGTGTGAGAGGAGTGGTACTATCTCGCATTCGAGCTGGGCAACAGTATGGGATGCTCCGCGCCTTTGAGTCGAATGAACGACCCTCGATTGACGCGTCATCAAAGTCGCATAATCGAAGGCGCCCATCAGCGCAAAAGAGGAGGTTTTGAGGCTTGATGTCTCCGTGTATGATGTTTTTGCTGTGGATATCGGTGACGAGGTCCTGAAGTTCGTAGATGATCCTGCGGCGATCTTCATCGGGAATTGTCGACGCCTGAAGTGGTGTTTCGAGCGACATAATGTATCCCAAAATATCTGGCTGCTCTCTCCTGGCGAAAACCCGGCCGACAGCAGCCACGCAAGAATCGCCTGCACGGTGCATTACATCCCAGATCCTCTCATCCATGGATGAATGGTAAACTTTAGCGATTATCCCAAGTTCCGGATAGTGAGTCACACGGCAAGTCTCTGATAAGCTGAGGATGTTCGAAGCTCCGCAGGCGGCGAGATCGTGGAAGTATAAATCCTTCGGACAAGCCCCAAAGGGAGCTCCGTAGGAGGCGTCGGTGGCGGATGAGGTGTCAGGGCAAGATTTGGTCATTGAGAGAATGGGAGCTGTGACTGAGAATATGCCGGGAAAGTTGGGTGTCGGGGACTATGGGGAGTCGGGACGCAGAGTTGGATTGATGTGCCAGTGGAACGGATGTTGACGTCCAATCATCTGATCATAGCTGCCGGTCCGTGGTCGGGCCGTTAGCAGGCTGTGTTCACCTCAAGTTCACTTTCGATCGGGTTCCATGTCGGGTTCATTCAGGTTCGATCGGGTTCATTCAGGTTCGACACATGCTGACTGCCTTGGCGGCTGGGAACAAATGTAAATTTCCGGTAGCCAATGGCCCGATAACCAAATCAAAGTGACGAATGCGATTGTTTATATTGTGGGTCCATGCCAGTTCAGTAATTTTCCGTAATTTCTGTTGATTCACGATTCGAAGTCGTTGATCACGCTAGCGCTAGCGCGTGCGATTCAACGTGTACGACAGCAGGCGCGTGCCCAAATTAGAAGATTGGTGGTCGCCTATCTCGTTCATCGCCTCGGAAGAGTTGTCGCGGGCCAACAAGAGGATTTCTTCTTTGGGCCGGCTTGTATTGTGGTTTCCCATCGGCTCTGTTGTTATCCGATTTTGGTTTTCTCGTGGCATGACGCATCGGGGGTTCGCGCCAGAGCGTTGCTTTAAAGCGCCGCATGCTCCAGCTCTCCCGTCTCTCTCAACTACCAGCCCAGAGTCCCAGACAAGCTCAAAGGTTCGCTCCGAGACCCACGCAACGTTTCGTTGAACTCACTGAGTCCGCTTCTCTCTTAGATGTGTTATACCTTGGCCAAATGGTACACAAGATGCGAGAGGAACGTTAGAGGTCAACATATGTTCTATGTCAATGCACAGTGCGACGTCAGGAAGGCCGCTCTTATCGCCAACCCAGCTTTGCCATACGTGCAGCAGTGGTGCCCACGCAACGCACAGCCCCCTAGCTTCCAGCTCCTGGGGCCAGGACTTCAAACCACCACTACAATTACTTGCCCGACGTGCTGCCGCATCGAGGTAGTGCCCAGAATTTGTATCGTAGGGTGCAGCGCTGACATAGCTATCCTAGGTTATATTGCCATGAACTTGTGCAGCAGTCCTGGTGGATCTATGCTTTGGCTGTCGCTTTCGTCACTACTAGTACCCATAAAGTGTCGTTGTGAAGCATCGTTATTGTAAACTTGGAATGAAACATCATGACCACCATCTCTTCGTTTTTCCCGTGTGACATCAGGTTGTGAGGGGAGCGAATGCATGCGAGTATGCGATGTTTCACTCAGCGCACAATAACAGACTACGTGTCCGCAACTTTGCCACTGCGTAACCTTCGATTTTCCTTCTTTCTTGTTTTCGTTGAACGCGACTCCCGCAATCGATGTATGAGGCGTATTTAGAGGAGTTGAAATCTAGGAAGCCCTGAAGCACGAAATTCATGTGCGATGGGACCAGGCAGCGGGGAGCAAGTTCACAATCGGCTGTGTCCATGGAACATCACGTTTCTGGCGACGCCTCGCCGTCCTGACAAAGCCACCTCTACAGAGCTTGCGGCCCTGGAGTATCTCAAGATTTGCAGCCAGCTGACATTGACGCAACACAGAATTTACATCCTCCTACTAGTATCAACCCGCACGGCCGGCGACATATTGTAAGCGACTCTGCTGGCACAGACAGGGCACGTTGGTTCCTTGCGCGTTGTGATGAGCGTCGGCGCCAAGTAAGGGTTTCTACATGGTCCATGGCCCCGGTCGGCCAAACGAGTACACTGCCCACTGTGTACGATACGAGAGTAACAATGCATGCCCGGTGTCTTGCAGAGATGGAAGGTGTACCGCTGCTCGACACAGTACACGGGATCCCTCCACAAAACATCAGGACATTCGGGGGCAGCGGCCACACAGCTTTCGATCAGAGACGCAATTTCTGGGTCGTCGACGAGTTTCATCTCGGGCAGAAAGCCGACACGACATCGGCACTCCAGTAGGCTGTCGTCCGGATCCAGATTTTCATCGCCGTAAGTCAACGGGGTTCGGCCCGTGTATACTTCCCACATCTGAGAATGTTTTTAGTGTGGCCCAATATATGTGAGCAGGATCCTACCGTCAGCCCCATGGCATATAAGTCCTCGGCACGCGTTACTGGTTGCGTGCGGTCTCTCATGCGAGACGGGCTGCAGTACGGGGAGGACTGCGCTGTCGACCTCAATCCGTCGCCTTCGACCGACGCATCGTCAAAATCACAGAGCCGAAGCCGCCCATCTGAACAAAACAGTAGATTCCGCGGCTTGAAGTCCCCGTGCAAGATATTTTTGGCGTGGATTCCAGCGACAAGGTCTCGGATTTGGTGGATTATGTGGATACGATCCTGTTTCGTAGGGATTTTGGATGAATCCAGAGGCGTCTCCATTGCCATGGCATATCCCAGTATCTCGGTGGTATTTGCGGCTCGGAAAACCCGGCCAACGATGGCGACCGACGAGTCGCCTGCGAGGTGCATCATTTTCCAGGCTCTCTCTCCAGTCGCGGGCGGGGTATAAACCTTGACCACAATACGCAGCTTTGGGTATCCATATACAGAACCGGTTTCGGAAGCGGCGAGCAGATTGCCACCGTGACCGTCATTGGCGTCAATGATCGCCCGAAGAGAGAGATCTCCGGGATGAGCGCCGTAGGGGGCTCTGTACGAAGTAAAGCGGGGGTGGGCCAGTAAAGCATTAGGTGGATGAAAGTCATTCATGAGGAATGCCGACGACGCTGGGTTCAGCGGGTGGACGAATTCGGAAAAGAAAGACTCAGTACGACTGATGGCACACGTGACTCATCTGATTGGATTTGCGAAGTAGTTGGTGTCAATTCGCTCCCAACCACTGTCTGATAAACTCCGTTTCCTAATGAATAACCGGGCCTCAAGTTAATCTCTGAACTGGGCACTGAAAATCCTATAAAGCTTGCAGCTCCCAACTCCAGACAGTAACAGGCCAGCTTGTGGGTCCGTGTGGGACCACCTTGCCCGATCGCCACATTCTCGCGTGGGTACCAATCTATTTCTCGACATCGCACGGTCCCAACGCACATGATGGTTGGTAGAAGATCGGGGGACAGATCTAGAATGGAAGAATTCTTCGCCTCGAGTTGAACTGTCGTAAACATGCATCGATCAGGCTTCTTTTCAAACAATCGAATCCACAGCCGAGGTTCCAGAGAGTCAGGCCATTGTTCTTCGTTCGAGGACAACAAGCTTTGAACGATAAAAAAACTCTTGGCCGCTGGCGTTCTGAATTCCATTGTTCCCCTTTCATGCGGTTCAAATGGGGTTCTGTTGTTCCTCGGATCCACTCTGTCTCGCTGCGGCTGTTCTCGATCTTTCAGGTTCGTCAGGCCTATTCGGGCCTTTCCTTTCAGACCTCGTCGAACGCTATCGCTTCCACTCACTTCTTCCCCAGCGGATTAATCAGCACGCGAAAGTATTGAGTTGTTGAAACTTCTTTTTGGCGCCGACGCCTCATCGGATAGCTATAAAGCCCCTCCGATTCAGGTTGGGTCATAATCACCTGCTTTCGACCTCCCGCTACTGCTATAAAGGTTTGAGCAACCTTACACCCGTTTCCTTTGTTCCAGCTTCCTCACATTTCAACCGTCTAGATGTGCTACACCGTGAAGAAATTCTACTCCAACTGCCACGCGAATCATGTTTTCTACTTAAACGTGATGTGCACCATTGCGGAAGCCCGGAGCAATAAAGGAATATTCTGCCCCCGGAACACCTCCAAGCAGCCCAGGCTGCCCAACTACCCGCTCGTCGCGGCTTCGGCCATTGACAACCCCACCGCGATTAGATGCCCCAGGTGCAACGGCCTTGAGGTGAGAGTTTTTCCTATTCCGCCCGGGGCCAGTCCTCATTCGAGTTTTGTATTAGTACGAGTGTATCTATTAAATACGACATCCGCAATGTTAAGAGTGATAGCCGATATTATCGCACTGTAGTATCAGAATCTGTGGTTTGACAATAGCGAATGGTTTCAGCGTGGATGCAGTCAATATTCTTGAATGAGCCTCGTAGCCATGAAGTACACGGGCATGGCTGATATACGTATGCCGAAAATAAAGCTATCACAAGGGGCAGAGCTTAAGTACTGTCACAATCGCAGGCGCGTAGGAATTCGAATCCTAAGTTCGTAACCGCGTACGAAATAGGTCTAGAAGCCAAGAGAGAGAGAGAGAGAGAGACAACACAGAACGCAACGCTCAACGAAGAATAACTTGGTTATTGGAGAAGAGCAAAGAACAACTTGTGTAATGGAACAGATGTGAAACAACACCCTAACTACCTGGTTGGCGTCTTGCACCAGGATGATCCAACAATGACACAAAAACCTTCCCAACTGGAGGTCGTCCAGGATGGACCATGCTAGTAACTGAGGTGTAACATTCACTTGCTATCCAGCGCAGAGTGAAGCCTACAGACCTCCAGTCCTGTTCATGCAAAGGTCTCATGTCGCCCTTGAGGGAATCGGCCTTCGAGCTTCAAGGCGTGTATAGAGAGTTACTGAAAGGTTCAAAGAAACAAAGAAGTCAAAACGCACACACAAAATCGATGCGCGAGAGAGCGTGGGTGAGGCACTGAGACGCATGAGCAGTGAGGATCAAGAACGTCTCAGAGTTCGTGGAAAGGCACCTAAAGACGTGAGCAAAGAAGGCGACTTGTGCGGCACATCCTGAGCTTTTCCTCAGGTTGCAAAAACTTTCGCGGCGGGCAGCGTCCGGAGAAAGAAGAAACAGGGAGCTGACACTCCGTTTTCGAAGAGGGCTCGGTGACAGAAGTGAGTTCAAAATATATGTGTCGGATAGATGTAGAGGGTATTTCCGCAAGAATTTCGGGTGGGATGCGTGGAGAAGCTGAAAGGATCACAGAGTTTCGTGATAATCTTCGCTGATAGAAAAATGTTCTTCCTCGAGCCGCTCGAGTTGGGTACGGAGGGACGCGATCTGGGCGCCAGATGATGGTGTTGAAGCTGGGATGATATTTTTGATTAGATGAAGGTATGCTCGCATTCGAGCGGTGCGTCATTACTATTGAGAAAGTGATACCGTCGGCCAGCCAGCTATCCAGCGGCGAGCGTCCTTCGTAAGCGGTAGCGCCGAACGCGGAAACTTCAATGAAGAATCCAATCGCGAACCAGACGGCAGACGCATCTGTTGCCTGGATGACTCAGTGAGAAACAGAGACGCAGAGGATGTTTGCCAGATGAATAAGTAAGGCACGCCTCAGCGCTCAGCTCAGCACCCCTCGCCGGAGCTCAAGAGGTAGGCGGGAATCCCCGATCGCACACAGACCTCCTTGACAGGTCCCCTCAATTAGGAAAGCTGTGCTGATGGGCGACTTCTTAACAGTAGAATCATAAACTTCTCAATGGCGCCCGCCTCTTGAGCTGAATTTCTCCAAAATTTTGCCTACCCTCCCATTTTCATATCTTCTGCACATGTCTGTGTCTTCGGAATATTATGTTTTTGTTGTGGGACGTTGTGGTGAGTGGATTGATCTTTTTGATGGCAACTACTCAGTGATCAAATTTCCTTTGAGAAACGCGATGACGAGTTGGAATATCGTGTAAATTCAATAAAAATAAACAGTGTGATTGCATTGCGTAGATTTGCGGCTGAGGTGTGTTGAAGAAAATCTTGCACTATTTATTAATGTGACTACCACGCAATGAGCTTGCGGGCATCCACTGGTCGGGGAAAGGCAGACTCCAAAGACATTGCGTCACAATCAACCTCGATTGGGCAATATATACTTGTCATCGCACGGCTGGGGAGACGGTTGGATCGGTCATGCACCGGTGATTACAGGTCAAAAAAAAAGACGCACCCTAGGTTTTGTCCGAATGACGAGCTACACTGTCTCGGTTGTGCGCAATGGCTGCCAGCTGGGCATACTTGATTGCTCCTGAATCCTGCGATCAGTTGATTATCAATTACGAACCGTGTACAAACGCCCACCAGAAATATTTACAACATTGGGGATATAGCGAGTCCCATCGATCGCTGTGAGCAGAGAAACCGCGCCCCAGACCATTCTATGGTGGTCTCGGGCAACACGTATTATGCAGTGGTTGGTGGCGGGTGAATAATATTTTACTGTGTCTGTCGTTAGCATCGTAGATTGTATATTTGAGTGCGAACCAGTTATCGAAAGGTCTACCGAGCCCCTTCCAACGTTCCCAAAATTCTCTTGGATACTTTTTTTCAATGCCGCCTCGATTTTTTGTCTATCCAACGGCGCTTGAGGGTTTGGAAGGCACGATTCAGGGATCAGTTCGACCAGAAGCCAACGGTTCTTAAACAGGAAAAATTCAAGATCTTTGAATCGCATGCGATGGGGCCAGTTACCTTGAAGCGCACCATGGAACCCGCAGTCGCATAAAAGCGGAGGACAAGAGAGGACAAGATGGGGGTTGCACCGCCATTTTGATTTGATCGGTTTCTGCCGGAATGATATCTTCTCCCTCCTCCATCATTTCGATTTTTTCAGATACTCTCTGCGCCTTGTCCAACTTGAAAAAGCCTGTTTGAATAGTTCACATGTGAGTCAGAGTCACTATTTTTTCATCTATCACACTTTGACTTGTAGCTGTGTCATTGCGACCAACGCTACCAGCGACATCATGCTCGCGACCTTGAAAGCGGATCGTGCCCAGCTTGCAGACATAGAGGCACAGATCCAGAATCTGAGGCGTTCATTTCGTGCACTGCGGGAAAAGAAAAACGCGGTGCAGGAACGCCTCGACGCGTACGCGTACCCGGTTTCGACATTGCCGACCGAAATGGTTTCCGAGATCTTCAGCCACTTCCTTCCCGTCTATCCTATATGCCCACCATTAGTGGGAAAAGGCTCGCCGACCACGTTGACACACGTATGCCACAAATGGAGGGAAATTGCGCTCGCAACCCCCGCGCTCTGGAGGGCAATATCCCTGTGCGGCATGTATGAAGGACATGTTCCCTTCGTTGAGGCTTGGTTAAGCCGATCCCGCTGCTTACCTCTTTCCATCCAATCGGATGAGCGTGGGATTATGGACGGTCTTTACGACAAAGTTCTCGCTGCAATCCTCCCGCATCGCGCACGATGGGAACACGTCTCGTTCGATATCGACGAGGCTCAATTCCATATCATCGATGGACCAATGCCCATCCTTCGTGACCTACAATTTAAAGCCAACACCTTTGCAATCGGACCCTTTGTGGTTCGTGATGCCCCCCTTCTGCGGAGGGCCACGCTCTGGGATTTCCCATACGCCCACAACCTTTTACCGTGGTCGCAGTTGACTTCCCTCACGCTGGTGTGCAAAAACCCACGCGACTGTACTCCCGTTTTGGAACAAACTCCTAATCTTGTTCATTTAACGTTGGTCACCCTCGTTTACGAAGGCGAGGAGCCGCGGCGCGAACGGGATATAACACTTGCGTGCTTGGAGTCTTTGGTTCTTCTGCAGCACAGTAACATAGACGAGGAGCCGGCGACACAATATGTCGACACCTTGATCGTTCCTGCTCTCCGCAGGCTCCAAGTCCCGGACAATTTTCTTGCGCTGGACCCCATCCAAGGACTCGCGCTCTTCATCCAAAAATCCGGGTGCAAGCTCCAAAAGGTGTGCATCACCGGAAAGCGCGCAGTGTCTAAAAATTCCTACATCACGGCCTTTCCGAACATCACAAAGATCGAGTTCGACACATCTTTGATTGACTTTTACACTAAGTCCCCGTACGTTTGGGAGGCGTTCGATGACGAAGAACAAGACTAGTCTTTCATTTCGCTCACTATAGTATTTACAATAACCAATCTATTACAAATTTTCAGCTACTTGTCGTATTGAATACATATTTATCGCTTGCGTTTCGTCAGTTTGCCGAGGACCGGGCTTAGCTTGCACTAGTCCTATGCAGGATAACGAGACGTTGAACATTTAGGAGTATTTGGGACACATCTTCGCCGTATTCAACCCGACGTGCTAATGTAAGCCAACCTGGGACAACGAGTAGAACAGGTGGGCTCCTTGACTTCGGCGCAACGAACGGGGTCTTACAGAGACCGTCGCATCATCTGTCGGTGCGGTCGATGCACGGTATACTGTGCACGATCCGCGAGTAGCGATGCGTCTACGTTGCCGGCATCCCGCAGAGATAGAAGGTATAGGTGTTGATCGACATAGTACTCCGCGTCGATCCACTGGGGGGAGCTGCGCTCAGACACTCCTCGATCAGCGATGCGATGGTGGGGTCGTCCATGCAGCCCATCTCGAAGAGAACTCCCACATGGCACCAGTTTTACCGAGGGCCATAGCGTCCTCCAACGTTTCGGTATGTCGACGGTAAGAGTCCTGTGCATAGTTCCCCCATCTGCAAAATGTATATGAGCTGCGATATTCAGTTTCCAGTCTCGTATTCTTACCCGAGACATGCAGCGTCATCCCTGGCATTGCGCAAATGTCTTCCACACGCGTCAAAGGCGGAGGATTGGTCCTCATTCATGACAGGCTGCAGCGCTGCGTTCGGATCCGGTCACCCTCGATCGATGCATTGTCAAAGGCGCAGAGTCGAAACCGCCCGTCAGCGCACGGCAAGAGATTCTGCGGTTCGGAGTTGCATGTCTTTGTCGGGAATGACCGTGATCGCACAAAGACGCGGCGCCGCACGCTGCATCATACTCTAACCTCTCTCGCGATCGGTGCTGTATTCAATCGGTTTGGGCCGAAGAATATCATTGTTGTGCGCAGGGCAAAGAGATACATCGCCATTCACGAAAACCTTGTCCTGACTCGCTAGGAGAGCATGAAGAAGAATATCCCAGGGACATGACCCAAACGGGGGCCCTGTAAGGAGGGTAAAAAGAATCCGGGACGGTGGAGGAAGCAGATGGGGAGGCTGCTATGGAGAATGAAGTCAAAATTAGGGCAAATATATACATATATATATGCCGCCTTGCGATAGACGATTGTTGAGGCGCGCGAGGACGCGTCGTGGACCCACAAACTCGTTTGGGATGTAAGTTCCCCACGCCTGGACACAAGACGCAAAGGAGAAAATCTCTTCGTTCTAACTTGCACATCAACTTGTAGCATGTCGTCGAGCAGAAACTAAACCGAAGAATGGTGTGATTTAACGGTCAGGGTCCCGACCTCATCGGCAAAGTAAATAAAAAGTCGGACAAGTCGTGGTGAGCATAGGCAAGTCCAGTTTTCTTTCCATTCGGGGATTCGGAAACTGACACAGACGTCCATTTGTTGAATGAGACGTTCAGCAGGAAGGGCCTCGACCTCTGGGCCGACAGTCGGGAGGGGTCGCGGGGTGTCGCGGTCGGAAGTAAAAAATAGTCGGTGTCGATCACGTGGTATCGTATGATGTGGAAAAAATAAAAGTGGTGTGTTTTCTGGAGCGATTCAAAAAGGACGGCCGCAAAGCCATCCGTCTCCACTTGGAACACAACCACCATGTCCGTCAACGCCACCTCCCCCCACTCCCTCTACGATCCATCCCTCGACTTCAGCTCGCTCTCGTGGCTTGAGCAGCAATGGGTCGCCTGGTATGTCTATATCGGCAACCCCGTTCTCGCTACAGGCTTGATGAGCTTTTTGCTGCATGAGGTGCGTGTTGACTGGTTTGCGGACGAGAATGCAGTCGAATAACCGCGTGTTTCGTTGTGCTAGATCGTATACTTTGGGCGCTGCATACCGTGGATCATAATCGACGCCATGCCTTACTTCCGCCGCTGGAAGCTGCAGGCCGCTAAGATCCCCAGCGCCCAGGAGCAATGGCAATGCACCAAGCAGGTCCTGTTTTCGCACTTTATGATTGAGCTCCCGGTCGTGAGTATCCACGTCGTTTTCCCATTCATACATCTGACCCGCGTTGAAAGATCTGGTTCTTCCACCCTATGGCGGAGATGTTTGGCATGAGCACGTACGAGGTGCCCCTCCCGGGGCTGCGCGAGATGGCACCCCAGCTCGCGTTCTTCTTCGTCTTCGAGGACATGTTCCACTACTTTGCGCACCAGGCGCTGCACTACGGTCCGCTCTACAAGCACATCCACAAGATCCACCACAAGTACTCGGCGCCGTTCGGGCTTGCAGCAGAGTACGCGCACCCTGCGGAGGTCGCCATCCTGGGCACGGGCACGATTGCGGGGCCGCTGCTGTACTGCTACTTCACCGCGAACCTGCACATCTTCACCGTCTACGTCTGGATCACGCTCCGCCTCTTCCAGGCGATCGACGCCCACAGCGGATACGGTGCGTCTGCTCCTTGTCTTTCTCTTATTTCCGTCGCTGAGTGATACCAACCGCCAGACTTCCCCTGGTCGCTGCAACACATCCTCCCTTTCTGGAGCGGCGCGGAGCACCACGACTTCCACCACATGGCGTTTACGAACAATTTCAGCACGTCCTTCCGGTGGTGCGACCGCATTTTCGGCACCGACAACAAGTACCGGGAGTACCGCGCCCGCGTCGACGCCGCGAAGAAGCAGATGAAGAACGCAACCAAGGAGCAGCGCGAGGCGATGGAGCGCAAGCTCATGGACGAGGTCGAGGCGGAGGGCATCCGCGCCGAGGCCGAGGTCGTCCGCAGCATGGAGAAAACGAAGGTCCTATAGGCCGTAGACGTTAAAACAATTATTAGATTTTGCCCGACCCTAATTTACCAAGCAAGGCAGGCGGAGGGGTGCTATTATTACACGCCTCCATGTACAGATACACGGAAATTCCATGCTTATTTTAGCCAATTGACTTTAGTCGTTGAGCGCGAACCCCCGGGGAAGTCCTTTTGCCTGGCCATTATTAGTAGTGTCGTTGCTCAGAGTCTTGAGCTTCTTCCAGGCTTCGCAGTCTTTGCGTGGCTTCTCAAGTACACAGTACAATAGCTAGGCTTTTGAACCGCCTCCGTCCAGAATTTTAACTCTCCATCCATTACCATCTCTCTACCCATGTCTGACTCTAATGCACGAACGAATATCCCACTTCCTCCTACAAAAGTCTAAGTAATTCCGCATTCCTCCGATCCCGATCCCGATCCCGATGTCCGTGTCCCGTCTGGTTATAATACTTGCTGTGGTATGTACTCTAGGGTCGTCTTTATACCGCGGGCCGGCCGATGGTCGTCACCTTGAACCCAATCTCCGTGAGCGCTGCCGCGTCAATGAGGAGCCGGCCGTCGAAGACGAACGCGGGCTTCTTCATGTGCTGGTAGACCGCCTTCCAGTCGATCTCTTTGAACTCCTTCCACTCGGTCGCGATGACGACGGCTTCGGCGTCGCGGCATGCCTCGAGCGCGGACGCGCAGATGGTCACTTGCTTTTTAACTAGGGGGTGTGGTTAGTACGTGCTTTAATCGTTGCGAGGGGAGAAATGAGTAACGGGAGCAGAGGATATGGGGGGTGAGGGAAAGTGCGGGATGGATGGATGAGAACGCAGAACACAACACTCACTGCTCTCAGCTGGCACGGAGGGGCTTGCCTCCGCGAGGTCTTGCCAGATCTGCGCCTCGCTGACCTGCGGGTCGTAGATGTTGACGAACGCGCGCTCGGACTGGAAGTCGCGGATAAGCGTGATAGCGGCAGACTCGCGGGTGTCGCCGGTGTCGGCCTTGAAGGCGAAGCCGAGGACGGCGATGCGCTGAGTACAGATGGTAGATAAGAGGGCTCGGAAAGAGAAATAAAGGAGCGCACCTTGCCGGTAATGGTGTTGAAGAGCGTGTCCACGACGCGCTTGGAGAAGCGGCGTTTCTGGTACTCGTTCATCTCGACGACCTGGCGCCAGTACGCGGCGACCTCGGGAAGGTGGAGACTCTCGCTGAGGTACACAAGGTTGAGGATGTCCTTCTGGAAGCACGAGCCGCCAAAGCCGACGCTCGCCTTGAGGAACTTGGGGCCCACGCGTGAGTCGTACCCGACGGCGTTGGCGACCTCGTCAATGTTGGCGCCGGTGGCCTCGCAGATGGCGGAGAGCGCGTTGACGGAGGAGATGCGCTGGGCGAGCATCGCGTTCGCAGCGAGCTTGGAGAGCTCGGAGGACCAGAGGCCGACGGTCAAGATGCGTTCCTGGGGCACCCAGTTGGCGTAGACACCGGCGAGGGCGGAGCATGCGTCCTTGCCCTCGGGAGTCTGGAGGGAGCCGATGAGAACGCGGTCGGGGGAAAAGAGGTCGGAGATGGCGGTGCCCTCGGCGAGGAACTCAGGGTTGGAGAGGATGTCGAAGCGGCAGTTGGGCTTAGAGTTGGCCTCGAGGATGGTGCGCATGGACTCGGCGGTCCGACACGGCACGGTCGATTTTTCGACGACGATCTTGGAGGATGTCGCGACGGCGGCGATCTGGCGCGTTGCCAGCTCGACATAGCTATCCCCAAATCAGTGATAAAATAAACCCGCCAGCAACACGACATACTTGAGATCAGCAGCAAAGCCAGCACCGACACCGCTCTTCTTTGTAGGGGTGTTGACGCTGACGAAGATGAGCTCGGCCTCCTGGATGCCCTTCTCGACGTCGGTGGAGAAGAAGAGGTTGCGACCGCGGCACTGGCGGACGACATCCTCGAGACCAGGCTCGTAGATGGGGAGCTTGAAGTCGGGGCTGTTCCAGGCGTCGATGCGGGCCTGGTTAAGGTCGACGATGGTCACAGTAATGTGTGGGCATTTTAATGCGATAACCGCACAAGTCGGTCCACCTTGATGAAAATTGAGAGTTCAACGCGTATAATCGATGAGGGAAATACCGACCAACGTATCCAGCGCCGACTATGAAACGAATAAGAGGGAGCAGGAGAAATCAAGGATTATACGCACTGCAGAGGATTTTTGAGACTTTGAGGGGGGCCATGATGAGGGTAAGGGTAAAAGGAGCGCTGAGTCTAAACGGAGCAATTTCGCGGAGTTTAAATCCAGGAGTCGGCCTACCTCCTCCGTTCGACCGTTCCTTTCACCCGTAATTAAGGGCCATCCGGGCTTCAGATACGAAAACTACGGAAAATACGGAAACTATCCTCGTTTTTTTTTCCTGTTCGACGTGTGGTCGCGCGTTTTTTCGTTCTACCGACGCCGAAGGTGAGATGATTGCCAGGAAGGCTGAGCAAGCGCCGAAAAAGCACACGAGAAGCTTCCATCCAGGTCTCGCCGGCCTCTCGTCGCCGCTCTAGCTCTCTTGGCTCTCCCACCGTACCTCCAGTCTGTTTCACCATGCCGAAACGTTTGTGGAGCCTGGGCACGCTGCCTTATCGGTGCTGTCATTCTCCACATCTCCGACGTGGATTTTTGCTCTTGACTTTTTCTGTCTGTTATCCGACGTCTGGGTGTTCCTGCATCTGTGAAACTTGGAAACGCCGTCTAGCTGTCGTCAACACCTCGATATCTGGGCTTGGGGGGCGTTGAACTGCGTTGAACGCCTCGACTGACTGACTGATACGCGGTTGAATGAATCTGCGGCTCGGATATCCTACGCCGCACCCGCTACTTGTGCAGCAGCATGATCCGACCCCACGCTAGGTTCTTACATCGTTCGTCTGAGATTCAAGACCCGGCCTACACACCTGTCTAGCTCCTCATCTCGCCGCATTTCGGTCAAACGCCACCTGGTATTTGGATCCAACTCGCCTGTCTCTTATCCCTCGGGTCCGAGTCCAACAAACGCCCGGAAACACCGCGCAGCGTCCATCTGGTCTGGAAGAAAAGTTGCCAGTAATTCGCTACGCTTTCGTCTCAATTTCATCCCAATTTCCCTCTTGTATTTTCGAGTTGACTTCTTTTTCTACTCGCGCTTCCTCGTCGTGGCTCCTCGCTCCGATCGCCCGATTCCACAGGAGAGGAATATCTGATTTCGTGACGCTCGACAAATTTCGAGCACTTATTGGAATATTGTAGTTCCTTTATTTCCTCTCTCCATCTCTAACTTGAACCACGTCATAAGCAACTCACCATCTCACGGCCAAGCAACGCAGCAAACTTGTTCGGCTGGTTGATTTCGATAACAATCGTTCTATCTGATCATTGCTGCAGTTGATCAGAGAATATTTGTGCGATTTCTTCGTCGCCCGTTTTGCTGACGCAAATGGATCCTAATCGCCGGCCATCCTCGGCCCCGCCTTTGTCTCTTGCTATTCGATCCAGTACCGAATCTCTGTATTTGCTTTGCTCCATCCATCAACTAAAACAACCGAGTCGCCAACGAACCCGCTAACGAATCTGTCGTCAACACCTTGGAACGCCGCGACAACCGACATCAACCCCGCGCCGACCGTCGAACTCTCTTCGTGCTAACTCGCATGGGCGGCTTGAAACGGGGAACAGCGATCGTGCGCTATGTAGGCAGTCCAGGTGAACGATCGACTACGATTATCTCCTGTTCAACGACCGACGATGCGCTGCTCGCCACTCCCAGGGATGCACGACACAAACTTGTGATGCATTTCACGCTGTTTTTGTGATGGATTGCCCTCGGTTCAGCACTCTGCGACCGACCTATGCCTTCTTGTGTCTGTTACACGTCCGGGGACGAAATCATACGCAACACGAGCACCGATATCATCGCAACCACGCACCCGAAGACGTGGAAACGAATATGTCTCTTTCGTATAAAAATTCTGCCTCTCTCTATGGTTCCAGGTCTCGGAATCCTCGCATTTTCTTTCCAGGTTACTATACTCGCCAACCATGTTCGCCTTCGCCCTCGTCTTCCTCCTTCCCAACGTACGTATTGGTTCTTTCTTCGTCTTTCATATTCGCTTTCCTCTTCCCTTCCGCATTGCATTGAATAAACCCAATTCAATTGATGGCCCTTGATTTCATTTCTCGCGCCTACTGTAATCCTTTCTTTCGCACTTTGACTTGCTTGGATCGTCCAGCTTCAATTCAATTTCCACCGCATGCAGGTACTAGCAAGCAATCTCACCACCCTGGTCCCGCTCGATACCGGCGCGCCGAGCCCATGGGACGCAAAGGGATGTTTCACGTCAGTGCATTTATCTTTTTCCTTAGGACTTCCGCCCGCGGTGGATGGATGGCGTAGAGAGCCATGCGCCGCAGCTGTGGTCAATGTGGCTCGTCGTCGAACGTCTGCTACCACGCAACCAAGGCCTCGTTCCACCTATGCACTCCAAAATATTTACGCTTCGCGCCACCCTTACTGCTCTGATGTTAAACTGCACACTGACTCTCTCTGCTTGCCAGTGACGCTGTTGGCGATCGTGCGCTCAACGGCTCGACCTACGCCGACGACAAGTATATGACCATCGCGACCTGCACTGGCTTCTGCCGCGCGCGTGACTTTCTGTATGCGGCGGTTGAATATGGGAAGGAGTGCTGTGAGCGTTTATCCAATTTTCTTTTTGGCATAGATTTTTATACTTCTTTGGTTGGCTTTGATACATTTTGTTTCAATTTTTGGTTGCTTTGGGTGGTTGTGGAGAGAGATGCGTTACATCCACTCACCCTTTTTGGGAAGTCGTCTTGAGCTAAGCGTGCTACCCCATGTCTTCAATTTAGTATATTTCTTCCGACCGTAGCTAACTAAACCCCTCTATTTTATCCAGACTGTGGCGACACCCTCAAGCCCAATAGCATCCCCACCTCCCCGAGCGACTGCAACATGCCGTGCACGGGGAACTCGGCTCAATCGTGCGGCGGACCCGATCGGCTGCAGGTGTATCTCAACGCGCAGAAGGATGGTCCCACGAGCACTCCAGCGAGCGTCGGCGACGGCGGGCGCTGGAATCACACCGGGTGTTTCGTGTGTGTTCCTCTCTCTTCGTTTTGATTTTTTCTTTCTTCTTGTGTCTCCTTTTTTCTGTCTGTTTCTTTCTTCAACGCTTGAGTTCACGTTTCTTATTTTTACTTGCAGTGACAGCGTCTCGGCGCGCGAGCTTCCCGCGAGCGTGACCATCGACGGCGGAGTGACGGCCGAGAAGTGCACCGCCGCGTGCCAGGCCGAGGGCTTCCTTGTCGCGGGTTCGGAATACTCTACAGGCAGGCCTCCTTGCTGGGTTGATCAATTCCATATTTCTAACCTTCCTCCACGCTATATTTCTTCTACCCCTCCATTCACATCCCACAGAATGCTGTATGCACCCTCCCGATTCCCTTCATTTTATTTTGCGCTAACAACTTGCTGCTGCGTATCCCAGGGTGCGGAAACAGCCTCAACGCGTCCGCCGCGCCGGATAGCGACTGCCACCTGCGCTGCGCCGGCGACGTGTCGCAGGTCTGCGGCGGGAACAACCGCCTCACCGTGTTCCAGGACACGTCCACTGCGTCCCCTCCGGCACCGAACGCCACCATTCCAGCGAGCGTTGGCGACGAGGGGCGTTGGAATCACACTGGGTGCTTCGTGTGCGATTCTCTTTCGCCTGCACATTTGATTTATCTCATTCATTGCTTTTACAGCGATAGTGTTTCGGCGCGCGCCCTTCCCGCGAGCATGTCCGTCGACGGCGGGGCGACGGCCGAGAAGTGCACCAACGCGTGCCAGGACAAAGGCTTCTCTGTCGCAGGCTTGGAATACTATCGCATGCTTTATTCCTGTCCCCTTCAATTCCTTTATTTCTTACGCGTGCATTTTCCCCTTTGTATAGAATGCTGTGCGTACCTCCCAATCCCATCCATACATACACTACGTTCAACGGCCCTCGATGATGGGTAGGGTGCGGCCAGGCTCTGAACGCAACCGTAGCACCGGAAGGCGATTGCAGCCTGCCCTGCGCCGGCGACGCGTCCCAGGTCTGCGGCGGGTACGACCGCCTCACCGTGTTCCAGGATACACCCCCCGCCCCTCCTACAAATTCTACGCAAAACACCCTGCCCGCCCCAAACGTCACGGTGACCACCTGCTACGAAACAAGCACGAAGTCTGACTTCAACATCATCGCGGTCTATAAGGACGGCTCTCCACCCGTGTGGCTTTCCGTTGTTACTACAGGCAGGACCGACGCCGTTCTTACGGTGCGCGCTTCCCTTCACATATTTTTATCCCATAAATAAGCTAAAGCATTGTTGCGCTGAACTCAGAGCTGTGACAAATGCCCCACGCCATTCATCTCGCAGGACATCCACCATGGGCAGTTCCGCGCTCTCCAGCAGAGCACGGGGAACACGAGTGTCGCGGCAGCGCCTACCACGGGTGAGCCGCTTAAGCTGACCTATACCTCCGAATCGCGCCACGAGGAAGCGTTCTCCAACTTCTGCACAATGGTTGGTGACATGCTTTTCCCCACTGCGCAGTATTACTTGAATATTTACAATCACAGACCACGGGCAACGCAACGGTCCTCGCAGTCGATACCCAAGACGCTCTATGGGCCCTGTGCCCCATCGCCGCTGCGGGCGGGCGGTCAGACGTCGTCTCGAACCCGACGAGTAGCCACGGGGATTATGCACTCAAGGATTGCCGGTTCGTCGACCTTGTTCTGGCGTATGTGAAGGATGGCGGCGACGGGAAGGATGCCAGTCTGCCGGGAGACGACGCCGGGGGGGCGGACGGGCTGGACGGGGTCGTTGTGGCGAATTGAGTCAGTAGGGAAGTGTCGGACAATTTTCGCCGTGACTTTTTGAATCGTTGGAAACTTGGAAACGGCTGCTGAAGTTTCTTTCCTTTGTTCCAAATCTGTTATGTGCTACTTCATTTTATGAATGAGCACTTTTGAATATGTTACTCTAGCTTTCTTGACTGACATTTCCTGCATCTTGACCTATACTTCCGAGTCTGCTTACGAGAAGCCGAACTTGAAGTCTTGGAGGTCTTCGCCCGGGAAAGGAAAGGATGAGTCATCACAAGAGATGGTGTGTCATTGGTGTCGATGTGAAGACGACGTCCGTGCCAGTTCGACAAGAAAAGAAACGTGCGCTTAGAGCATTCAGGACAATGCGCCAAGGAGTATGTATTCGGGAAACACAATTTACTTGGATTGTCGTTCGTCTTTCTTTCTTTCTAAAACTACAGGGGAATATCATAGCGGGAACGGTGACGAGTATAAACATAAGCGAATCGGAAAGGCGTGAGCGGTATGGTATGTACGATGCAAGGAAGTAGGGAGGTGTAGCGGGCAATAGGTGCAGGCAGTGGTGGGATAAGGATACGAGCAGGTGCAGTACGGGCGACGATCGATGAGTAGGTGCAGGTCTTGTCGTGGATCCAGGATGCAGTATTTACGGGATGAAGTGCATTTCAAGACGGACAGAGCGGGATGTACAGTAAGTGGAAAAACTGATCAAGAAACGCACACGTTGAGTCGATGCAGCAGGTGCGTGCGGGAGCTCTACGGACGGGCGGTATATGGTTTCGTTCGTGTAGTTGTCCTGCCGACAACCACACCGTACCCCACGCATGCTCTCTGGTCTATGTCCTCCGTCAAGCTAGGCCGGGCTGAATGACGTGGACGTGCATCGGCGTCGGGTCGGGGGCAACAGGAACGGCCAGGGCCGGGGAATGAGAGGCCGATGGAGGAGCGGGAATGGGCGTATGAGTAGCGGTGGGAGTATGCGCAGAATGTGACATCGAGAAGGCCGTGGCGACGGATTGCGGGCGAGATATCGGCAATGTCTGTGCGGGCTGCTGCTGTCCATGTGGAGGTTGTCCATGCGGAGCTTGACTCTGCTGATGCCCATTCGTCTGCGGAGGTGCACCACCCGTCTGAGGATAGTACGCCTCCTGCCGGTAATACTGCGACGACCACGGCTGCGGCCCGTGGTAGTACTGCGGCACATAGTGCGACCCCGGGACGTGCTGTGCCGGTGCAATGGCGCGCGGGATCGGGGGGCTATTGCTGCTGGCAGCGTTTGCGGGAGCAGGAGGGCTACCGGCAATGCGCGAGTCGTCGGCGATGGTATGCGAGTTGCTATGCGGGCTACTTGCGCCGGCATTGCTCGCGGCCGCGGAATATGGGTTCGCAGCAGCAGCAGTGTACCCGCCGCCGGCGTACTGCTGCCATAACTCGTAGTTGTAGGCGCTGTACGGGTTGTGGCTGGTCGGCTGCTGCTGCTGCTGATGCTGGGTGCTAGAGCCCGGGGAGTTCATGACGGTGCCGCCGCCGGGATAGCGTGGGGCAGGAATCTGCGGGCGCGCGCTCGGGTACTGTGCATAGGGTGCAGAGTACAGTGCGGGTTGTTGGCGCGAGCTGGGGCCGGCCACAGCGTTGGGCGCTGGTGCGGGCGCGGATGTTGCATCTGCGGGTGTGTTAGGATTTAATGGTAGGAAATAGATGAACGCGACACGCACCAGGGAACTGTATCGTCGGAAGGCTCGTCGCGCCGAGGATGATCGCGTTCCATTTGAACTCGCGTACTTCACCGAGATCCCAAAGAACCTCAACGCTGCGCCGGTCCTCGAGCACGCGGATGAGCGTCACCTCGAAGACGCCCGAGCTCACACGAATTTTGACGCGCGAGAGCGGCGGCAACGCGAGCACGTCTGCGCGCTGGCCCTCGGCTTTGGATGCGCGCCGCGAGGCGACGATCACCTGTGGGTAGGTATTAGAAAAATGCGGGAGATAGAAACAGAAAAATCGACGCACAGGATTATGCTGAGGACAGAGCGCCTCAACCTCCTCCTTCTTGATCACCTTGAGCACCCGCAAATTGGGCTCGGGTGCCGCCCCCGACGGATCAACACTCGCAGGGTCCACCGGCTCGAGCAGCACAACCTCTTTCTCGACCTCGCGCACGACGCAGTACGCGATGCCGGTACCTGCTGCCTCCCCGGCCCGTGCGCACCCAATATGGAAGGCTTTCGGGCACTTGCCCTTCGCGCACTGAATCAGCGCGCCATGCGCCTTCGCCCTTGCGCGTGTACACGCCGGCGCAGAGCACTTGAGCGCCCAGCGCGCGCGGGGGATGCCATCAACGCCGAAGACCACGCGCTCGCCGTCGGGGAGGGAGTCGACCCACGTCTCGGGGAGGACACGAGCGCAGGCCTCGTGCGCCATCCAAACGCCCTGCCCGCCGAGAGAGGCGGGGAAGTGCACGCGGGAGGCGGGGGCGATTTCGCGCCAAGCTGGGGGGAGGTCGTGCACGCGAACGAGGCCGTCCGCGCACTGGTCGACGCAGAGACAACATTGGAATGTCTCGTCGTCGGGCACAACCGCGGGTGGGCGTGGCCCGAGCTTGAGGGTGAGTTTTTGTTGCGTGGGAGCGGGGTGCGGCGGGTGACCGTGGGATGTGGATGCGTGGGCGTGCGTGGATGAGGAGACGGAGAAGGTGAGGTGTGAAGACGCAGACGCGGAGGTCGACGTAGAGATGGTGCGCGGGCGCTTGGGGGCGGGGGCGCCGGCAGGATCAAAGTGTGTCGTGGGCTTGCGCTTGCGCGGGCTGCGCGGCTTTGCTGGGGGGAGAACGACGGTCGGGAGGGCCTGGGGTGCGAATTTCTGAGTACTGGCCGTCACTTCTTCAGGCATAGTCTCTTCGAAGTCAAGCCCGTCGCGAATGGCGCGCGCGCGGGCAGCAGCGGCGGGGTCGGTCTCCTCGAGCGCATCGATACGCCGGTCCTCGAGTAGCTGGTCGACGTCGATGCGGACGCTGTGGTGGTGCGAACGTTAGTTAACGATTGCATGATATGAAGTGAGGAGAAAGGAAGAAAAGGGTGAAGTCACAGTGGAAAGAATACACACCTATCTTCAACACATTTGCACACAGCGGCCTTGCGGCCCTCGTCGAGCCAGCTGTCGAGCGCGAAATTGACGCTCTCGGCGCAGTTGAGCCCAAGGTTGAAGCCTGCGTGGTAACCTCGCGGGTAGGTGATGACGAACTAAGAGGAGAGGGAGCGTTAGAGTGGGGAGGAGGAAAGAGGCCCGGTAACAAGCAAGACAAGCTACTCACCTCGCCCGCGTGCTGCACCAGGTGGTTCGGCCGGACGGCGGACTGCGCCAGCAGCGTCGGGGACGCAAGGAAGGACTTGTGCCGCAGAAATTGGGGGCACGTCGAAGTGTCCTTCGGGAAGTAGCCGCGCATCGTGTCCTCCAACGCGCCCGCGCGGCCCTGGGGTACGGCGTACCAGAACTTGGGCGCGCCAAAGTGGATGTAATTGATGGAGAATAGATCCATGTCCTCGACGTGCCAGGCGAAGGTCGCGCGCCACATGCCTGAAGAATAAATCAGTTGTTATAGCTAGGCAAAGGGAGAGGGAATCGTGCCGAAGTAGAGGTAGGGGGTATTGACGCCGGGCAGGCCCTGCGAGGAGGCGGGGAGCAGGCGGGAGAGCGTGGAGCGGAGGTGCGCGACGTTCCACGCGGTGGTGGAGTCGGTGAAGAGGGAGCCTTGGGGTGGTTGTTAGTTAGGATGGCAGTGCTAATTAAGAGGATGCACACGCACCCATTGTATCTGCACCGTACCACGGGGGCTTTCCGAGGCCGCAATTGCGCCAGTATGCGCGCTCGAGCTTGGAGCAGAATTCGGGGGTGTAGTCCGAGGCGGTGGTACCCGGGGGAAGCCAGTTTGTGTGAGGGTTATAGGAGTCGAGAAAGGACGCGTCCTTGTCTGCGCGCTCGACGCGGCGGTTGCGGGGCTTGCTGCTCTCCTCTGGCTTGGAGTCCTCCGGGTCGGGCGAGGCGCTGTTGGGCGGCGATGCCATCCCGTCGGTAGCGGTAGCCTCCGCTTTGACCGACTCGTCTTTGAGCTCGGTCGCCGTCTTTGGCTTCTTCCTGCGGCTGCGAAGTGCAGGCTGGGCGCTGGGGTTGTTGTGGACGCCGACCTGGTCGACGCCGGGTGCGCGGAACTCGTCCTTTGCGCAGAGCTCGGCCCACTCGCGGACACTCATGAGCTTGCGCTTCTCCATGTTCTCCTGGCGGAACAGCCCTGCGCGACCACGCATGAACTGCTCGATGGGGCTCTTGATCTTGACCCCCGCCAGCTGCGGCTTGACGTCGGGCAGCGACGCCGTCCACTCGGCTGGTGGCACCACCTTGACGATGCCCGACCGGCGGCCCCAGCATTCCACCCGGTTCATGTATCCCTCAAAGTCGGCGAATTCGGCCATGGAGGGCTTGAAGACGGGGATGCCGCGATGCGCTAGGGGGTCGTCGGATGGAGAGAGGTATGTCTTGCCCTCCGAGTCGGGCGAAGGCGGCAGATTGTGTGGGTCTGCGCCGTAGAAGTGGTCCGGCTGCACGGGCGGCTCGGGCGATGGCGACCGCGACGCCGTCAGAGACGACACCGGCGACGACATGGACGTTGAGGTCAAAATATATATATTATTTATTTTACACCCCAGCACCCGCCATCACTCAAATCTCCGCCCCTCCGCGTGACTCGACTCGCCCATTCTCGGTCACAATTCTGGCCCGAGGTCTAGTCTTTGCATCTCCATTTTTTCAGTCTAGATTTTTGCTGAATGATTACTGTCCTGGCATCACATTTCCCTTGGTTCCGCGCCCTGTCTTCCGAATACTGCGAGTGGGATTCACTGGCAGAATCGCCTCTGGCAAGGCCGATCCACACCGGGCCTACTCTGGGAATCGTCATGGCACTGTGGCGGAGTGGTTAACGCGACAGATTCGAATGACGTAAGAGCCTCTTATCTGTTCCACTTTGTGGGCGCATGTTCGAGTCATGCCAGTGTCGTTTTTTTCCTCCCCCCCCTACAAAAACTAGGGGGGGGCCGCTGCGCGACTCATACCTGCTTCACCGCTGCAGATCACCACCTTACCGGTGCTCTTATCTTATCTGTTCCACAGCTCCCGGGCTCCGGGAGTGGGAGGAAAGTTCAGACCTCTACACTGCCAACCGTTTGACCGGTGTCAGCCAGTGGAAGGCCAAAGGGTGGAGAAAACTGGTCAAATCTGTGGAATTCCACTTACCAACAAGGCAGAGGAAAATACCAGTCGCTCCACTGGAATTCCTAGGTTGTGTTTTGATGTCCTGGAGGTGCCTATTTGAGTAATAATTTAGAAAATGCCAGCAAGAAGAATTGAACCCACGCTCAAAAAAAACATGAAGGAAATGTTGGCAAGCTAGGCGGTGTCTTCCCTGCTGCACGTGGAGGAGCGAGGGAAGAGAAACGGCGGAACGCGCCGGCCGTGGTACGCACGGGCTATACGAAAGGATGTTGCTCTAGCACCGGTCGTGCTATGCAACAAAACGTGAAGGAAGACGACGATGTTGGTGTGTGTGCGGGGGGTCTGGCCGTCCCGGCCGACTGGGCTTCGGGGCACCGCGGGCTAGGCGCGGAGAAGTCCGGGTCGGGGAAAAACGGGACGCGGGCACGGCCAAACCCGTACGCAAAGGCCACAGAGGGTCCGACGAGAGCGAGACCCAAAGCAACCCGAGCGTAAGCGAGAAAAGAACAGGGAAATGGGTGGGTGGGCGCGAAAAAAACGCCCGAACGAGGACGAGAACAATGATGAAGAGCCTTGCGAGGCCGAGATGGTCGTAGCAGGAGCAAAGACCAATGTGGACATGTAGATTAGATGGTACAACAATCTAATCTACCTGACGACATGTGCCGCCGGTCCGTCTGACCGCTAGCTTGCCTTCCACTCAGCCCGGCTCGCAAGCTCGCCGAGCTGAGCTCGCAAGAAGGGAGGGGGACCAAGTGCACCAAACAGCCATACAAGGAGCTGAGTGGTGATATAGTGTCCTCGTCACTTGTTCCCAGTCACTTGTCCTTAACTCAATACCAATATAATTATTCCAAGGTTATGGCCCTACCGGGCGGTGCCTGGATACCCTGGTTGTATCAACCTGATCTTGCCTTGAAATGAACTAAGTAAGTAAATCCAAGGCACTGAAAAAATGAGATACTGCACCTCTATCTTAGAGAGACTAGAGTCTAGCCCAGACCAGCTTCTTGTCAGGTTTTTTTCTTCCTCTCAGGACCTTCAGGATTATGTGTTACAGTTCCACCAAGCTTCTCCAATTTTTTCAAGGCACAGAATTAACTGTTGCAAGCCATTCCTCTCGAAGCTCTCCCATAGCTCTGGTCCTGATATGGGACTCGGACTGAGAAAACAGAACAACTTATAAGGTGCATCCAGCTCAGAACTCCTGAGTTGATAACTGTGTCTGCTCTGAGAAAACAAAGGAGTGAAAAATTCTGGTTAGCTGGAGTTTGGCATCCAGGTTCAGACATCAAAAAAAAAAAGTGACCAGGCTTCCACCAATGACTCAGATTTCCAACGAATCCCAAACTGAGGAATATTCACCATCAGCAATGCTGCAACACTACCCAAGCTCCATATGCAGCATCTAGAGTTTCATCCATGTTGAACTGAGGGGAAAGTGTAAATCATTCAAGAGCAAAGGGTATGTCCCCAGGGCCAGACAAGAGGAGCATAATCAACTAGAGTCATCTCTGGATCTTGAAATATCTGCATGACTCCCCAAAAAAAGCTCCTGCAGTCTATAACTATTAAATGCAATGCATTTATGATCATTAATAGGGATTAAATACTTTCCTAGAATTATTATAGATGGACATCAATGGAGATTCAAATTACGTACTTATGGTTACACACTGGTTGAACATTTCAAGTTTTTCAGTGAAAAAATTGGTGAAAATTATTTTGGGTTTTTCACCAATTTTTCACTTGAAACATAAGTGAAAAACTTATAAGTTTTTCACCACTTTTTTCACTTTGAAACAAGGTGAAAAATTTGAAACAAACTTTATGTTTTTTTTCACCAAGAATGTTTCAAGTTTTTCACCTAAGTTTTCACCTGAAAACGTAAGTGAAAAACTTGAAACATTTTTCACCACTTTTTCGACTCTGAAACAAGGTGAAAAACTCGAAACAAACTTTATGTTTTTTTCACCACAAGTTTTACGAGTTTTTCACCTACGTTTTCACCTGGAAACGTAAGTGAAAAACTTGAAACATTTTTCACCTATGTTTCTATCACATTTTTCACCAATTTTTCACCTGAAACATAAGTGAAAAAGTTATAAGTTTTTCACCACTTTTTTCACATTGAAACACTGGATGAACAATTCGGATTTCTAAGTGAGAAAATCCGAAATTTTTATTTTGAATTTCACAGGAATTTTTTACTCAGAAAATCAGTGAAAAACTCAAGGATTTCTTACAACTTTTCGAAGTTGGAAAGTTGCTGAAAAACTCGAAACATAGTTGATACTATCTTTTAGAGAATTTTCACTTATAATATTTCAAATTTCGCACCATATTTCCTGCCCTAATAGTAGGTGAAAAATCCAAAATTTTCTTACAACTTTTTTCAGCAAGATTGAGGGTGAAAAAATTGAAAAGAAAGTTATAGTTTCTTTTAAACTTTTGGCAGTCAGAAACAAAGTGAAAAACTTGAAATAAAGATGAAGTCTTTCTTAAAAACATTTTCAACAGCAATGTTTCGGATTTTACAGAAATTTTCTGCCCCAAAAAGCAGGTGAGAAATTCAAAACTTTCTTATTATTTTTGTCAGCAATTTCTTGTTCTAAAAGGAGACGAGAAATCACAAATATTTCTTCAATTTTTCTCAGTTAGAATCAAAGTGAAAAAACTGAAACAAAGTTGATAGTTTCTTTTTGAAAAAAATCAGTCAGAAACGGAGTGAGAAATTTGAAACAAAACTTATACTTTCTTTTGATACATTCTTACCAGTTATCTTTTGGATTTCACACAAATATCTTGCCTTGAAAGGAGGTGAAAAATTTGAAATTTTCTTACTTTTTTTTACAGTTAGAATTGAAGTGAAAAACTCAAAACAAAGATGGTGGTTCTTTTTAATATGATTTCATCAGGAATGTTTACATTTCACACAAATATCAAGGGGAGAATCTTAGACCCTTTTCATGAGGTTTTTCACTAAGGATTGAACTGAGAAACTTGAAACCTTCATGATGAAAAATTCGAAATCTTTGAGGTGAAAAATGTGAAAGGTTTCCGTTGATAACTTGGAAACCTTGGGAGTGAAAAATTCAAAACCTTTCAGGTTATAAATTCAAAACCTTGAAGCTGAAAAATTTAAAATGTTTAGGGTGAAAAATTCAAAACCTTTCAGGTGATAAGTTTGAAACTTTTCAGGTGATAAATCTAAAAAACCTGAAGTGAAAAATTCAAAACTTTTCAGGTGATAAATTTGAAAGATTTGAACTGAAAGATTCAAAACCTTGGAGGTGAAAAATTCAAAATGTTTGATGTGTAATCATCCAAGGATGGCATTTGACAGTAGTTGTGGGTGCCTGGCACTCGGGGGCATCCACAGACCCACACAAATCCACCACAATGTTACCGCTGCCCCCACAGATTCAACTTCCGGTTTTCTGCTCCCAACTGACCATTATAGCGGTATTTTATTTCTGCTGAGGGCAAAGCTAGGAGGAAGTTGGATCAACACTCAAATTCAACTTCCGCCAAGGTTTGCCCCCAGCGGAAATAAAATACCTCTATAATTGGCTGTTTTCAGGGAGAAAGCAGAAGTTAAATCCATTGTGGCACCGATGGCTTGGCAGTGGATTCAAGGCAACAAATGGGTGCCCCTGGGTGCCGGGCATCCAAAAACACACTCAAATTCAACTTCTGGCAAGGATCGCTCCCAGCGGAAATAAAATACAGAATTTATGACTGATTTTTGACCCAATGGCAGAGCGGAACTTGAATCCGCAGAGCTGCTGCCACCTCGGAAGGGCTTTCAGTGGCATACGGTCACAAACTCAGCCTCGGCCTACCCAAAACCACCCTCAAATTCAACTTCCGCCAAGATTTGCTCCCAGCGGAAATAAAATACCTCTATAATCATGTTATATACCGAGCCGACGTGGGGAAGTGATCTGAAGTTCCGAGAAGACCGGAAGGACGGAAGGACGGAAGTCAGTAGATATAGCGCAAGCACCACAGGAAGATAAGGGTGTGCGTACTACCCGTGCTGAAGGGGACGAAGTAGGAAGTCGGAAGTTCCGGTGAAGCCGGAACGACTCAGAGCAGAGCGAAGAGCAAAGCACGTTAATAATCAAACTGAAGAATACAGGCATAGTACATAAGGTTTATATAGTAGTTGAAGATCAATATCCTAATATGGTAAGACAAAGCGACTACCAAAAGCGGGACTTGAATATAACAAAGCGAAGTACATACGGAGACTGAGAAGACAGATGGATGAGATAGATAACGGATAAACGGGAAACGCTCAGTAATCCTTCATTGCGTGAAAACCCGATCAGCCGAGTCGGTCCGAAGGCGGACCAACAGTTTCCGAAAGACCGGACGCTCCGAAGGCCGGAGCTTCCGGTACGGACGGAAGGTCAATGTGCATGGATATAACAAATCACCTGTTTGCAGGGAGAAAGCGGAAGTTAAATCCATTGTGGCACGGATGGCTTGGCGGTGGATTCTAGTGGACGAATGGGTGCCCCTCGGTGCCAGGCATCCAAAACCACGCTCAAATTCAACTTCTGGCAAGGATCGCTCCCAGCGGAAATAAAATACAGAATTTACGACTGATTTTTGACCCAATGGCAGAGCGGAACTTGAATCCGCAGAGCTGCTGCCACCTCGGAAGGGCTTTCAGTGGCATAGGGTCACAAACTCAGCCTCGGCCTACCCAAAACCACCCTCAAATTCAACTTCCGCCAAGGTTTGCTCCCAGCGGAAATAAAATACCTCTATAATCGCCTGTTTGCAGGGAGAAAGCGGAAGTTAAATCCATTGTGGCACCGATGGCTTGGCGGTGGATTCTAGTGGACGGATGGGTGCCCCTCGGTGCCAGACATCCAAAACCACGCTCAAATTCAACTTCCGCCAAGGTTTGCCCCCAGCGGAAATAAAATACCTCTATAATTGGCTGTTTTCAGGGAGAAAGCAGAAGTTAAATCCATTGTGGCACCGATGGCTTGGCGGTGGATTCAAGGCAACAAATGGGTGCCCCTGCGTGCCGGGCATCCAAAACCACACTCAAATTCAACTTCCGCCAAAGGTTTGCCCCCAGCGGAAATAAAATACCTCTATAATTGGCTGTTTTCAGGGAGAAAGCAGAAGTTAAATCCATTGTGGCACCGATGGCTTGGCAGTGGATTCAAACTTCCGACTTCCTACTTCGTCCCCTTCAGCACGGGTAGTACGCACACCCTTATCTTCCTGTGGTGCTTGCGCTATATCTACTGACTTCCGTCCTTCCGTCCTTCCGGTCTTCTCGGAACTTCAGATCACTTCCCCACGTCGGCTCGGTATATAACATGATTATAGAGGTATTTTATTTCCGCTGGGAGCAAATCTTGGCGGAAGTTGAATTTGAGGGTGGTTTTGGGTAGGCCGAGGCTGAGTTTGTGACCGTATGCCACTGAAAGCCCTTCCGAGGTGGCAGCAGCTCTGCGGATTCAAGTTCCGCTCTGCCATTGGGTCAAAAATCAGTCATAAATTCTGTATTTTATTTCCGCTGGGAGCGATCCTTGCCAGAAGTTGAATTTGAGTGTGTTTTTGGATGCCCGGCACCCAGGGGCACCCATTTGTTGCCTTGAATCCACTGCCAAGCCATCGGTGCCACAATGGATTTAACTTCTGCTTTCTCCCTGAAAACAGCCAATTATAGAGGTATTTTATTTCCGCTGGGGGCAAACCTTGGCGGAAGTTGAATTTGAGTGTTGATCCAACTTCCTCCTAGCTTTGCCCTCAGCAGAAATAAAATACCGCTATAATGGTCAGTTGGGAGCAGAAAACCGGAAGTTGAATCTGTGGGGGCAGCGGTAACATTGTGGTGGATTTGTGTGGGTCTGTGGATGCCCCCGAGTGCCAGGCACCCACAACTACTGTCAAATGCCATCCTTGGATGATTACACATCAAACATTTTGAATTTTTCACCTCCAAGGTTTTGAATCTTTCAGTTCAAATCTTTCAAATTTATCACCTGAAAAGTTTTGAATTTTTCACTTCAGGTTTTTTAGATTTATCACCTGAAAAGTTTCAAACTTATCACCTGAAAGGTTTTGAATTTTTCACCCTAAACATTTTAAATTTTTCAGCTTCAAGGTTTTGAATTTATAACCTGAAAGGTTTTGAATTTTTCACTCCCAAGGTTTCCAAGTTATCAACGGAAACCTTTCACATTTTTCACCTCAAAGATTTCGAATTTTTCATCATGAAGGTTTCAAGTTTCTCAGTTCAATCCTTAGTGAAAAACCTCATGAAAAAGGGTCTAAGATTCTCCCCTTGATATTTGTGTGAAATGTAAACATTCCTGATGAAATCATATTAAAAAGAACCACCATCTTTGTTTTGAGTTTTTCACTTCAATTCTAACTGTAAAAAAAAGTAAGAAAATTTCAAATTTTTCACCTCCTTTCAAGGCAAGATATTTGTGTGAAATCCAAAAGATAACTGGTAAGAATGTATCAAAAGAAAGTATAAGTTTTGTTTCAAATTTCTCACTCCGTTTCTGACTGATTTTTTTCAAAAAGAAACTATCAACTTTGTTTCAGTTTTTTCACTTTGATTCTAACTGAGAAAAATTGAAGAAATATTTGTGATTTCTCGTCTCCTTTTAGAACAAGAAATTGCTGACAAAAATAATAAGAAAGTTTTGAATTTCTCACCTGCTTTTTGGGGCAGAAAATTTCTGTAAAATCCGAAACATTGCTGTTGAAAATGTTTTTAAGAAAGACTTCATCTTTATTTCAAGTTTTTCACTTTGTTTCTGACTGCCAAAAGTTTAAAAGAAACTATAACTTTCTTTTCAATTTTTTCACCCTCAATCTTGCTGAAAAAAGTTGTAAGAAAATTTTGGATTTTTCACCTACTATTAGGGCAGGAAATATGGTGCGAAATTTGAAATATTATAAGTGAAAATTCTCTAAAAGATAGTATCAACTATGTTTCGAGTTTTTCAGCAACTTTCCAACTTCGAAAAGTTGTAAGAAATCCTTGAGTTTTTCACTGATTTTCTGAGTAAAAAATTCCTGTGAAATTCAAAATAAAAATTTCGGATTTTCTCACTTAGAAATCCGAATTGTTCATCCAGTGTTTCAATGTGAAAAAAGTGGTGAAAAACTTATAACTTTTTCACTTATGTTTCAGGTGAAAAATTGGTGAAAAATGTGATAGAAACATAGGTGAAAAATGTTTCAAGTTTTTCACTTACGTTTCCAGGTGAAAACGTAGGTGAAAAACTCGTAAAACTTGTGGTGAAAAAAACATAAAGTTTGTTTCGAGTTTTTCACCTTGTTTCAGAGTCGAAAAAGTGGTGAAAAATGTTTCAAGTTTTTCACTTACGTTTTCAGGTGAAAACTTAGGTGAAAAACTTGAAACATTCTTGGTGAAAAAAACATAAAGTTTGTTTCAAATTTTTCACCTTGTTTCAAAGTGAAAAAAGTGGTGAAAAACTTATAAGTTTTTCACTTATGTTTCAAGTGAAAAATTGGTGAAAAACCCAAAATAATTTTCACCAATTTTTTCACTGAAAAACTTGAAATGTTCAACCAGTGTGTAACCATAAGTACGTAATTTGAATCTCCATTGATGTCCATCTATAATAATTCTAGGAAAGTATTTAATCCCTATTAATGATCATAAATGCATTGCATTTAATAGTTATAGACTGCAGGAGCTTTTTTTGGGGAGTCATGCAGATATTTCAAGATCCAGAGATGACTCTAGTTGATTATGCTCCTCTTGTCTGGCCCTGGGGACATACCCTTTGCTCTTGAATGATTTACACTTTCCCCTCAGTTCAACATGGATGAAACTCTAGATGCTGCATATGGAGCTTGGGTAGTGTTGCAGCATTGCTGATGGTGAATATTCCTCAGTTTGGGATTCGTTGGAAATCTGAGTCATTGGTGGAAGCCTGGTCACTTTTTTTTTTTTGATGTCTGAACCTGGATGCCAAACTCCAGCTAACCAGAATTTTTCACTCCTTTGTTTTCTCAGAGCAGACACAGTTATCAACTCAGGAGTTCTGAGCTGGATGCACCTTATAAGTTGTTCTGTTTTCTCAGTCCGAGTCCCATATCAGGACCAGAGCTATGGGAGAGCTTCGAGAGGAATGGCTTGCAACAGTTAATTCTGTGCCTTGAAAAAATTGGAGAAGCTTGGTGGAACTGTAACACATAATCCTGAAGGTCCTGAGAGGAAGAAAAAAACCTGACAAGAAGCTGGTCTGGGCTAGACTCTAGTCTCTCTAAGATAGAGGTGCAGTATCTCATTTTTTCAGTGCCTTGGATTTACTTACTTAGTTCATTTCAAGGCAAGATCAGGTTGAGACAACCAGGGTATCCAGGCACCGCCCGGTAGGGCCATAACCTTGGAATAATTATATTGGTATTGAGTTAAGGACAAGTGACTGGGAACAAGTGACGAGGACACTATATTACCACTCAGCTCCTTGTATGGCTGTTTGGTGCACTTGGTCCCCCTCCCTTCTTGCGAGCTCAGCTCGGCGAGCTTGCGAGCCGGGCTGAGTGGAAGGCAAGCTAGCGGCAAATTGTGGTGGGGAGTACGTATATATGGTGAAAAAAGTTTCAAGTTTTTCACCCACGTTTACAGGTGAAAACGTTTGAAAAACTTGTAAAACCTTTGGTGAAAAAAAACATAAAGTTTGTTTTGAATTTTTCACCTCTTTCAAAGTGAAAAAAGTGGTGAAAAACTTATAAGTTTTTCACTTATGTTTCCAGTGAAAATTGGTAAAAAAAAGCGATAGAAACATAGGTGAAAAATGTTTCAAGTTTTTCACTTATGTTTTCACCTGGAAACGTAGGTGAAAAACTTGTAAAACTTGTGGTGAAAAAAACCTAAAGTTTGTTTCGAGTTTTTCACCTTGTTTCAAAGTGAAAAAAGTGGTGAAAAAAGTTTCAAGTTTTTCACTTACGTTTTCACTTGTAAACGTAGGTATGGCGGTCAGATGGCGGTTTTAATAAATGGGGGTATATATACGTGTTTCGGGGTTATTTTCAATGGTTTCAGCCTGCGAAAAAATTCTCCTGCAAGTACCCACAAAACATGTCTCAATGCAGATACAATATTTTTGGGTGGACAAGACCAACATTTTTTTCCCCGAGGACAAAATATTTTGTTGGAGGCAAATTTGCAGTCAAGTGAACAGCCGTGTTGATCGCAATCAGCATGCATGGCCAAACACAGGTCCTTTCTGCCCTCAAAAAATCAATGATCCAGTCTATGGCTCCCAAAAATTGGAAGCATGTACCAGTAGCATGCAGTCATGATTACCAGTCACTAGGAGCAAAGTGCAGGCCGATGTGCCCGGCTCTTCAATTTCTTTTGGAAAAATCAGCTGAATGATGATCCTGAATCTACAGTGAAGGTCTGATAGCCCTGACCTTCAGCTAAAAGCAACCAGATAAGCTCCGAAACAATCTGGAGTGTCTACAAGCTGAATAGCTGTCTTCGTAAGTGATGTTTGCATTGTTTGGATTCAACTTCAACCTGATGTCCCAAACAGGAAGCTAACCATGTGACCTCCCGCCTCTAGGAAATATATATTTCTAGAGATATTTTTTGTCCATCTTCTTCAATTAAAGCATTGTATACCTTACGTGTTCTGTGAGTAATTTGGAAGGGAAAAAAAATGTTCTTGATGGTCAAAACAGTAAAAATAACCCGGAAACACGTATATATACCTGTTATATACTGAGCCAAAGGGAGGACCGTAAGCCCTGCGGAGGTCCGGACCGTCCGGAAATCGGAAGGAGTCCGGAAGCTCAGACAAGACCGGAGGTTGAAGGTCGGCTGTTCTCGCAAACACCACAGCTCAGAAGGGTGTGCGACTGCCTGACTGTCAAGCCGGGACAAGAATGGAAAGGTTCCACGATTCGGAGAGCTTCCGGAGGTGGACCGAAGCAGCGTGGGAACCGGATGATCCGAATCGACCGGAGGTCATCGGAAGCAAAGGCAAAGAGCGTAAAGGACGTCCGGAGGTCGAAAGTACAACCCCAGAGTCGAGTCAAAGACAAAGGGAAAAGTGAATGACTTCAGCCATGAAAGGAAACATGGAACAACGTTAATTTTCCAGATAAGGAATACATGATTGACTAGAGGTATATATAGGGAAGCATGTGCCTTGTTCTAAAACGAGTAAGTCAAACTAATGTCCTAGAATGGAACAAGGGACTTGAAGATAACAAAAGGAAGTCCAAATGTGGAATAAGAACTTAATGGATAAACGGAATGGCATAGTAATACTGGATAGCATAATAGGGCCGAAGGTCCGAGGCGATCCGAGGAGGTCCGGACCGGACCGGAAGATCGGAGTTCGGAGTACAAGCCGGGAAGGAGGAGGATAGAGTTCTGAGCGGCTTGTGCAGGATCGACAGGATGTGAAATGTGCAAGTGTCGAAATCGTCGGAAGGAAGGATGATGCGCCGGAGGAATTAGAGGAGCGTGGGAAGAATGGTGAAGGTAGATCGGAGCGTCCGGATGGAGGGTGCAAGTCGGAGTCCGGACTTTCCCAGGGCATTGGACCAGATCGTTACGGACAACAACCAAGAGTACCCAAAGAGGAAAAGAGGAAGAAGTCGGAGAAGTGGATGAAAAGCCGGAGGGATGTGATGTGACCGAATGTGACATATCTCTATGCTGTTGAATACCATGCAGGTGGATTGTGATCCGGAGCCGGAAGGCCCGGAGATTCAGAAATTGGAGTATGAATGGATTCCGGAGTTGCATGGATATAACAATACCCCTATTTATTAAAACCGCCATCTGACCGCCATACGTAGGTGAAAAACTTGAAACATTTTTGGTGAAAAAAACATAAAGTTTGTTTCGAATTTTTCACCTCTTTCAAAGTGAAAAAAGTGGTGAAAAACTTATAAGTTTTTCACTCATGTTTCAAGTGAAAAATTGGTGAAAAACCCAAAATAATTTTCACCACTTTTTTCACTGAAAAACTTGAAATGTTCAACCAGTGACAGGCATTGAGGACAAGGTTGAGAATCATGAGGTTCAACATCAGTAGTATACAGTTGCAACCTGGAGTCCTAAAGTATTGAAGTAGTGTCAGGAAAGTGGTCGTAAAATGAATACTGTTGTATGTCTCTTAACTATTTGAGCAGCTACAAGCTACATGATGTAAACTCTGGTTACCAAATGTCAAATAAATGGGGTGGGTAGGGATTGCCAGTACAATACGGTGTACAGGTATGGCTTGTACGGGTCCTGTACCCATACCGACAGCACCCAGAAAGGCTTTGTATGGTTACAGATACAGCAGTAACCGTGCTGTAGCGACCTGTACAAATATGGCCGTATATGGGACCATACGGACCGTAAATCATCTGTCCAATGAAAGTCCAATGTGATGCCATTTTACGGCTTTGGACAGCCAAAATCCGCTAACATCTGCGTCAGAGAAATGAAGATCAGGCAAATTTCGTGTTCAGGGACTCACCAACAGCCAATCCAGGAGGTTGAACGACAGAAGTTCAGGTGTCTGCCCGGATAATTCCCATGTCTCTATGTGCTGGCTTGCGAAATCACATCAATTTTTGGTACACTGACCTACTTTCATGCACAAAATACCTTTTCAAACATTGATTTGGTGGCTGCCATAACGCTGGAACAGGTTTTCTCATTTAAAATATTTTTTCACAAGCTGTACGGCCGTAACATCCGTACCGTACCATAAAATATTTGTACAGGGTGCTGGATGATCGTTTACGGTCACGGTTATGGCCGGGTGTCTCCTGTACATACCTGTAATTTGTACGGCCGTACCCATATACAGGACGGTGGCAATCCCTAGGGGTGGGGCATCCGTCGATCAAAAACCATGATGTATGCTGTGGTGTGGTTGAGAGCTTCGGGCCGAGTTTGGCAGTATTAGGATTGCCTGTCATAGATTAGTCATCACATCTGGGTTTTCTGCTTCTACTCCCATCCCGCTGCGAGCCCCATTGGCTCATTTCCGGCCCCCGAGACCCTGAGCGGTCTCCATCTTGGTGATTGGAGTGTGCTTTGCTCTACCCCATGCGTCCTTCAGCCCAGATAGGCTTTTCGACCTTCCCAGAGCAGTGTCTCTCAATCCAACTCGCATCTGCTGCTAGCAGATTTCCTGGCCTTTTTTTGGAGGGGGGTGACTGTGGTGTGGTTGAGAGCTTTGGGCCGAGTTTGGCAGTATTAGGATTGCCTGTCGTAGATTAGTCATCACATCTGGGTTTTCTGCTTCTACTCCCATCCCGTTGCGAGCCCCGTTGGCTCATCTTCGGCCCCTGAGACCCCAAGTGGTCTCCAATGCACCTGTTTGTTCTCTGCCAACAGCCAAAAATAGGTGGTTTTCAGATTGTTTCATGTGCCCCCGGTCCACAGTCCACAAAATCAAAAGAGAAAATATGTTTGCAGGATTGAATGGAGTCTGAATCCCCAATTTATTACAACTTTCTGTCTGCAGATGCCTGCAGTATAAGTCCACCAAGCACAGCTCAAAACCACCCTCTTTGCTCTCTATGGTGAGGCCCAGAATACGTCCCAGAATTTCTGGTAAAATCAGGGGCAAAAGTAAGCATGTCTACCTGTGAGTGGACAAAAGGCCAGAATTTTTGTGATATTGCACATCAAGATGTTTGCGCAGAAAGTTGGCATGGTTTAATCAGGAAAGATGCGGGCACGTGATATTTTTTATGCATCAATTGAGTGGAAAGTTCCTCAATAAGATATACACGCACGGGCAACTTTGAGAGGGAAAGTTTGAGGTATGTCCAAAAGGATCATTTTGTTCGGAGGAATTGCCTTGAATGCTCATATACATCAAGAAATCATGATTCCAGCAGCAAATCAATCACATCTTGCTGGAAAATGGCAGATTCACTAATAGGGGTGCTCAATTCTTAATCCGAACTGCTCAGTTCGGATTTTTATACAATATTTGCACGAACAAACAAATGTTCATCAAAGATGTCGCGGCTAACGGAGGTCTTTGATCTTGACTGTTCGCATTCCCGACGTCTCCCGATACTCTGTCGGTGCAGTCGGGCTCGTCGTCGGGATCCCGCCCTCACCTAAATCGCCTCGATGTCCAAGTGATATTGCTAATTGGTGCAGATATCACAGCCACCAGCTGGTATTGATATGCTCCATCCAGTGGAGGTCATTATCATGAGGCATGGAAATATTCACAAACCCGTCGTTGCTGTACGCCACGGCACCGACGGTTTAGTAGTGACATCAGTCTACCGAGGTTGCCGATGTCAAGAGTTTTGTGTGGCTGATGGATGGTTTATTTGTTCATACAAATTTTGAATTAAAATCCGAACTGAGCAGTTCGGATTAAGAATTGAGCACCCCTAATTCCTCTGAACCATTTGTTCTTTTGTCGATTGTCAGTGAGCCCAATTTGGTGGTTGAATTTTGGGCCCATCACAGAGGCCCATCCCGTGCCACGACGAAGACCCGCAAATGGAAACCGAGGTTGATCATGGGACAAACAACTACATACAGCACACTTCCCAATCAACGAGTGCCCCACCCCAAAATAAACCAAGAAGAACCGAGCTGCATATAAATCACTCTGGCCGCCTCTAAAATTATCAACCCTGGAGAAGAAATTCAAAAATAAAACTTGAAACTTGAAACAAACTCTCAAACTCAGACGCTGGGACTCGAACTCAACGTGATTCCTCTACCAGGCAAAGAGGTACATGACCTCCATTTAGCCTTTGACTCAAACCCCATATGAAAACAGAGCCACCCACTCCAGCTTATCCTCATAACTGCACTGAATTTTAGTATCCAGGGTCACATCCCCAAAAGTCGTGGGAAAAAGAACAGCTTGGAGAACCTTTTTGCATACATGTGCAATATTTTCCTCCCACAGCATGCAGAGTGGGCACAGTTTCCGAGTCAATGAGAGTTCAGTTGAGCCCCTGCCAAAACCTATAAAAGGGAATTTGATGGGGAATCAAATGTACTTATCCCCATTGATTCTGGGGGCTATTGATTTTGATAAGAACCCAGATACTTTTAGTATCCAGGCATTCGAAAGACCTATTACAACTTGCGTACACCATGCCATGCTTCCTTGGTGGGGAAGTGATCCGAAGTTCCGAGAAGACCGGAAGGACGGAAGAGCGGAAGTCAGTAGATATAGCGCAAGCACCACAGGAAGATAAGGGTGTGCGTACTACCCGTGCTGAAGGGGACGAAGTAGGAAGTCGGAAGTTCCGGTGAAGCCGGAACGACTCAGAGCAGAGCGAAGAGCAAAGCACGTTAATAATCAAACTGGAGAATACAGGCATAGTACATAAGGTTTATATAGTAGTTGAAGATCAATATTCTAATATGGTAAGACAAAGCGACTACCAAAAGCGGGACTTGAATATAACAAAGCGAAGTACATACGGAGACGGAGAAGACAGATGGATGAGATAGATAACGGATAAACGGGAAACGCTCAGTAATCCTTCATTGCGTGAAAACCCGATCAGCCGAGTCGGTCCGAAGGCGGACCGACAGTTTCCGAAAGACCGGACGCTCCGAACGCCGGAGCTTCCGGTACAGACAGAAGGTCAATGTGCATAGATATAACAGTATCCCCCTCTTACGTTCCTTGCCCCCAAGGAACATAGGAAACGAGTCGAGATATGTCGAAGAAACTTTGTCGAAAAAAGTTTGTTGAAGTCGAAATAGCCGTATAGCCGAATAGCCGTCCAAGCTTCGAATGTTCGAGAAAGTCACGTGACTGGACCCACAAAGTTCGGAACCAAAGCGGGAGTGACTCATCTTTTCTTCTGCTTCCTCCCACCATCCCTTATGCCGCCTCTCGCTACTGGGCTCACCATCACGCGCTCGGAGCCTCTGAGCGACGGAAGGGACGACGACAAGAAGAAGCGCCCGGACAAGGGCAAGAAGCGTGCCACCGAGCATGAGGTTGACGAGGAGCTCGCGGAGGAGGCTCGTCGGAAGAAGCGGGCGCGGAAGGGGGGGAGGAGCAGGTGCTAGCGCAGATCGCGGCGCGCATGCAACAGCTCCAGAACCCCGGAGGCGGAGACGACGCGGAGCGGAGCGACTCGGGGTCAGGAGGAGACGACGGGGCGAACGAGAAGAACGTGGAGACGGACAGCGAGAGAGAGGTGGAAGGTACGTCGCAGTGGGCTCGTTGGAAGGTCCGTACTAACCGGAAGTTCCGTAGCGTGCAAACGATGCCAGAAGAAGGGCCTCGTTTGCAAGATCGAGACTGGCAGCAAGGCCACCACCCGCACCTGTACCGAGTGCCAGCGGACGCACGCCAAGTGCACGCTGCTTCCACAGCACCCGACTCGCATCAACAAGCGTCGGGAAGGTTCAGTCGCCGCCTCTGCAGCGAAGAAAAGCAAGAAAACGAAGGGCAAGAAGAAGCCCAAGAAGACCGGACGTTCCGGTGATGACGTCGCGGGGCCTAGCCGCAGGGCTTTGGCCAGCGTACGTCGTCGTATCGTCTCGTCCGACGAGGACGACGACGGACCGGACGTTCCGACCATACCACCCCGGACCCGTATCGACGACCTCCGCGACACGCTACGTCGCCTCGATCGTCGCGTTGACGATCTCGAGGCGAGTCGGAACACCTACCGCCGCCGATACCGCACCACCCACTCCGTCCTCTCGAACACGTTGGCAATTTTCCACCACAACGTGTACAAGAACGAGAAACCGGAGTGGCTGCTTGCAGCGATGGAGGAGTTGGAAAAGGATCGGGTGTCGGTGGAAGTGGAGGAAGAGCGTCGTAGGGCGCGGGCGATCATCGTGGACGACTCGGACGAGGAGTCAGAGGCTCCGAAGACACCGGAAGCTCCGAAAACACCGGAGGGTCGCGAGAAGTCGAAGACCCCGAAGGAGGAACCAAAGGAGATCAACCTCGACGGAGGATGGCCGTCTGACCTCGAGTTCGCGGACGACGGCCGATCGCACATCTCTGTGCTGGACTCGGACGAGGAAGCCGAGCGCGAGAAGCTGAGGTTGGAAGCGGTGCAAGGGAGTGGCAATGAGTCGGAGTCGGAAGATGAAGAGGAGACGAAGAAGGACGATGAAGACCTGGTGCCGCTGATCATCACGCAGGACGTTCCGCAAGCCGGAGGCCCCGGTGGATGCGGAAGCTCCGGAAGACGGAGAAGAACAGGAGAAGGACGAGATCGGGGAGGACAACCAGGGCGAGGAGAAAGACGAGGCCGAGGACAGGGAAGTGGACGCATGACCAGAAAAGCGGTCAATAAAATGTATATAGATATTTGCTTGAAACTCAGCGCTGATATTTTCTTGGTATATTCGTGTGAACGGTCGGAAGCTCCGGAAAACCGGAAGATCCAAAATCGTGTGAGTTATAAGTTGGGACCCGCTTTGTTCGGGATACGACAATGGAAATTGTCGATATGTTCATCGGCGTCAAGGTCGTCAGCACTAACCCAATGAAACTGTTCATCGGTATTCTCATACCCTAGCCACTCCACATAATAACGGAGTCGTGTTCCGGGAGTTCGGAATCTCCGGTTGATCTTCGAATCAACAATTTGCTTGATTTCGAAGTGTTCGTCACCGTCAATGACCTCGACCGCGGCCGGAGGAGGTTCCTCTCGGCCGGGAAATGGATTCGGAACGTGGGGCTCGAGTTGAGAAATGTGGAAAACCGGATGAACTTGTGAAAGAGTCTTTGGAAGACAGATGGTGTAGGAAGCCGCGGAGGGCTTGGCGATAACCTCGTACGGTCCGAGATAGGTTTCCGAAAATTTCGGAGTCGGACGTGTAGTACGGAAGAACTTCGTTGAAATGAACGCCTGTTCGCCAACCTGCAATCGAGGATCCGGAATCCGGTTCCGGTCAGCAGTTTCTGTGTAACGCTGTTGAGCGAAAGTGATCTGTTCCCGGAGGAACTGATGCAGGCTTTAAAGGTCGACCACATAATCCTTGCCGTACATGTTAGCGACGTCGCATTCCGCATGAATGGTAATTGCCGGATCATAACCCTTGTTCGCGAAGAACGGAGAGATTCCGGTCAAAGCGTTCGGAGAGTTGTTGAGAGCGAATTCGGCAAGCGGAAGGAGGTGATGCCAATCATCCTGTTGGTATGAGCAGTACATGCGAATATATTGCTCAACAGTCTGATTCATACGTTCGGTTTGTCCGTCGGCTTCCGGATGGTAACCGGAAGTATAGTGCAGCTCCATGGAGAGGAGTTCACCCAAAGACCGGAAGAAGGAGGAAATAAATTCGGAACCACGGTCGCACGTAACGTGTGAGGGAACACCGTGTTTGGAGAAAACGTGAATAAGGAAAAGTCGGGCGAGTTCCGGAGAGTCGATATGTTGATTGCAGGGAATGAGAATAACCTGCTTGGTAGAACGATCAACGATTACGAGGATAGTATTGTACTCGCCGGAAGCCGGAAGCTGCTCGATGAAGTCGATGGAAATAGAATCCCAAGGACGAATGGGAACCGGAAGAGGCTTCAGCAATCCGTAAGGACGGTGCCGTTGCTTCTTGTTGCGCTTGCAAACAATACAAGACCGACAGTAGTCCCGGACGAAAGTCCGGCACTCCGGCCAAGTATATTCGCGTCGGACGAGTGCGAGGGTTCTGTTCTGTCCAAAATGGCCAGAGAGGACATGGTCATGCAAGTGTTGAAGTACACGTTCTCGCAACTCCGGAGAGTTCGGAGGCCAAGGGAACCCATATGCGTCCATCATACCGGAGTTGTCCGGAAGGGTCAAGTGACCAGCGTGTGGTTTTGCCAGAAGTCGCGGCAGCAATGCCAGCGAGTGCGGCAGGATTGTTGTCGTAATTGGACCGGATGTCGGAATGAAGTTTCTCGACGTCCATAACAACAGTGGCTCGAAGAACGATTTCCTCGAGATAGGTTGCCCGGAGTGATGCCGTGAGTTCATCCTGAGTAAAAATGGGGTGAAAATTCTGAGGGTTAAGCTGGCCATAAGCCCTATCCCCCTCTTTTGGGTAGACGTCCCATCATCTAGTCATAGCATCAGGTTTACCTCCGACTTTACCGGGCCAGAACCAGATGACCATATTGAACCGGCAGAGGTACTCGGACCATCGGACTTGGCGACGAGTGAGTATCTTCGTAGTCGCAAAGTATTCGAGGTTCTTGTGGTCCGTAACAACGTCGACCGGAAGAGGCGATCCTTCGAGGTAGTGTCGCCAGATAGTAAAGGCGTCGAAGATTGCAAGCAACTCCTTGTCTTGTCGTGCGTGTCGTAATTGAGTTCGGCCGGACCGAGTGTCCGGGACCGGAACGCAATTGGGTGGACTTCGCCGTCGTTGCCGAGGATCGAGAGAATGGAGGCGATGGCGTAGTCGGAAGCGTCGGTTTCGACTGTGATCTGTCGACCTGGAATCCAGTGCGCAAGCACCGGAGCTTCCGTAAAAGCGCGCTTGAGTGTTTCGAAAGCCATTTGACATTCGTCTGACCAATTCCATCTGATATTGGAACGAGTAAGCCGCGTTAAAGGAATAGTAATAGCGGAATAGTTCCAGATAAATTGTCGATAGAAGTTGCAGAAGCCCAGGAACGATTGAACGTCCTTGACTTTGCGCGGTACTGGACAGTCCGTGATAGCGGAGACTTTTTCCGGAGACATCCGGAAACCGTCCGGCGACAGAATGTAGCCGAGGTATTCACAGGTGTCGACGCCGAACTCGCATTTTGAGAGTTTGCAGTAAAGGCCGGAAGCTCGAAGGCCACTGAGAACTTCCCGGACGTGCTCGGAGTGCTGGGTTCGATCGTCGGAGTAGATGAGGATGTCGTCCAAATATACTACGACATAAACGTCCAGCAAGTCGGCAAAGAGGGTGTTCGGGAAGCGTTGAAACGCCGCCGGAGCATTGGTGAGGCCTTCCGGAACAACCCGGAACTGATAGGAACCATAGCGAGTCCGGAACGCTGTTTTGGGCTCATCGCCCTCAGCGATTCGGAGGAGGTGATATGCATGCCGCAGATCAAGCTTAGTATAAATACGCGCCTTCCGCGGTGCGTCTAAGAGGTCGGAGATCAGAGGAAGCGGATAGCGATCCTTCTTTGTGATCCGGTTGAGACCCCAGTAGTCGACGCATAACCGGAGACTACCATCTTTCTTCTTGGCGAATAGGATAGGAGCCCCGTGACTCGAACGAGATGGATATATAAATCCGGATTTCAAGTTCTTGTCGATGAACTCTCGAAGAGCAGAGAGCTCGTTTTGGGAAAGGGAGTAAACATGTCCGACCGGAGGGACTTCGCCTTCGTTCGTCTCGATCTTGAGATCGAACTCTCGATGAGGAGGAAGATTGTACGCTTCCTGCTCAGAGAAGACGTCAGCGAAGTTGTGATATTCGGAAGGCAGACCGGAAAGGTCCGGAACTTCCGTGGAGCCGGCGCGAGCCATGGCTTCCTCGGAAGGACACGCGCGGAGCGTATACTGAACAGTGGACTTGTCTCGAATGATGGTGCTGTATGCCGCGGCGGAAACAAGGGAAACAAGCAGCGGAGAAGAGAAGGGACGAGGCTCAGAGGCCTCCGGAGCGTCCGTAAAGAGACCGGGAATGTCCATGGAAGGACCTGGAGGTGGCGAAGACGTCGGGGCCGGTGTAGGAACCACGGTCGGGGATGCCGGAACCGGAAGAACCTTGTCCATAGTTGGAGCAACCGGAACTAGATCAGGAGTAGTATCCTGGTGTGTCGACACAGAGACTCCGGATGAGTTGGAACGGAAAGAGATTGTGGCGTCGGACCAGTTAATCAACGGATTAATGCGGGAGAGCCAGTTGTATCCAAGAACCATATCGGAGGGAGAATCAAGACGGGTGACGTAGAATTCCATAGAATGGACTTCGCCGGAAGGGAATTGGAGAAGCAGGCGGAGCTGCTTATTAATGATCGAAGAAGAGCCGTCGAGATACCGGAGTCGGACCGGATCTACCGCATACGGAATCAACCCATAGATTTCGCAGGCCTTCGCGGAGATAAAACAATGCGAGGAACCAGAATCAATAAGAGATCGTAAGCGGGAGTTGAATCCCGCGGCAATTCATAATACATCGGAAGGAAGTATGGTTGAGCATAAATCCGTACCGGAAGAGATAACGTCCGGACGGAACAGAGATACAAGTATATCGACATAAAGGACATTAGCAGAAAGAGCGGAAGCGTTGAGACGAACCTCGGGGAGTACCTCGGAGTCAACGCAACTCGGCACAGGTACGGAGGTGTCCGAGCTGCTGATCATTTTTTGACTCGGAGGTGGACTCGGCCGAGGCGGCCTTCGCCGTTGCACCGGAACGCTTCCGGCAATCGGAAGCTTGGTGTCCGGGACCACCGCAGTACATGCAGAGGTTGAGGCGAGTGCGCCGATCGCGCTCCTCCTGCGTGATCCTCGCGACTTGTCGAGCTTGTCGGTGTAGGGCTTGGGCGTCTTCTTGGAGGAAGAGGCCTGACCGGAGGTCGCAGTAGTCGAAGCCGACCCGGAAGACTTTCCGGAACCGGACTTCTGACCAGAGGAATTGTTGGAGGGAGAGGAACCCGAGGAACTTGTTGGATGACCCCTTGTTCCCGCCCTTCTGTCCACCAGATGTCTGACCGGACGACTGTCCGGACGAGCTCTGATGACCGGAGCTGAGCTTCTCTCGCTCACGCTCACGAACCCTTTCCAACTCGCGCTTCCACCGCCGATGATCGATCTTCCGGGCAATTTGCTTAACACCAAGGAGAGTGTTGACATAGTTGTGATGAACCATATCGTCCTTGATGCGGCGCGGCAAGCCCTCGTAGTACTGGTGCCGGAGCGCATTATCGCCCCACTGAGTGAGCATAGCGTATCGATCGAATTCGACGGTGTAGATGGTGATCCGATCGCCCGGTTTCATACGGACCGACCGGATGAGATCCTCCGCATCCCTGATAGGGTTGTGTGGGCCGAAGTTGTCCTGGAGCTCCAAAATGAAGCGCTTGAAATTCCCGTCCCATGCCGGAACGGAACCGGAAGCCTGGTCGTAGAGATTTGGTTTGAACCAAGCTTGCGAGACCGCCAATGTGAAGAATGGTAACATGTGAATAGGCGGTCGGGGGAACGCTGCATGGGAAGACTGAGCACAGCTCAAGAATATTGGGAGGAGTGAAGGGAAAGTTAAGGATTTCAGTGCTGCCTCCAAATTTGGTGTCGTGCAATTTAATGCGCTGCAAGTTGTGCCATTAGTATGGCGCCAGAAGGTAAAGAGTGCGGTTCAATGCCATGCGGTTATGGGTGCTGATTTCCAATTGGGAAACACGATGGTAAAATGGCCCGGGCAGGCGTATAAACTGGTCGTGAAATTGCAAGAGGGCTCTGTGTCTCTGGACATTAACAAAATAGGGGGGTTGTCAAAAGGATGAAGAATGAAGCGCAGCGTAACGGTAAGATTGCCACGAGCCTTTTCCAGGCAGTTGTCGATGTATTATGAAGGCCCTTGGTGGACAAAAGCCTCAAGTACAGGTAAAATGTGCGAGATCTCTGAAGATCTTCAGAGAAAGCTGGAGAATACCCGAGATCTCCAGAGATCTCCAGAGATCTCATTTTAAAAACCCACTTCACCGGCGTTCTTGCTGATTCTCGCAGATCTCGGAGATCACCGAGACCTCGGTTAATCTCTGAATATCCGAGATCTCTGAATTTTTCGCCCCTATTAACAACAATTTTGGTATTGCCATCTTCCGAAATCTCTGGAGGAGCTCCACATTTTGGTTGCCCCCGCCAAGACTCCGTACATGTGGTGCATGACACATGTGCGGTGTTACGCTGCTCCGCAGCTGGCAACTTTGATGCGCTATCTCATATCTATCGCTAGGGCACATTCCAACTCCTGACAGTACCTCACATTCACTCCTTCTCCCTTTCCACAAGGGTGGCTGCGAACAAACACATTGTGTGGAATTCTACTCAGTGCGGTCCCTTTCTTCTATCAAGGAGTGATTTTTTCCCCCTCAGCACACCCGCATATGGGACCACAACACGATCTGTGATTTATCCCAGCCCCTCGGTCAGTCGCTCAGCGTCATTTAGGTCTGTCCCTGCCTCTGTTCAAGCCAGCATCTCTCCTCGCCCACTTCCTCCATCTGGACCGCTGCTTCCGCTTCCGACCTCTGCCCCTATCTTCGGTGCCTTTGGGGGTGTTATCAGTGCCAACAGGTCCCTCTCGACAGATGGGCGGCGAGTCGAAAATGCCCAGCGCAGCCTGCCACACGGTCCCTTCGCAGCCGCTGGTGCAAATCACTTTGGCCCCCGTAGTAACTATCCGAAGCCGACCCTGATGACACCAACTGTGTCGCTCACCATTATGTGCTGGCCCGTCAATATCTGTCGCTCTTATACAGTTTCATGTCCCTGAGCTCACTTGTGCCACTACAACCAGCTCCCCGGCAACTACGACTTTCCTGGCTACAAATCCCCCGCCATCCGCCTCAAAAATGGGCATGCCAAGCAATATGCCAAGAAATTCTCAACTTTCAGCCTCCCATTTGACGTTGATCTTCCAGCAAAGGGTGCTGCCAGTGTTGCTGAGTTTTCCTCTTCGATCACAAAGCAACTCGCACTTAGAAATATCATCATGCCTGCTGATTCTGAGCCGGGATCATCAGACGTCTCTCCAGGGGACCTCGACGCTCAACTCTGGGGCCTGCTTGCTGTTCGAGCGAGAGCCGACATATACACTTTTTTTCCCCATCCGTCTATCAACGACGTCAACTTTGGTTTCAAAGAACTCAAAAAGGCTTCTGGCAGGTTGGCCCATCCTCTCAGCACCTCAAAACGGTGGGCCCACATCGGTGAGTACCATCTACATGTACGCCGAGTATCTCTGAATCTCACAGTCCCACGCTTTGGGCCTCTTGTTGGCCCTGTGGATCAGTTCAGCCAGCCATCGCTGCCACTATGACGAGGACCGCCAGGTGCATCCTCGATCTGAGCCACCCATCCCTGCTCCGGTACAGCACCCATTTTTTTTTCTTTCCCCAAATCTCACAAGTACAAATTAGATCTCAGTGGCGGAGGACCTCACTTCCGACCCAGGTCCTCCTCGGCCGGTGCTCTTGCCCTTGCAAGTTGGTGTTGATGTCCTTTCATCCGCCGACATCACCGACTGGAGTGAAGACATCCTTCTCACCGGTGTGACTCAGGATAGTCAGCTTCGCCTCATCTCCATCCACCACACCCAAACTTGCAAGGCGGGAGCTGAGTGTTTGCTTGACCTCCTGCACCTTTTTGAGCGTCGCAAACAGGACCCCCAAGCTCAGCTCAGACGAGGAGAGAATGTTCTTGCCTGCACGACCGATGACGTTGGCATCCTATCCTTCTTCCACTCCATACAAATGATCCAGCTGTGCTGTAACCTCCTTCTCGAATTCAGAATCTCACCACATTTTCTTCAGTGGGCCACCGCTGACTTCTCCCAATCAGTCGGTGGCGACTGGTGAAGGTCCTGAGAGGGCAGTTCTTCGTGAGGCTTGTACTGTACTTGTAACACAGCACCGCCTTTAGCATCAGGTTAACTTGTCGGAGATGTTTGTCCCTGTTCTCAGCGTCAACCATATGTCGCCTGCCGGTGACACTGAGATGTTGCGGGCACATGGCACGTTCCTCGCCCTTCATTGCTACCTCCTCCGGCAGGGCCCTTGTCCCATCAGCATATGGCTCCTGCTCGCTCTCATTAGGGGAAAGAATGCGATGCTCATTCCCCAGAACCTCCTCCTGCACATGGACCCGACGCATACGACATCCTCTTCCCTTGGTACTCCTTCCACGAGGATTCACCAGTCCCCTCTGTGCGGAACCCGACTCATCCTCTACACAATTTTTTCTTCATGTATCTGCCCAACACAGAGGTATGCAGTTGTTGTTTGCCATGCTCGCATCATTGTTGACTGACTTTAGCACAGCCCAGCCAAATCAACCATCCTCGAACGAAGGAGGAGCATGAGAGCTGGCTCATCATTGCCTTCTGCTCAATCCTTCTCGGTCACCCGGATCCATGGCACCATCCCAACTTCATTGCGCTGAAAGAGGGCTTTGACATCCACCTCACCACTCTGGACTTTGCTTCGGTATGCACTCCGTACAACTATCGAGATTGACGCCTGATATACCCTTACCATAGACAATTCGCCGTGGCGTGCTACCATTCCTCACAGCGATCTACAATCGGCGTGTCACTGCTGTTGAGGACGTCTCCAACCATCTTCGCTTCAGGATCGACAGCCGTGCCGACGACAAGACCACAGCCCTTTTCGCCAAGCTTTTCGAGTTGCGTGTTCAGCGCTATATCCATGGGGTCGGCCATCCGAACGGGCTCCGCTTCCTTGACATCTCCGACAAAGTGTTCACCACAGACAGATACAATCCACTCCTGCGGGCAAATCTTGTCCTCACTGCGACCACAGACTCCGACATGTGTCCTATGGATGATGCATGGACTGTTTCGGTGAGGACACCCCATTTTGTCGCGCAAGTCATCACTCACCTCTTGTCATCACCAGTTCCGGTTACAAGGTGTTATTCCTCCTGAACCTCGTTTCGTACGCCCTTCATATTGTCTGTTAACTGCTGTCGACTCACCGTGACCTTCTTCTTCTTCTAGCACTCCCGCCTTGGCACACCGCTCAGTTTCCACACCTGCTTTATGCTGTTGACGTGTACCTTGATTCGGCGATGCAGGAGATGCTCATGGCAGTGCCCGATGAGGATGACAGCAGGTGCTCGGATTTTGATGCCTGGATTCACACACAGTTTTTTAATCGCGAACATAATGCCACGTAGATATACTTTAGACGTAACCTTAGATTATCTGAAGTAGTGTCCATGTCGGCGGTCATCCGTTGCTGCTTGGGTGGAGCAGGAAATTCATCATCGTCCTGTCTTGGCACATCAGAAAATCTTGAATGTCCGCAAGTATAAGTGATCTGAAACGTCCACCACTCTCTGTGCATTATGACTCGTACTCTGCGCAGTCACAGCCGCGGCGCTGCTGCTACTCCGCAAGAACCTGCCATCCAGGAGACGCTCCCCCAGCGCCACACCAGCAACCGAAATTGACATCCAGTCCGCCGTCCCGACTCGCCAGTCTCTTATGCCCCCAGGCCCATTATGGACTGAGGAGGTCTCAGACTCCGATGAATCAGCATATGCTGTTTTTCCCTGCCCGGAGACAACAGTGATATCGAGCTGCTTCCAGGCCCTCCTGTTGCTCAGAATAATACTCAGGGTCTGTCAATTCCGTCTTATCTCTATACGTCTGCTCCTATATTCATGCACCATTGTAGGTCCTACTACCCCTCGGAGCCAGGGTGAGTACGACTGTCAGTTCAATAGACATATCTCACCTCTTCTCTCCGACACAGGCAGTGTTCCTACACTCGATCCACAAATCATGAGACAGGAGAGGACTTTCTTGAAAGGCGTCGACGGTATCTTCTTTTCCGCTCACCATCTCTGGAATTCTCAAGTCGGTTCCAGAGCCTCATCTTACCTATAGAGAGCGTGTCAATCTGCTCGTAGCTGAGATTCACCATTTGCGCGGAACTGCACCACCTTCCTCTCAAATCGCTGCAGAAGTGGACCTGCAATCCGAGATCACACCTGCGTGCTGCATCGATGTATCCCCAGCACGTCCTGGCGCAGGTGTTAGTCAACCTGCGGAGCACCACTCGCCTCTCTGAAGCAGTGCATCTATGCCTATCAATGATCTAGAACCTCGTGAGTGTCGACCAGAGAGGTGATATAACATCACTCAAATTGTTATCTTATAGACCCTGCAGTCTTTTTTGTTGGAGTTCGGGTTCCAGAAGGTGGTCGGACCTTTATCGAGGTGCACCACACATCTCCGCCTGATGCAACACTCCTTGACTGCTTCGCTATTGGTACACAACCGCTCGGACGTGCGCTGGCTACCATTCCCATTGCTGATCGTGAAAATTTCTATGTGGGAACAGCAGAAACTCCTGGCGATGTACTCGATAACTTTCGTGACTGGAGATATGGCTTTCACGAACTGGGCTCTTGGACGGAGGTCACTTCATTCGGTGCGGAATCACTGTCTACCATCACACCTGCACCTCCTTCCTCCGAGCGTACTGAGGTGCTCAGTAAATGCTGACCAATGCCCAGCGACGATGTGCTGGTCTATATCATCTATATTTACTTCGAGGTCACTCTCTTCTCATTCTTCCGCACCAACCCACTTACCAGCTTCTGTCAGACTCCTGAATCTCTGTGGACCCCTCTTCCCCTCACCGCACCTGTGCCTTTGCCTCAGGCTCCTGCTGCAACGGCGCCCTTGGCTCACGCACTGGCTTCCTCTGCAGGAACTCCGGAGGCACCTATCGATCCTGCTGTAACCGAATATCTTCGTTCTCGACTTGCTAGCCGCTATGGACGTGTCAGTGTTGCCATGAGCACGCCCATGAGCACGCCATACGGCACTGCATATCGTCACTGCATGATCGAAAAACATATCATCGCCATATGCATTGCCGTGGGAATCAATCTCAACGGACGCATTTTCACCCCCGTCACCGTTAATGGTGGACTTCAGATTACATATGATGCCATCATCATCACGGGAGGCCAGAATGTGAACACATTTAGTGGAATGCGCACAACAGTAGCCAAGGCGCGCGACCTTCCGCGTGCACTAGCTTCATATACTCGGGAACGGGATCAAGGGCTGAGACAGCCGGTTGCGGAGGACGGAAAGTGGACCAGGTTCATGGATGTTTTGGACGCCATGCTTCGTGAGTCGGACCCTGAGGACTCTCTTCTGACCGATCTGGGTGGAACGCCAGCAGGGGAAGCCATCAACTATGGCATCAATAAATTTAGAGCGGCGCTCAAGGATGGACGGGCACTCTTCAGTCTGTGTAAATACACGTACACACATCTTGACTAGTTTCTGTGGCCCTTCTGAAATGAATTCTTAGTCTCACTTTAACATCATTCTACGAGCACATACGATGTCGGCCCAGTACTTCTCCACCTTGGTGTTTGGACAGCTACGGTGTAATCCCCATTGCAGTTTGTTGTGGCCTATGTCATGAACAGATGCCTTATCCAGCTTGATCGGAACTCATCGGAGTTGATCTACGCTTGTCAGCGCTAATCGGAGACCGTTCCCATGATCCCCACTCTTATCCATCGATATCAGTAGTTTAGATCGCTTAGACACTATCTTTAGTACGTGCTGACTGATGCCTTACTCAGAACATGTGTAGAACATGTGTTGCTGACTGGTGCTGACTGATAGCCTCATTGTAACCACTTTGTACAGTTATAGTATTTATAGGGCTTGTAGTAGCAGTAGTTCTCCAGTCTTGAGCTGGTCATATCTCCACTAGCAATACAGGCAGTTCACACATCCTCCTATTCTCCTTTCAGTCTGAGCACGACCTTGGCCTTGTTTGTATCACTGCATCGCATTGGCTAGTGTGTCTGACATAAGCTCAAGACTTCCCAACCAACCTCGTGCTCGCACTCCTCCTATATCCTCCATATCATCTCCTTTCTCCCAATTCATCCCAAACTCCGAAATCCATCTTTACCGTTAAATACAACTTCCCTCATCTTCAATAAATCTCTAAGCCCTTTAGTTAGTAAACAGCTAGTCAGTAGGGCAGTAGGGACAAAGGAACTCTGCTAGGGGTTCTCTAAAGTCGAACTGTTGGATCTGTGCACTTCAGTGGGCCAGATTTCATCTTACCAGGAAATAACGCGGTAATCAACCCGGTGCTTCTGGAAGTGTTACAACTGCGCTTTAGTTTGCAAATGCAGCTGTTGACTTGCAGCTACTAGTGACGAAGAACACATCTGTGCTTTATTGGTAGTTGGGTCGATGTGTTCACACAGAGCAGGAAGCAGCCTCTAATACCCTTTCCACCACACTTTTTCCATCCCAAACAAACCCTTCACATCCCCCACCATGTCCACAACCACCTCTCCCTTCACCGACGCTGGCCTCCCCGTGAACGATCCGGTCTATGCAGCTCTTCCACAGGAGATGCAACAGATGACTGCACCAAAACTCGAAGATGCAGGATTCTGGATGCTTCTTTGGGCGGCAATTCGCAGCCTTCTCACCGCTCTGACATGTCTCGTTTCGCGCAGTGAGCGCACTAGCATTGCGACGGAACAGATTGCAACCGCAGTAACCACCTATGCCACTTGCCCCGCCCACACAAAGCCGTTGAAGCTGGATTCACCAGAAAGCTTCAATGGACGTCCTGACAAAGTTGACGCGTTTCTCAACGCTTTGACCTTGTACTTCGGTGGACAAGCGATCAAGGATGACAAACAACGTGTTATCTTTGCACTCTCGCTTGTAAAAGGCGGCACCGGCGATATTGCGGGCAACTGGGCCGATTTACAACGCAAACAAATTGTGGACCACCAGAACTCCACTACATATGTTGAGCACATTGGCACTTGGCAGAAGTTCGTTATTGAGTTTAAATTAAAGCCTACTTCCAGTACACCTCTTCCAAAGACGAAGCGCAACGCAAGCTGGTTAAGCTGCAACAAGGCAAGGGCACCGCCGATGAGTATATCATGCTCTTCAAAGGATTAGCCCCAGCAACGAAGTTTGACAATGAAGCCTTGCTCCACTACTTCCAGCTCGGACTGAACACCGCACTTCGCACTGCTGTGTTCAACATCCGACCGCAGCCTAGCACCTACGAGGACTGGCTTAAAGAGGCCTCGCAGGTAGACCGAACATACCGCCACAGCAAAGAGTATGGCTCTGCGTTGGGTCGCGCTGATCAGACACCGCAGCAGAAGGCTAGATTGCCCGCTGTGCAGATGCCCGCAAGGGTGGAACGAGATCCCGATGCGATGGATGTAGACAGGCAGAAAGACACACAAGTTTGCTTCAGATGCAATAAGCCTGGTCACATTTCGCGCTGGTGCCCCGAAAACAAGCAGAGGTTCAATGTCCGTTCATTGTCCACAGAGGAAAGAGCAGAGTTGCTCAAGAACATTCAGGATTTTCAGGAGAGCCAGGAGTAAGCACGAACTCGCTGGCTAGTAGTACCACCTATGCCCCTTCCAATGTAATCGTTCCTGGTCTTGAATCGATCTACAATTCCCCAGAAGCGGCAAAAGTGCGAAGTGCAACTAGATTCCCTGAAAAGAAAGTTGATCCTGGAAGTGTTGAATGGACAGCCAGACAGCTTCGGACCAGCAAACCCGAAGTTGCCATAGGCGTGTTGGACATATGGGCAAACAGCAGGCGTCGTCGGGAGGTGTCTGCGGAAACGATTGCGGAGTTAAACAGCTTGGATGATGAACAAGTTGTTGAAGCTCTCAACGAGTTGAAAGGAAAGAAACGGTATATTCGAGGCTCTGGTAATCAAATGAACATTGATGTGGTCATCAAAACCCTCGATAACCAGATGCGCTTCAAGCTATCTCCGTTGTTAGACTCGGGGTGCACGGGATCTTGCATAGATGCAACACTTAGATTAAGTTGGGACACGCACCGGGTGATATCGGGATGAGTAAGCGACACGTGATCGCACGGCCCCTTTGGCACCGCAGCGGAAGTAAATCGCTTTCGGCGTGTCCTTCACGCTTTGACTTCGTTTGACTTCTGGCTCGTATCTCTACCAGGCCGCTCGCTTGTGGAAATCCGAACTATTCTCGTATCTAGGGTCTCGCGCAATAGGGCGAACTGCTCAACATCTCGCAGCTATCAGTGACATAAGTCTCGCGAATCACTTCTTTCGTTTGCGGCAGTTTTTCGGTGTGTCCCAAGGAAATATCTGACCTTAGATTTTCATGGGACACGCTATTCTGTACGGGGCCGCCGGCCCACTGCGTATCCCATGGAAAACTACATTTTTTCCGGCCATGGGACACGCTGCCCGTTTTGGACTGCCGAGAGATTATCGATGGCCTATCTCATCGCCGTGGACCCGACTAATCTCCACCCATAGTCGAAGGCGTGGGACGCGTCGCCACGGCGCACGGGCTTCGTTTACGTGCAGCAGAAGTCTCTGTCAGCATTCTGTCAATGCCCACTTAGCTTCCTCCCCTCCTCGTCTCTCGTTCTCTGCCCTCCAGGGTGCTTGTCCTCAAGTCTATGTGCTGATCCTTGGCTGGCTGAATTTCCACAGGTAGCTAATCTTCTGTTTCACAGGTACGTCTCGCACTGCAGCCTCGGAACACAACAACGAACATTCGCAAGTCGAGAACGTATCTCTCAACTCGGTCACTGTAATGGTAAGCCATCTCTGCTCCCTGCCTCTACATTCCCACTGATGTTTTCATTTCGAAACATCTACAAAGGCGCTGGGACGTGCACCACGTACCAGCGCCTTTGGATCTCCCTCCGAGTACTCGGAGGGAGGTCTGACTGCAGCGGTGCCGCTGCAAATTGTGGGCGGTCGATTTTGTGGTCGCGATTTCTGGCACCACTCCTACCGCCGTCGCTTCTGAAGCTGCCCATTTATTTATAGCGCCAACGCGAATGTCAAGACAGGATACAAATGTACGTGCTGCCAACTATTACACATGAGCACAGTGCTTATCGTGTGCCCGCCAGCTGTAACCTGTCCGAGACGCGCAGCGTTCTGGCCTTCCATCGCCGCCTGCCGTCGACGAGTCGGGACTTTCCATCGCCGCCTCTCGCTCATCAAAGGCAGACAGCGAGTGCTGGCACCGGTGATTGTGCGGCCAGGGTCATCGGAGTTGCCCCAACGGTATGTGTGCTACATCCCCGTGTCTCCCGTCCTCCACTAACACCGTCTCGTAATTACAGCATGCTCGTACCATCGGGGGACGAGGCGCGAGCGGTAGTGCTCGGGCGTTCTCTCGCCGGCACCGTTCTGCACGAATCCCACCCGTGACCACCTTCGCACTCATCTGCACGCTTGCAAAGCAGTGACTCCGCGCCGAGCACCTCCAGCTCATCAGCTGCGGACAGGCAGTCAACGAACAATCAACAAAACGACGGCTCGGTCCCTCAGCCGCGCAATGTGTGCAACTGGGAGGAGCGCAAACTGGAGAATGGGCAGAAGGTACGCATATACACGCGTTCTATCTCTCCTCGCCTCTGCTTACGTTTCTTCCTTCTCTCTCGCAGCCTCGCGCCCCACGCACACGCACACGCACCCACCCACACATATACTTTCGTGCAAAGTCGGCGCCGCTCCAGGCGAGTCTCGTGGCCTCTCGGGCCAAGATCCATGTTCCCGCACAGCACCAACCCGCCACGCACGCTCGCCAAGACCCGACGACCGACCCGGCAGCAACACAGCACGCCGCTCCCAGCAGCGAACGACAAGCAGCAGCAACTGCACGGCGGTACACAACCCTGCACTACGGCGACGACCGACTCGGCGGCACTGCATTGCCGCGATTACGAGGCAGGTGTCGGAATCATACGGACGAGCACCAGGTGCGCTCGACCTCCGCCTCTTCCTTCCTTCGCTAACACCTGCTCGTGTACACGGACCACCTCCAGACCAGCGTCTCGACTCACACCCGTGCTGCTCGTGCACGGCTGCTACAAGAGCAGCGGTGCTCAGGCACACAGTGGTTCTCGCGCCGGCATCGAGTCGCCATGCACACGCATACACAGCGACTCCACATCCTCCTGATGATGATTGACTGCGGGCAAGTAGTCTCAGCCGCACACATTCTCCGTGGTGTGAATTCGTGCCATGCCCAATGTGTGCGGCTGGGGAGCGCGAACCGGCATGGGTACAAGGTACATACATATGTTTTCTCTCTCTCCTTCCACCTCCACTAATGTTTATTCCTTTCTCGCAGCCTCATACCCATGTACGCACATCCACCCCCGCACTGATACCTGCGCGCAAGGCCGCCGCTCCAGGCGAGTCTCGCCGCGGGCATGCACCGTTTCAGGCGAGCCTTACACCACGCGCGCAAGTATGTGATCATCTTCTCTGTATCAATCTTTTCCCACTGACCTTTCGTTTTAGATCCAATCCAAAGACGCTGGTACGTACCACACGTACCAGCGTCTTTGGACCTAATACTCGAAGGGAGGTCTGAATGCAGCAGCAGCCTGGACAGCGGCTCGGACGAACACATGCGCACGACGTCAATCCGGCAGGCCGCATCGCCAACACTGCCGCCAGCAACTCCATCGTCTTGCTGTGTTGCGTCGACACACACACACAGACGCCCGCGCGCAACGACCGACCCGGCGGCACACAAGTCCCAGGCGCTCAATGCCGCAGTTGCCCATATTTTACTACCAGTACGTCCTCGTACATGTGCCGTTGTGCTGACAATTCAGTCGCTCGGTTGCGAGGACTTCGACGCCCTCATACTGAGCAGTACTACTGCTCTGGTTCTGCTCAGCTTGAACTTCGGGAGGCTGAGCGGTACCCACCAATCCAATGACTCCACCACCGACCTCGCCTGCACCCGTTTCGGATTGACCCGTTCCGACACTGTTCAAGGTCGGAGTGGATGAGTCCGTTGACACGCGCGGATGCGGGCACGATGTTGCACCACTCAGGGTGCACATACGGTGGTGTTTATGCGACTACACGAACCTAAGAAGCCACATACATACTGCCGTTGCGAATACGCACTTGGCATTGTGTGTGCGGCTGCGTGGCGTGTACTGGCAGACCAATATATATATATACAGCTTTGATATACAGCGTACATAACACTGTTGACTGATCTCCTACTTAGTATAATTTGTTGTACTGCATGTAGCACAACCTATTAGATGAAACACGATCCAAATGCGGAATGTGATTGGTGAAATGAAATCTTCCTGCTCCCGACTACCATGTCCCTCAGCAAGATGAAAGCAGTCCCTACAGAGGATGAGGTGCGCATTATCTGTCTTGTATTTGTCCACAATTGAATGGGGTTCTCAGCTGACAGAAGAAGCCCTTAAGCTGTACCTTGAAGAAGAAGATTCGCTTGCGGAACAAATAGATGGTCTCATCTCGGAATCCTTGCAGGATTTTCCAGACGAGGATGAGCGCGACGAGGCATCCAAATATGCTGCTAAGATTGCTTGAGCTGTGATCACTGATAAAACACGCTACGGCCATCTTCGGTATGGCACTAAATTTAATCTATTTGCTACATTCAAATTTATTGAAGAGCTTCCTTAGCACTTCAGGCTACCCATGTTGACACCCCTTAGGGGTAAATTTTACATCCGAAGGATCTAGCCTAAAGGGCGTTTTTTTTGGGTGGTGTTCCCAGGGGGGATGGGACGTCCCACCATATATAGGGACATTGGTGTGGGACGTCCCACTGACCCAGAATATGGGATGTCCCAGCCCGCCGCAGGCGGAGAAAATTTTGTGGGATATCCCACATGTGTCACGTCACGCTGGCCCCAAAATGGGCTTTCACAGGGCAGCTGATCAGCACTTGGCTGGGGTGCTGGTGATCCAAAACCCCTACATGAAGGGCTTTTTTTGTGGGTATGATCTGCGCTTAGCGTGTCATTTTCTCTCTCTCAATATTCAGCACAAAGATGGGTTTTTTTGGGGGTGCCTGGCCAGCACTTGGCCAGGGTCCAAAACACCTGCAAGCAGGGTTTTTTCTTGTGGGTACGAGCCGCGCATAGCATGGCAATTCTTTTCTCAAGATTCAGCAAAATGGGTTTTTCAGGGGTGGCTGGCCACCTTGCAGGCTGGGGTTGTAGCCATTCTTTTGCCAATGCATAGCTCGATTCACTCCCAAATCCACCACCATACCATTCATAGCTCTTGATTCCACCGCCCTGCTATGCATAGCTCCATTCACCACCATACCATGCATAGGGATGTCTCAAGCAATTTGCACACAACCTGGGATGTCCCACCAAATTTCAGCACTAAGTGGGACATCCCACCAAATTTCTCCCACATTTGGGATGTCCCACCGTTTTTTTAACCAAAGTGGGACATCCCACAGTTTTTTCATGCAAAGTGGGACATCCCACCGATTCTTTACCACATCTGGGATGTCCCACCATTTTTAAAACAAACTGGGACATCCCACACATTTTTCACACACAGTGGGACATCCCACAGGTTTTCACCCAGAGTGGGACATCCCATTCATCTCTTAGACTTCTCTCTAGTATTTTGGTCCAAACAATCAAGGGTTTTAACATTTGACATATTGTACATCAATTTTAACTCATACTATATCATATATACTATCTCTACATGGTCAGCGTTGAAAAAAAAACACCAGTGTAAACACTTTGTGCGAACCTTCTCCAGACCAATCACCAATCCCATCAAAGAAGCCGCTGATTGCGGAAATTAAAAGAAGCTGTTGATCACGGAAATTGAAACAAGTCAAAAACTTCTAAGTCGAATGGGACCTCAATCCTCACTATCATTCAACATGACATGATAACCAGATACGAGACGGCACATAGAATATACAATTGACTCTGAATACAACGAAAGGACAATATTGAATGTATTTAGTTGCCATAAAAGACGCCAGCAGGAATGGCACACAGAGCCACCTTTGGCAGCCTAGCTTGCTGCATTGCCTTGTGGAACTCTTGGTGTATCTCCTCATGCAAAACACGACCTATCCAAGAAAAAATATCAGTATCCTTAAGATGGGGAAAGGGATAGTCACTAACAAAGGCAGTAATGATTGATTACCTCGTATGGATCTGACATACCAGGTGGAATGAAGAAAACAAATTTCCACATAGACCCAGATGCCTGTGGCATCGAGAAGCCGTTCTGGAACTCGTTATTCTGCTGTTCCACTCAATTGAAACAAATCAACGAACAGAATGCCATTTGATAGAATAATAAACTCACAATGTTGATGAAAGTCTAAATGTTGCTCGTTGTCCAGGATGAATGGATTGGGGATGCTGAAGGTCCAACGCTGGCGCAACATCTCTGCCGTCCGAAGAATATTGCCATTGACCCTGTCCATCAGGTCATTGTACATATCCAACACTCGGTGTTTAGTAGTGAACTTTGCCTGCAACCCGACCCTGGGTGCGAACACGACATTGAACTCAGACTTGAAGTCGTGGACTACACTTGGTCAGCAAAATCCCCATTATCTTCAGCCAAGTGCACATACCAGCATTGAAATATTTGGTCATGGCATCGTAATTGCACGCAATCGACGCATATGCTGCAAAAATGAACAACTGGAAAGGAGAAACCGGCAAAGCGAGTACCAACTTACTGCCACAGTTTGACCAACCTGCCCATATCCGCCTCCTTCCATCGATCCCACTCGTTATTCACCTTACAGCAGGAGAATTTATGTTACTGATTTCCTTTTGGGTTGTTGGAAGTAGTGGTTATCTATATTTGGTGATAGCACTGCCACTGATTTCTGTGATCGATCAATTATTTTCAACGCTTTTGTCCAGAAAGGGAAATTAGATACTTCTTTGAAGAATGCAGAGTTTATACCACAACCAGATCTTTACTTTTCTATGCAAAAATATTCATTTGTTATGTATATATCTTATAGACTGCTTCTAGCACACAGCATCCATTTCACCTGATCAGATACATGACATAATGGAAGTTTTGTACCTAGCTTGCATTCACAGCTAGACAACTTTAACTTGATTGAGGCTGGAGCAAGGTTTTGTTCAATCAAGTCATACCCTACATGATTTCCAATGCACATTAATACATTCATATCCAACATAATAGCCTAGAATGTGTGAACAGGGTTCTAAGTAGAATTTGTAGTGCTCAAACAGTGTTTTGCAAGACTCTAGTGTATAAGATATCACTTCCAACACTGTAATTGTGTTACCAGTATATACTTTAACTATAAAAACCAAAAATATCTGGGAACAAGAGTTATACTGTTGTTTAGTAAGGGATTCCTACATGAAAAATCTTTTGAATAGTGAGAAAATTGATGAACAACATAATTTCTCAGATTCTTTTAGTTTTGACATATGGTGCACCGATGATATGGAAGTATTTTTAGATCAAGAAATAAACTCTATCTCTGCATATTTGCACCTGCAACAGCATTGTCAATGTGAAAATTAGTATAATCACTGATTTTATTTTTAATGAAGGGTTTATATTTGAGGTCTATAACTTGGCCACAATGATTATATACATGATAGCCCCAACACATATCACAATCAACATGTCAGATGCCACACCTGAGAAACATTGCTGCAAACATCACTTTGAGACTAAATGGTTCAAAACAGTCCAACCTGTCCATAAAACTGGACTAAAGGCTATATTATAGTAGAGTAGTACCTACTGGACTAAGTCCCGATGGTTCGGGCACCCGTAAACTGTTACAACTGAGTATATATTGAAAAAACTCAAAACTATTCCTTCTCAATAAGGAAATTATCCTGGATTAGTTTGTTGTTCATTGTTTATTTATTCTGTGCACTGACTTGTTTTATAGTAGCAAAGAGAAGCTAGCAGTCAGAGGACTCCATTGCAACATTGTTTACTGGAATTGAGGCTTTTATTGATAGATAGTCTGTTTGTCTCTCTGCACTATAGGTAAACCTACATAGTTATACAAATATGAATATTGCATTCAGCAGAGCCTAACATTCAAGAGATATCAATTCAATTTTCTCTTGGTCAGATCCTATTCTAGATGACAAACAATTACTGAAACTGAATTGAGCTGTCTACCCCATAAAAATCAAACATATGAAGGATAAACCCAAGCAAGCCAGAAGGTGATTCCAGGGCTTGAGAGGAATAATACAAGAACCCTAGATATGTTTTTGTAACTGAATATCTAGCCAAACTCAAGGTGAAAGGTATATGATAACTATAAACAAGGAAGAAAGCTAGAGAACACATACACTAGATTTTAGGGAGACATTGGGCATGCCCATACAGTGTCTGATAGGGAGATTGGGCAGCCCAATTTTCTTCCGTTTGACTTAATTTCTTTTGTAGGCTACTCCTGTGACTTGTTGCTCAATGTAGAGACTGGTTACAAGTCTAATACATATGTGCCAAAAAGGCACAATTTGGAGCCATGTATGCAGGGCTGCAAAGCCCAAAAATTGTGAAATTTTTCAGCTGCAACTGGGACCCCAGACACCATGTGATACAAATGGGCACCCCCAGAACAACAACACCAAGACAATTGGGAGTGTACAAGGGCCAATTCATGGGCATGCCCATGGGCATGACTTACAAAATGGAGCCATCTAGGGGTATTTATACAAAGCAAGCTATATATTCCTAACTGGTACCTATAAGCCTGAAGTGACATTCAACATTTTATCAAAATGGAAGAGGTGATCACTGAGCTCAAACACCTGCTAGTGGAACAGGATGGTGTGTAGAAGTGGTGCCCCATGGGGTGGAAACCTCAGATGGTGTCAGCTTGGGATTTAGAGATTTACAACAGGAAAGTGAGCCAATACTATCAAAACTAGAACTATGTGCTATGTGCTATGCCCCTCTCATATACCTTCTATATATGCTTCTGTTTTTCAGACTGTCTGAGACTCATGAACAAAATGCCACAAATTTGACTTAACGGCAAAATGTGCAATTAAATAGGGACAAACAACCAATATCGTCCCAATAAGGAGATTTTGGAACAGATCAGCAAAAGTTCAGAGAAGAGAGGAGGAGAAGGATTTAAAAGTGAGTTCCAACAGTGTAAGTATCTTATTAAGTATATACAGACTTCAATATGCTTTGTTGGGCATCCCACGGTGGATAGAAGTTTAAAGGGGATGTCCCACAGATTTGACAGGAAAAGTGGGAGGTCCCAGATTACATATATATATGTGGGATGTCCTAGGGGTTTGATAGCAAAAGTGGGATGTCCCAGGATAGATATAAATTTATATGGGATGTTCCACAAATTTGATAGAAAATATGGGACATCCCAGAGTGGATATGAATTTATATGGGACATCCCACCGATTTGATAGGAAATATGGGACATCCCAGAGTGGATATATAATAAGTGGGACATCCCACGGGATTTGATACAAGAGGGGACATCCCAGTCTAGAAGTCTAGGCTATGTCCATCACATAAAATGATGTCACAGTTGAAAACGTGCTGGTAAACACAAACAAGAGCAAGGTCAAGGATATTCAAGGTTAGCATTGCAAATTGAATTTGGTTTTGGGAGTGAATAGAGCTATGCTGGTATGGCGGTAGATTTGGGAGTAAATAGAGCTGTGCGTGGTATGGTGGTGGATTTGGGAGTGAATAGAGCTATGCATTGGCAAGATTTTTGCTAGAACTCCAGCCTGCAGGGCAGCCAGGCACCCCCAAAAAAACCCATCTTTGTGCTGAATATTGAGAGAGAAAAAATGTCACGCTAAGCGCAGATCATACCCACAAAAAAAGCCCTTCTTGTAGGGGTTTTGGATCACCAGCACCCCTGCCAAGTGCTGCCCTGGAAAAGCCCATTTTGGGGCCAGCATGACATGACACATGTGGGATATCCCACAAAATTTTCTCCGCCTGCGGCGGGCTGGGACTCCCATATTTTGGGTCCCACTGCTCCAGTGGGACGTCCCACACCAATGTCCCTATATATGGTGGGACGTCCCATTACCCCTGGGAACACCACCCAATAAAAACACCCTTTGGGCTAGATCCTTTGGATGTAAAATTTACCCCTAAGGGGTGTCAACATGGGTAGCCTGAAGTGTCCTTAGCATCGTCAAAGCCTATATTGCCTCTCACATGCGCAGAGACCCTAATTGGGATGCGACGAGTGTAACTGCTGCCACACCGGGCCATATTACTCAGTTCATTGCTCAAAAATGCGGTGACAAAGCAGAAGGGTATGAAGGGAAGAAGGTACCGTAACTTGTGTTTCTTTTGGCCAGAAATATTTTAACTTTCATCTTCTATGTAGTATGCAACAGCAGTTTCAGCTCAGGCAGCACTCACATTTTGGTACCGTTCAATTCGCCCAAACGAGAGTGTTACCGAGTGGAGAATTGACTCGCGCACTGGTGAATGGTAAACATATTAATTATTGACACTACACTACATATTCTAATATATTCAACAGTTTTGGCCTCCCGACTCGCGCCAGGCATGTGTCTGAGTTCATGACTGGCCTGGAGAAGACCAAGGCAAAGGCTGGTGAAGTGTCAGTCTCTGCCCGTGCCCTGTCTCTGAGTGACATGCACAATTTATACGACTTGTGCTTTCGCCCAAATGCTACTTCAGCCGAAATTCGGTGGGGTATCGTTCAATATGTAAGTGTTTCCCCCGTGATATCTAACAAGATACTGAGCTTTTTCAGACAGCCTATCTATTTGCATGGTTATTGCTCTTACGGTTTGAAGAAGTTGTTCGTCTTCAATTTGAGGGCATCAATATAATTCCGGGGGCTCGTACGAAACACTCATTTTACCGATTTTCACTGTGCTAATCTCCGTTATCCAGGGGAATCTTTTGAAGTGCAACTTTGGACTCGCAAGTCAGCGTAGACAGGTATCGGCCATGCATGGACTCTGCATGCTAATGACATGGATCCAAAGATCTGTCCAGTGCGCGCCCTCATTCGTCTCGCTGTCGTCTATGGTACCAGCATCGACCTGGCTGGCTCATTGTTCCTGAAAGTCAACAAGTATGGTGCTATACTGCAAGATCCTATTGTATGTGTATTTCCCTTCGAAGGATTTCAAACTCATTATGTCTTCAGACAACTGGGATAATGAGCCGTAGTTTGACGACAGATTTACAAAACCTCAACTACAAATCCTGGGCTATGTATGGTACACATTCATTCTGTCGTGGTGGATGCCAGCACCGAATCAAAAACAAGGGTTGGACGGTTGATATGGTGGCTGCTTGGGGCGGATGGTCCCAAGTTGAGGCGGTAACAATGTTTCGCTACTTCTACTCGCCAAAGGACAACCACGAGTTCATGAATGATTACGATAGAAATGATCCAAAGCGACAACGTGTGTAGTGTACTTAATCTAGTATCTTTCCTTGTCAATTGTTCTCCAAATTTCCCACTTATTCTTCCCATCCCATTTCGCCGTCCAAAGTTCTTCTGAAAATACACCATTGCGCTGATACTCAACCGAAGATTGCTCCACCCACAATCTTTGTCGCGATGAGGAATAGCTTGGGACACAAGGCAAAGTGAACGGAGTTTCTCGACAGCCTCCTTCGATTTACCCCTCTTGCCTTTTGGAGTCTCTGTGATTGTAAAAAATGCAAAGAACTTATCTTTGTTCCCCTTGAACTCGTTTTGAAGCTTGTTCCCAAGCCGTTCACGAGGGGTGATTGTGTTCTTGATCTGCCCCCCACATCAGGTTTGTGGCCCGATCCTTCTTCGGTCCGTACAACTCCCGAATCTCTGCCACTTGGCCGTTCTCGAGCTGAGTAACAACCTCACGAAGACCATTGGCACGTTTGAGTGATTGTACCGAGAGGCTTCCACTAGCCAGAATGATTGAGTCGAGAGAAGTCGAGGGTTCAACTGGAAGAGCTGGAGATGGTAAAGCATAGGATACCGAAGTCGGTGCAGCAGAGGATGTGGAAGAGGTTGAAGCGAGATTGGAGTCAGATGATGGAATATTTGGGAGGGTACGAGAAAGCGCAGAAGGACGCTCTCGCGATAGGGCAGTGAGAGCATCCGGAAGTTCATTCTGAAAAATTATATCAGTTGAGAATCACCATTAAAAAAGATAACGAACAGAAATGGAGGCCTGAAGTTTAAATAGAGTAGCAATTGAAGCTACATCACCATCTTTTGCAGATTGAAGCAATGCCTGTACTGTCTCGAGATCCATAGTCTGGGAATTATTATCCTCAGAAGGATTCAATGACTCGAATGCATCTGCAAGGGTCTCATCAATTGCAGATTTGATACTGGGCAGTAATGTTTCTGTGGTAATATCAATAATGAGAACAGTTTCCAATGTTCATTCAGCGACGTACGGTGACTAGGCTGTGTGGCATCCCCAACCAGCCGAAATGGTGCTCCACTGGCATCCTTTGCAGCCCATTCAACTCCCAAGCGGCGGAGATGGGCCCATTGATTCTCGTTTATGGCCTTATCACGACTGATTGGACCAAGAGCGGGAGCAGCCGGAATATTGAAGAGATCAATTCCATAGTAGTCGGCCAGCCTGTGCCGGCGGACATCAACCCTGCCGGTTTTCACAAGTTCCTTCTTCCCAGCAGTCTTATTGGCAGCTTCGATCCAGAAATCAAGTTGTGTGCCGGAAGCATCAGTGAGAGAACGAGCATCAAGGTCCGCGGGACGTGGGGGCATCGGCGGAGAGCTGCCAGTGACGCGTGGCGCTTCTGATGGGAACACCCCGAAGGGGTTGACAGGTTCAGTCATGTCGCGTTGGATGTAGCTTGGGTTGCATCGACAAAAGAAGTGTAAAATACGGAGAGGCAATATCTCAGACAAAGACTTAGGAGTTGGGTGTTTATTTGTTTCTCATCCCCTATTACTCTCCGGGTTCAGAGAACCAGCAGCATATGCGACAAACTAAGTATACTCACTCTAACTGGAGCCTCAGATGATTGTTGGATGAAAGCATGCCCATATTGAACTTACTTTCCATTTCGGGCAGCCAAAAACACGCGATCCCGCGGAAGCAAACGTCGGGGAGGGTGCGCGGGGTCCGAAACGGGAAGGCTGCAGCCAAACAGGAGCATGCCGTGTCCCGGGAAACGCCACGTGACCGGGCGCCCTAATCGGGGCGTATCCCACAGCAACTAAGCTACTTTTGTGAAAGACAAGAAAATCAACACAAAGAAGTATTCCCATCTCATTTCAGTCTACAACACAGATGGTTCATTGAATTCGGGTGGGCCGATTACTGAGTATGTAGAGCTGCTGCTCGAGATGGGCCAACATGTTGAAATCCTTCAATTCGCTGTTTCCAACCTCGGAAAGACTGTTCATTGGGTAGGAATGGCTCAAACTGCACAATCCATCCATTGACTGGGCAAAGAACACTCTCAAGTTTGACCGATGTCCGGTTCGGTGCGAACCGTTAGGGGGATGGGAGGATCCTGAATCTGATGACCCAGAATCGGAAGACCCTGAGATCGAAGAGGGTGAATGTCTTCTCATGGTTGACATGCACCAGGAGATCCAGATCCGCGCTTTTCTTCCAAAGTGTCTGAACAGCAATCCAAGAAGGCTCCATCCAAAACCTTCGAGGAAGCGGTTCCTGGTAAATACCATGACTTCAAGGACTTGTTTGACAAAGAGAGCTTCGACGAGATGCCTCCTTCTCAGCCATGGGACCATGCAATCGAATTGCTGCCCAACGCCAAGAATCTGGACTGCAAGATCTATCCACTCAGTCCAGATGAACAGAAGCATCTCGACGAGTTTCTTGATGAGAACTTGAAGACAGGACGCATCAGACCGTCTAAATCGCCGATGGCCTCTCCGTTCTTCTTTGTCAAGAAGAAGGACGGCTCTCTTCGCCCGATTCAGGACTACAGAAAGCTGAATGATATGACGATCAAAAATCGCTATCCTCTTCCGCTTATCCAGGAGCTGGTGGACAAACTCAGTAAAGCTCGTTTCTTCACCAAGCTGGATGTCCGCTGGGGCTTCAACAATGTCAGGATCAAGGAGGGAGATGAGTGGAAGGCAGTGTTTCGAACTAACAGAGGGCTGTTTGAGCCTCTGGTTATGTTCTTTGGCTTGACCAATTCTCCAGCAACGTTTCAGACCATGATGAACACGATCTTCAAAGATGAGATTGACGGTGGAAAAGTCATTATCTACCTCGACAACATCTTGATCTTCACTGAAACGTTAGATGAACACGAGAGGATGGTCCGGAAGGTTCTGCAGAAGCTTCGTGAGAACAAGCTGTTTTTAAAACACAGTAAATGCTCGTTTGAACAAGCGGAAGTAGAATACCTCGGAGTGATTGTTTCGCACAACACAGTTCGGATGGACCCTGCCAAAGTCCAAGCCGTTGTTGAGTGGCCAGAACCAAGGCACAAGCGAGACGTCCAACAGTTTCTCGACTTCATGAACTTCTATCGTCGGTTCATTGAAGGTTTCTCTGGAATAGCCAAACCGCTGTCTGCTCTGACTGGGAAAGGGGAGTGGAAGTGGGGAGCGGAAGAGAGGGAGGTGTTTACGATGCTGAAGTGGTGGATCACCAGCGCACCGGTCTTGGTTATGCCTCGGCCTCGTGGGCGGTTCCGTGTTGAGGCCGACTCGTCGGATTTTGCAACTGGTGGTATTCTATCGCAACAGCAGGAGGACAACACTTGGCGACCTGTTGCATTCATGTCTCATGCTCTAAACGGGACTGAACGCAACTACGAAATCTACGACAAGGAAATGCTCGCAATCATGCATGCCTTGTCAGAGTGTCGCCAGTACCTGCTTGGAGCGGCTGAAGAGTTCGAGATCTGGACAGATCACAAGAACCTTGAATACTTCAGAAAGCCCCAGAAGCTGAATCGACGGCAGGCACGGTGGGTGGCGGAAATGCAGGAGTATCACTTCACTCTTCATCACAAGCCAGGCAAAGCAATGGCAAACGCAGACTACCTCTCAAGACGAGCTGGTCATGAGAAGGGGGAGAATGACAATGAGAACATTGTTCTTCTGGAGCCGGAGTTTTTCCGTGTTCATCATCATGATAGCAGCGCTATCAGCGATGAGATCATGAAGCGGATCAAGCGCTCTGCTAAAAACCGTGATAAGATGGTTGAGCGCGCTCTGGTGAATAAGGACAAGGACTGGGTTGAGCTGGACAAAGGCATTGTGACTTGGAAAGACCGGGTGTATGTTTCTAGAGACCTGAAGCTGTGGGCCAACCTCATCCGCTTGCATAATACAAGTCTCACAGGACACCCTGGCCACTTCAAGATGCAAGAGCTGATCACTCGGAACTACTGGTAGCTGCGTTTGCAGGCAGACATTTGTTCTTATGTAGATGGGTGTTATACTTGCAATACAACCAAACCGCGGAGAAAGGCACCCCCTGCACCTCTGTCTCCTAATGCGATCCCCACCCGACCGTGGCAGATTGTCACCGTTGATCTGATTGGTCCTCTTCCGATGGCACATGGCTATGACATGATTCTGGTGTTTGTTGATCGCTTTATCAAAGCAGCCAAGTTCCAGGCTTGCAACTCCGAGATCAACTCACTCGGTTTTGCCAAACACTACCGGGATCGTGTATTCAGAGACCATGGGCTGTCTGAACACCTTATCCACGACAGGGGCACACAATTTGTGTCGCAGTTCAGCAGGGACTTGTGCAAGCTTTTGGGCATTAAGCAGAACATCTCTACTGCGTACCATCCCCAGACCGACGGGCAAACGGAGCGAGTCAACCAGGACCTCGAGCAGTACCTCAGGATCTTTACCAACTTTCGTCAGGATGACTGGGATGAATGGCTTGCCATTGCCGAGTTTTCTTACAATGATAAGATCCACACTGCTACTGGTCACACTCCGTTCTTCCTGAACAGTGGGCAACACCCCTGGAAAGGATATGAGCCCCGAGGTGCGGTGCGCACTGCTGGTGCTGCAGAGTTTGCAAAGAACATGCAGAAGATCAGGACTGAAGCAGAGTCGTCTCTTAAAGCAGCTGCAGAGACGATGAAGCGTTTCTATGATCGGAAGCGCTCTGATGCCGTTGATTACAAGGTGGGCGACATGGTGTACCTTGAAGGTACCAACATCGATACGGTGCACCCGGCCAAAAAGCTAAGCGATAAACGTTATGGCCCATTCAAAGTTCCTTGAAAAGATTGGCTCTTCATCCTACCGTCTCAAACTCCCTGCTTCCTGGTCCCGCAAACACCCTGTCTTCAATGAGGTTCTCCTGTCTCCCTTTACCCCTCCGAAGTTCCCCTCTCAACAAAAGACCCCTCCACTACCGCCGCAGCTTGTTGATGATCATGAAGAGTATGAAGTGGAAGAAGTGTTGGATTCGAGGATTAAGGAAGGAAAGCTAATATCTGGTTCATTGGAAAGGTTATCCGCATGAAGACAACTCCTGGCTCCCTGTTACCGATTTGACTGACAACGCTGGTGTCCTTGAAGACTTCCATCGTAAGCACCCCTCTGCCCCTCGTCCTCATCTGCAAAATGTCCGCTTTACCTATAAAACCATCGAAAACTTCACCACCACTCCTCGTCTACCAGGACACCTCTACAACTGGGAAAATGGCAAGTTTGAAGCCGCTCGACCCATTGTGTGGACACAATGCTTAAGAGGAGGGTAATGTCATGAACAGATGCCTTATCCGGCTTGATCGGAACTCACCAGAGTTGATCCGCGCTTATCAGCGCTAATCGGAGACCGTTCCCATGATCCCCACTCTTATCCATCGATATCAGTAGTTTAGATCGATTAGACACTATCTTTAGTACATGCTGACTGATGCCTTACTCAGAACATGTGTAGAACATGTGCTGCTGACTGATAGCCTCGTTGTAACCACTTTGTACAGTACTAGTATTTATAGGGCTTGTAGTAGCAGTAGTTCTCCTCTCTTGAGCTGGTCATATCTCCACTAGCAACACAGGCAGTTCACACATCCTCCTTCTCTTTCACTCTGAGCACAACCTTGGCCTTGTTTGCATCACTGCATCACATTGGCTAGTGTGTCTGACATTGTCCAACATGCCAGCTCTCCAGGGAGACCCCATCTCCACATCATCCGGCGGTGGTGTCTCTGCTGCTCCATACTCAAATGACTCAGAGATGGATCTGTAAGGAAGGGTGCCATTGCAAGCAGAGCAGACGAGTATGGCCATCTTTTTCAACATTATGTGCTCCTCTGAATCAGGACGAGCCAACGGGGTCTGTTGAAGCCCATCTTCAAAGGCCTGGAAGATGGCCAGCAGCTCCTCCTTCCGCTTCGCAGTTCCAATTACGTCTTTGCAAAGATTTATGTATGCTTTCCACACATCCTCCAGAAGCAGTACGTGGCCAATGAGCTTTACGAGTGGATGCAGAAACCATGCCTGCTGTCTTGCCAGTGTCGTCACTGAATAAGAGAGAGAGCTGGCAATGATATTTGTTGTCACAGGCAAAACACGAGCAAACATCTCCGCGGTGCTGAGAGCATAGATAGGTTTGGAGCAGTGATACGTGTACAAACTGGCAGCAATTTTCAATCCATAGGATTCTGGCAGAAGGATGGCATGTTTTGTGTGATTATCAATGAGGCATTGAACATCGCGAGCAAGAGCCCTGATCCAGCTCTGTTCATCTGAGATTGGAGTTGGTACCTCTAGCGCTTTTTTGATCTCCCCTACACAGACACCATTGAGCCAGCGCCATGCCAGATAGTTTGTGCTAATGACGGCAGACCTGTGCAGACGACCTTGCAAAGAGTTCATTGCCTCGTCAGAGGCCAACACTTTGACGCTGTGCCAAATCAGAAATGAAAGCAGAAGTTTGCTGAGAGTCTAGCTGTCGAACAAGTGCATCTTTGGTAACTCTCAAGTGCTGTTGAACACTCTCGCTGCTACCATCTCTTGGACGATTGGCGATGGTGACACATGCATACTCAACATCAATTAAGTTTGCCTCGATGGTATCGAGGGTGAGTTGAGAGATGAATGAGGTGCCTTTGAATACATGTATACATCAAGACACTGTTGGAGTTACAATGGTTCAAAATCTACCTGAACGCCGTGGCTGTACTAAATGCTGCCCAGCCTCCTCCATTATCACATCCGGATCGTCAGCACCATGTGTCAGGCTCTGCGACTGCAGCTCGAAGCGGGTTGACCAGCGTGAGATCAGATTCAGCTGTCGTTCAACCGCTATAGCTCACAATAAAATATTGATCAGAAGCATTGGTATCAAAAATGTACGTGTTGGTCCATTCAAAACAGGCTCCTCCACTGCTCGACGTTTCCCCAGAGCCCGATCGGACAACTATCCATAATGATAATGATTTGACTTGATGTTCTTTGGAGGATTATTCATGCTCACCGAAACACTGTCAGCCTGGTCGTGAGTCGGACTTTCATCGGCCTTGCGTTTGGTGGGACTCGTCTCAATAAACTGGGACAGTGGAGTGAGGAATCAAATTGCGACCAGAAGACCAATTGTGCACACCACATAAACCTGCTTGCCGATTGGCCTGCGAGCAGCTGAAACCAGTTCCCGCTTGGAGTCCACTTCAGACTCATCATCGGATATGCCAGTGTCTGTGTGCTCCGGAGGAGGAATCACCTTTTTCTCCTTTGTCTTCCCCCTTACCCTTACCCTTGCCTCTGCGGGCTGGCTTCTTCTTTGTAGGGTCATTTTCATCTGAATCAGATTCGGATTCGGAACCGAATTCTGCAAGAGAAATCAGCAAAGGAACCAATTGATTGAATGTACGGATGCATATACCACGCTCTGCCACTTCTTCCTTCTTCTTTTCATCCTTCTTGGGCATTGGCATTGGCAGCGAATGAGTCACCCGTCCTTTACGCCCAACGTACGGAACATGCATTGCGACCTTCGCCTGATACTCGTCCCACCACCTGCAAGCCTTGCTCCGTGCACCGTTCTGGCTCAAAGCACGGTCATCCCCAGTGAAGTCATTCCACACCACCTCCTCAGTGCGTCGATGCCTGGGGCAAGGGACCACCTCCCTGTGTTTCGGCGACGCCCTTCGGAGTCTCGAAACATGATGGCCTGTGTCATGAGATCAGGGTCGAATTGGATCTCCCACTCTTGTGGAAGCTGGCCGAGGACATAGGCACAGAAGCAGATAAGATTCGGACCACAAACGCGAGCAGAACTAAAACGGCCATCATGGGTAGTCCCTCATTCATCCACGTCAATCGGCCTGTCGTAGGTGTGGGGGACCAGTCTGCTCGTGCCTCGCAACTATTACTGGGTAAATAAAGCACTGTAACGGGAATTATGGGTTACGCACTCAGCATTGACCATCTCTGGTGCAATAAGTAGCAGCTCGTTGTTCGGCAGTGCACCAAGGCTGAACCGTGCAGTGCCGTTGACCATATGCTTGGGTGGATAACTAATCATCACAAAGCGGTACGCCCAGCGATGGAGCTCTCGTCCGATAGGACACAGTGGAGGTGTTCCACCATGCTTCCAAAGACCATAGAAATTGATCCCAGTGTACTGTTCCAGAAGTACAAACACACCAAGCTGGAGGATGAAGAACATTCCCGGTTTGTAGTAGCGCGGAATGTCGTGACAGAAACCCATGTGAGTTGTGTATCCGCAGTCGTCCTTGTTGTCAATGTGCGCCTCCGCAAAGGAGCCAAGGTCACCAGACAGGCCGGATTTTTCCAAACAGGAGAATGAGATGCCGTGAGTGAATATGCGAAAAAAAGCTTACTCTGAGTCTGCTGCACGGTCTCCTGTTTTGCAGTGTTGCATATGCCCAGTTGTCGTCCGTAACGGTACGTGGTTTGTTGGTGAACGAGCTGCGTTCTTGAAGCAGTTCTTGTATGTACTCCGGTCCCTTGCAAGCAGAAGCCATGGCACCGGCCATGGCAATCTGATGAGGAATGAGCTATGAAGCACGAAATGCTGTGTTAAATACCTCAAGTAATTTGCTTCTTGCCTCAAGCTGTACCACATCATCGCCCGGCTTGACCTTTCCTGACGCTACTGGAGCCATGATGGAAGTCGGTGCCTCTATAGAACGCCCAATGGTATATGCACGTGCAGGAGGTTTCACCGAGACGGCAAAGGGGGACCGTTCATATGCAGTTCCACCGGTCATCTTGCCAGTAGGCTGCTGCTGACTGTCGAGTTCCGGCACTGGTCGGGACCGTGTTCGGTTCTTTCGTTCACCAAGTTATTGTTCGTGCTTCCTCGAGGCCCTCCTTGTCTGCGGCGGTATACAAACGGCTGCCATGCAATTAATAACAAGTTTCTATCCCACAGCTAGAAACTGAATCACATCCTTCTTTGGATCCTGGTCACCATGCATGTCCCGTGAGAACACAGCATCAAGATCACGCAGGTGCAAGTAGCCTTGCGAAGTAGTGAGCATTCAGAAACCATATCCGACAGTGCTGAAACAATACCCCATTTTATAATGACTTCATACGGCGCTAACGGCACCACCAAATCCTTCTCCTGATCCCACGTCTTTTTACATCCGGCCCGTGTAGTGTCCGCGTAGTATATAAAGGTACACCCTCCAGGTGTGTTTGCCCACAAAGGATGCAACTCAACAAGATAGAGGTCCTCGAGCTGAATATCCTTGCCTTGGGACTTGTATTTTCTGCCCTTATCCGTGTCCCGCTTCTCAGCCCACCGCTTCTTTTGTGAGGTCCGTGCACCTTCAACCCGGCTTGGAACAACCATTTGGAAGAGCTCAGCAACCACAGTCAACTAGACGAGTGGTCACTGAGTCTGGACGAGAAGGAGGGGAAATACAAGTGGGAGAAGGAAAGGAAGCGTGTTGAGTATCCATCTAAACCTGTCAAAAGGGCACCCCAACAGTCAGCAGATCAGAAGGTGACATGCGGGGCCCCATTTTACCCAAGTTGCATCTGTTCTTAACTCCGAGGTCATTTCCGAGCATTTTTATTGGTGAATCTATATTTAAAGCCAATGTAATTCCGAGGAAACCCATGGCGTGACACCATCGTCAGTCAGCGGTACGCTCCCAGGCCTCTATGGTTGACAGCATTGCTTTATTTTGTGGGATCCCATGACCGGCACACCCAAAAGAAGCAAAAGCGGAGATTAACGTGGGACTTTTGGTGTGGGAACTGAGCTGCAGCCAGATAAACGAAGCAAATTCGTTTCTACTCTTTGATCCCCCCAACTTACATGTTGTCCAACCAGCTTCCCCCCTTTGGCAGCCCTCATAACGATTCACGAGACCAACCAGCTCCTTTCCTGTCCGGGTCTGGCTACAATAACTCCGGCTTGTTTTTGATGTTGCAGGCTGGACAATGTATTGCCGGAACACAAGAGTTTACTGGCGTCAGACTTCATGCTGGGACTCCCGTCACTTCTTCCAAACCACAGCGCTCTCGGAGTTCGGACAGATCCATGAAGAACAGAACGATGACGGTGATCGGTGAGTTGTTACTTAATTCGATGCACAATTGCAATTAAAATTTGGGGTTAAGCATTAGCGCGATGACATTTTCCCACCGGATCCAACCAGCCGCACACACCGCCTCTCCCATTGACCCCGTCACCAACACAGACAGTGAGACTGACCCGGACATGCTGGTGCTCTTCACCCCTGCACCCCGCCGCCACCCTCGTCATCACAGGCACATGCCTAACGTTACTCCGCGTGCGTCATACATCGACATCCTTTCAACATTAATCCTGACCCTTTTCAACTACTTCTAGACTGTGCGCGTCCGACACCTACTGCAGGGCCCATCGATCCCTCCACGTGATTTGTCCTGATCAATTATCCGTCCACCCCGACTGCTTAATTCACTGCCTGGTTGTATTTTGATTGTAGCCAAAAATCCATTCACGTTTGAGTTTGACTTGATTTTTGAGTCGGAAGATGTTGAAGTTGTATTGAATAAAAACGGAGCTTGAAAAAAATGGAGGTGTCCATTTCATTCACGCGTTGTCAGCCTCGGATCCGAAGTTCTCAACCACACCGTATCGAGGTCCTGCGAGCAGGCTCAATTCGCAGGTGTGTCCGAGTTTCTACCTCCATTTTTCGACTCTAAACTAACATCGTTTTCTCAGGGAAAGCGGGTTAACGCTCCGTCAAACTTGCAATCCACCATGTCAATCCGGGTGCTATTGTGCTTCACTTTTTGCGGAGCCGCGGCGGCGTTGTCGAATACACGTCACGATCATATCCTGTTCCCGGTTCACAACAGGCTAAACTTGCAGGGTATGTTTAACGTTACTGTTCCCCACTTCCTGCTGCATCTTGAACCCATCCTAACACCTTTCTTTCCACAGAAAAAGAAAAAGAAAAAGAAAATCCCGGACTTGCACTTCCCAGCCACATCCAAATCCGAATCGATTCTGTACGAAGAGGGACCGATCGATTTCGGTATTGGGCGGTCGGAATTCAGTCAACGCACGTGGAAATTCCAGTGTGTGAGTTGCAAATCCATCCATTCATTCGCTCTGCTATACGATACAATACATTTACTGACATACTTGTACGCAGGTCTGTCTCTCTGCTAAAATCCAACTCGGTTCCTGGCGCACGCCAATTAAATCGATTGGACTGGACTTGGTGCAGACACTGCGACTCGACACGAATCCAACACAGCGAATCGACTCAACTCGGCGGAGGCGGGAGTGAGAATGACCTGCACATCTCGGCTCGATTAGACGTGCATGGTGCGGGGCTTGGTCTGCAGCGAATGGAACTGCGCTTCCCGCATCGGGCTCGAATGACGCAGCGGCACGTGCCGAGTTGACTGTGCAAATTGCCTTGGGATGCGTTAGAAGTCAAACATGGAGGACTTGCGACCCGAGATCCATGGCGCCAGCGTTTTGCGCATGGTGTGTGACGTGCGGCCCCTGCTGCTCATGCCATTCTACGCAGCGCACACATCGATGCGCCTCCCGATTCGCGGCGGCAGCATTTCGCAGGCCCGAACTTGGTCAGAACCCTGCCAAAGCCGCCGCTCATCCCGACCTGAACCCTCCCGTGCCCGCTGCGCACGCACAGCACGCGGCGGATGTACCGGTGATTCTGGGTGCGCGCCATGTGGAACACAGCATGTGAGTGGCACCGAGGCGCACAAACAACACACTCGAGGCGGGTGGTACAGGATCGGCCTGTGTGTGGTAAATGCGAATGTGATACAGGGTGCGTGCCGGCGTCACGGATGTCGTTACAAGCGCATGGGGGAATGGCTCAGAGTTGCCGGCGGGCATGTCGCAGGACGAGAGCGTGCGCGTGCGAGTTCGATCGGGTTCTTCGAGAAAACATGTACCTCAAAGTAAGTGTGAATGAAAGCATTGAATAAAAGTCAACTTACAGCTGTTTGCATATCTAATGGCACTAACTAAAAAAAAGAAAGAAGAGAGCAAATTTGATGCAAAGCTTGTTTTGCTCATTTCCCCCTCAATATTTGTCCGTTTGGGTTGCGAATAGGGGGATTGAGAGGGCCGCTCAGGGCTGTCATAATACCATACTCACCCTCCAATTCAAAGGTCAAGAAATGGTCAATTTTCGGGTTGTGATCAATAAATCTGATCTGTTTCAAATCTTGCAAAGCACTTTTCTGCCCCATTTTTGACCCGATTTACATGGAAGCAGATTTATATAGAAATCCCACACCTCCTCCATATTTCTGTTCAGTTTTCATGATGGTTATACCTCCCCCCCATGTGCACCATGTCAATATGTTGGTGGGCTTTTGATAAAATAGGGTAAAGCCCACCAACATATTGGCACATTGCACATAGATGTGAGAAGTAACCATAATGAGAAGTGGACCAGAGGATTCCCATATTCTGGGACTTTTGTATGCACTCAGTTTCATGCTATTCCATGAAGAAATGAGTGAGAAAACAATATATTTTTACTGGGGTTGTAAGATTCTCAAAAATTGATCTGACTGCTTGTGGATTTTGTGACACATCTTTTCTAGTCATTTTTGAACGAATTCAGATGGAAACAGGTGCATGCTAGAATACCGAAAGTAGGGCATACTCTGATGTAATCGGAACCTCAAACCTTCCTCACATTTTTACTCAAGTTGTGAATATGTTGGTGGGCTTTAGCATGCTCTGCCCAAGCCCCACCAACATATTCACCCGTTGCCCAAGAATATGTAGATAAATCATGGCAGAAAGTGTATTGAAATTTTTCTGGTAACTCGGGCTCTTGTATGCATCCAATTTCAGGGGAATCCGTCAAAAAATGGGGGAGAAACATGAGGCACAAAATCAGAGATGCCTGAAATTCCCTGATTACAACCAAAAAAAGAGCATTTCTGAAACTTTGAACTAGGATGTGAGTAGGGTATGAGAATGATGGCCCTGAAACTCCCTCTCTATTCCCCCTATTTGCAACCCAAACGGACAAGTATTGAGGGAGAAATGGGCAAAACAAGCTTTGCATCAAATTTGCTCTCTTCATTCTTTTTTTGATTAGTGCCATTAGATATGCAAACAGCTGTAATTGAAGCAAAAGTTTGTGGTGTGCAAGGCTATTCTGCTGGCCAGAAACAATATCTAAGCTGGTTTGAGGATTTTTTCAGTGATTTTGGAGCTATTTGATAGCCTGAAAATGACATTTTATTTATATCTGGTTGATGTCACGGTTTCAGGCAACAGCAGAATTGGGCAACGCAACCACCCCCATCGTGACCGTGACAGTTGCTTCGGTACACTTGCTACAGTATTGTCTCCGTGAATAGAATAATGACTTACTTGAAGTATGAGCATCCGTAAGACCTAATCATCAAAGGTCAGTTAATTAAATGGACCTAGTTGGGAAGAACTGAGAGCACGCACACCTGAAGGTCTCAATCACGATGTGCAGCATCGATATTTGCACATAGCCAGTAATCTTCTGTGTGAATCAATGATGTCATTCAACTGCTAAGTACATAGTATCTAATACTGAACAGATTGCTGGTTGAAAGGTCGGTGAAGTAACGCTGAAGCGGACATACCTAGTTATGCACACAAAGTTGAACGACTTTAAAGTCAATCGAACCGGAAACAGCATTTTCTTGAAGGTCAATGGTCATTGCTCAACTAAGATAACTCGGTTAGTAAAGCAAGGATGTGGTGAGGAAGTGAACGCACCTTGAGTTCACTTAAATTAAATCCAAGTTGTCTTGAAGGAATCCGACACCGACAATAGCCTCGCCCCAGAAACGCAAAGGAATTCAATGGGTTGAGCCAACGGCGTTGATTGAACTTGAATTTGACGAATCAGAGTCGAGTGACAATGAGCGCAATCCTGAAAATATGGTAGAGCAACCTAACGATAAAGTCAGTAAAGCTGTTGTTCAAAAAAAGAGGAGGCATACCTTGACCCGAGGGTTGAATAACGATGGTTCCCTCGTTCAAAGTCAACAACGCCCTCAAACCGTCAATCCACTAAACGGAGTCAGATAGCTATTGAATGGGCATTAAATTGGCTATACCTGTGTCAAGTGCAACCCCAGATTGAAGCCATCTGTCAAACATAAACTGAATGTGGCGTGAAGCCATCCTTCTAACTTGAATTGAATGCGACCGGAAAGCAATTTTCAAGGTCGGAAGTGGGAGCGAGTTTCTTGAAGGTTGATCGTTTAGTCTGGGTTGAATACGGGAATTGAGGACTTGAGTGTTGCGGTCTACGACAATATTGAGGTTATATGGTTTGGCGTGACTCTGTGAAGGAGGTCAGCACTGGCGGCACGGTGGCGCTCCGAAATGACATCTGGAATAAAAGTGAGTCAGCATAACCATATTGGTCAAAATCACCTTGAAAACCAAAATCAAGTCAATACAGGACCAATCAAATCGTTTTGTGCTGCTGACATGCTTTGAAAACCGAATTCGAGCCGATGTTGTAGGAGTGGCTGTTTGACCATTTGGCGTTGGTGTGGGTTGAAAGAGTCACAGAACTGCCTGAGATGATATTAAGAGTGAATACAAGAGCTATTATGAGGATTGTGAGAACATACCATATGTGTGCAGATGCGATGGTGGTGGTTGATGTGCAAAAAGCAAGCGTGGGAACTGTGGTCAAACTGGCTTGATGGCGGCAGCAACAAAGTTGAAGTTCAAGGCAGATTCGAGGCCAGGTTGGTGGGGATCGGAGCAGATGGCCATAGTTACGGGATGATGGTCCGTAATTATCCCGTGGACCAAAAGAAGGAGAGGGTGTAAGAGGTACCGGAGCCATAGGATTCTGCCGAAAAATCAGCTCGGGGGTATCAAAAAGAACTGAACCATGGCTTACTGAGTGCGTAAAGTCAAGTTTCGGCTGCAACAGACTAGGAAAAGTAAGTAAAATGAAATGGTCAGAAAATATTGTTATGCACCACTATATATTTCAGATTTGCACACCCGCGAGTTCTAGAATATGTAGATGGGGACCTGAAGCTATATTTAGAGTGCTTCTTTGTGCCTGAATTATAGACCTTTTTGGTCAGAAGTGTGGAGCAGTTTGAGAAGGGGCAAAATCTATGATGCCATAGGGGGTCAGAGTCCGGGAAACCACCGTATTGCTGCCGGGGTATCTAGTCATGGCGGCAAAATTTCCCGATTCGGAGTGCGGGAGTTAGTGTTATTTGTGGATGTTTGACAGCTTCCTGGTTCCTTCTTGCCTTCATCCCTGTCGCTCCCACTGCAGCTTTTTCTGCTCGTCTAGTTGACTGCAGAGGGAGCTCGCATTTCCTGGATGGCCTCTATTCCTTGTGATGTTTGGGCTGTTTCCCCCAAGGGCACTATAATAATCGCAAGTAACACCAGGCGAATCCCACAAATTCCTCGATGGTGCCCACACCTTGACGATCATCTGATGCCTCGGGTGGATGGGCGCTGGGGCTATGCAGAGTATTCTTTGATCCCGCAACCACATGACCCAGCTTTCCCATATCTTGCATGGATGCCAGTAGGAACTCTGTGCTGACTGGACTTGTCGGTGCAGATCAACTCATTTTGCCTGGAAGAGAACTCTAGAGACTTTGTGTGCTGAGAAGGATGGGCACATAGAGGCCATCTGAGGACGGAAGCCCAGGAGGACCTTCAGCGCAATGTGGTGCGCTACATAGACCAGGTGCAGAAGCTTATCTCTGCAGATGAATCCACTGTATCCCCGCTCTCTTACCGCCCCCCTGTGATTGCAATGGTCCGGGTGCACAACTCATGCTTCTTGCTTCGTTTCCCACACCTTACGTATTGAGTACCTCGCCAGCCTGCAATGGTCTATTTCTGAGTTGCAAGCATACATCTTGTGGTATGATCGAATGCAGTACAAAGAGTTTGCTACCCCTCAGATCAAAACAGGCCTTCGTGGTTCGATTGCCTTGACCAAGGAGGATTACCTTTATCTATGCAGGCTCAGAGTTCCTGTCTGACACAGATTTGCAGTCACGCCTGACCCCATTGATGAAAATTGACATGGAGGACATGGAAGTTGAAACGCGTGTCTGGGCACAGGCTGGTGTCACACCAGCACTGCTCGACACGAGGATGGGAAAGCTGGTTCATAATAAACCACTAGAATATTATTCTCTCCACTGTGGAACAGCAGCACAACTTTGAAGCTGCCGCACGCGGGTACAGCAACAGGCTAGATGGTTACAACCAAGATCAATATACCATGGCTGATATACAGAAAATGGTTGAGAACACAGGTGATGCATGTTCTCATTTCCGACTGGCACAAGCTAACAACAAATTGCAGTGGGCTCTGGGAAGAACCATAACATCTCAGCAACTCTAGCAGGCCTGGGTTCGTCAAGCGGAAGCGCAGCCGGAGATCTCATGGAAAAATACGGTGAGCAGATCCGAGATATTTTTCTCATCTGTGGCTCAACTGCTGCACAGCTGCAGACAGAGCGATTTTACCTGTTCCGCACGCCCATGTCTCTCTCTACTGGTACCAGTGCACTGGCTCCCTCATCCAAATGGTATCGGCAACACACTGATATGAAGAGGAGCTTCAAAAAATGTGTCTGGGCACTAAAGTTGATTGTTGCATGGGAGATGGGATTTTTGAACACAGGCTATCCAATGGTTCATAACATTGAGCTCATTCCGCGATGCAAGGACCTCCTCCTGTTTGTTGCCCCACCTCCCCACCTGTTTATGAATGCTGTCGGCGATAAAGTAGACCAGATGCTCTTTATCTGGACATGTATCTGCCGAAGCTGGCTGGGTTGGATGGACAGGGACATCAAGTGTCAGCAGGCCATATCGTGGGGCCTTACAACACAGAAGTGGAGAGAAGTTCTTGGCGGTATCCATTGGAAGTGGAGCCACCCGCCGGGATTGATGTTCGATGTTCAAAGATTTTGGAAACATTGTGGCCTGCTGATTTTTGGGAGTGAGGACAATGTGGATTAGGAAAGAGCTGACATCTCTCCCATGCTTCCTACGGGTAGACTCAAAATCAGTGACTTTCACAGTGACCAGCTGAAAGCTGTGGTCGTCTGGGATCTATCTCTCTGTCATGCACAACTTCAGCTGGACCATGCTGATGAAATTCTCCATGCAAGGAAGATTAAGCAGCAGATGGATCTCTGTGTACAGCAGGTGAGGCAGCAGGGCTTGTTCCATTAAGGGGACTGGAACATTTCAGACAAAATGCCACCATGGGAGAGAATGGATGGGGAGTTGCAGAAACGCCACTGACTCTCTCGCTTGCTGGAAGTGGTGATAAAATGGCCTTGCACATCTCAAATGGATTGGCTTCTTAACAAGCTGGATCTGGGAAGTGTTGTTCCGGAAAAGAATGAGCACTATTTAGCCGCATTTTGCAAAAAAACTGTCAAATGCAGAGATCTGCAGTCTCAAAGTGAGTGTGGTTGCAGTATACTATCAGAGGGTGTTCAATGCTCTGGGGATTGTAGCTATGGGGATCATGATGAAGCCCAAGATAGCACCCAATGATTCTCGTTTTTATCTGTATGAGTTCTTATGTGCCATAGAAAGTAGTCTGTATAACTGAATTCTGATTGTTATTATTTTCTAGGAAGCTACGTAACCTGGTATCTGACTCGACTTGTGTTGGCATAAATATTCGGGCCATGCTGGCTGGGTTCCGGTTCACCCTGTGCGCTCTCCCAACGAATGTCAAAAGCTGCAATTGCAACAGGATCTTGGGTTGCCAAAGCATTGCAGAACTGCTCTCCATGCACAGACTTCCACTAGGCCTGCTCTCCATGCACAGACTTCCACTAGGCCTGATATGTGTGATGTAAGTCAACTGGTCGGTGCAAAAGAAAAATTCTCCCTGCTGCTGTTATGGTACAACATTCGAGCTCATCCACTGCCTGATATTCTGAATCAAGCAATATCTCCTCCACAACAGGGAAGTCTCGGCAAATGAGTGCGGCTAAAATGGTGGTGCAAGGAATCCCATCAATGGTGTCGATCCTGAAGCACCTGTCCACTGCCTGTAGGAGAACAAACTCAATTGGAAGTGTTCCAGATGAGCAGGTTCTATAAAAAATCAATAACAGAGGTGAGGAGTAGGCATCACAAGGATGGGGTGACAGATCAGTGCTGGAGCAGCAGCAAAAGTGGTGCCTTCCATTGATACTGCCAGGGAGGTTGGTGAAGCTCAAGGGATGAGATGATGCACTGTGAGTGCAGGAGAAAGGGTAAGATGCTTGAGCTGTGATCATCATCTGCATGCTCTTCGAGGATGAGATGTGTGAGACGAGGTAGGACAAGAAAAGCAAGCAGGGGCTCCCACTTTGGACAGCACAATGTGGTCACCGCTGGCAGCATGTGTGAAGCACAAAGTGTTAGGTCTGTTCCATTGTACGCCCACACATTTGGCACAAAGCAAAAGTAGAGTAGTTTTGATAGTTCATCGAGCATTGGCTCCAACCGGAGCAGGTCATGGATGCTGCCCAGGTCAGGCTTCCAGCTCAGATGAGTGAGCTGGCTCCAGGGTGCATCAATGAGAGGTCCAATCCAGTGCAACCTGGACAAATGCGGGGCCTGAAAGAGCATTTTTGAAAGCCAGGCAGCTGCAGGTTTTCTGTGTGTTACGATGGCAGAAAAACTTTCAAGCGGGAGAGGTTGGACGAATGTGGCGGGGAAGAAGCAGAGCAGGAACCAGTTAACAATTTCCAGCTTATGACACTGGGACAACTTTGGAAGAAGCTGCGGGAGATGTAGGTGTGTGTGAAACCCATAATCCTCTGGAGCGAGTAATCTTGTTTCAGTGAGGGGAGTGTAAATGGTAGGGAGAATTCGGATTGGTTGCTCAAGGCAAAGGGAAAGGAGGGCAGAGTCCGCACAAGCGAGCCAGCACTGGATAAGGCATGGGCTGGAAACACCGACTGTGTTCATGGATCTCCAGAGGTGCTTGAAGGTAATTGCCATTGTCTGCCATTGTGATGATATTCAACACAATAGCAAAGGAGCAGAGGAGATGGAGGGCTGGTGAAACCGAAGGTCGGAATGGAAGTACGTTGCAGCAGGCACATAGGAAGGCAAGGTTAGCATAAATATCTCCTCTATAACATTGAGTGAGAGCTTAGGAAATGGTGCATCCATCAAAATGTGAGTCGATGGCATGGTCATAGCGGTCAAGGAGCGATATGTTGCACAGCCTCAAATCTTGCATTGTCTCATCTTGGGGCAGATCGCAAATAAATAATCAAGTGTAAAAACTGTTACAGATTTCAAACACCTCCTTCCACACCAGCCGACGAACATTCATACTATGAGAAGTGGTGTCTACACATGCTCCTAGCTGGACATCAAGGTACACGATCTGCTCAGGTGAGAATGGGCAGTTTGGCAGCTCACAAGGGACGTCAGAAAGGTCAGCAATACCAGGTGTGAATGGATTATGCTCCTCCCAATCCTGAGGGTTTTGGGTGAGGAGGTGGCACATCAGAGTGGGGTCGTCTGCAACCTCCCAGTCTATACCATATGTGGCTGGGTCGCTGACATCCTCTTCTGGCGGCTTGAAAAAGCACTTGAGGCCCCTGAGGTCCATCCTGGACCATGCTGAAAAGGAAGATGTTGCAAGGTGAGCATGTATGCTCACCATGGATCTGGAGATTGTGGGAGTTCCATGCTGCAGCCCACTCCTGTGCATCATCATTTATTCAGCAGAGAAAGAGGTGGTGCAACAACCAGATGTGGGCAGGAATGGTCGGTACAAGGCCATGATTGACTTTGAGCTCGACAAAAAAAAGCTTCCACTTGTGACCAAAGCCAAGCCATGGGTGACTGACATTGTACCAAAGACGCTCTATATCGGTGTCGTTGACGCTTCTGCAAGAGAGATAAAAACCTGGTGGAAGAAGATGTAGAGCCACACACCGGCCAGAAATGTAAGATCCTCTCTCAACCCCGTGCTCGGTCTCCATCATGACAGCAACAAGGAGGTTCTCAGTGCCATGGTCACCATGGATGCGACTCGGTAGGCATAGAGAGCCACTGCATGCTTGAAGAGATCGAGCACAGTCTCGGCCCGATTGTTGTTGCTGACCCGGATGCCGGTGACAAGTCAGGACTTGCCATCCACAAAGCAGTAGATAACAATTTTGAAGCGGATGAGACCTGTAGAGAGTCAATATGATGGGGGGTAAATCAAAGATGGAAAGGAGAACCATGCTACCCATCATGGTGCCAGAGTGAGTTGGCACCCACGACATGATACAGAGTGTGGTGAATAAATCGTGCACCAAAGGATCCAGGAGATCCATGAACTCGCAGATAGGAAGCAGTCAGACAGTTGCATGGGATGTGGTGCCCTGCTGCCTTCAGGCGACCACGAAGCATGTGCCTGCCAAAGTTGGGGAAGGTCTGGAGAATGGAGCTGACCAGTGCATCGAGATCGTTGTCAGTGAGAGTGGTGAGGGGTGTAGAGCTTGCATTATGGGTGCACACCATGGTGCCGTCAGCCTGGGGAGTGTGGATATATACAGGTGCACCTGGTTGTGCGAGGCCATACTCAAGCGCTCGACATTGGATTGTGTGTGCAGAGGCATCAAATACTTGTTTAAGATGGGTGAGACTGCGCAGTGTCAAGGCCTCCACCAGAAAGGTAGGGTCAATGTCGAGGTGAGGGCAACCACCTGTGCTTGTGCAGGTGGTGAGGGTTATATGTGGGCCTGTAGGGAGGTCAGAGGCCTGGTGTTGTGCATCGTCAAGGGCAGCAGTCATGTCTGTGATGCTCTGCTCGAGTGTGGCAAAATCTGCTGCAGGAATGGCATCCCGATGTTGCAAGAGGGAATGGAATGGACAGCATGAGCAGACAGTGCAGCTTGAAAAGAAAGAAAAAAATACCAGCTGTGCAGCCTCAAAGAACTGGAGCGCCTCTGAGACCTGAAAGCTTAGCTGGGCATGGGCACTATGCTGGGTGCACAAGGTCCGGATGACATTTCGCTCCAAAATCTGGTATGCGACACGGAGGTTCTTGACAGCTTCGGAGAAGGACATGAATGGATGGTAAGGGGGAAGTGCGACTTGCGAGAGTCTTGATTCCCAGAAGTTTGAGCCCCAGCTCTGCAATGACGCAGCCCACACGGACCTGTAATGACACGGCCCACCTGGCACTGCAATGACACGGCCAACAGAAGGTCAATGCTTGGCAGGATGCGTAACAGTGCGTACATGCAGAGAGGAAGGATACCCAGCCCCATGACTCACTGCCAAGGCTTGCATGGACCGGAGATGGATACGAAATCACCAGAGATATCGGTGTTTTGAAGCTCTGATACATAGACATTCCATTTGAGATCTCGCGGGTTTTCTCTGCTCCTGATTTTGATGACTATGTGATGGCGGTGCCACAGAAGACGGAGATATCTGAAGATCGGCTGAGAACTCGGTCGTGATTTCCAGCCCAATCAAGATTCAAAATCTGAGTTCTTCGTAGATCTCGGTGTTTCTGTGGGATTCTCCAGAGATCTGGGACTTTCTCTGGTAACTTCTGAAGATCTCCAGAGATCTCAGTGTATTCCAGTCAGTTGGGCCAAAACACATAGGTTTTGTCCACCAAGGACCCTCAAAATGTATACATAGTTCAACCACAAGTGAATTTTGATGACGTTCCACATGGATATAGCACCAATGGAGCTGTTGCAAACTGAGCACGACACCTGTCCCAGCTCGTATCGTTGCAGCAGCTGCTGGTAAAAATCTGGGCATGATGAGACCATATTGTGAACAGCTATGTTGGTCACAATCTCGAGGGGAAAAACATTGAAGGGATTGCAGGGGACCATTAGATGACGGGGATGCGGAAGGACTGCAGGTATGGATAGCGTTATGTACATATAGACCGGAGAGCTTGGTGTGATTTGGGTACAGTTGGGAACCCATGTGTTCAATTGTGGATGGAGTTGGCCTGAATTTGAATAAGGACATGCGGAGGCACAGTTTGTTGAAGGTTACTGGGTGAAGTGCTGATGTGGATGGAGTTTCACCGTGAAATATGATTCATGTATGTGAAGGGCTCTGGTGTTGGACCTTTTCTCCATAACAACCACAGTGTCTACAGATCCGGCATGTTTCTCGATAGGGGGCGGGGTGGACGAGTTTTTGAACCATCGACTTAACAACGCCAGTAGGGGTACAGGCAGCATAGCACTGTTTTGGGACTTTCCCAACATTTTCATTCAAGCAGGATGTAGTCAGTTGGGGCAAACCAAATAATGTGTATTCCTATAAGTCACCAAGAAGTCTCTGTCATAAGGTGAGTAACTAATCCAGAATTTAGGGTGCCTGGCATTTTCTTGAAAGGACTGAAGAAGGAGAGGCATGTGTACATATAATAACATCCTAGTGTCTGAACGATACCAGGGGTGCCCGGAGGGCCTTATGAATTCAAATATCTTCTCAACCATACTAGTTTGAGCTGCAGGAAAAATTGTAGTGATATCTGACTACATTTCAAGTGTTTCTTCCACCAAAGGTTTTTTTTCTTCTATGAAAACACATAATTTTTCATGACAACCATGGTTAACACATCCTGTCCCACCATGACCACCGTTCCTGATCACTGCTGTCATGGCATACACTATCGATGACCTGGATTGGAATCACCCAGAACAGTATATGCAGCCTTCCTCCAAGAACGGCTTGGATGGAGAGCCTTGCCAAGTTGAAGCAAACCAGAACACGGAAATGATCCATGTTCTCACAAGGCAGAAAGACCAGGAGGCAAGGGAGGGTGATAACATTGCACACAAGCACATCTCCCTTTCTCTGTGTCCAATGCCTCGTCCCTCAGCTGTTTCATCAGAAGCTGCAACTAAGCAGTAATTAAATTTCCTGTTCTTCACCTCTTGTGTCCTCGTTTCTCTGTGCAGATTGTATGCTGAGGGCAGCCCACTTGATTCCCAATATTCATCCCAAGCATATATTTTTGATTTACACAACAAAAATGGATACGGTGACTTTTGGTGTCTCTCTGAGGCGTCAATTCTAACTGACAGACAATAATTTCAGATGAAAGCCAGCCTCGGAGTCCACTGATAGACAACCCCTCATCACCCACACTCAGCCCAAAGCAGGAGCCCAGATATACAGTTGTTCCAGGCTCTGAGTCCAGCAAGGCAGAAAATCTGCAGGACGAGGTTCATGCCCTCAAAAATCTCCAGAAGACTGAACAGGGTGAGTACTTCACATCGCTGGAGCTGGTCCACAAGGAGCGGGACAAATATCGTGAGGAAGCTCGGAAATGGCAGAGCCTGGCCAAAAATGCTCTGAATTTATTGAAACGGGCTCAAGGCGAATTGGGGACTGTAATCAGTGATTTAGAAGACAGTGTCTAGATCTTCTTGTGGTATACTGAAACATCTAAATATTTTTTGGCTGAATACCTGTGGCGGAGGACTCAGATCAATAACAACAAATAATGTGTACACTGACACATTGCGCTGCTCACCATCCACAGAACTTCTTTCAAGCGTGGTGGGAACCTCGCGGAGGCTCCCTTCCCCTATCTAGTCCACCTAGATACCACTCTCCTCCCATGAGCGCCATTCAAAACCACCCAAAACTGACTTCTCTGAATGCAGCCACACCCAACCCATACACTACAGATTCTACGAATTTTGTGGCTAGGAACCACTACCACAACACCTTACATTTACTGAAAATGTAAATTTGCACTCAAACTTGACTGTGGAATACTCTATGTTTACCCCATTGCCTCTACTATCCATTCCGGCTTCTCAATTGCATACACCTCAACCGTCCTTTCCAGCTCCTATGAAGTGGTCCCTAATAGGTTATTTTGCTACTAGCAAGAGTGGGCCCTAGGAGGGGTCAGATCCATGAAGCCATTCCACCCTCCGTGGATACATCCACCCCCTGTCACATCACACCCTGGGTGGATTCATCCAGGCTGCGCTTGCGCAGCCCGATTTTGGGATTTTGGGGGCTGCATGGGACCCATTTTGCACCCTATATCCCTTGGTAGTTAGCATAGGGCTTGTACAACCATGATGCAATACATTCCGCTGCGCTTGTGCAGCCCAATTTTGGGATTTTGGGGGCTGCACGGGGCCTGTTTCATACCCTAATATTGGTCCTTCGCCTGCAGGCTCGTATGGGCCGGTACTTTGCCTGCGGGCTTGTACAGGCTGGTACCTTGTCTACTAATAACTAATAATATTCACCACCTGGATGAATCCAGCTAACCCTAAGGTGGATGCTTCCACCTTGATTTTATTTTTGCAAGCCGGATTCATCCACCTGTATTTTATTTTTACGGTGGATGATTCCATCTACGTGGACTCATCCACCTTGATTTATTTTTTGTAAGGTGGAATCATCCACTTGTATTTTATTTTTTACGGTGGATGAGTCCACATAGGTGGAAGCTTCCACCTCCATTTATTTTTTATGAGGTGGAACCATCCACCCTCAAATTATTTTTGTGATCTGGATTCATCCACCTTGCATTTTTTTGCAAGGTGGATTCATCCTTACATTTGTTTGGTTGCATCTGGAATCATCCACATTATATGTGGATGAATCCATGCATTTGTTTGGTTCCCACCTGGAACCATCCATGCGATGGGTGGATAAATCCACCTGTTTGTTTGGTTCCCAGGTGGATTCATCCACACGTCGCTCACCAGACACATGGATAAATCCACGGCTTGTTTGGTTCCACAACTTTTCTCACAAACCTTACAGCAGATGTTTATGTCTCTAATAAGTCGCAATCACCGTGAATAAATGTTCTACGAGCTTACGCATTTATTACAATTTTTATGCACTGGTAAGGTACATTTTCGATGTAGTCAACCCAAAATTACCATACTCGGACAGTAGCGGTTGTTGTCAGCTGCTGGTAAATGACATCATCGTAAATTAACAGTCTCGGGGGAGCAAAAAATACTGATTGCTGAGGGATTTGAACCCTCACCAGTGTGTTAAACAGGTAGGAAACACAGTCATCGCTGTGCCTGCGCCTTACGCTTCTTCGCATCCCTAGCCAGCTCATCCTTATCTTCCATGCATCTGATGTCCTCCTTGGCCAATATGTGCCATCCGACCGCCGCCACATCCCCGCCCGCTAGACGCCGTTTGGCCTCCCAGGCCATTTGGTATTTCTCCGAATGTAGCCGAATCTTGCTTTCATTTCTCGCCACTAGCGTCTGGGATCGCGTGTTCGCGCCTTGATGCCGAGAATGAGACTTCTTATGGATCAGAAGCCGCGATTTTATGTGCAGCTGATTCCGAAGTCGAACGAGCGCCGTCTCCAGCTGCACCTCGCGCAGCATATCCTCCATGACTGCAAGGCCCTTCAGTGGTTCAGTGGTCCGCTGTGTGTCGTTAAGCACCGATGGCAGGAATAACGGCACCGACTCCACATCCTCGTTGTCTGGCGTCTCCCGTTCCTCTAAAGCTACGGTCGCCGCGGGTGTATACGTCGCCTGCAGTTTCCTCAGCCGCCGGATGCTGTTCGTTAGCTTTCTGCGCGTTGCCGACACACTGATTTTCTGTGCCGTCGTTTTCGCTTTCTTCAGCGCTATCTCGATGCGCGCACGTCGCCTGCCGCAAACATATCAGCATCGTTCAGCGATCCGAGTTGACAACTTACTGCTGATCCTCCACTTCTAACCCCGCGGCGATGAACGACCCCGGGCTCACGCGGTGGATGCCTGGAATACCGGCCTGCACCCTGGCGGCTTCCTCTTCCTCGAATTTCAGCAGCACTTCCGCTTGCGTTGGTCCTAAAGTATCCGTGCGTCAGCTCATTCTGGCGTCTTTTCCTGCGGCACATGTACCTTTTATTGGTGAAGTATAGGGGTTTGTTGCGTGCGGGTTTCTCTCGAAGACTTGCACCATTTTCAGCCACGTTGGCACTCGCTCCGCTTGCTGCTGGGTGAACGCCGTCAACGACTCCATCTGCGCCGCATAATCGATCTTGGCCTTGTCAAGCCGTGTTCTCAGTCTCTCGGCTATTCCCTCCGTCAGCGCCAACGCACTCTCACTACAAGATCACACCTACCAAGGCCGACGAGTTTTTGCCAATTCCAATGGCCCCAATGACAATTGAGTGTGTCTTCCCTGGTACCCGGGCCCATCTCGCGTGTGCTGGTTGCCACGCCACCAATGTTCGCCCACAGCCTTTCTATCCCTTCCCCATCTGTTCCTGCACTCCCGGGTACGAGATTGAGCGAGAATTCGTCCTGACACTTGGTCGTGTGGCCGTGTATGTGCATTTTTGGGATGACAAATCGTATCAGAGTCATTGCGAGGATGAGCCTGAACAACGACGGAAGCTCCACGACACGTCCCTCGAGCCCTTTCCACCACTGACACACTATGTCGTACGGTATTATTTTGAGGAGCCTAGGGTCCTTGTGGCCCAAAATTGATGTGAAAATGTAATCCATATTAATGTAGCTAAGATTCAAATACAGCCGAATTAAGTCTCCAAGATCTGCCGATATCGGTAAGCACATACTGTTCACCCTTCTGTAGGTCCCCAACCCCATTGGGCTGCACGAATTCGTGGCGTGCACAGACGCCCATCCCGACGCCGGTGCTACTGTACCCCTGTGAGAACTTGGTGTTTGCGTGATCTAATTGGGCTAGGCCGCTGCATGTACTCATCTGCGACATCGGATCAATCCCCAAGCGTACCGCTGGACACATACAACGCACCTCGGTCTCGGTTGTCTTGCCTAGTAAAAACCGCCGGTACAGCCGGCTCTCCAGAAGGTACGCCCAACTGCTCCCGAGTGGCGGATCTTTGAGCTCGCTCGAGACCAGGCGACACTTCAGGCGGAAGCACGCGTCCATCGCCAGGAAAAAAAAATGTAAAGATACCTAATGCGGCTGTAAGTCGCGTCCCAAGTCCCCCGTTGATCAATGAATACGTACTGATTTTCTGGTGAGGCGTTCATCCAGTCGTCGGGAATATTCATGCCGGGATGTGGGCAAACTGGACATATAACAGCCAGCTCGCCGGGCTTGGTGGCCTCCGCGCCTTCTGGATCGTGGCCCCGACCGGCCCGCATGAGCATGAGCAGATGACGATACTCACGGCACATCCGCATGAATGCCCAGTACCAAGGCGGCAGTTTGACGCCAGTATTGTCGGTCAATTTCTCTAGCGCCGCGTAATAATCGTACATCGTAGTTTTTGCCTGCCACGTGCTCACCAAGAAGTCATCGAGAATCTCGAAAGTCGTGCACGTCCGCGGTTTGCCGTCGGTCGCAGGAAACCACCCAGCACAAAGCATTTGGACCTCCCAGTCACCGGCCAGTTTCGCGTTCTCGCAGTCGCACGCATCAACACTGACCTCGTGAATGCCATTGGTGTGGAGGACGACGAATTGATGGTGGAGGGGATGGGGTTCCAGGCACCTCTCGCCAACGCGGTGGCCTAGTTGCACGCACAAACCCAGATCCTTGAGGCTAGTCTTCTCAAAATGCATCCCGTTCCACTTCTACATAGACACGGCGTCAGTTGAGTCGAAATAGAGTACGAAACACATACCTCAATTCGATGCAGAGGATTGCATCCGTGTCGATCCACACAACAGGTGCTGCACAAGAGACCGTCACCGAAGCAGTCCTTGCAGCGAAAGATGGCTGGTGCGTCTGAGTTTCTGCATCCACGACATTCCGCGGCTGGGTCAGAATGCAAGCACCCCTTTGGGCACAGCATGGCCTGTAGGTAGTCGTCACGGCGAGAACGAAAGCGGTGGAGAGCGGCATCCTGTTATTTTTTTTAAAAAAAGAATTACATTAATTCACTGGCAGAAGAAGGAAATGAAGAAGAAAAAACAGGAAAGAAATAGGACACACCCCAGGCTTGACATTGACAACCTTTGGAGCTCTTGGCTGGGTCGGCGCGTCATCCTCATCGTCTCCGTCGAAGCCCATATCGTAGCGTCCAGGAGCGACGAAATCATCTTGGGGATGTGGAACTGCCGGTGCTGGGACAGGTTGGACGGATGCAGTGGCAGCGGCAGCCTCTGCACGACGACCGGCCTTCACGGGTGATGGAGGTGGGACAGGAATAACATCGCAATAAGCCCGCAAATGATCGTCTGATACACGATCCACATATGTGAGAATCTGCCGATTCACATCAGGGATGCCGGTGACATCGGCTAGGCTGAAGGTGAGAGTTTCCGAGTGCATGTCTGAGACCACCACCATGTTGCGTTTTCTTTTTTTTTCCAGCCTGCAACATCGTCGGTAGCTAGCGCCAGCGTCAAGCGTTCAAAAGCAGTACATACCCCGCCAGCTTCCCCCCGTGGATGCTCGGATTTTACGTAGGCAACTCGAGGCGCCACTACTCATAGGATTCAGTACTTCCAACGCGAAATTTCCAACCCAACGGCATAGCTGCCCTCGACGGTGAAATGGTGCACTCGGGTGCGGCCGTGAAATCGAAAACTATGCTAAAGAGCGAGTGAAAGCGAGCGAACTCAACCAACACTAAACAACTCAAAAACACTAATCAAATCTCAACAACTCAATACCAAATGTCTCGTGTTTGTGTTCGGGGAGGTAGGGCAGGCGTATCGCCCTTCAAGATAATGGAGTACTTCAAATCAAGGGTTTGTTTCACAGGCAATAGCTGAGGCGGGATGACCACTTTCAACGGAAATGCACTTTTGGGGACTTCAATACTCAGGCCGGATAGGCACTAAGTTAATCAATTCAACTGGAGATTGGGACTAGCTTTCTTCTTCGGAGGGGTACTCAACGAAGGACACGGCACTTAAACAAGGTCTAGCCTGGAGGGGTACTCAACAGGGGACTGATTGTAGGGCTTAGTGGGACTCGGAGGGGTACTCAACGAAGTCGGATTCTGGGATTCACTTCAAGATGGCGACTCGGAGGGGTACTCGATGAGAGGCTTAAGTTCTTATTACGGGCAACCCAAAATCAAAATATCAAGTCAAATCAATATCAATTCCAGTCTACTTCGTAACCCGCAAAGGGGGGGAAAGTCTACTGCGAGAACAAACCCAACTGCTGGGGAGCGGGGGGGTCTGCCTCCAGTACATGAGCTACACTACTGCTTTTATACAAGTACAGAATAATCAATGGAGATAATATGAAACCGGAACTTTGAATTCTCCGAGGCCGCCTGGCTTGGCAGGCCGCCTGCAACCAATAGCAGGACTGTTATTCACTTTTGTGGGTATATTTGGCATGGTGACAGGGCCTGGCCGCCTGGCCGTGGCATCCTTTTATCAATATGGTATGATTGCCATGTCAGGCCGGCTCAGGAATGACCCTTGAGCCCGGCCAGGGGTCAGGCCGCCTGCACAAACCTAGTTGCGGAAGGCAAACTATGGCTTGTACTAGTCGTAAATCAAGTTGGGGTAATAGTAGGATGAGCCCGGCTGGGCTACATTCACCATATCCACTTCAATAATCAGTTCAATTGCCAGGCGGGCTGTGTTTCAACCGCATCAGCCGGGCTCGGAAGCTAGCCGCCTGGCAAGTCATGACTATAACATCATCATGAAGAATCACATTTCGTCGGTTCAACAGACTCAGCTGGGCAGCCTGAGTCCGTAATCTAATCTCTCATTCAATCTGGTCCAATGAATCAATAACGGATCGAGCCGGGCTAGCAGCTAACTCAAACATTCAATGTAATTCCTCTTGTTAAACCTCCAGCACACAAGGAGCCAGCTGTCAACTGGCTTCTGGCGCCCAATGGTATGCATAGTAGACTGAGCCCAGCTCAATATCGAGCCGGCCTCAGTCACTATGGCGTGTTGTCCCACTGACTTTCGGCCTTCAGCGGTCTAATGTACCATTCCGAGGAGAATGTACATCCTATAACTAAGCCTCACATGTAATATTGACAAGTCAATGAAATGAATGAAAAATGGCATTTTCATGTGTGCTTTGTGCACACCTTATCAACGGATTCACTTACTCCACACCATCCACCACAACTCTTGCTTCTCGGTCTGCTTTTTTATTTTTTATTTTTTATTTTTTTTGTCAGGTATTTTTCGAGCGACCCAATATCTGCGATCACTTTCGTTCAATTGGTACACCCATTCTCATTTCAGATGTGGTGAGCATCCTTCGCGGTTTTTCCTTCACACCTCTCTCGCGATCTCGGGTCTGATGCAGATTACCACAGCGCTGCTCCCCCAGGTCCCCAACATCGCCAATGAAAGAGCCCCTATCTGTACGATTTCAACTACGCATTCCCACTACCGGGTATTCATGCAAGGCAGGCTACCGGCCAGTCGCAACAATCGCCCCTTGCAGCGCATTGCATCCACCGATGGCCTTGAGCGTTGTTGTGCTAACCGCGAATTCTGTCGAAAAGCTGTTCCTGTCATGGGCAGCCGCAAGGGAGTCTTACAGCCATACAACAGCTTCCACTAGGAAAGTTGCACGCAGGGGAACAGAGAAATTCATTTGGGCAATGGTACGTCCCGCTCCCGCAGCACGTAGTATCACATGCATTGATTTATGCCTCCTCAGCTGTGGACCCCTGTTCGCCACGGTTTGGGGCCCACCACCCTCCTGTGTGAGATACGCAACCGCGGTTCACCCGGGATAGTGTCTCACAATACTACCCAAACCGCCCATACCATCCGTGCTCCAGCACTGGCTGTCTCTCAATGAGCACCAACCTCCGAGTTTCAGCATCACGCAATCACCACTACCTCGATGACGCACTCACCATCCTTTCTTTTTTGTCACTGAGAGTATCAGACGCGCCCGCGCAATCTGAGTCGTACAAACATGTTGCAGCGACTACCGTCGCTTGTTCCAATTTTTCTGGATTTTATCGACAAACGGGAGGTTACAGACGAGTGAGTTGACTTCTTAGCTCAAACCTGAACCCGAATCATCTCGTGTTCCTATAGTGTTCCCTCTTGCCTCCACGAGCATTATGCCCCGCACCGTTGCTTCCTCTTCGCCGCAAACTCAGTCGATCCATCTCAACGCGCCTGCGGCTCCCACTGATACATCCTCCAGATCCCGTTCCAAGGATCCATCCCCGGCTCAGCTTGAAGCGCGCTGCGCCGCATCTGCCAGATACCGCGAAACGTGCGTCGCCGCTTGCCCTCGATTCCATCCTGATATCTTACCCACACAACACCGCCAGCCATCGCGAGCAAGTACTCGAGGCTGGATGTCTTCGCGCAGCTGCGAGTCGAGCCAAGGCCGACAATGCCAGTCGTGCACGAGCGCATGCGGCTGCCGCCCGCTACCGCGCCTGGTGCGTCTGCGCTCACACTCATCTCATAATGATATAGCTGCTCATTCCTCCCACAGTAACCGCGAGGAATTGGCGCGGAAGCAGCGCCAGGTTCGCAAGCGCAAATCCGTCAAAAAACATGGCATTCACGCGTACATTCAGCGACGTTTCGACGCTCCAATCCCATCGCAACAGTCGGCCCCCGTCCAGGACGAACCTGAAGTAGATGAGGAGTTAGCCTGGTTCAATGCCGTGCGCCACCACCGCCTCTGCCCCCATCTATATCTCCGACTACACTGACTGCTGCCTGAAGCGCTGGTAGTTTTTTTTTGGTTCTCTGAACTTATCTCGTAGTTTTTCGCTCGTCCCGTAGTACGCAAGAAATTTATACCACAGCGCACGCGCGACACAAATACATTTTCTTTTGGCTACGGCTATGCTACTATGCTACTACGCGCGATAAATGTTTAGGTTTGGCGGGCCTATTCCGGATGTGAGAGTGCGACTAACAAACAATTACAATAACTCACATGCTTGCGCTCATTCCAGCCGTTGAGGGCATCGGCAACCTCGTCCAAGCGCTGTCTCTTGCCCGCGGGCATCTGCACGCTCGCCCTGGAGTTGTCGCGGCAAAATCTCGACCATTTGCGCTCCACAGTCTCGCCGTCGGTCTTGCTCATAGCGTACTGGCAGGATATGTCATAAGACATCTGGACTCGTGAGTGCCACGCCGGCATCGACACGGAGGTGAAAAGTGCTGCCAGTCGCTTGCCTCGTTGAAGGGATTCTTTGACCGACGGATCGCCGCTGTCGACTTTGCGCAAAAGTGCCAGTTGTCTGAAAAAGGAAAATAATCAGAGATTCTCTTTCTTCTTCCCACCACTGCAAATTGACTCAGCGCTGGGGCTCGTCGAGGGCTTGGGGGTCGTGGGCGTCGACATGCTTGTGTGCGCTGGCTAGGTACACCTCTGCGCTGGCAAGGTACGTTCTATTACTCTCATTTTACCTCAATAATAATCGTACGATGCGCCACAGCAGGATTATTTATCGAATTGAAGGCCAGAGTGCCAGGTCATCCGTCTTTCCTTTGTCCCCCCAACTCGTACCGTGTTTCTTCCACTTTGTATCTCGTTTTATCGCCCCAACCGCCTCTCCTCCCCTTGCCCTTGCCCCGCTCCATCCCCGACTTCGCATAAATGCCTCCCTGCCAGCCACCATTCCACCCGGGCCCTGGACACCACGACACAGAGCGCCACGACCGGGCGGCTCCTTGCATGTACTATGTCGTGTTCGACGGGCGTGTACGAGGCATTTACACGAACTCGTAGGTCATTCTCGCCTCACGCTGTTTCCATATACTGACCGAAAATTCCAGTTGGATAGTGCGTGACCAGTGCCACGGGTGGAGCGACGCGGAGCAGCGCTCCTTCTGCACCTATGAAGAAGCTCTCGCGTGGTGGCGCACAATGTGCGGGCGTCACCACGGCAGCGGATGCCCCCCGTTCGAGCTGGTCAATTTCAGTCTTGTCGCCGACCCCGTTCTGCAGCCCGGCCCACCTCCTTGCTGCCCGCCGCCCACCGTTCCCGTCCAACCCGTGGTTCCGCTGCCCGTCGACCAGCCCCCGCCGCCGCCCGCCGAATGCCCTGGTGCCACTGGTGGCCCGGGTATGTGTCCCTCCCATGCGACGATGGCGTGCGAGCGTGCAAGCACAAGCAACACCACTCACCCAAGCTCGTGTCTTCTTCCCACCGCCGCTCCCTCGCCGTTCTGCGCCTCTCCCCCCCCAAAAAAAGAGCCCGTATCCCCCGACGTGAAGAAGGAGGAGCCAGTCAACCCGCAGCCCTTCACCGTCCCCCGCATCACGCCATCCACGCGTATTGGGCTCACCGCGGCCGGCACCGCTCGTGCCGATGCAATGCGTCGCACCACCCCTAGCTCCCCGATTCCCGCCTCTCGTTCGGTAGCGCACGTGTCCAGCCTGCCTTGCGCCCCCGCCTCATCCACTCCGCACACCGTGCCCCCATCCTCTCCCTCCACTCCCCACGCTGGCCCATCAGCGCCACCGCGCGCCTCCTCAGCCTCCTCGTCAACGTCGTCCTCATCCTCGGGGTCCTCCACCGGCCCCATGCCATCAGTTCTCGCGACGCCGGGCCCTAGCGTCGCGCCCGCCGCTGCCCCTCCTACGCTGCCCCGTGTTCCCCAATATGGCATTCGCAGAGTGGGCATCTTTTACTCGTCGCATGCGTCTGCGAGAACGGTGGCGGCAAGGTTGGGGTTGTTGGACCCCCACATCACGGTCACCGAAAACATGGAGAAGCTCGAGACGTGGGTTACCGGCAAGCCCTTCGTCAGCGAGGAGTAGACGTCGTGCGCCGCCTTTTTTTTTTTGGTTGACATCTACATTTGCATTTTGGACGACCCTATCCCGACCCCCGCCGTTACGTGTAGCATTCCGCATCCTGCATCTTGTCTTCCGTTTTCCCTTCTTGGTCTCCTTTGTTCTTTTCTTTTTTGGACCTTCCATCCCCGGCAGAGTAGAGAGAGAGAGATTCCCCTTTTTTTTAATCTTGGTTTTTGCATTTTGTCCGTCCTCGCATCAATCCGTTTTTGTTTTGTTAGCCTATCTTGGACAATCCCGGCCACACCTATCTTGTATTTTTTGGTATTTTCTATCGCCCACTACACATAGTTTATGCTACTTATCCATATCTTGATGTATACTTAGTTGGTTTCGTCTGTAATATTATTCTCTTCGTGTATTTGCTGGTGCGACTGGGATGAAGCAAGGCGAAGAAAATTAGTTAGCTTGGTTGTGGCAACTTTGGAAAGCCAGTAGATAACAAGAGCAAACACTCAAACAAATCCATCACAAAAGTCTCGCTTATCGACAACCTCGACCCTCTCCCACCCAATCCCACTATCATTCATATGATGGCAAAAGCAGCAAAGGCAGCAAAAGCCAAGAAGAGCTCTGATGAGCCGCGCAAGAAACGCGGGTCCCCGAGCGATTTCAAGGGCAAGCACCTTGTGTTCCTCATGGCATGAATGGAGGGCTACGCGACGTCGTCCAAGAAAAGGAAGACGTGTCAGTTCTGGAAGGACTTCTTTCACGACTATTGGCGAGAGTTCCCCTGGCGCCTGGAATTGACGGAAGAACCGGATTTGGATGTTGATGTCGACGCGGCGCCAGACACGGCAGAGGCCGTGTTCCAAACCTTGGACCTGGATCTGTCCCAGGAGGAACTGTCGCAAAAAGCTGAAAAGCAGAGGAAAGTTAAGCAGGTGAGATATATGACCGGTGGTGGGTATTTGGTAGGGTACTGATGCAGGCGCAGTAGAAAATCAAGAGGTGGTACAATCGACAGCGCCCAAACGCGATGGGAATCGCGGGGAATCCTTTTTTTGATCATCTGGTGGGGATGCGGCGCAAAAAAGATGACGACAGTCCACCAAAACCTCTGGCGGATTATCAATACTACCTCCACCACCCCGAGTTCAAGGACCGCATCTGTTATATCCATGCACATTGACCTTCCGTCCGTACCGGAAGCTCCGGCCTTCGGAGCGTCCGGTCCTTCGGAAACTGTCGGTCCGCCTTCGGACCGACTCGGCTGATCGGGTTTTCACGCAATGAAGGATTACTGAGCGTTTCCCGTTTATCCGTTATCTATCTCATCCATCTGTCTTCTCCGTCTCCGTATGTACTTCGCTTTGTTATATTCAAGTCCCGCTTTTGGTAGTCGCTTTGTCTTACCATATTAGGATATTGATCTTCAACTACTATATAAACCTTATGTACTATGCCTGTATTCTCCAGTTTGATTATTAACGTGCTTTGCTCTTCGCTCTGCTCTGAGTCGTTCCGGCTTCACCGGAACTTCCGACTTCCTACTTCGTCCCCTTCAGCACGGGTAGTACGCACACCCTTATCTTCCTGTGGTGCTTGCGCTATATCTACTGACTTCCGTCCTTCCGTCCTTCCGGTCTTCTCGGAACTTCGGATCACTTCCCCACATCGGCTCGGTATATAACAGCATCGCGGCACGGTTTCAAGAGCAGTACGGCGACGAGCTGCGACATTTACACATCTCTCTGAGGTGTGAAGTCGCGCGGGAGATGCTGGCCGCGGAGCTGCAAGAGGTACGGGACCGATTGAAGGAAGAGTACGATGAGGAGTACGAGGCTGCCACGCAGGAATACGAGGACACGGAGGAAGGACTTCCGAGCATCAAGCCCGAAGACAAGGCTCAGTGAGTGTGATTTTTTCGGGGATGCCACATTTAGCTGAGCTGGAAATGCAGCGCACACTCCGAGTTCATCAATTCTGTCAACCCTTTGCTCAGCGCGCTCCGCGCATATACGGGTTTCTCGATCAACATCTTGGCTGGACGATGGAATGGTACTGATTTCGACGTTGTGAGGTACGTTGGTGCTCCACGCATCATACCAAACCTTTCAGCACAGCCACCTTTTCGCACTTGACCCTCGACCACGACCTTCCTAATCGGTAAGTACCAGAGTCCCACCTCCCATAGTGTAGCAGTAGTGTACTGTGTAGCTAGTACCTAGTAAATAAACGTGTGCACGGCCATACGTGGCGCCGACCCCCCTGAGCAAGTCACACAAAGGCGCGCATGCCCAGTGTCACCCAAAAAAATGCATACATTTATCTATAAAATAGTCATGAGCGCACCGTAGACGACGCTGACGCTGTATACAGCCCTACAGCCCTCCATGGCTGCTCGTCGCCACCCCCGCAAGTTCATCGACAACATCGCTCAAAATGACGATGCATTCTGTGAGCAAACGCACTGTCGCCGTGAGCGCTGGACTGACTTTAGCACAGCATCAGATAATGACGAGGTCAACCCCGATTCCATGATTCCATGGAGGGCCAAGCCATGGCGCTCGACCAGCGCAACTACAACATGCCAGAGGCCCTTGCAGCACACGAGTCAAGTCTGCGCAATCCTGCGCCGTACCGTATGCCGGCGTGCGCCTTCCCGCCCCAGAATCCCGAACCTCGGCCCCGCTCTCCATCTCCAGTTGCCGGCCCTAGCAACTACCACACCCGCCCCTGCTCATGCTCTCCCCCACCAGGCTCAGCGACTCCGTCCTCAGCCACACCGTCCTGGAAGCCGCCATCGTGGAGTCTGCCGCAGCTGCCCCGCTATCCCGCCTCGCGCACACCCACGCCCTACGCATCCTGGAACCCGCCGCCCATGGCATACATATGCGGTACGTATTGTCATTCTTCCTACCACTCATTCTAACTGTATCTTGCAGCCGTCCACTCCCTACTTTCCTGCAGCCCCAAGTCCAGCTTGGCAACTAGCACCCAGTCCCGCTTGGCACCAGCACCACGTTTCCCAGGCGCTGCTTTTCCTCCCCGAGTCCTGCGATGCAACCCCCTATGATGCCCCGGACCCACATGATCTCACCCCGTTCGAGGTGCTTGTTTACCAGCCTGGCGTTCCCTTCCGCACTGCAGTAAGTATTTTATTCTCTAATCTACCTATCATGTCACAAATGTCTTATTTGAGATCCAGCACCCAAGTCAGCCTCCTTCCATCCTTCAACCTCTGAAACGCAGACGAACCCCTTCCCCAGAGGAGGAGCAGCAGGAGGAGTTTTCACCTGCCCAGAGCTCCAGAGAGAAACACAGGTGCGTCGAGCCGGAGGAGGAGGAGGAGGAGGAGGAGATCATCCCAGTCCCCCTCTCCGACTCCGACGAGAGTGACGAGGACAAGGAGCTCGTTTCAACGTGCAGGCACAAGCCCAGCATGAATGTCTCCCAGTTCGTTGATGTTGCTGCAGAGGAGTCTGACGACGCAGAAGACGCAGATAGTGGGAGTGAGGGAAACCTTGAAGAAACACAGGAGGATCAAGGTTAGTGACCGTTTTTCAAGTTTTGTACATGTCACTCACCTCCTCGCAGACTTCATCGACAACACTGAGCCCGAGGTGCAGGACGAGCAGCCAATTGTCCGACCGGTCCCCACCAACTTCATTGCCGAAGTCGCAGATGCAGAGCAGGAGGCCGCCGCCTTGGAAGAGCGTGCGGGTGCATACCAAGCCAATTTGATCTTCGAGCAAAGGCGCGAAAATGTAGCAGATCTCACACATCCCGACTTCGTCAAACTCGACCCAAACTGGCGAGATATCCCGCACTACAAAACTTTCCCTTACATGCCCCTACCTGTCCCCCGCTTCCAAGAAGAATTCAAGCTGCGATATGTCAGAGGTGGCAATTGGCTCAAGCACTGGCACGGCCTTGCTTTCGCCACCTCCGATACGGAGCTCCTTCTCCCCCACCTGCTCCCCCCTTCTTCACCAGTTCTGTCTGTATGAATAATGTAATGTATGCACTATTTTGTGCAAGTGGCAATGCAATGTGTGCACTATTTAGTGGCCACTAACATGGCTTTATGTTGTAATTTGGGCCACTGTATTACCTGCCCTGCAATAGCGGGATAAAAGCGGGCACTGCTTGCCCAATTGGGTACATTTTTGATGGGGCGCACACCGGGCGGGAAAAGCGCTTGTTGATGGCTATTTACGCCATGCTTAAACGGGAAATTTCTGAAAACCAAATGTTGCGATCAATTCCTGTTGTTCTTCCGAATCCTCCCGCCTTTTCCGAAACCCCCCGCTCTTCTCCAACAGGACTGATGCACCCTCAACGTTGATATGTTCTCCTTGCCACGCCGGCCTGATTCACCATCAATGTATGGCAGTTGCTGCCGCCGCCTCACGTGGAACAACACTCTTAAGATATCCCTCCTGCCATGAGTGCACCCCATTCGCACGACTTTGACCTGTACAGATCCCGCTCCCTCTTAACTTACTCATCTCATCTTTCAGCAGTGTACTCGCTCTCGTCATCGATATCCACGATCACTACACCCGTCTCCTCCATTCCCAGACGCTTCTTGTGCGAAACAAGAACCAAACGTCTGATATCAATGTCCGTCGACGCGCCGACGTCCAAATTCACAACATCCACCTACAACTGCACGCAACAATGGACGAGCGGGACGCTGCCGTCGATCTCCTGGCGGAGATAGCAACGAGGCACAACCGTGACATCGAAGCCGAAATCCGGGCAGCCTTGGCGGATTTGGACAACCGGAACTCGTAGCTTTGCCGGCCATGTACCCTAGAGAGCAACAAGGACCATTTGCATCAATATATAGAGTACATTAAAAAAAAAACGGGCGTGGTGAATAAAAGAGAGGGAACTTGGCGGGACCACGTGATCGTTTCGGAAGAATACACCAAGTCCAGCAGTAAGGAAACGAGGGACGCTAGCACGAACACATTAGTGCCAGCACCTCAGATGCAATGTTTCTTCGGCTCCTTGTCGGTCACACCCCGCTCCCCTGTGTGCTTTCTATGAATTCGCGTCAGTGCCAGGCAGATAAAAGATAGAAGAACAAAACTTACTTAGAGAGACCCCCCATTTTCACGAGACTCTCCAGCGTCCAGACCACGTCTTCTACCGTGCCCTCCCAGTCGGCAATCGCTGCCGCATCGGGCACGTCACCCCCTTTCGTCCGGTGCACCAGAGTGCCCCACCACATCAACGTCACACAGACGAGCCCCAGCCCGTTCCGCCCAGCGTGATCCTTGAGGCGACCCCAGTCAAGTCCTACCGGGTGATCCAACCCTCCGTCCCTGTGCACCCTCACCAATGGCTGCAAACCAGTCCACCAAGCCCAGAATTCCTCCTGGAGGGTCGAAACCGTCTCTGTGGACGTTGGTGTGGGACCGTATGAGTATGGACGGCCTATTTGCATCCACCTCTCCACCATCTTGACACGCCCCGCTTTCGCCATCCCCACACAGTCGAATGGGAACCCACACGCTTCCTCGAACGCCACCAGGGCATCCGCGAGGTCTTCCCATTGCTTCCCCCACTGGGAGCACTGCTCCATCGCTGCATACAACTTCTGCAGCTCCGCCGGCCACCTCGTCTGTGTTCGCGCGGCCCACCCCTGCTCCTCACTCTCGCCCCCACCCTCCCCTCCCACCGCACTACCTGCTATGTCGCTAGCACCTGCGCCAGCTCCTGCCGCGCTCACCACACCTGTGCCTTCTCCGTCTCCACTCCCACCCGCCGCACTTTCTCCTGTGTTTGCTCCACCCGCACCCTCCCCCGCACCTGCGCCCTCTCCACTCCCACCTGCCGTTGCACCTGCGCCCTCGCCCTTGCCACTCGCATCTGTGCCATTTCCATTCCCGTCATCCCCGCTCGCAGCACTCCCGTCGCCCCCATCTGTATTGCCTCCGCTCGCACTCGTGCCTGCTGCTGCTCCACAAGGAGGTAAAGGACGGGGCTTTGGCCGCGGTGGCGCAGGGCCCAGCACCACATCCTTTCCACCAGCGGCCTTCTTCTTTGCCTTCGTCTTCCACGACACCGCCTTCTTCGTCGACACAGCAGTGGTCGTGGATGCAGTGGTGGTTGTCAGAGCAGGGGTCGCTGTCGAAGCAGGAGTCGTTGTGGAAGTCGTTGTGGATGTGGGTGCAGGAGGTGCAGTTGATGATGTCGATGCGGCAGTCATCCCTGCACTTCCCGATGCTGCGCTGGTGATGCTGCAGTCGAGGAGGGAAAGGGGATGGCCGGCTGCGCCACCACGGTTCCCCGCAACGTGTGCGCGTCGCAGTCCGCCTGGGCTGATAATGAAAAAAAATCAGTGATGATCCAGCCACCCAACCCAGCCACGAAACTTACAAAACGCAAGGATGCCAAAGCGCAGCATGGTGTTTACCACCACCCTGAAACCCTCATGGTCCGCCTGCGGCCATGTCTTCTGTGCCAACCCGCGTGTCGTTCCTGAATGCACGCTGCAGGAAAAGGCGATTAATATGATACAGTTCCAGCCGAGTGAACAATCTGCTTACCTCCGCACCTCAATCGCCCCACCGTTCGCGCCAATGGGACCTGCAAGCAGGATAGACACCACCATCCCATAGCGTTGCGCGGCAGTGTCGGCGAACGGCTGCAGTGCAACGGCTGCGTGCATCAGCGCCCTTTGCATCTATTGTCAGTCAAGCTACATATCTGCGGCAGAAACAATTGCTTACTCGTCGTAGTCCTCCAGCGTTTTCTGGCTCTCCTTGTTATATACCAAGCCGACGTGGGGAAGTGATCCGAAGTTCCGAGAAGACCGGAAGGACGGAAGAGCGGAAGTCAGTAGATATAGCGCAAGCACCACAGGAAGATAAGGGTGTGCATACTACCCCGTGCTGAAGAGGACGAAGTAGGAAGTCGGAAGTTCCGGTGAAGCCGGAACGACTCAGAGCAGAGCGAAGAGCAAAGCACGTTAATAATCAAACTGAAGAATACAGGCATAGTACATAAGGTTTATATAGTAGTTGAAGATCAATATTCCAATATGGTAAGACAAAGCGACTACCAAAAGCGGGACTTGAATATAACAAAGCGAAGTACATACGGAGACGGAGAAGACAGATGGATGAGATAGATAACGGATAAACGGGAAACACTCAGTAATCCTTCATTGCGTGAAAACCCAATGAGCCGAGTCGGTCCGAAGGCGGACCGACAGTTTCCGAAAGACCGGACGCTCCGAACGCCGGAGCTTCCGGTACGGACGGAAGGTCAATGTGCATGGATATAACACTCCTCCAGCTTCCGCGCGTTCTCCCACTGCAGCAAATTCACCGCGTTTTCCTGCTGCGTCATCTCCTCCACCATGGCGCAGAACACATCAGACTCCTCCGCAAACTTGATGCCCGTCCATTTGTTCATCTCGTTCACGCGACTCGGCTTTTTCTGCCCCTCGGGGACGGGGCGCGCGGAGATTTTTGCCCACTCCTCCTCGAAAGACACCTTCACTCGCGACACATAGTAGTGGTCATAATACACGTCCGCCACGCGACGTTTGCGGGGAGGCTTGACGGGTAGGCCCTCCCCGTTAGCCAGTAGCATCCCCCAGTTGTCGTTGCCGGTGACCTTGCGGTAGTGGTAGTGATACCATTGGCCCACTTTCTGTAGCAATTTCAGCTCGAATACTTTAGCGCAGAAAAAAAAACTCACCGTGTGCAAATCTGTGTAATAAGTCCACCTGGACTCCTGCTCTTCCTCTGACAACCCTTCCCCGTCTTCGTCCAACTGTTCCGCCGCCTCGTCGTCCGGATCTTCCAAGTCTTCTTCCAAATCCATGGTCAGGTTCCAAAACCAGCCATACTTGATGATGAAGAGCTTGGAGACCAGCGTGTAGAGAACGCCCCGGCCTTATCCCCTTGAACGGCATACCGCCATTGGTCCTTGCGCACCTCGAAAAAGGTGAGTTTCGTCCCCACGACCCAAGACTTTTTCCCCCGTTTTCCACCCTTAGCTCGCGAGCGGGCTTTCCTTTTCGGGGCAGCAGCAGTGGACGATTTGGCCGTGAGATCTTCAAAGGAGCACATCGGGAAGTTGCGCTGATTTGGAGGACGCAGATAGATTCTTGCAGATAGATTCTTGACAGATTCTCACGTATCATACACAAACAATACGTAAGCTGTCATCATTGTGCCAAATCTCAACCAATCGGCCTTGAGAGCGCCGTCTAAACCATTGCCCTATCTTCTGTTACAATGTTCAGCCACTGACAAAAGAATAAAAACACAGACCAGAAATACAAGGCACTCACCATGCGCACATCACTGTAGTATTTGTGCAAAGCCACCTGTTGATCCTCCGACATGCCTTCATCGTCGTCCACCTTCCTTTCCAACTCTGTGTAAGACTCCTCCATCTTGTCCTTTCTAACCAGACAATTCCACTCGCTCTGTCAGGCAATCAAAAAGGTTTGTTTTGTAATCTTCTTCGACTCGCCAGCGGCACACATAGTTTGGGTGGTCGTGAGAACGATAAGGAATGAAATCGAGGGCGCGATGCAAAGTGACTCAAACCGGATTGACAGAAGAAGAGTGCCACTGATCAATGTGAATACGTAACACCGTAATTTAAATTTAGGCCTGCCGTTTCTTCCAAATCGTGATGTTCCTGGAATAGTCTGAACTAAAAAAAGACCCCTTCAGACCCTGCGTCGTCTAGCGGTTAATGGGCCCGTAACCGCTGGACCACGCAGGGTCTTTTCCGTCTTTTTCTCGCGGTGAGTTCTAATCCCCCAGTCAGTGAGTTTATTTGATTTTTCGAAGTCTCCATTTTTGTCACGCGACTTATGTACAACAATCCAAATCATTCAGAGCACGCGAATACATTCAAGACGAACATGATATGTACAGAGTTAATCTAGGATGCTGGGGACTCCGCCTCCTGCAGTTCCCGCTCCAGCCGGACCACCTCCCGACGAAGCCGCGCAAGCTCGAACTCCCTGCGCAGCTGCCCCAAGTCGGCCTGGTACTTCCGTTGTAAGTCCAACTCGGCCATCTCCCTGCGGTGCACCCTCTGCTGTGAAGCGATCCAGTCGCGCCGCTCTTCCGCCTCCGCCGTTGGCTCTGTGGGCGAGAAGCCCTCTGCAAAGCACGCTGCATCCACAAAAGACCCCATCGTCAGCATCCGCGGCGAGCGCCCTTGATGTTCAAGGTCCTCGTACAGCAACACAGCCTCCTCCAGCGAGCCACATACCACGCCATAATCCTCCCAGCGCAGCCCATAAGACCGCATTCCCGGCGGAGTTGCAGTGACGGGTGCTCTTATCCCTGCATTTGCTGATGGGCTCGGGCTCAGGGACGGGACGGGGACAATGGGGTATCTGGTGGGGATGCACGGCGTGTTGACGACATCCTCACCGTTGCGGCTGGCGACATCTTGATTGCTGGTGAGAAGCCTCTGTCTCGTGTCCAACTAGGCGTCTGCGCAGCCCTTGCGGGGGTGGGTGTATGTGGCGCATCTATGGTCCCGCGCCCCGGGTGATTGTGCAGGTTTCTGTCACAGCCACCTTGCCACGCCTCAACAGCCTTCGCCCATCTGGCATAAGCTGGGGCAGTCGCCCCACTGGACCCGTGTATAACAGCTGATGCTGTGGACCTATTCATTTCAAATCAGGCATGAGACTCCCGACGCGTTCCTCAGACTCACCAAGAAGTGTAGGCGCCTGGCACCTTCAGATACGGCCCTGTCGCCAAATAGATCTTGTTGCATCCTTGGGGGCCAATCCTGGGGTATCCAGGTACCAGGCAGCGGTCGGCGGAAAAATAGATCTTGTTGCAATCCTTGGGGGCCAATCCTGGGGTATCCAGGTACCAGGCAGCGGTCGGCGGAATCCATCTCTGCGTCAAGGGCAATTCCAGGAAGTGTTTGCTTTGAGAAAAAAAAAGACCAGACCAGATAATCGCTGGATAATCGCCGAGTGAGAGATCTTCTTGTTTGGTGATGTGTCAAAGCAAGGCCTTGGCGCTCGGATTGATTCGCACTTTGAAACTTCATAAAACTCAGTATAATATTCAAGGGCTCAGTAAACTACCCAGAAAGATATACATAAGCTCTCCTGTGAATATCATCAAAGTTGGAACACAGGTCTCATCAATGGCCTTACCCTATGACGCCTCAGGCAGTGCCGATGTGCGCGACATGCTACAGACACGGACAGTCCTAGGACCACCTCGCTCCCATAGCATCGAAGGTTCCGCGCTGCCTTCCAACGCCCCGCAAGCACCACAAGACGGCGTCTGCGCTCCCGCAGACACTGCTCCCAGTCAGCAAAGTTCCTTCTTCTGAGCGTATCCCTGGCCCACCTCAGGTGCTTCCATGACAAGCTCTGAAATCACCATCCTTTGGTTTTGGACCTCCATGGTATCGTCTTCCAGTTCGTCGTCGGGCATTTTTGCGAGAGAGAAGAGAACACAGCAGTGGCAATCAAAGGCATCGATGTTCAATGTAAATACATGACAACAGGGGTGCAAAACCGAGATGTCAACGAAAATTAAAACTAGTAGTGGTTTGCGATAAAAAATTCGTGCAACCATGGGAAGCGTTGGGCAAATGCTGGCAGTTCGGTATCCGACTCCACGCCCCAAATGGCCTGCTGACCGTACCTGACAATGTGTATCGCTAGCAGTGTGACATCCAAATAACAGCGAACTCACTCTAAGAAGAATGCCAGCCAGAGTGCACTGGCAAATGTGCGCACCCAGTTTTCTTGGAGCCACTGGAAACCTGCATGTAGCTCTAAATCATCATCGAAATACATAGCTATGATTTCAGAAAACTCATGCGGCATCACAAAGCCCGCGGCGTGCACACGGCGTATGGCCTCGCGCCTGAGAATGTCCGCGAGTCAGTAAACATAAAAAGCAAGGAAGGTGTGCCTCATCTGCATTGCTCCTCCTCAGCCATCCGGTGGATGGTCCGTTGCCATCGCCACCCTTCGAGTTCGGCCGCAGAGAGGTTGGTGCCCGACTGGTCCACTGGCATGTCGTCGTCTTCGCTATCGTACTCCGCAAAGATGGAGGGGTCGACCACAACATCCAGCAGGGGCGGCAAGTCGTCGAAGGTGTCGAGCTCAGGCATGCCCTCGCTGCCACTGTCGCTATCGGCGTTGCTGCCCTCTCCAGCGGCTTCGGCACTTTTCAATCCTGTGGTGAAGATGAAATCCATGGCGGCAAGGGACTCGCCCTTCTGCAAATCTCCACGGCGCATCATCGTTGTATTCATGAGGCAGGGACTGGTGCTTCACATCAAATCGGTAATACGGCAGATAATAGAGCACGACGCACGCACGGCGGAGATGTTCTTCGTACACCTCCGCAGCATCCGCCGCGGTTTTCAATAAGGCGATGTGTTGTTGTAGTTCATGCTCACGCCTGCGGGCTTCATATCTGGCCTCGTTAGCCTCGTTAGCACGCCAGACATCTTCCAGGTCTTGGCGTTCCCCAGGGCGCATCTGGCCCGTCGGTCGCAGGCCGCTGTATGAAAGTTCGGCGGGGGAAAAGGCGGATCTGTTGAAAATAACATACCTTACATTCTGATAATCAGTCATGGTGGTCAAAAAGTGGGTCATGCAAAAAGAAAAGGCGGATGAAAGATTCAATCAGATTCAAAATAATACGTGGGGCCGCGGCCGTGGCTACGTCAACGCGGTGTCTCGCTGCTCCTTGGCTGCACGGCGGGCCTCACGCGCGCGTTTCGCAATCTTCCATTTATTTCTGGAGGGGGAGTCTCAGTGGGTACCTGGTAGGCATACGGTGCACTTGCTGCTCTCGATATTTCTTGGCCGACGCACGTCTCGCCGCGAGCCGCGCTGCAAGTTGCTCCGGCGGCAGAGTAGTATCCTGCGCACGTAAGGCTGCCATACACAGCCGTGTCTTGCGATTGCGCTCCTCACGGTTCCTGAGCGTGCCGCACGGAATGAAATACTGCCTCGAGATAGGCACGGGACGGGGCCACTCACTTGCGGTGATATCGCGCAGAATAGATGGCCTCGATGAGACGGCGGTCCCGAGCCTCACACTCCTCCTGAGGCGTGCGGGGAGCGGGGTAGCGGCCCATGGAAGGATTGAGCAAGGATGTGACACCTAATAATCCCAACTAACAGTACTAATTAGAGGTGCTGCAGCATGCGCTGTGGCCCTTCTAAGTAGAGCCCTTGCTGGAATCCCTCATATGCTGTGGTTCATGCTGCAGTTCATGCTGCAAATATGCTGCAGATTGGGTGCAGCATATTGTAAAGCAACTTGGATATTATTTCGCGCATGTATTATATAATCATTGGCGCGCGCGCCCCGACGGCGGGCGGTGCACTGTCCCAAAAAGGCAAGTGCCCAAGAAAATAATATTTCTACAGTATGTATACAAGGCGGTTCAATGGCTATTGATGTACGTGAAAAAAAAAAAGACTACGGCACCATAGTGACTTCTACGCAGGCGCCTTGTCACGCAATCCCGGTGGCGCGCCCCGCGGCCCTTTAATGCTCTTGCGGGGGGGAACGACGGTGGTGGCGCGGCTACCGCTCGTTTCGCTATCTGGCACCACCTCACCGTCCCCAACCTGCCAGCGATCCGGCAGACCTGACGGCGGTCGCATGGCAGCACCAGCCAGCGCCAAGCTGCCTCCGCGGCTGCCTCCCGGTTCACTATCTGGCACGACAGCGTCGGTGGGTGCGGGCGTCGTAGGTGTCGTAGTGCGAGGAGGGGATGCGGGCTGCGCAGGGGAATCAGGACGCGAAGAAGGAGGCGCAAGGGACGAGGATGCGGGCTGCGCAGGGGAATGAGGAGGCGAAGGAGGAGGCATGAGGGACGGGGACGCGGGCTGCACGGGGGAATGAGGAGGCGAGGCGCGAGGGGAATTGGGAGGTGATGTGGGTGCACCCCCTGAGCTGGCTGCCTTGGAGGAGCCCGCGGTACCAGTTGCGCCCTTCCATGAGGGCTTGGGCTTTGGCCTGCCCTGCATGGTGTTGCGAGGAGGCTGTACACCCGGATTCGGGTGACGGGGCCGCTCGCCCGGCTTCGATGGCTTGCGGGGCTCCACATCCGCCTTCCTTGCAGCCTTCGCCTTGGCCGTTTTGGCAAGGGTGTTGCCAACCTCGCTGTGCTTGGTCTTCTTTTGCGGGGGGGACTCATCCTGTTATATACCGAGCCGACGTGGGGAAGTGATCCGAAGTTCCGAGAAGACCGGAAGGACGGAAGGACGGAAGTCAGTAGATATAGCGCAAGCACCACAGGAAGATAAGGGTGTGCGTACTACCCGTGCTGAAGGGGACGAAGTAGGAAGTCGGAAGTTCCGGTGAAGCCGGAACGACTCAGAGCAGAGCGAAGAGCAAAGCACGTTAATAATCAAACTGGAGAATACAGGCATAGTACATAAGGTTTATATAGTAGTTGAAGATCAATATCCTAATATGGTAAGACAAAGCGACTACCAAAAGCGGGACTTGAATATAACAAAGCGAAGTACATACGGAGACGGAGAAGACAGATGGATGAGATAGATAACGGATAAACGGGAAACGCTCAGTAATCCTTCATTGCGTGAAAACCCGATCAGCCGAGTCGGTCCGAAGGCGGACCGACAGTTTCCGAAAGACCGGACGCTCCGAAGGCCGGAGCTTCCGGTACGGACGGAAGGTCAATGTGCATGGATATAACACATCCTCGCTTTCCTCCACCGCCTTTCGTTTCCCTGACTTGCGCGGTGCGCGCTCTTTCGCCGCTTCTGCATCCCTCCTCCTCGCCTTCTTCTTCGCCGGCGGTTCATCGTTCCCATCATCGTCGTCGTGGACTGCCTTGCGTTTCGGCAGTGCGCGCTCCTCAATGTTGTCGCCCTCATCGTCGTGTCTGGCTGCTGTCTTCCTCGCCAGCCTCTGGAGCCTCTTGCGGCGCTGCTCCACCAACATCTCTGCGACTCCACCATGTCTTCGAACTGTGCAAGGATGCGCTCTTTCTCGTTCGGCGTCAACTTGGTCCACTTGCACGTGCCATCTTTGAGAACCTTGTGGAGGGCGCGGAGGGGGCCGATCGACGATTGCAGGGACATCCGTTTGAAAGGAGTCTCTTTGGTCCAGTTAACAATTCTGTAGCCCTTCTTCATGACGATAGACTTGATGTAGTTGTCGTAGTTCATGACGCCCTTGGCCGCATTCATGATCCTCACTGCTCGACCATAAAAAATGAGTTCAAGTTCACCTACAGCAGAATTGCACTTACAATAACCCGACGTGATAATGCGGGTGCATTCCTTCTGAAGTTCCTGGAGCGTCATGCTCCCTGTGTCTCCTACACAGTGGAATGTAAGTCCATGTAAGAATAATCGAAGCCCTGACCAAAATAAAATAAAAGGAACAAAACGACTCACCTCGCAGCTGGTTGACAGCCCACAGCTCGAACATGGACTGAACATCGGTAGGCTCCCTACCGAGGATCTCGCGAACGAACCGCATCGAACCCCACGACTCGATGGATGCAGGGATGCTGTGGTCATGGATGTGGCCCCGCGTGAAGAACACAAAACATATCATCCCCGTTCGCTCCGCCAGAGCCATTATCTATGGATGTGGTCAGACGCCACACCGCGTTGAGCCGACAAAAATCACATACCTCCTTTGCCAGGCGATCAATCGTCTGGCGTGCATCCTCCTTTGCCACTTTGTTGGTCGCGCGGGCTCCATTGTGCTTGACATCGCGCTTCTCTTCCAACCCCCGCAACATCTCCTCCTCCTCCTCCTCGGTAAACGCGTCCAGCATGGTCGGGTCGTCTGCGACCATGCGCTTCACCTCAGGGATTGTGTAGCGAGTCCCCAGCTCGTGGCCTATCCCAAATAAAATCTTCAAGTCAGTGCAATCCCTTATGAATGCCATAAGCACTCACCCTCGTTCAAATCCGCCATAATTCGCGAGATTTTCGCGTTGTAGAGGCTGGGTTTGCGGCTGGGCTTGAGCGTGGTGGAGGCAAGCATGCGTCGGCGGACCTCCTTTGCTTTGATGTCGTGCTTTGCGGCCAACTCATGGACGCGCTCCTCGCGTTCTAGCTCCCACTGCTTGATGTCCTGGGCAAGCGTGCCGGTCTTGTCGCCTTTGGCCTCCTTCCGTTTACGCGCCGTCGCGCGTGAGTTCGTGCCGGGATCCCGACGCCGATGTTTGCGCATGGGGATGACGGGTTTACCACGGTTGCGGCTACGGTGAGTGGTGGTGCCGATGCCCCCGAGCTGGTCCCCGTCCATGTCCTCCCATTCGGGGTTGCCATCGTCGAGGGCAAAATTCACGATTTGCCGTTTTGTCTTGGGGGCATCTGGCTCGGGAGAAGACGACCTCGATGAGCGAGGGGAGCGGGAAGAGGGTGCTGTCGCGCCAGAGCGAGTAGGCGAGTCTGCGGTGTTTTCCATGGTCACAGCAGGACACAAACCTGTGTTTGGCTGCGGCCAGCTTGAGCTCCACTGCACGTGGTGGCGATGTCCCGTTCGACAAACCGTTCGGGTTGGGATGCTTGTTGAGTACATAGAGAGAGAGGGAAAAAACAGAGAATAATTTCTCGTGCCCACATGAGCGCGAGAAATAAAGAGAACATAGGCGCCGTACGGCACCGCAGAGATTGTCAAAGAAGAACTGTTTAAACATAGGTTGATGTGGCTGTGTTGTGAGAACAATGCCGTCTTGTGAACTAAATTTGGACGTGCTCCCAATACCTGATGGTACAGGGGTTGTGCACGTCCAGTTAGTGAACTTTACTAAACGGGCATGGACAACCCCGTACCATCAGGTATTTTGTTCGAGCCCCCGCACACTCATATTTTTGGGTTTTTTTTTGGCTCTCAAATCAGTAATTTTGCTTAAGTCCACCTTAAATTATCATCCAAACGAAAAAAAAAAAACTCAATCATTGCAACGGCCAAAAAAGACTACGTGTACAGCACTCCCGACGACGAAAAGAGACTACAAACAAACTACGAAGTATTTGAAACAAAGCAATGTCTGAATGTCGAATCACAACTTCTTTGATCGACCCGAGATGTATGTGCTCACCTCCTCCATCCCCACCAACTTCACAGCCTCCGCTGGGCCCATCTCGCGTACCGCCTGCTTGTTAAGATCACGTGCCCGCAGCTAGCATCATAACCAACTGAGCCAAAAGGCCGCTATGATCGAGTAATTCGATCATAGGCTGCGGACTATATATAGATGATCACAGGCAATTTTCATGCATGTGACACTGCTCCACCGTCTTGTACAGCGTCTGGGTATTTTTGTTGAAGAAGAGGCGCTCCGATGGAGAACCAGCTTGAGAGGCAGCACCCGACGTCGAAGCGGAGGCAGAGGCAGATGGGGCCTTGCTGTGATGTGCTGCCGGAGCACGCGATGCGCTCTCGTCGAGCACCCCCTCCAGTCTGGGTGGGCTGTAATGCACGCGCTCACCGCGAGGGATAGCGGAAGCAGCACGACGAGGTGCACCGCGCAGCGCACCACCGCGAGATGCAGAGCCGGCAGGCGCACCTGTATGCGGTGCAGCGGTGGCTGCGCGAGTGGGGGTCGAAAGCTCGAGCGGGGGTGCTCGGGGCCAGTGACGGCGGGAGCGTGGGTGCGTGGGACTGCGCAGGTCGGGCGCCACGACGGGGAGGTGGCGCCAAGTGGGTGAGGTCGCGGAATGGGTATCCACCTGGGCTTGACGCCGTTGACAGCGAGGACACGGAACTCACAGTGGGTGAGATGTCGGTGGGGGTTGGGCCGCAAGAAGCAACACGGGACGCTGTTGCTGAGCGTGGGGGAGAACACGACGGTGAGGGGCGAGCATGTTTCGCATGGCCTCCACGCGACACGGGCGGGACGGGACGTTTGCGTTGCGCGGCGTGATTCTCGTCCTCCTGCACCGTCAACATTGGGTTGACACCATTGTCGTTGTTGCCGTCGTTGTGCCCCACGACAGCGTCCGGTTCGTCTGAGTCGTCTGCATACAGAGAGTGCTTGGGGCTCGGCAGACTAACCTCACGCTTGAGCTCGCGCTTGATGGAGATGCGCTCTGGCTTGACAGAGACGCGCTCGGGCTTGACCGACGCCTCGCACTTCACGGAGGACGCCTCGCGCTTGACGCTCCGCTTCACAGAGGTCGAGCGTGTGGTGGCGGGGGCGGGGCTACGCGATGAGATGGGACGAGCGGGTGTGTTGACCTCGTCGTCATCACTCTCCGGTGTGTTGGTGTCCTCGTCGCTATTGGGTTTGCTATCCGGGACAACATCGTTCTCGCCGTGTGTGTGGCGGCGGGCACAGTCTGCGTCCCAGTGAAGCAGGGCCTTGAAGCGGGTCGTAAAGATATGGTAGTCGTCCGTAAGGGCCAAGGCATCAGCTCTGGGTTGGCGTCGAGCATTAGTTTACCACCACCCAAAGAAAAAAAGACGATAACGCACTCAGATGTAAAGAGTCCGATATCGTCCACCACATACCATTTTTTTCGCCCGTTGTCGTCGTGTTCTTTGCGCGACTTGAAATTGCCGTGGTTGGGAAAGAATGGTATCTTGCAAGGCATAGCAAAGGAGAGTGAGTTGGGTTCGAGAGGAGATTGGGAAGAGGGAAACTAGAAACTGTTTGTCCATGTATCATTACCAAGCTATCACCTTTCACCATTCTAATCTAGCAGCGCAAGTGGACATCCGCACCAAAATATTCCCTCTCGTCTGACCCGGCCCGTAAAAAAATTGCAGTCGGTACCATTTCAAAGGCCAACCCTATGACTATTTCTGGACAAGTTCGACCGCTCGAGAAACCCCGCCTCCAACCTAATCCGAGTCCGACTCTCATTTTTTCGCCCGCTTCGAATTCTTTCTCGCCTTTTTCTTCTCGGACTCCTCCTCCATGTCGAAACGAACTCCAGGCAGATGTGCAGTCCCGCGGATCTGATATTGAGGCCAGTACACGCGCATGAACGCGTCATGCCCATGCTTGGCCACAAACTGGCTGCTTGGAAGGTGAGCAGCGGCCAATTGGGAGTAACAAAACTAACCGTCTGCATTTCCTAGGGTGCAGTAAGCATCAGTTTTTGTACAGAACTGGGAAAGAACATTTCTCACAGCTCACGGAAGTCGGCATCGACTAAACGGCGCTTTTCTGCAGCTGCCGCCATCTGGGCAGGGGTGGTGATTTTAGCACGAAGTCTACATAGATACACATCGTTAGAACGTTGAGGATGTAATAAAGCATGTTGACACACTTGGCCATCCGTTCCCGCGCAGCTAAACGCGTAGCTTCCAGATTCCTGGCCGCTGTGTAAGTTCTCGAAGGCGAAGTGTTCTCAAAGCTCTAGCACTGTTCACGGTACTGATGTTGAGCCTCGGCGTGCTCACGGGCCTTATGTTGAGGAGAGTGCAGATATTCGAGAGGGTGAGCAGGAGACCAGTGAGACGGCATGACAATACAGAAGCAAAAGGCGGGCACCAAATAGCCCAGATGCGTACACGTCCAAAATATTTGCAGCAATCACAGATTATTATTGCCTTCAGGTTGGGAAAAAATCTGAAAAAAAAATCACCGACGAGAACAGCACCCACTTGATGACTCCAAAAAAAGATGGAATTTCTGGTTCGCAAGAACAAAACTTATTAGGTCAAATGTCCCAAAACGGCCGACGAGTTCGTGATATTTCACAATCTTGCAATTGTTAAATATCTCTCTGTCAGCGCGATCATCTGAAAAAAAAACTGGGGTTAGATGTACAACCACGGCTGTCCCACAGAAATTTGTGGAGGCCAGGGACTGGTGGTGAATGCTATATTCACTTCTCTTCCAACATTTTGGCGGCGTGTTCGTGATGTCGGGCCTATCGGCCGACAACAAAAATGCACTTTTTCTAAAGTCCACCGCACACAGAATAAAAGACAAAAATCACAGATAAAAATTTCTATGCTACAGGTCATCGATACAAGTAAACATTTTGATCCCCTCGTTCCAACGTTCTTCTTTCTCCTGCTCCCGTGCTGCCATCTCCTCCCTCGTCGCCGACATTTCGAAAGCCTTGTCCGTCTTGAAACCGTTGCGTACCCAGCGGAAAAGTCCACCCGCTGTGTATTGCGTAAACGATGCGCGATACTCGTGTGGCCCAATAGGAACATTGGAATGCCAAATTAGTGCCGAAGGGATTAGGATCGTTGACCCAGGCGGGAACCGTATGATTAGGCGGAGGTCCCATAGGATGAGGTGACCTCCTCGATCCGGGTTGAATTTGCCGAGGGCGGTGATTGCACACCACCCCCAGGCAAGATTGGTGAAGTCGAGGTGAGGGGCCGTGATCGCGCGCGGCCCGAAATTGAAAGTGCATGCAGCGAAAACGCTGCCTGCGAAGTTGCGGCGGAGGGATGGCTTCCATGCAGAGAGGAGCGCCATGTGTAGCTGGTAGAATGCAAATAGGAGGGGCGCCCACATCGTGAAGAGGACTGCGAGAGTGTGAGCACTTGTTCACAGAGAAGAAAATAAAAACATACTTGTGGTGAATTGGGCAATTCTCTTGAAGTAATCGTGGGCGAGGAGCTCGTCCGTGAGCTGCGTATTTGCAACGTTGTTGCAGAGTTCGCCTGGTTCCTGCAGCTGCACATCAGTGGGAAGTGAGTGAGGTGGCGCGATGGAGACGCACTGTCTGGCCTCCACCATGGGACCAGCCACGCGCGAGGGCAGGAAAAGATTCTTCGGCGCGGCGGTGCTGGAGCTGCTCGTCCGTGAGCCGTATCCGAGACCGACGCTCTTCTAAGAGCTTGGCGGCGCCGTCGGTGACAGTTTGCCACCCTACGCTGTCGCGAGGTGTACCCCCGAGCAGGGCGACGACGCGTCGTTTCTTGTCGAGGATGGGGATGGAGAGTCTGTGGATGGGGATCAGTCAGGCATACTTAGAATATTGACACTAGACATACCTGCCCAGCCAGGAGATGTACATAAACCCTTCCGTCCCACTGAGCGCGTCGACCTGCTGCTGGGTGTACGACATACCACCAAGCCCGGTGTCGAGGTCGTGGGGTGTCTGGGGCTCGCCGAACTCGAAAGCCTCCTCTCCCGCAGCACGGCTGCCAAGCCACGCCGGTTTGGAGTGCGGCAAGTCGGTGGCATCGAGCTCGAGCTCGAGGGCCGACCCTCGGGCTTCGTCGATCAGCTCATGCAGTCAGGATAACTAGTTATATAGTGGGTATACTGGCAATGTGTAATGCGTTATGTCAGGGGATTTGCCGTACAGCCACAGCACCGCCACAAACACAGCCACATCCCCGCCTTCGAGCCCATCAAAGCCATCATGCAGCTGTCGGAGTTTGAAAACCCCGCTCGGTGGGTTCCCTCCGGGCAGAATATAAAGCACGTGATGCAGTTCAAGTTCCCGAGCCGTTTTTCTGCATTTCGGAGCTAGTCGGGTTCGGGGGATATTCGGGTCGGATCGGATACATCGGGACAAATCGGAATATTCAGTGACGCATACGGATTTACAAAACGCGACTCTGCTGACCAATCAAGCAGATACAAACAACGGGCGCTTTGGCCCTTTTCTCCCTCTGCGCCGGACGCGCTGGGAGGAGCGGGGGACGTGCGCTACTGCGCGTCCTCCATGTCCACGTCGTCATCGTTGGCCGCGCCCGCCGCTCCCGCAGCGCCGCCGGTTGTGCCTGCGTCCCCCGACCCTTCTTCCACGCCTTGCATCACATCCAACCCTGCTGTGGCCTCGATTCTCCCTACGGCGCTCGAACCACCCGCTGCTGGCCCCGCATTTGCGCACGCAATACCCACCGCGCCTCCGAAGTTGTTGACAATGCCTTGGAGTGTACTGCAAAGTAAGTCAGCATTTGCTCAACCTCCACAATCCCGACGCTCATACACGCACCTTTCACTTAAAAGTGCATTCAGGACCCACGTCACGTCCCTGATAGCGGCCGACCACTCCCCGGTTTCACCCGTCAATTCTCGCCACCACTTCAATGCGACCAGCACGCTCAAAAAGCTGTTGGCGCCGGGGACGCGCATAACCTCCCACGAGCCCTTCACTACTTTCACCAACTCCCCGTCGACGACGCGCCAGGTTGGGTTGATCGCACGCCACCAGTCCGCCCAGGTCGAAACAAACGCCACTGTGTTCCCAATTTTCGGGGTTCCTTTGCGCGCGCATTTAATCCAATTGTGAATCTCCGCTGGGCGTGCGGTTGTTGCGAACCCCTTGGTCTAAGGCGCCATCAGCAAAACAAATAACAATGGCAAAAGAAAAGCAAACCCACAGGCGAAACAAAGCGCGTTGATGCCTCCAAAGCCCACCACGCTTCGACCGCCCCGTTCCATGCCTCTTCCTCTGCGAATTCGCCAGCCAGGAGTGTTGCACGCGCGTCCATCGCCCATTTCGGCGCTTTGACACCCGCACTAGCCTTTGAAAGCCCCACGGCGGCCGCTGGGACTTGCGTAGCAGCCTTGCGGCGCCCACGCGTCTCTACAGCGTCCACCCGCCCACCTTCTTCATCCTCATCACCACCATCATCATCGTCCTCGTCCTCGTCCTCTTCGTCCTCATCCTCGGACCACTCATCATCCCCCTTCGCCTTCTTCGACGATCTGCGGCCCCCGCCCCCACTCTTTCGTTTCTTCGGCGGGAAGCCCGCCAAATCCGCCTCCAGCTCGTCCGGCGTCATCTGGGCGCACTGCGCGGCGATGATCTCCGCCAACGCGGCCTTGTTGCGCGTGATATTGTTCTCTCGGCGCAGCTCGAACTCACCCATCGCCTCCAGCTCGTTCAGCTTTCCACATCTCTCCGCCGCCGTAATCGCCATCAACTGAGCCCGCAGCGCCGGTTCCAAGATCTTCAGTGCACCCATCCGCTTTTCCAAAGACGCCTCCAGAGCCTGCTGAGCGCCCTCCAGGGCCTTCTCAGCCGCTTCCACCCGCATTGCCTTCGCAGCCGCCTTGGTCGGTCGCTTGGAGGCGGCGGGCACTTTAGCTTTAGCTTTAGCTTTATTCGCCGCCGTCGTAGTGGGCGTGGGCGTGGGCGAAAGACCCATGGGCATGAGCTCGTCGGGAAAGGCGTCGTCGTCGTCGATGCAGTCCGCACCCGGTGCGCTAGTGTCCACGGTGACATCGTTGTCGGGCGCGGCAGCTGGCGCGCTCATGGCCGCAGCGGTGGTGGTGGCGGAGACGGGAGTGGGAGTGGGATCGGCGGTAGCGGTAGCGGGAGCCGTGGCAGTAGGTACAGCGGCTGTAGGAGCGGGAGCGGCGGTAGAAGCGGCAGCGGGCGCGGGCCCCGGAGCCGCGGCGGCCGCGCTCGATGGATCTGCATCTGAAGTAACATGGTGAGCCACTGCTCAGCGCAATCACACTCCTACTTACCAGCAGCGACTAGGAAACGCATAAACTGGCCTAGCACGCGCTCGTACCCCCTTTTATCCCACTCAGTGAAGTCCAGTGCCCCATCAATACCGTTCAGCGCCGTCTTCGTCTTCCCTGCATGCACGCTCACAAGCTCGAACGCTGGGCCGTCGACGCGGCCACCGATGAGTGTGAGATGGTAACCTGTGTGCGCTCGCAGTGCCAGCAACAACGGAGTAACAACCTGCGCCAACCGACGACGCGCCCTGTGGCAGCCATCAGCAAAGATAGAAAAAACACTCGCTGCTGAACCACCCACTCTGCCTGCTGTGCCGGGTCCAGGCTCGGCAAGCCCTCTTCGGCGTCCTGCCATTTTCCCATCGCGGCTTGGTGTTCAGCGTGTGCTTCGTTACGAATGCGCGTCTTCACCACCTCGGGCTCCAGCTCTAGCATTCTCCGCGCCACTCCACAGAGAAGAGACAGGCGCTGCGCGTTCGTAGCATTTGGATGCACCTCTAGGAACTTCGCCTCCACGGCGTCCTTGAACTCGGCATGGTGCATATAAAATTGATGGTCGGCGATGCGCTTGGGGGCCTTGTGCGCTGGGCGGCGAAGGCGTGCGAGCCACTCCGCATAGGGGTTTTGAACGAGCCCCAGCGAGGTCCGCTTGTGGTTAAACCACGTCTTGATTTTCTAGCGCAAACGAACAACCATTCAGCTCGGCGCCCAGCAGGAAAGGGAAAAAGAACACCAACCTCTTTCGTCTCCTTCACCGTCTTCTCCTTCCGAGCGCAATCCTCCCTCGACAACTCCTCATTCGATACTCCGGCCTCGCCGTCTGCGGGCTCCTCGGTCAGAGCTAGGCGCCAAGGGAACATTGTCCAATATTTTTCAAACATCGGGGCCCAGAAGTCGCGCGTCTTTCCACGCTTCGACGCGTCCATATAGTCGGGGAGGCAGGACAAAAGGAAGGTGAGGCGCTGGCCATGAAAGTCGCCTTTATTGCCAGGCTTTTGCTTCATTTTTGGGGCGGGCAGGATGCTAGGGGTGGGTACACTGGGTGCGGGAACAGGCACAGCAGGGACGGAGACGGGGGCATCGGGCGGTGGGTTGTTTTGAGCGGACATCTTTTTCGAGGCTAGACGAAGTAGACTGGGGCAGTATCGAGCAAGGTATTGAGCCAGGTAAGAATGAACGCGTTACATAACCCCACCTCAATCAATTCGTTCTTCAGTCCCCTGCCCTGACATCCGCCCACTTCCGCCTGACATTCATACGTGTACCAAGCCTGAAATGGATTCTTGAAGGAGCCACAGCCAGCCTCAAGGCAACATAACGCGTCCCACGGCGAACTAACACATTGCCATTCTTTTCCTCTGACACCTCCCGTCTGTTCTTCCCTGGCACTTCGCCGTCTTTGGTTCAACATAACACGTTGCTGCGGTTACTTTTACTCTACTTCCGTGCTGAGCTTCTTCCGTGTTCAGCGCTGCAGGTTCAGCAGCGCACGCTGACGGCGGTACCATTCTGCCATGTTCTACTGAGCCTCGCAGTGAGTTTGCCGTTCCAAACGCCCTGCCAACCAACTCACCGACGCCGTCTGCCTCTTCAGTCTCTCTTCTTCCTCGTCGCTCGGCAGCCCGTTGTCCACCTCCCCTTCATCGTGCCAATCAAACTCCTGCCAGTATTTAAACATCACCGCCGCGATAAAGTCCCGCGTCGCTATCCGTCCCTGCCGTCGAGCTTTAACGTATTCTCCGAGGCGCGTGATGAGAAAGATGCCCCGACGTCCGGTGAAGCTGGGAATCGGAGGGGCGGTGAAATTGTACGCCGTCAACATTTCGTAGCGTAGTAGGTAGAAGAGCGCTGTAGACAGTGATGTAATGTGTTGTTCTTGACTCATTTAAATATTTTTACGCGATCCGATGATGAAGAGAGAAGCAGAAAATACATTGACGTCAAGAAATTGGTTCGCGGGACACTAGCTATGTAAAGATATCGCCCGCCTTATTGATCCGCCCACCCGCCCGCTGTTTTCGAATTTAGGTGCGTCCATGGATGAACGCCTCGAGGGCCGCCATGTCGTTGGTGGCGCGGATGTGGATATCCTTCATCTTGGAGGCGGCGGCGGCAGTGAAGGCACCATCGCTAAGAACATGTCAGTAAAGAAGACGAAATCCACTGAGGAACAATTACCGTGTCTCGTAGACTTCGAGGAGCCCTTTGACGCCCCAGAATTCGCCACGAACAGGCTCGGGGGCCGGTGGGAGCCAGACGCGGGTGTTCATGGTGACGGGAGGGCGACGTCCGAGGTTGACGCGCGGGCAGCTATCGAATCCGTGGTGCTTGCGGCAACGCATCTTCCATTCAGCGAGCGCCTCCTCCCAAGTGTGTACAGAGAGCTGATAGCCCTTGTGAATGCCGATAACATTGTCCGAGGCGCGATCCCTGGGGAGACTCACGCTCAGCAAGGGGAAGCAATAAAAGGCAAAGGGATGACGCACGAATTGGTGTATGTGCCCTCGTTGAGCCCAGGGCAGACAACGTAGAATTTGCATCCGGCAGTCAAGGAATGCTTAATGCGGTCGACTCCAGCGTCTGGATGGTAAGGCATGGGACAAGTAGGGCGCGCCATGTTGATGACACACTCCGTAGAGGTAGCAGGAGCGGGAGCGGGAGCAGGCTGGGTCGGCGCTGTCGCCGTCGGCTGAGACTCGATGTAGTCCGTCGACTGAGACCCAGAGTAGTCGGTATACTGGGAGGAGGTGAAGTGGGTCATGGTGAAAGAGTTAGGGAATACGAGCAACGCCAGCCCGACATATATGTGGACATGCGAGGAGCAAGTTTCCAGAATAGAAGCCGATGGCTTCTAAGAAAAACCGCCACAAATATCTACTTTACGCCATCTACGTATCTTCCGCTCCTCGTTGCCTGCCCTCTCCGTTGCTCTCCACTCACCCATGCCAGCTCGTGCATCCCTCTCCCACCTCCATACGTTCTCGCTCAGCTGCCGCATTCGCCGCACTGAATCCACAGAAGCAGAGCCTCATGCCCCGGTACCTCTCAAACCTGCAGTCCCAGCGTAACTTTCCATCGCAGGCGCGGCTGTAGAACCTTCCCTAACGTGTCCTAACTTGACAGCCGCCTTTCGCACTCAAAAATTATCGCGTTTAAATTAGCACTCGCGAATAAATTACCTCGAACTATCACTCCCTCCCGCACGTTTCTTCATCATTTGGGGACAACTGGATGAGTCAAACAGTCCTCCCGGCCTCGAACGATTTTGGAACCCCAATCCCGTCCGCTACGACGGTTGGTACGCCGAACACGCATGGCAAGCCTGAATTACGTCTCACCCGCTGCCTGCATGGGCCCCGGAGAAAGACACAATTTTCTGGCAGACTTCGGCGGCGGCGACTGGAACGCCCAGAAAGCTCAATTGTGCCATGTTCCCTACATCCGCGAGTAAAACAGTGAGTTTTAATTAATCACGCCTTCTCGCTCTGAACGTCAATTTTAGGAAGTGTGCCTCCGCCCTTACTCTAGCCGTACTTTACTTGAATTTTATCCTGCTTTGCCGTTCATTTTCGCGACCTTGAGCTGCCTCCACCCTCGTCATGCCTGCTCGTCGTCGGGCGCGCCCCATGAAAAAGTCGAAAACTACCACCGCCGGCCCCACAGCACCACCTCTGCCTCCGCCGCCACCACCTTTCCGTTTCCAGGGACAGCGCGTCGCGTTCCTGGACAGCCACATGGAGACCTTTTTGGAAGCTAAGCGGGCTGGGGCGCTTCACGACTTTTTCCCCGTCGTATACGACAACTATTCGCAGTGTTTTCCCTGGCGGCTGCCTATCGACGCTGATCCCGAGCAAGGCCAATCATACAGCGATCCCATAGGGCCGTTATCAAGCGCCGACCACAACGACCGCGTCCGCATTCAAAACTCGACCCGTATTGTAGGCGCTACTACAACTATCGCGCATCTTGACAACGAACTGATGTATTCCGCAGAAGATCAAAGCGTGGTTTTACCACAAATATGTTATGCGCTTTCGTACTCTCGCGGACCTGGACCAGCTGGCTCTGCTTTGATGTTGTGGTGCGCATTCTGACCGTTCATGATGCCGATAGCTAACCATGTTCTTGTTCTTCCTAGCCCCATGCTGCCCAGTCCCTAAAACAAACCAACGACTTTTTTCCCAGCGCCGCCTCCCCAAAAAAAATCGCGTCTTTCGTAGTGTACGCGCATAACAAATATATTTGATTTCTTGGTTATTCCCCTGTGTTACATGTGCAACGGCTCAAGCTCTCAAACGTCGGCGGCGGCTTTGCATGCCGCATCATGAACTCAATGTCGTCGTCGTCATAGTTCATTACCTTCTCCTCCAGTCTGGCATAGCCCGCGGCCGCCTCATCATCCGTCGAATCCCAATCGAGCACCAACCCGCACTCGTTCATTTGCGTGAGGCGCCTGTTCCGCAATCAAGAAGTTAGTGCTTACTTACTGACAGACAGAAGAAGATTTGCCGTTCAATCTCAGCTTCTGTCGGAGGTCTCGCAGCCCCAGGTGTCCCGTATTTCAAGCAAAAGAGAGCGTCCTCGCGAGTGTGCGGCGTGCCGCCGAAACGGTAGGCATCCCAAGCCGCCATGAACTCGGGATCCCCTCGGTCGCCATACAGAGGTTTGAAATGAAGTTTGACGTGCTCACGGTAGCGTGCAAACAGAGGCCTGGAACCAACGCAAAAGTCTACCTGCGGGAGAAGACCCACGTTGCGTGCAAACGTTCAGATGACTCGCGCTGTCGAAGTTGTTGCTTTCGGTTATCTCGCAGTCGGCGCATTCGGCGGCGGGCTTTCTCCTGCTCTGCCTCCGGGTTTTTTGCACGGTAACGAGCCTGCGCGTGCGCCTGGGGGGTGGAGTTTGCGGGTGCGGCCTCGCTTACTGCGAACGTGCCAAAGATCGGGGGTGCGCATGCAGCAAACGCCAGTGGCGCTGTTGCTTGAGGCCTGTCCAAAACGAAGGTGAATTGTGCGTGCATGGTGGGTAAGAATAAGACGGAGCGGCGGGTTCTTACGTGTGTTACAGGCCCGTTACGTTCGATTTCTTTCCTTGACCGCCATGTCCGCCCACCCGAAAATACTCCACTCCGGCACTTATTGGCGGGACTTCCACAGAAATCGTGCTAGGCGGCTCGAGCTTCGCCACCAACAGTCTTCCCGTAGGCTTTCGTCCTACGACTATAATGCGCTCGGCCCCTTGCATGACCAACCCCCCATTTTCACGTTCATCCCAAACCGCGCGACGCCGGTCATCACCACCGTGCAGAACGACGGCACTTTGCGACATTCATACGATCCACGCGAGGAGCTAGCCGCGGCCGCCCGCAAAAACCCCTCTGCGCCTCTGCCCGCTGCGACCAAGGCGCCCAACGCCGCCAAAAGGCGTAAAGCGAGCGCAGCCGATGCGATCGCTGAGAGAGCGCGTACGATCCTCAAAAACCGACCCGACCCCGACGAAGTTTTGCTTGCGCGGCTCACTTCGAGCACTACTGCCGTCCGTGTCCGCGATGGAGAGAATCCTGCAGCCGAGGGTAAGCCTGTGAAAGTCGCGTACAAAAAGTGTGTTGCTTTCATCTACTATATAGTGTTTGTCCTTCCTCCTTACCACTTTTTTTTCAGGCAAAAACTCGAAAGAGTATGATCTGGAGACCAATTCATATGCGTACTGGTGTCTCTGCCACGCCTTTTCTTGGATAAATCCCATCGCCACCGCCATTTCCTTGTTCTTTACTTTGTTCTTTACTGTACCCTGTGTTCTTGTCGTGAATGGATATTTTGCTGGTCTTTAACCTCCTTATGCTCGCCACTCGTATTTACTCCGCGCGACTCAGTGAATCTTCAATCCATACGGATGACGTCATCGCCAAATCGAGAAGCGAGGTGTCTTGCCCCAAAACGGAGAAGGTGGCTGTGCTTCCCAATCGGGACCGTTCGTTATGCCCGAAGTAATTTGACCTCAATGCATCGACCAAGGGCCGGGGCATCCCAGGAATTGAAAAAACATACCTCTTATACTGCTATCTATGCTCTTTAATTTTTTAAACGACTCTCTAGTACGCAAAAACGAAAGTGATAATTCATGGGTGGCTGCAACCGCAACTGCACCCAAAGCGCCTTACACAAACCTACTGACCTGCGGATCTCAATCGGTTTGTTTTCCCCCAAAAACTATGTCTACTCCTTCCATACACTTTATTGAGAGCTTTACGCCGAGCACCACACACCAATGGTGGAACGTATCATATCATCTTATTTTTTCTTGGGAGGGCAGTTGGTAAATATGTCTGATTACGTGAAATTGCGATACTAAGCGACTATGGCGGGTACAGATAGCTAAACTCGGGCCCATACCCGATACATCTCGATTCCCTCCTGCCATCCGTTCATCGACTATCGCTCGTAAACCACAAATTCGGGGGTCGAGGGCGCTAAATTCGGCAAGGGTGTAAGCGCGCCGGTCCGGCTCCTTTGCACGGACGCCCGTCCATCCAGAGGTGTCAACGGGGAGCGGATATTCGTCAAGATTGAGCTCCAGCTGCATGGGCACGGATCTGCGGACGCGCAGTTTGGTGATGCCCTTCAGCGCACTGCCGCTTCGAATGCATTTCGTCTCGCGGTGCTGAGAGCGGGCATTGCGAGCGCGCGCACGTTTCTTGATGCGCTGCCGCTCCTGGACCTCCGTGAGACTCGTTTTGAGTCGGATGGGCACAACTGGCCTCACAGAGGTGTAGGTGGCGTTGTCCAGCGCGTGAATGTAGCGGTACGGGGATCCTTCGGGGCGCCAGAGCGAGCGCAGTGGATGACCCTCTCGAGGTAAGGCTTGGGCGGTGCAGGCGCGGGTGGAGTGACCCAGCGTTTGAAGCTGCTGGGCGCACTTGACGAAAAGGGTATTCCCTAGGGGCATCGTCGTCCTCTAAGCCGTCGTCTGAGCCCTCCAGGGACTCGGCACCCGAATCGGAGGCCGATTGAGACCGTAAGACAAGCAATAAGCAATTGACGCACAGAGACCCGATTGGTCTGGTACGTGGGCGCATTGGTGAACACAAACGGGCTGAACTCGGTGCCGGAGCGCGTGGATCGACCTGTGAAGGGGGGCAAGGCTTTTCTGCATCTCCAAGGTCGGAGTCGCGCATTTGCCTCCGAAGGAAGAATAAAAGAAAACGGGGAAATGAAGGTGTAGGTTGGAAATGAACTTACCTGCCATACGCGTTAGCACCGGTGAACGGGGAGGAAGGAATGAGCATGAGGGAAAAGGGTAAAGATAATAATAATTTGGCGGTGGGCAATTCTGATTGCTGATCGGTGATGGTCACATGTGTGATTAAAGGGGAATCATTCTCTTTGCAGTGACCCACAACTTTTCGCATGTTGCCCTGCAGTCATTTTTGCATCTTTTCTCGAGTTTCCACATTTGAAATGTGCATCATACACCCCAAACACCTAGAACCAACTTTCAGATTTTCCTCAGCTGAATTGAGATCACCCAAGCGTGCCGACCCACGGCATCTCCACACAGACATGACACACAAAAAATAAACCTACCTGAAACCTAGTGAAAATTGTTGAAAATATTCACGGTGGCTTTTCGATAGTATATATTGTTATTGCAAGCAATATCTGGTCAATGGGTGATCTTCGATGAGTTCTAATCTAGCATCGAGTCCAGATCACAGTGAGGTAAACAGGGATAAATTCCGATACTTACACGGCGCTAACACGTTTTTTGGGGTCTAGAGCCAAAGGATGCCACAACACAATCAACAAAATTTGTAGATAGGATGGATATCTGTGTTATGGTTTAAGCAATTGGTGAAACAAGCAAAATCTGGTTCAAAACATATAATTTAGTGAGCAAAACTCCGTTTTTGAGGTCAGTTTTTAAGAACGTAAAAATTCCTTAGACCATAACACAGATCTTGCTGAGAAAAACATCTTCTAGGAATTGACCATGGCTGAATTCGGGCCGTGGAAGTTGGAAAATGTGTTACCGGCCTTGGGTCACTATTTCTAGCTATTTAATCATGTGATACAGTGTGGGAACCGTTCTGACGCCGTCAATTGCCCACCACCATATAATTATACATGAGCAGTGCGGGCCATCGGGCCAAGCGCCAGAGACGCACGGTGGTCTCTAGCGAGGCCAGTGGCTCGAGCAGTTCGCACTCGCATGTGTATACCCTCGCATCCTTCGACGACGACGGTGACGACCGGACGGGCATCGGAGCAACGATAACAACGCGTATCCAGCACGCGTCGGAAGATCTTAGACGCATCTATACCGTGGAGCTTCCCGTGCAGCCTCCAAGCCCAGTCAAAAATTACCGGCGCACTTTGGTCCAGCCGACCTCTTCTTCAGTACCAATCGGCGCGCCAGACCCTCCCGTCCCCGATGTCGAGCCGATTCCCGTCGATCGGTACACATTAAATTTCAGTCTTGATGACCAACCTCTTCCACCGCCCCCTTCGCCGCCTCCACCTACCGACCCTCGCATTTTTGTACCCCCGCCCAACGTAAAACCTTCGGTGAGTTTTTCTTCTGTTTTTCTTTGGTTAAATAAATACCTAACTGAACTGCTCGTAGGACCCTGCTTTGCACAAATGGCGTCCCAGGCGAGATGTGTTCCTCAGCGCCCTCATTAACCGCGACGGCACAATGGGACGGGACCTCAAGGTGTGTCCAGGGGGGTGCGGCCGGGGCAAAGGGTCACCACGGTATCGCTGCGCCGACTGTTTTGGGGATTCGCTATACTGCAAGGAGTGTACGGTGGAGAGGCACCGCGAAAATCCGCTCCACCGCGTGTATGTGAGTTTATTTCCTTGCTCGAATCGCGCTAGCTCCTGACGAAACTTTGGGCAGATGTGGAACGAGCGTTTTTTTCGTCAAAACTTCGCTCGCGAAGCTTGGGCTACGGATTCAATTTGGACACCCGGTCCACGAGTCATGTGCTGCTCCCGAGAGGGCGACCAAGGATTTTGTGGTGCTACACATCAACGGCATCCACACCGTCAATGTGGATTTCTGTGGGTGCGAGGGTGCTCGTGCCGCTGGCACGCCCGACATTCAGCTTGTGTGCGGAGGCTGGTACCCCGCAACACACGAGCGACCGCAAACTTGTGCGACGTTGGTGTTGCTGGAGAAATTCCACCAAGACACCCTTCAGGCGAAGACCACCATGTATGACGCTTACGGTGTACTCGAGAAGCTTACCGACAACACCGGCATTAAGCCTCCCGACCGCTAATTTTTACGTAGGTGTGCGGGGCGCGCAACGGCGGGGAGGAGCGGGGGCGCGTACACGTGACGCGCGCGCCTGAACGGGGAGCGGGGAGCGGGTGTGACTAATTTTTACGTAGGCGCGCCCGGGGGCGGGAGGCGCAAAACGGCGGGGCAGGCACGTGCACACAGAAATAAAATAAAAAAGCTCCGGAGCCCGGCCGAAATGGGGTCACATGTTTTTTTGTAGCCTTTTTGAGTTGTTGCCCCGCCGCGATCAGCAGAGGCCGTGGATGCCGACGGCGGGCCCGTCATCCGGGATGATGGGCAGTGATTTGGAGGGGTGCCGTAATGCCGGGAATGATGCCTGGTCCTGCCCATTGCCCAAAAGGGTAACCCACATCGTAACGCATTGGGCCTTGCCAGTATATCCATAACATAACCTGTTATTCTGGGCTCATGTGGTGCGTCGATGCGCTTCTCGTTAATGCTCTTGAGCAGGGGGTTGTCAGAAGAGGCACGCGCCGCATCGCGCTTCTTGTCGCGTCGGGCACGAGATTTCATCTTGTTCCGTGCCGCTGCGGAAAGCGAGGTGAGCGCAGGGGTTGGTGGCGTGGGTGCGGGTGGAGGTGAGGGTGACGCGTTGGTGTAAGGAGAGGCGTCGAGGATGGGGTGGTGAGCTCTCAGCAATTTGCTGTTTGAGGCAGTCACCGACGTCGAAGTCTGGGGTGGCAATACAGCGCTCGACAGCGAGGTCGTAGCTGGAGAACTCCTTCCCGGAGCGTAGTGTACGGCGTCCTGTGTGTCGGTGTGAGTGAGCTTGGTCTTGAAACACGGGAGGCAAAATTATCATTGTAAGAAAAGAAAAAAAAAAGGCGACGTAGATTCCAGAGTTCCAGGGGCGGATCTCGTATCTGACGGTTTATGGCATGGTGGGAAGAACCTCCTCGCATGTACGTTCGAGTTCCAGGGGCGGATCTCTGCAGCCATGCGAGGAGGAGGGGAGGAGGAGGGAGTAAGAAAAGATGAAACTGTGGCTTACCTGACATGCCAGTGAGGGGTGAATAGAGGAGGAGGAGAGAGGAGGAAGAGGCTCGCGCAGAAAGGAGCAGCTGCGGCGCTGCGTCTGAGGTGGAGGAGGTGAGTGATGGACTTGTGAGTGAGGAAGTTGGCTGGCAATCACATGTGCGTAGCATACGTGTATCGTCACAGAGTGACGCACTGCCACTCCTCTGCTTCTGCATTCCATTTTGAGAGTCGGAGCTCTCAAAATGTCTGTCTGCCGCTCGAGCACCGTCTCTCGGCGAATCCGCCAGTTCAGCTCTGCCCCGAAGACTGCGGATGTCCCGGGCCACCCGGACTACACCAGCGCCACCCTGAACCAGGAGGAACTTGAGCGTCAGCGGCGCAGAGGCGAAAGGGAATTCAGGGATCGGCTGCACAACATGGATGGGGAGAAGCGGGAGGCTCTTGAGCGGCTGCAAGACATGGCCGACGATGACGATTTCCACCCAGGCCCTGTGCAGGACCCACCGAATATGGTCAACGTGACCAACATCCTCGACGGCTCAGAACGAATCAACATTAGCCATGCAGGCGGGGAAATGGACTCTCTGAGGCAGGAGATTGCAGAGGAGCCGAGGGACGGTGGTGCAAGGTATGTATTGAGTTTGCTGCCAACGTTTTTCTGACATTTTGTGCTTGCAGAAGGTATGAAGATTGGCGCACGTGGCGGGATCGTACGGAGATGCGCAACCTCGCTTTCATGAGCGAGATGCTGGAGATGATGAATGCATACCTCCGTTTCTGCATGGAGCAGGAGATGCCTATGCGCCCGCAGAACGAGGATGCAGAGTCTCGGCGTGCACCGGTAGACGAGATTTGGGAGATTGATGTCGTAGATATGTTCAGTGAGTGCTTGCTTTGCTTTTCTTATATTTTCCTGTTCAGCATATGGAATGCTTGGCAGAAACGAAGACTATTGAGCTGAACTTGGATCCCTCCGCTCAAGGGGTCGCACCTGCCTTGATTCTGCAAGGTCTGGTGCCCTGCGCGCCCATGAAGCCCAGCGTGGTGATCAAGATACGCGTGCTGGAGGCTTTCCGCGTCACGAAAGTGCGTTGCCCCCAGCTGGCAATCCAGTCCTGGGTGAAGTCGCTTTGCGATTTGCATGGGGTACGTGCCTCATCTAAGAAATATTGTTTGTTGCATTCGAAGGCTAACTTCCTTCCAGGTCGCCTACAAACCCTATCTCTGTCAACAATTTACCATAGCCTACGACGTATATCTTGATCTCCGTCGACGTGTCGACGAACGGGTGATGACGGCACTCGGTCGCGATTCCTCCTGGTGCCTCAAGCATGCCTGCCCCGCGTGCAACTACAAGCTCGAGGGGGAGGAGAAGCTGATTTTCGAGATGTTGATGACCATGGACGGGAACAACTTGCTGAAGCGGGTGCTTCGACGCGAGAAGGCTTCGATGGAGAACATGGAGTCTGCGGAGCCCACGTTGGCCAAGTCGAGGGAGCGGGTAGACAACCGAGATGCAGGAGATGGATATATCCTGTCCCGCGAGAAGGTCGACGTGTGGGCAAAGACAAGGCTGGCGGAGATCCTACCAATGGAGGAAGGGAATTCGGTGAGCTTGTTTTCCTGAGGCGTGAGGGATATGGCTGGAGAACTAACGGTTGGGCTTCAAGGCTTCCGACAATCCGTGCGCCGATAGATGGAAAAACATGGTCAACGATGTGACCTCGAAGATGTGGGGTATTTTCGACGAAACAGGCATATTTCTTGCCCTTTGTCGACACGGTTTTGTGCTGGTGCTTGCTGACATGATCAGGAGCGGTGAGCTGTACGTGAATTCATTCTCCTTTTTTTTAAAAAAAAATGCTCTTTTAACTGTCGAACAGGGCCAAGTACCCCCTAGCCGTGGTTAAGGAGCTTCTGGAGGTTTTTGGCATGGATATCGGTGCCGGATATGATGTCGGGTGCCATTTCAGTGCCACCGTGGCCAACAGCGACCTAGGACACCTGGCCAGGGAGAAGAACTTAAGGTGCCTAGTGGGGTCGTTCCATGGACATGCACACAATCGCCTGTGCCAGTTGTCCTTCCTTGCGACCTACGTGGAAGGCATGGGGTTGGAGGACTTGGAAGGATGTGATCACTATTTCTCGCGCTCGAACGGGCTCGCCAAGTCATGTCGCTATGCCAGCCGCTTCCACCGGCAACAAGAGATCTCGACATATGCAAAACACTTCGACAGTTTCGAGACGTGCGCCAACCTTAGTACGTCTAGCTTGTTGTCAACTTACTATCACTGTGCTCATATTGTTGACAGGCAAATTTTTGTGCACAAACTATCGACAAGCTCTCGCCATCCTCAAGACGGAACCCGCGCTGAAAACCTGGATGAAGGAGGAGGGGGTTAAAGATGTGGAGGAATTTCAGCAGTGGTTACTCGAGGAGAAGGCGTACCTCCTGAGTTTGAAGAATGCCCCGAAGACGAACACAGAGACTCTGGAGATGGAATATGTGCAGAAACTGGTGAACTTAAGTGCCAGCCAGTGCGTATATCGTTTCTTTTGCCTGTACTGGTTCTGATTTATTTTCAGGACCAAGTACAGCATCGTTGCCGCAGAGGCGAAGAAGGCCAGGGACGACAACGCCGCATATGTGCCCGGGATTGACAAGACGGAGATCGCGAGGCGCCATGCCGGGGAGAAAGTTACCAAGGATCTGGACGCCGTGCAGGAGCTGGAGGATATCCTGGAAATTGCGAATAGATGGACGACTTCGTCCCCAAAGTGGGTGGCCACGGTGGCGGCAGTCAAACAACGGAAGTACCAAATGGCGCTCGATGCGTTGGAGCTGCTCATCGTGGAGCGAATCTTCGAGTTAACGAAGATGAACCAGTCACAGACAGGTACGTGTTTTCCTTTGCACTGTTTGTATTCTTTTATTCTGATATACATGAAATGGTAGGGTACAAAATGAGGAAGCATATCGCCAAGGCACTGCAGGCCAGATCCAAAGCTGTCAAGAACGCGATTGAGCGGTACAACGCCGCTGCAATGGTCATGAGCCCACCGATGCCGGAACTTACCTTGGTTGAGTACGTGTTCCTCGCGGACTTTGACATCCTGCGAGACACACGGGCAGAGATCCAGTCTCGGCCGTGGACTCGCCCTTCGTTCCGGCTCGCGATGGACAGCTACTTCAAGATCCTCCGCGCCAGGGAGGAAATCAAACGCCTCAACATCGAAATCCCGTGGGTTGTGACTTGGATACGGGATGAGAACAGATTTCTCCAAGGGAAGGAGCGGGAGCTGAGGGAGACTGATGGGAAGTCCACAGCGCAGGTGGACAAGGACATTCAGATGGCGGTACAGGTTCAGCTGTATCGCCAGCGCCGTGGGCGCTTCGATGAGGGGCACATGCGACGGTTCTGGCGTCAGGCAGAGACGCCGGGATTTACCGGCTCGTTGAAGCCAGGAGTGGCAGTGGAGCGAAGGCAGGCACGTGAAGCGTCGAGGGCAGCAGCGCGTGCTCCTGCAGAGGAGAGCATGTATGTGGATGAAGTGGTGGGTGTAGACACAGCCAGGGGGGGTTGGCAGCAGGGTGAAGAGGAGGAGGCGGGCTGGGAGGAGGAAGAGTTTCAGGAGGACCTGGACCGAAGGCAGGTGGGGTCCCCAAGGGACTCGGACGATGAGGGTGAGGGGGAGGAGGCACGGGAGGTGGAGCTGTCGGGTCTGACCTACCGCATCTCCATGTTGGCAGTGGACAGGGACGGCACGGAGAGCAGGGATGACATGTAATTTTTTTTTGGGGGGTTTTATATGTATATTTCTTATTTTTTGGATGATTTATTATTATTTTCTTGGGCACTTGCCTTTTTGGGACGGCGCGCCGCCCGCCATCGGGGCGCGCGCGCCAATGATTATATAATACATGTGCGAAATAATATCCAAGTCGCTTTACAATATGCTGCACCCAATCTGCAGCATATTTGCAGCATGAACTGCAGCATGAACCACAGCATATGAGGGATTCCAGCAAGGGCTCTACTTAGAAGGGCCACAGCGCATGCTGCAGCACCTCTAATTAGTACTGTTAGTTGGGATTATTAGGTGGGATGTGATGAGAAATGATGGTGTTTCGGGAAGTTCTGCTTACGGGAGATAATGGACCTTTGAGCAGCTTTCGGCGTATATCATCATCCCTCCCACTTTAACCGCCTCAAGACATCATGGTGTCACTTTTGGAATTATGTAGGACTTTTGGGGAGTGGAATTAGGTAGGGAATTGTCAGAAATGTTTTGCGACCTGAGAAGTTTCGGAAAGCAACCAGGATCCCATTAGAGCATATCGTTCACGATGGTTCTTTTCTCAGTTCTACGGTAACAGAACGAATTTTTACAATGTCCTAACTGAAGGTCTGTTCTATTTTACTACATTTTTTCCTGAAATTGTTTACCAGAGAGTGGTTCAATATATCTCCATCTTTGCTGAATTTTGGAGTTTCAACAGGGTTGTTTCATTTTCCATTTGTGACGCATCCAACCACCGCTCTGGCACAGAAAAGTGACGAATAGGTAGTGTTTTATGCCTGCTAACTGGATTCTGACATCTGTGGCAGAATACTCAAAGGAAGAAAGTATGGCGCTTGAACAGTGGGTGGTGGAATTGGGTAGTGAGTGCACCAGACAGCCATGGTGAGTGCACCAGACAGGGTGCATAACACAATGTATTCAACCGCTGAAGCTCAGGAAAAATCACAGACGGGTCAGGTATGTTGGACAATGCACTACCTCGATGCCAAAATATTGAAAGCATGGGATAACACCAAGATATCGCCCACCGGATTTGGCAAGGCGATTGCACGAGATGTGGCTAACAACTCATCACTTCACCAACACCATGCCGCCAAAAATTTTGCATTCGGTGGAGTACTGGCAGCTGCTACGCCGCCGCAAGAAAGAAAGGCTGGCGAGAGAAGCAGCCAAACCCTGTACGACGCACGCAGCGGACGGTGGTGCCGTGTATACATTCACGCCTCTGAAGAAGGGGGCGCGGAAGGCCGCCCCGGTTGTCACCACCAACTCCATCCTAGCTTCGCGAGCGAGAGACGACGGGATTTTGCTGGCCCGGCTCCAGGCATGCCGGGAAGCGCCTCTGAAGCGCAAGGCTCCCGAGCTGACGGCGCACGGAACTTCACAGCAGTATGGGAATTCAAAAAATATTTTCTCTCGGCGTGCTTAATTTTTGCTTCTCCTTCACCCAGGGCATACAAGAAACAAAAGAAATAGATGTATCACAGAAGAAAATAGATGTATTGCAGGGATTCAACTCGTAATATATTTACTGCTCGACGTCATTCTCGAACTCGCGTGTCTCAGCGTTCCATATCATGAACATCTTAACACCATCTTCCCATCTCTGAGCACGATCGGATTTGCGCTCCCGTATCTGTTCAGGCGTTGCGGTCCGGTAAAAATCGATGTCGGAACAACCACTGTTGTAAACCCAGCAAAAGAGACCTCCCGCGGTGTACTGCGTGAATGAGTAACGTGTCTTGCCCTGCTGAATGGAGACGTTCAAGTGGCGGAGTAAGGCAGAGGGAATGAGGATGGTTGATCCGGGCAGGAAGTGGATGACAAGTTTTAGATCCCTATAGTTACAGGCGGTCAGCAGATGCATTTCCGTCCATGTGATGAACACACCATAGGATGAGATGCCCGCCAAGGTCCGGGTTGAAATAACCGAGGGCCGTGATAGCGCACCAGCCCCACGCCAAGTTGGCTGCGTCCACATGGGGCAATGTGACGGTGCTTGGCCCGAAATTAAAGGTGCAGGCGGAGAAGATAGATACCGAGTCGAGGAAGATGCAGCAAAGATAGGGGGCAGCACGATAGAGCAGACTGCGCTGCTCCGTGTAAAACGAGTGGAGGCTGGGGGCGAAAGACTGGAACATGCCGTTGGCGAATCCAGCCAGCCGCTTGATGGCCCAGTTGCCAAGCATCGTCGCGCAGATGATGGTGTTGATGTGATTGTTCAGAAGGTTGCCCGGGCGCTAAGCGTAATGAGGGAGGCGGCGAGGCAGCGTCGTTGGTGAGACAGAGTCGGGCGTACCTTCTGTCCGCCACCGAAAGAATTGCCGGCCGTGACTGCGACAAAGGGCCCGCGACGGCCATCCCTGGTAGCATTCATTCCCTCGTGTGCAAAGAGTTCCATGGCGGCGGCGATGCAGCTTATATACTCAGTATAATACATTAAATAGTGGGCGAAGCCCAAGTGCTCAACGCGTTATCTTTGGACTCCCGCCCTACAGCCACCATGTAATGCATTAAGACTTGAGGGCTCTTTGCGCTGGTGCTGATGGCCTCTGCCGAAGCCGACGGAAAGCATGTCGGACTTTGAAAAGGCCCTTTTTGATACCCCCGATCGCCAATCCCCAATAGTACATCACGTGCTACATACACAGCAAATATACGCGGGCGAAAATGAAAAAAAAAAACCTGTGCGTTGGGGGCCTGCTGGATCGCGGGTACACTACATGTCCATGGAGACGTCCTCCTCCTGTGTTCCCTGTGCTCCTCCGCCAGCTGCAGTGTCCACAGGCGCGTCGTCATCCAAATCCGCCTCTGGGTCAGCTTCCAATTCCTCCAGCTCCTCCGCGGTCAATCCAGCTTGTGACACATCAGAACGGGGCGTGTTCTGAGGTACTTGTGTCACCGTGGACTGTGTATTGCCCTTCAGGCTGTACCTGGTCCGCGGTGGCACCGGGCGGGATTTTGGGCCCGGGCGTGCCGGGGCGGATGCACCGTCCGTGGATGCGATAGCACTCGGGGCAGAACCACCACCGCCGGCCGTTGTGTCTACATCCAGGGACATGTTGCCCTGTGAACGCTTCCCCTGCGTTTTGGATGCCAATGGACGGGGTTTGGGGCGCACGTATGAAATGGATGCACCGCCCACCCTGGCGCTGGGGATGGAGGCACCAGCGCCGAGGACAGTGTCGACTTGCATGGGATTGTCGCCGTCCGCTGTGCCTCCCCCACTGCCGTTTCTACATGCAACACTGCGCCTTCAGATGGTACGGCGGGCGGGGTGGGCGTTTCGGTTCCTTCGGGGACGGCGGGCCCTTCTGTCCTGGCAGTGTTGCTGGGCACTCGTTCATGTACGGGCTTTCTATGAAAAAAGAGAAATGTCGATTCGGGATAATTCCCAAAAAGGAAACGAGACTTACCCCTCGATTCGATTGAGAACCCAAGATACATCGGCAACGGCTTCCAGCCAGTCGTCGGAGACATCGTTCCCCTTCTTTATGTCCATATCCACCCACCACTTAAGGCATATCAGAACGTTCAGCATCCAGTTCCGACCTGTGATGTCCAGGCAGCCCCAATCACCATCTGTCATTCTCTGCATCGGGACCTCCTCCTGGCGCCATATGGGATTGATGTCGATCCACCACGCTGAAAAAGTTCTCGTGAACATATGCAGGTTGGTGATGTTCGGTGTGTGATCGCGTCTGCGTGAGACCCAGTCCTTCACCTGCGTTGGGCGCTCCGCAGCTGACATTGTCTTCTTATTCTGTATCCGTAGGTCAGTCTCTGTTCTTTCATTAGCTTAGCGCGCTGCATACCTTGGGTGCGAATCCTGCGCTAGCTTCCCGCAACCACCATTTTTCCACCAGATCCGACCACTCCTTCTCCCCATAATCCCCTCCCTCCAGCAAAATGCAATAGTCCTCCCACTCTTCCGGTGCCTCGCCTATATCGCCGCGTGGAACCCTAGCTTCATCGTCATCCACATCATCCACGGGCTCAGGAGAAGGTGAGCCTTCGTATTCCTCCTCCACGTCGCTGTCCTGAGGAGTGCCTGCACGCTTTTTCTTCTTTCCCTTCCCGCCTTTGTCGGTCGGCGCTTTTCTCTTATTTCCTGCGCCAGGGGTCGGTGCGGCTCCGCTCGTTTTAGTCGTGTCTGTGGGAAAGGCAACCGGAAAGCCTGTGTCCATCCGTAGGTCTTGCAGCTTCTGGAAATTGGCGGCGTTGCTGATCTCGCCAGGCCTTCCAGTACCAGCTTGCGCGCTGCACGAGCATCAGCGTCCGGAATGTCAGCCAGCTGTCGCACGAGGACGGGATCAAGCAAAATTGGCGCTTCGGCAGTGGATGGGACATGTGTGGTGCTGGTCTCGGGGAGTGAAGTGGTAGTGGCCTCGGGATTTCTATCCAGTGGCGTGTCGGATTGAGCGGAAGACTCGTTGTGCTGAGGGAAAGACTCAGTGGCGGCGTCGAGGGCTTCTACAGCAGCCTGGGAGTTTGACTGGTCTATCGTAATTTACATTAGAGTCTTTCGCACGTACTTAAATAGCTCAATCCTTACCCACAGCCCACAAGAATCTCGTGAAGCCTCCCACCGCCGTCTCATACACTTTGCTGTCCCACTGAGGGAACGTCGCGCCCTTGGCAGCTTTTGTGTCCGCAGTCTTGCCAGCGTGAAGTCTGTCCATGGGCTGTCAATATTGGATCATTCTGGACGCCGCACCAACTCACCCTACAATCTCAAACTTGTCCTTCCCCTGCGACCTGTCCACCCGCCCAGCAAGCAAGGTCAGGTTGTAACCAGTATAGTCGCGTAATGACGATAGAAGCGGCGCGACGAGAGCTGAGAATCGCTCACGTGCGCTAGCAAGAAAGTCAGCCCTCGTTAAAGACATCGTATGCATTCTGACTTACAGCGCCTGATGTTCCGGCTTCAAGGATGGCAGCCCTTCCATTGCCTCTTTATGCTCCTCCAAGAGCTCCTCGTATTCCTGCTTTGCCTCCTCTTTTATTCTCCCCTGCATGTCTTTGTCTTCCGCCCCCAAGAACTCCTGAGCAATTTTGACGCGATGGGCAAGGTGGTCTTTCCGATCCAGGTTCTGATATCCTCAGCTGATGAACTCTGCTGCGATTCGCTCCTTGGGACCCGGCTGCTGCATGTAGTAATGGTAGTCGGCGAGCCGTCGAGGCGCTGGGGTGTCGGGCCGCCGGAGTCTGGCCAGGAGCGGTTCAAATGGATTCCCTGACAGCCCTATTGTCGCACGTTTGTGGTTAAACCACGATTTGATTTTCTGTCATTCATTAATGTTCGCATCGTTCTGACCTCCCAAACCAACAGAACTCGCACCGTCTCGGTCTTTGGCACGTTGGTCTTCTTGAGTATTTGCTCCGCCTCGGTCAAGACATCTCGGACAATTTCCCCCGCGATCTCATCCTCCAGGCCATCCAGGGGCGCAATCGCAGAGATTGGTTCTGCGTCCAGCCCGCGTTCAGGCTCCTCCTTTAAAGAGAGCCGCCACGGGAACAAACACCAATAAACCTTGAAGAAGCGTCTCCAGAAGTTAGTGAGGGCTGTTTTGCCCTCCTTCGACGCCTGCGTATATCGGGCTATGTTTGCGAGCAAAAAAAGCCAGCGCAAGCCGTGGAAGTCGCCCGGATTGCCGCGTTTTTTTTCTCTCTGGAGCTGGGACTGCCATCTTTGCTTCTGCAGCCAGTGCTACGAAATTTGCTGTAGACATTTGTTCTGTTTGCTGGATGCTGGAATTAGAATATGCAGGTGGTGTTACCACACATCTCCAAACATCTCGCACTCATGTCGCTCGATCCCACAGAAAAGATAGATCCCGATGAAACAGCTGCGCGCCTGCTTGCCGTACAGCGAGTTCTGGATCTTATCGCTGAGGCGGAGGCCGAGCGTCAGCGAACCGGCGGAGAGGAATGGGTTTGGGTTAAGTACCGAGCCACTAACGGTAAAAAACCTTATTTTTCCCTTCCTTCCACTGATTAAAACTCAATGCCTAGCGCTGGAATCTTACGGCCCGCAGCGATTGCGCAAATTCTGTCGTGCCAAACAACGCCGAGCCGGGTGCCTGCTGTACGAAGAGCGGCTACCCATGTATGACCAGCAGCGCCATCTTTACCCGTGTCTGTGGGACCATCTCGACAATCAAAAATATGTTGATGCGCATTCGAAGTGGGGGGATGACTCGGCAGATTGGGGTCAGGAAATCAATCCTGAGCTTTTAGATCCCGGTTACGGCCTCCGCCCCGAACACAACAACCCGTCTCCTATCCTAATCCCACATCCCTTGCCCATTACTTGGGTATGAACACAATACGAGACATCACAATGAATATTATTTGCCCCTACATATCTCGTACCGCCAAGCAACAAAACATCACAACAAACTACTCGGCATCAGGCTTGGTTTCGTCGTGCGGAGGCAGAAAAACACGTGGCCGCCTGGGGGCCGAACGCGGTGACGGGGAGCTCATCGACATCCTTGCAAAAGCTTCCACCGTATCACGATGCTCTCTGCCCGAACTGGACGAGCACGGAGAAATGAGTTGGGTGTGGGTGTGGGTGACATCGACCTGGACGGCAATTGTAATGTCTCGCAAACGTGTAGCAGAGGCTGCGGTTCTCGGAGCTCTCAGAATCGCGGGCGTCGATGGCCCGGGTGTCGATGGACCGGGTGTCGATGGAGTGGATCGTGTCCGGAAGATCACCGGCTGTTATATCCATGCACATTGACCTTCCGTCCGTACCGGAAGCTCCGGCCTTCGGAGCGTCCGGTCTTTCGGAAACTGTCGGTCCGCCTTCGGACCGACTCGGCTGATCGGGTTTTCACGCAATGAAGGATTACTGAGTGTTTCCCGTTTATCCGTTATCTATCTCATCCATCTGTCTTCTCCGTCTCCGTATGTACTTCGCTTTGTTATATTCAAGTCCCGCTTTTGGTAGTCGCTTTGTCTTACCATATTAGGATATTGATCTTCAACTACTATATAAACCTTATGTACTATGCCTGTATTCTCCAGTTTGATTATTAACGTGCTTTGCTCTTCGCTCTGCTCTGAGTCGTTCCGGCTTCACCGGAACTTCCCACTTCCTACTTCGTCCCCTTCAGCACGGGTAGTACGCACACCCTTATCTTCCTGTGGTGCTTGCGCTATATCTACTGACTTCCGCTCTTCCGTCCTTCCGGTCTTCTCGGAACTTCGGATCACTTCCCCACGTCGGCTCGGTACATAACAGTATAATCAAACTCACCTACCTCTGCTGTTTCTATGGATTCCGACTCTCCCTACGTTGCTGCGGCGGTCATCTCCGAGAGGGCTGACCGCCCCAGACGCGAATCTCGCCTTTTTGCAAATATTATCCCGATGACTCCGCCCGTTAACACCATGTTGGACATTCCGACGTCCTACAATCCTCGTCCTCCTCCGGTTCAGATCCGCGGTCGCTCGCCTGCGCCTGTGGTTGCTTCTACGGTTCACGCTCCGGGACTAGTCACCAGTCCTCGGACCCCGGAGCATCCGGTCCGGTACCCTGCCCCACCTCACCCTCGTCGTAATCGCTCGGCTCAATTCGAAACTACTGGCATACCTTTCGTACAAGGTGGTCACATCTCCGACGTCGATAGCGAAGACGAAACTCCTGGTCTTGCTCCTATTGTGGAAGGTCAGGAATCATCTCATCCGGAGGCTGATCCTACGTCTTCTCCTGCGGATGAACCAGCCGATGACCCGCCTGAGTTTCCTTCCGGAGGCGCTCCGGGTCCTTCCGGTCCTGGTCCCAACCGTGGTTGACCATCCGGTAGACCATCTGGTGGGGATGGTGGTGGCGGAGGCGGTGGAGGCGGTGGTGGCCCTCCGGCCCCGTCGTCTAGCAGTTCTTCCACTGATCCGGAAGATCATGGAGATCCCCTCCTCGAATCGACCCTCCGGGGTCTCCGGGGTTTTCTTCAAGACTTCACCGCTCGTCAGGCTAATCCTCTTCCTCCTCGTTCAACTCGCTCGAACCTCCGGAATCCGGATACGTTCGATGGCTCCGATTCTTCGAAGCTTCAGTCCTTCCTTACTCAGTGTTATCTTCATTTCGCTGAGCGCGCCCAGGATTTTTCCACCGATGACGACAAGATCTTCTACATCATGTCGTATCTTCGGGGCACCGCGCAAGCTTGGTTCGAACCAAATCTTTACGACCAGGCTTCCGGTTCCGTTCCGGCATGGGACGGGAATTTCAAGCACTTCATTTTGGAGCTCCAGGACAACTTCGGCCCGCATGACCCAATCGGGGATGCGGAGGATCTCATCCGGTCGGTCCGTATGAAACCGGGCGATCGGATCGCCATCTACACCGTCGAATTCGATCGATACGCTATGCTCACTCAGTGGGGCGATAATGCGCTCCGGCACCAGTATTACGAAGGCTTGCCACGCCGCATCAAGGACGATATGGTTCATCACAACTATGTCAACACTCTCCTTGGCGTTAAGCAAATTGCCCGGAAGATCGATCATCGGTGGTGGAAGCGCGAGTTGGAGAGGGTTCGGGAGCGTGAGCGAGAGAAGCTCAGCTCCGGTCACCAGGGCTCGTCCGGACAGTCGTCCGGTCAGCCATCTGGTGGACAGAAGGGCGGGAACAAGGGGTCATCAAACAAGACCTCCTCGGGTTCCTCTCCCTCCAACAATTCCTCCGGTCAGAAGTCCGGTTCCGGAAAGTCTTCCGGGTCGGCTTCGACTACTGCGACCTCCGGTCAGGCCTCTTCCTCCAAGAAGACGCCCAAGCCCTACGCCGACAAGCTCGACAAGTCGGGGAGGATCACGCAGGAGGAGCGCGATCGGCGCTCTCGCCTCAACCTCTGCATGTACTGCGGTGGTCCCGGACACCAAGCTTCCGATTGCCGGAAGCGTTCCGGTGCAACGGCGAAGGCCGCCTCGGCCGAGTCCACCTCCGAGTCAAAAAAATGATCAGCAGCTCGGACACCTCCGTACCTGTGCCGAGTTGCGTTGACTCCGAGGTACTCCCCGAGGTTCGTCTCAACGCTTCCGCTCTTTCCGCTAATGCCCTTTATGTCGATATACTTGTATCTCTGTTCCGTCCGGACGTTATCTCTTCCGGTACGGATTTATGCTTAACCATACTTCCTTCCGATGTATTATGAATTGCCGCGGGATTCAACTCCCGCTTACGATCTCTTATTGATTCTGGTTCCTCGCATTGTTTTATCTCCGCGAAGGCCTGCGAAATCTATGGGTTGATTCCGTATGCGGTAGATCCGGTCCGACTCCGGTATCTCGACGGCTCTTCTTCGATCATTAATAAGCAGCTCCGCCTGCTTCTCCAACTCCCTTCCGGCGAAGTCCATTCTATGGAATTCTACGTCACCCGTCTTGATTCTCCCTCCGATATGGTTCTTGGATACAACTGGCTCTCCCGCATTAATCCGTTGATTAACTGGTCCGACGCCACAATCTCTTTCCGTTCCAACTCATCCGGAGTCTCTGTGTCGACACACCAGGATACTACTCCTGATCTAGTTCCGGTCGCTCCAACTATGGACAAGGTTCTTCCGGTTTCGGCATCCCCGACCGTGGTTCCTACACCGGCCCCGACGTCTTCGCCACCTCCAGGTCCTTCCATGGACATTCCCGGTCCCTTTACGGACGCTCCGGAGGCCTCTGAGCCTCGTCCCTTCTCTTCTCCGCCGCTTGTTTCCCTTGTTTACGCCGCAGCATACAGCACCATCATTCGAGACAAGTCCACTATTCAGTATACGCTCCGCGCGTTTCCTTCCGAGGAAGCCATGGCTCGCGCCGGCTCCACGGAAGTTCCGGACCTTTCCGGTCTGCCTTCCGAATATCACGACTTCGCTGACGTCTTCTCTGAGCAGGAAGCGTACAATCTTCCTCCTCATCGAGAGTTCGATCTCAAGATCGAGACGAACGAAGGCGAAGTCCCTCCGGTCGGACACGTTTACTCCCTTTCCCAAAACGAGCTCTCCGCTCTCCGAGAGTTCATCGACAAGAACTTGTAATCCGGATTTATATATCCATCTCGTTCGAGTCACGGGGCTCCTATCCTATTCGCCAAGAAGAAAGATGGTAGTCTCCGGTTATGCGTCGACTACCGGGGTCTCAACCGGATCACGAAGAAGGATCGCTATCCGCTTCCTCTGATCTCCGACCTCCTAGACGCACCGGGGAAGGCGCGTATTTATACTAAGCTTGATCTGCGGCATGCTTATCACCTCCTCCGAATCGCTGAGGGCGACGAGCCCAAAACAGCGTTCCGGACTCGCTATGGTTCCTATCAGTTCCGGGTTGTTCCGGAAGGCCTCACCAATGCTCCGGCAGCGTTTCAGCGCTTCCTGAACACCCTCTTTGCCGACTTGCTGGACGTCTACGTCGTAGTATATTTGGACGACATCCTCATCTACTCCGACGATCCATCCCAGCACTCCGAGCACGTCCGGGAAGTTCTCAGTCGCCTTCGAGCTTCCGGCCTTTACTGCAAACTGTCAAAATGCGAGTTCGGTGTCGACACCTGTGAATACCTCGGCTACATTCTGTCGCCGGACGGTTTCCGGATGTCTCCGGAAAAAGTCTCCGCTATCACGGACTGGCCAGTACCGCGCAAAGTCAAGGACGTTCAATCGTTCCTGGGCTTCTGCAATTTCTATCGACGATTTATCTGGAACTATTCCGCTATTACTATTCCTTTAACGCGGCTTACTCGTTCCAATATCAGATGGAATTGGTCAGACGAATGTCAAACGGCTTTCGAAACACTCAAGCGCGCTTTTACGGAAGCTCCGGTGCTCGCGCACTGGATTCCGGGTCGACAAATCACAGTCGAAACCGACGCTTCCGACTACGCCATCGCCTCCATTCTCTCGATCCTCGGCGACGACGGAGAAATTCACCCAATTGCGTTCCGGTCCCGGACACTCGGTCCGGCCGAACTCAATTACGACACGCACGACAAGGAGTTGCTTGCGATCTTCGACGTCTTTACTATCTGGCGACATTATCTCGAAGGATCGCCTCTTCCGGTCGACGTTGTCACGGACCACAAGAACCTCGAATACTTTGCGACTACGAAGATACTCACTCGTCGCCAAGTTCGATGGTCCGAGTACCTCTGCCGGTTCAATATGGTCATCCGGTTCCGGCCCGGTAAACTCGGAGGTAAACCTGATGCTATGACTAGACGATGGGACGTCTACCCAAAAGAGGGGGATAGGGCTTATGGCCAGCTTAACCCTCAGAATTTTCGCCCCATTTTTACTCAGGATCAACTCACGGCATCACTCCGGGCGACCTAGACTCGTAACCAGTCTGCCTACGACTTTTCAAAGTAGCGGGCAAGCACTTTGCCGTAGGCAGACTGGTACTATTCGGATCGATCAATTGGTCTGAGCCCGGAGTTTAAAATTATTTCCTCTCGTTACTCCGGGCTCAAAGGAGGTCCATTGGCTTAGATCAAAACGGGTAGATTACAGCGAATGTATACCTCTAGCTTCCTGTCTCCTCAGATTTTCTGTAGACTGAGAATGGGACCACAGCGTTAATGGCGGTTTACAAGGGAAAACTAAGTCACGGTCCGAGATCACCGGATAACTTTGATCGTCCCACTGAGAATTTCAAACTCCGGGCTCAGACCAATTGATCGATCCGAATAGTACCAGTCTGCCTACGGCAAAGTGCTTGCCCGCTACTTTGAAAAGTCGTAGGCAGACTGGTTACGAGTCTACGGGCGACCTATCTCGAGGAAATCGTTCTTCGAGCCACCGTTGTTATGGACGTCGAGAAACTTCATTCCGACATCCGGTCCAATTACGACAACGATCCCGCCGCACTCGCTGGCATTGCCGCCGCGACTTCCGGCAAAACCACGCGCTGGTCACTCGACCCTTCCGGACAACTCCGGTATGATGGACGCGTATGGGTTCCCTTGGCCTCCGGAAACTCTCCGGAGTTGCGAGTACGTGTACTTCAACACTTGCATGACCATGTCCTCTCTGGCCATTTTGGACAGAACAGAACCCTCGCACTCGTCCGACGCGAATATACTTGGCCGGAGTGCCGGACTTTCGTCCGGGACTACTGTCGGTCTTGTATCGTTTGCAACAAGAAGCAACGGCACCGTCCTTACGGATTGCTGAAGCCTCTTCCGGTTCCCATCCGTCCTTGGGATTCTATCTCCATCGACTTCATCGAGCAACTTCCGGTTTCCGGCGAGTACGATACTATCCTCGTAATCGTTGATCGTTCTACCAAGCAGGTTATTCTCATTCCCTGCGATCAACATATCGACTCTCCGGAACTCGCTCGACTTTTCCTTATTCACGTTTTCTCCAAACACGGTGTTCCCTCACACGTTACGTGCGACCGTGGTTCCGAATTTATTTCCTCCTTCTTCCGGTCTTTGGGTGAACTCCTCTCCATGGAGCTGCACTATACTTCCGGTTACCATCCGGAAGCCGACGGACAAACCGAACGTATGAATCAGACTGTTGAGCAATATATTCGCATGTACTGCTCATACCAACAGGATGATTGGCATCACCTCCTTCCGCTCGCCGAATTCGCTCTCAACAACTCTCCGAACGCTTCGACCGGAATTTCTCCGTTCTTCGCGAACAAGGGTTATGATCCGGCAATTACCATTCATGCGGAACGCGACGTCGCTAACATGTACGCCAAGGATTACGTGGTCGACCTTCAAAGCCTGCATCAGTTCCTCCGGGAACAGATCACTTTCGCTCAGCAGCGTTACAAAGAAACTGCTGACCGGAACCGGATTCCGGATCCCCGATTGCAGGTTGGCGACCAGGCGTTCATCTCGACGAAGTTTTTCCGTACTAAACGTCCGACTCCGAAATTTTCGGAAACCTATCTCGGACCGTACGAGGTTATCGCCAAGCCCTCCGCGGCTTCCTACACCATCCGTCTTCCGAAGACTCTTTCACAAGTTCATCCGGTCTTCCATATTTCTCAACTCGAGCCCCACGTTCCGAATCCATTTCCCGGCCGTGAGGAACCTCCTCCGGCCGCGGTCGAGGTCATCGACGGTGACGAACACTTCGAAATCAAGCAAATCGTTGATTCGAAGATCGACCGGAGATTCCGAGCTCCCGGAACACGACTCCATTACTATGTCGAGTGGCTAGGGTACGAGAATACCGATGAACAGTTTGATTGGGTTAGTGCTGACGACCTTGACGCCGATGAACACATCGACAACTTCCATCGTCGTTTCCCGAACAAACCGGGTCCCAACTTATAACTCACGCGATTTCGGACCTTCCGGTTTTTTTTTTCGGAACTTCCGACTGTTCACACAAATATACCAAGAAAATACCAGCGCTGAGTTTCAAGAAAAATATCTATATACATTTTATTTGACCATCGCTCCGGTCACGCATCGACTTCCATCTCCTCGGCCTCGTCCTTCTCCTCACCCTGGTTGTCCTCCCCGATCTCGTCCTTCTCCTGCTCTTCTCCGTCCTCCGGAGCTTCCGCATCCACCGGAGCCTCCGGCGATTGCGGAACGTCCTGCGTGACGATCGGCGGCACCAGGTCTTCATTGTCCATCTTCTTCTCCTCCTCCGACTCCGTCTCCGACTCGTCGGTACTCCCTTGCACCGCTTCCAACCTCTGCTTCTCGCATTCTTCTTCCTCGTCCGAATCCAGCACCAATATGTGCGAACGGCCGTCGTCCGCGAACTCGAGGTCGGACGGCCATCCTCCGTCGAGGTCGATCTCCTTCGGCTCCTCCTTCGGGGTCTTCGACTTCTCGCGACCCTCCGGCGATTTCGGAGCTTCCGGGGATTTCGGAGCTTCCGGTGTCTTCGGAGCTTCCGACTCTTCGTCCGAGTCGTCCACGACGATTGCCCGCGCTCTGCGCCGCTTTTCCTCCACTTCCACCGACGCCCGATCTCTTTCCAACTCCTCCATCGCTGCAAGCAGCCACTCCGGTTTCTCGTTCTTGTACACGTTGTGGTGGAATATTGCCACCGTGTTCGAGAGGACGGAGTGGGTGGTGCGATATCGGCGGCGGTAAGTGTTCCGACTCGCCTCGAGTTCGTCGACGCGACGATCGAGGCGACGTAGCGTGTCGCGGAGGTCGTCGATACGGGTCCGGGGTGGTATGGTCGGAACTTCCGGTCCGTCGTCGTCCTCGTCGGACGAGACGATACGACGACGTACGCTGGCCAAAGCCCTGCGGCTAGGCCCCGCGACGTCATCACATGTCCGGTCTTCTTGGGCTTCTTCTTCAACCCTAGCTGTAGCATTTAGTGTAACGTCCTGGCTGTAGCCACGAGAACATCACACTAAAAATGTGGATGTAGCCAGGGCCCCTGTAGCCCTTTTCCTCCTACTAAAATATGCCAATAAGCCAGCCTCTCCGTGTAAATTGGTTATGTGGGTCAACTCCTTTTCCGGTCCCTTGTGAGCCATCAATTTCTGGGTGCTTTTACTCATTTTCCCTGCATCAATTCCTTCCCAAAAAAGCCGTCTCATCTAAATCACCTTATCTTTCCTCCACATCAACGGTGACATCTTATCTATTTCTTATCTATCTGATCTTGACCCTCTTGACTCAGTCAAAATTCTCAAAATCACCTCTCACAAGTCCCAATGCGGATAGAAAGCATACTGATGTATTCCCGGCGCAAAAAAAAAACACTACAAGACCATTACTTTTCCTTACAAAACCGCCGTAAAGAGTGCGCTGAGGTCCCCGTCTTCCTCCCACGCAGTTTCCGCCACCACCGAATCAGCGGCCGCTCCCATCGACACGTTGAGGATGCCCCAGAAGGAATCCTTGATGCGCTGGTATATCGCCACGTGCTTCAGTGCGTATGCGCGCACACCGTGTACCGTCGCTCGAGGCAAATCAGTGCGTCCGAGCGTATACTCAGCGCGAGCGGTCCATGACTCGACCTCGTAGTCAAGATATCGAAGGGTCCGCCGCATCTCTTCCCGTAGCATTCTCACCTCCTCCTCCCATCGGTTCTTCCGTGCCTTCGCTCGGCACCACTCCACACGTAAAGCTGAAGTACTTGGAAGTCAGCGGCGAGACACAGTAATTTAGCACGTTACTCACATTCATGAAGCGCTGTTTCGGAGTCATCAAGTGCCCCTCGCGCTGCCCAAATCCACGACATCGTCTTCTTACTCGTGCCTTTGACGTGTCGGGGAATCCTCGACGCCTTCCCACCCGCGATCTTTTCCATGTTCTCCCTCGCAATGCTGTCAGCGTTCTTCACGTCGCCATCCAGGGTGATGTCGGCCTGCGTAAGCTCCCTGAATTGCGGCGGGCAGTCGGCACCCTTGAGTTTTAACAACGCCTTGCGCGCATCGTTATACTTCTTCGCAACAGCGTCAATCCGGTCGCTAAGCTGGCCCAGGGTCGTTTGCGACCTTGTCGTGTCCTTCTGGCTGCCGGTACTGGTGTGGCCGCGACAGTAGATGATGTGCCGCTTAGCGTGAAGGCGCGCGCGCACCTTCGCCAGCGCATCCGAGCATTGAGCCTCGCGGAGCATGGCCTCCATCTCGGGGAGTTTAGACTTGCAGCCAGTCGCTCGTTCTTCTGCCGTCAATGCCGACGGAAGGTGGAGGTCGATATTCTCGGCTTTGATAGGGGCAGTGTCGGTATTGCGAGCGGCGGTGGCGGCCTCGAGCGCAGAAATTGCCGCGGGGGTGTAAATCTCCTGCAACGCGCGGAACGGTCGCAGCTTTGCCAGCAACGCAAGCCGCTCCTCTTGGATCTTGCTCTCGCGGTCCGCCGTGACAGTCGTCATCCCCGCAATCTCGGCCCTAATCCGCCTCCTGTAATATTTTCGAATCAGCTGCGGCGACCCGGCCAGCCGAAATTGCCACTTACTGTGTATCCTCGAGCTGCAACCCTGCGCTTAAGAACGCTGTCGCGCTGGTAGCGTGCAAGCGCGTGGCGCCCTTCACGGCCTCCTCCTCCTCCTCCTTTTTCAGAAGGACCCGAATCTCGGCCTCCGAAGGCCCGTCTGTGAATTAAGTCAGTATTGACCACCGTCGCCTACAACCAAGCCACGGACCTTTGCCGAGAATAAGGAAAGGGTTAGGTGCATTGTCTTCATCGTCGACGAATGTGTCCATGAGTCCCTGCCATTCGGCGCGCTTTTCGGCAGGGATGCTTTTGTTGACCTCCTTGAAAGAGCTGATCTGGCGCTCGCGTTCCGGGATGGCGACGAGAAGTTTCCGCCGCAGGATGTCCGCTTGAAGCGCGTTAGTCTTGATCCATGACACAGAGCGCTACGCTACTCACCTTCTCCCAAGTTTTTGGACCAATTGATGTAGTCTATCTTGTCCTCGAGGGTGTCGGCACGATTACCAATCCCCATCGTCTTCGTGTGGAACGCACACGCGTTCAGCTGCGCCCAAAGGCGCTCAATCCCCTCGCCGTCGCTCTTCGCCACACCCGGCTTGAAGCTCAGGCTGTTGCGGTTGGTGCACGCAGCCTCGTGCGATGACGCGTGCCAGACTGGCAGCCCGCATTGGAACAGTATGTGCTCGATGTCGAGCCTCATGTCCTCGGGCAGCTTCTTCAGGCGTTCGGCCAAGCGCTTGTGCCACTGGCACGCGATGTCATAGGAGACTGTTAGCTCCATTAGGTCGAATCCTGCGAGCGCAGACATGAGTATATAGTCCATGTTGGCGTATCTGGATGCCAACGGTTAGCAGGTGGCTCATTCTAATCCAAATAACAGTTCTTACCTCTCTCCCTTCTGCAAATCACCCAATCTGTTCGCCCGCACGCACTCATGCCGGGCACACCCACATCCGCCCACGCCCGAGACGCGTAGACCCGAGGTGTTGCGCATCTCCTTCTGCGCGAGTGCCGCAAAAGCTATGCAGGTGCTGATCTGCACCACTGGCGTTAGCGCACATCCTGTTGCTTGAACAGGAACTCACATCGCTCTCCGCCACATAGTGGCGCAGATGTTCCTTGTATCCCTCCGGTTCTACGAAGGCTCCCCAGCCCGGGCCGAGAGACGGATCCTCCCGCTCGTTCAGGCGAATACGATTCTTGAGCTTAAAATTGGCGTCCATCGCAATGATCAGCCGGTACAAGTATCTGCATTCGTCACGTCAGAGCAAGGCGATGTACTAAGCATGATTATGTACCGGTACTTGGGATCCACGTCGCGCCAATTCGAGGGTAAGTTGCGTCCGTCGTGGGGACACGGCCAGCAAACCACCATTAGCTCCCCGGGCTTCGTTGCCACGATCCCTCCCTCGTCATGCCCGCGACCGGCACGCCGACACCTCTGGAGGAAAGCAAATTGGCGCAACATGCGCACTAAAGACTTGTATCGATCCTAGAAGAACATGAGCATGAATCAAGAAGAGTAAGGGAAGGAGCGCACCGGAACCTTATTGATGCCGGCGGCTGCTAAGGGGCTGGTTTTGCGTTCGAGCGATTTGACGAAGTCGTAAGCATTGACATTGCCAACGACGGCGAGATGCCGAAAAAATTCGAGCAAGGAGAAGGTGGCGCATGTGTCTGGGTCCGTCGCGGATGCCGGAAACCAGACATTTCGCAGAAGCTGGCGAAAGCCCTTGGCGGTATCTGACAGGTCACAGCCGCACTCCTTGTATTTCACCTTGAAGATGGCGTTGAGGTCCATCACGACGATTGTGCGTATCTGCTCCTCCGGGGTCGGACACGCCAGACCTCCATGCCCGAGTTGGTACACCAGGCCGAGTTTTTCCAGCGACGACTCGTCCCAAAAATTGCCATTCCACTCCTGTAAATAGTCAAGACGGCGGCGGAAGTGGTCACGTTTGGTTTACCTCGATACAGTGCAAGGGTGTGGCCGCATGTCGTTCGAGACAGCACTTGCGGCATTGATGGAACTCGCCGCATTGACTGCAGCGAAAAATTCCCCCGCTCATCATGACCGGACCGATCCCATGTACTGGCACAGCAAAGATTGTGGGGTGGGTGGGCTTCTTGCAGAGCGCGCAGGCGACATGCGCGTCCTCTGCTGCGTCGCCCAGGCCGGCACGGCGCAGTGACTCGTCTAGGATGAGCTGCCGAACCTTGACGAATTCAGCCTGGGGATTATCCTGATTCCAATGTATCAGTCGCAGTGAAATGAGAATAACAAGATAAAACTTACGGAGCTCAGATAAATCTTGCGCTTCGTGCCTGTATTCTCCGCAGCGGTGCCTGAGATTGAATTTAAGGTGGCTAACTCGTCGTCACCTTGCGCGAAAAGGTCGAAGTTCTCGTCGTTGACGGGGATCCAGGTCGCCAGGTCGTCATCGAGTTTTTCTGGTCGCAAACGAACGCGGCGCTTCTTGTAAGAGATATTTTCCAGCGTCTCTGCACGTCCCTCACCGTCGTCGGCAATTTCAATCCCGCGGTCACCAATGACAAAAGCGCTGTATTCGTCTTCATCGTCAATACCCATAGCAGCATCAACGTCGAACCGCCCACGGCCACGCTTTGAAGAAAAATCCATGATGAGGTGCGAAGATTATGAGTGGCAATTCTAGAGGTGCGCAAACCCAGATTCAGAGTGAGGGCATGATAAATGATAACCGACGTACCAAGCCCGACTGCTCCTGAGTGCCGAATCCTTGGGTATACATATGGCCACCACGAAACATGGCCCATTCGCCGCGACGAGATCCCATCGGGCAGTCGGGCGAGGAAAAGCAGCCGAAAAAATCAAAGAAACAATCAGGTGATTCCCACAACCCGATTTGGCAGTTTTTGATGCTCACCTCAAGACCGTTAGAAATCTTGTAGAAATCGCAAAAAAATCACGACCCGCAGTTTGTGCGTTGGCGTTGCACAAGAGGAAGGTAATTCTGGGGATGCACATACATGTAGCCAAACGTAATATTTTTTTTCTCCCTATCTAAATACTACGTGCGACGCTTTACTAGTAGCCCAACCCATTGATATCTGACCACGTCTCTGGCATGGCACTCCCTTGCATGGGACACCGCGGGCATCGCAAAAAATATCCCTCATGTGCGGATTTCAATTGTATCCCCCGGCCAGCGCGCCAAAGCATTAAAAGGTGCCTATGTATGCGCGATTCTCTCATGAAAGCCTGCCTGCGTTCCTGCAGAAATCAGGTTAGCAGCAAGCTACAGCAGATAAATAATCCTACCACGCTCTCCTGGGACTCTGCATTATCGAGTGGTGCTGTGGAATTGACTCCCAAATCCTGCAGTAATAATTCCATGGACGCGCGCTCAGGTCCATTTGGGAACTCGGGTGATGACTCTTTGGATTTGGGTGCCGGCTCGCTGCTTGTATTCATTGTCGTTGACTCTTGTCTCGATGGAACGCGCACGATATTATTTAGAGCAGTGTCCGAGTAAGAGTTGACGTTCATGGAGCAGAAAAAGAGAAAGTTATGATGACTCAGCATCCACATCCATTTTTAGTTACCACAATATCTACGCCGTACAAAGTCTGCTACATCGTCGAGTACCTTGAACGTCGAGCAAGCAGCTGGATGGACTAAAGAAGAATGATGCCAGCCATTGTCCAGAATTTGTTTCCAATCACCCGTCGATCCCGCCTCATATTTTCCGCACCCACAAAATCGGACTTGAACGGTTTGCGGCGCTGGCATACCGATGACAAGCATCGGACGTGGAGGATCCTCAGGACTTAGGCAAGGCCCACCCCTGTGACCCAATTGATAGACGAATCCTTCCTCACCCAGCGTGGAATCCTCCCAGCCGTAGTCCCAAACCTGGTCATTCAACATTGGTCTCACGTCTCACTTCGGCGACAAAAGAAAGCACCCACCTTGATTAAATGCAATGGCTCTGTGCGATGTTTTGCCACACAACACCTCTGGCACAGCAGCATCGATCCACACGGCGTGCACCAGACGGTTCCCGCCGGCATCGCACAATGAGCGGGCGCGATTTCCATAGCGCAAGAGCTACAGTTTTTGACAAGCTCATGCGCCCACTCGTCGGCGCTGAACTTCCTCCGCTGTCCCCACGCGCAAGTCGCGCTCTCCCACTCCTTGATTATCAAGGCAAGGTTATTATTCCCCACATATCATAAATGAATCTGCTGCGAGTGCTCACCTGAACAGTGTGTTCATCCTCGCCGAGGTGCAATTCAGCGCAGCAGCTTTCGCATTGAATGCCAAGCTCGCAATCGCAGCAGCGGAATGCTCGTGCGGCGCTATCTACATGGGGTCCCAGAGGTATGCGGCACACGTCGCACCGGCCATCCGCCTCATAGTCCCGGTCAATATCGCTGATGGTACGGTCGGGTTCTTCAGTGTCATCGCCCATTTCGCAATCGCAATCCGAGTCCGAATCGGTATAGGAGTCTGCGTCGCCGTAGTTGCCCTCGGAACCGACGTCGCTGTCGCTCGTCTCGTCCATAGCAAGAGCGGGAATATTTTGGATGGGGGGAAAATTGCAAGGTGAGTCCCTGCCATATCCTCTGAACCCCCAAAACCTCAATCCTTGCTTCCACTTTCCGCTTGATCCCAGCCGCTCTGATTTGAGCTTTCCACCCCATGCGTATATTTTCTCCCACCTCCCCGCGTTGCACCCACATTTGATAAACCAGCTATGTAGCTTCCACGGTTCGGCTACTCGCCAATGGTCGCGAACAAACAGTCGCGACGGCTCGCGAACGCTTACAGACGCTTATTTACATAGCTCTGCCGTCATTTGTCTGAATTCCCGTCTAGTCCCTTCCCCCTCCTCGATTTTTTCCACTGATACGATATCCACCAAGCAGACCGCACATCCGCTGAACATGAGCACCGCTCTTGTGTTCAAATTTCCCTCACCGACGCCACCTCCAGCGAGATGTCAAGAAGAACTAAGCGATATCGCATCACAGATGACCATCCCCCTTGGGACTCGTCCCTCATTGGTTCGAGACATACTCGCCGTCACTCCCGGCGATGTGATCCCATCAAGTGTGGAGCGCAAGATGCACAATTTCCAACAGAATATTTGTTTCCACGGTGGCGCAATTCCCTTCCGTCGGATGCAGTTCCTTCCCACCCCTATATTTTTACTTGCTCCTCGCTCCCGTTGGACGCGTTTAATTACTTTATTCTAGATCTATTAAGCACTGACAATAACATTCTTGCTTCCAACCTCTGCAGCTCTGGCAACTCTCAGACCGGGCCGAAAACAATTTAATTGGTGATAATTTCCTTTCCCGGCTCAGAGAAACTCCCCGAACAACATCGCTTAAAAGCAAACCGATGAGGGATACAAAGATGTGCTACGCGACATCACCCAGACAGCCATCAGATTCACAGCTTTGCACGCATGGCGGCCGGAGGCTGAGAGACCACGCGCAATCAGTGCTCTGAACACGAGAGAGAAGGAAAAACATGGACCACTCACGGCATTGAGCTTGTGACATCCGCAGCTGCACTTGGCCGTGCAGGCCTCATCGTATGTAACCTGCTTCAGCGTCCAACTCGCGTCAATCGCCACCAGAATAGAGCTGTAAAATTCAAAATCCATGTTCTGATACCGTTCGCCGCGCTGTAAATCGGAGAAGCGCTGGGGCACTTGGTGGACATGGGGCCGATTCATGATCCTATACGAATATCAGAGATCTCTGAACGTCAGAAACGGATGAAAACGTACATCAGGATGTCGCGGGCTTCGCCATCCGAGATAACTGCAAAGCGCCGAGCGATCGGGCTTTCGACCTCAAAACTAGGTTCGAAATGCATGATCCCAAAAGATTTTCTGATTTGTATGAGCACAAGGAGGAGAATTGTTGTCAGGGTAACTTGCACGGGGAATTTCTGAGCGTCTTCCTCCGAGATCAGAGCTGGAATCTCCCAGCCGTCCTCGTCGAACAAGACGGTGTCGTTTTCGAGTTTGACGGGCGGTTCACCTGGGGCCACATAGAGAACGACTTCCCGACCTGGATGCTCCGATGTCAGCAGTATAAGTGGCAAACAGTGCGGACAAAAACTACAGGTGTTATTTTCCATGTGTGCGGTATGATAGGGTCGGATAGGGTAAGGCCCAAACAGCTGCTGGTCCACACGAATTTATACTGGGCCCTTTGAAACTTTGATGCCGGCTAGCAGAATTTGTGTGCTATGTCCTATTCGAGAATTAGACGGGTAAGTCCTGCAGCCCAGGCGAAGAAAAATGGAGAAACAAACAATTTAATATGCATATAACACCTTGGTGGCCCGCTTAGACCTGGACGACCAAAATGCCTTTCTCCCCGCCCTGGAGCGAATTGACACTGCCGCTTCGAGCCACCTCCCTATTTCTCCAGGACAGCTTCATCCTGGCTGCGGCCGAAGAGTTGGGTCTGGCCGCACTTCGAGAGCCGCAGTCGTCGCTGGCTTCAGCATTGACTGCGGAGAGCGCCACCACTTCCGAAGAAGAGTCCTCGGAGGACGAGGACGGCGAGAACAATCCCTCGCCGGCCAGCCGCTGGTCGGCAGCGTTTTTTGCGGACTTCGCACCATTCCTCTTGGGAGCAGTGCCTCGAATCGTCCGTCCACCGCTCACCGACATCACACCCGTGCCGGACATCTTCACACCGGCCCACCTGAGATCATTAGGATTCAAATTCGTCAAGTGGAACGAGTGAGGACCACTATCAAATTGGATGGAATAGCTCACTATACCTCATTTGCAGTCAGTCTGGCGCGTTTCTGGATATGTGCGAACGCATTGGCGCGTTCTACATCGGCGTCCCCGAGGAAGCCCTCATCTGGGAACGAGGGATAATCAAAGCCTCACAAGCTATGGAATCAGCGCGTTGGTTTCTCGACACTGCACGTCTCAACAAAGATGGGATCTCTTACGGGATTAAATATCCTGAACGCAGATTCCAGGTGAGTGATCTTCACCAGCTTGGTGTATATGTGACTGAGGTACTTCCGCAGCGACCTGAAAACAGTTCCATGTACGGAATGGGCAATGTGATGGTATTGGCACGTTTGCGATACTGCAAGGAGCTACAAATGATCACCTCTTTTCAAAACGGTTAGCTTTCTACTCCATAAATGCACCATCACTTACATATGGCTCTACCGCAGCGGCCTATCGTTGTATTGCGCCGCGCCTGTGGCAGGCTGCGCACGAGACCATCGAGGCGTTGCTTGAGAACGATCCCACCTTGCACCTGCCCCTCGATTTCACCAACTTCGCAGAGGGTCAGCCCACCGCCTTCTCCGAAGTCGAATACATGTTCTCCACTAACATCGGCACGCCGCGGATGGAGGAAGATTACGTTCCCTCTCTTCGCGCCATAACGACCCTGGGCAATTACGTCGACGACAGAGGGCTCATCATTTGGCGCGAAAAGGTTGTCGTCCAGATGCCCGTAGGTGCGACCGTGCTTTTCCCTGCAGGTTGTATGCCATACTCTTTCACTGCTGTTGATGACACGGAGTGGCGAATGACCGTGACACAGTCGTTCGACCACGCCTTGCACCAGTTCCGGGCAAACAGATTCGCGTCTGAGCCCCCAGTGGTAGACCTGACGGAGGTGGAGGCGCGATCCGTTATACGCACGGAGGCTATGGCGGCCATGGATTTGTATTCCTTGCTCGAAGAGTTCGATAGAAGCCAGCGGCCGGCTGTAGACCCAGATTTCGCCCGCGAGTCACGTAGCACGTAGCATTACGTAGATTAGATATGATTTATTCGAATTCACTTGAACGCCTGAACGCCTAGAGAGAGAATCCAGTCAAGCCAAAGGAAGCGAAGCGAGTGAGATGTCGAGGCTGTGCTGTCACCGCCACACCTGTCAAGAATAATCGTCTTCCTACTTCATCTGCCCTTGCGTCTCATTCTTCGCCTGTATATATATCATGTCGGCCACCCAACACGCCAACGAGCTCCTCACTGAATATCGACTTATGTGCGTGGTGGCCTGCGCAACCTCCCCACCAATCACATCTCTTCCCAATATGTAGGCAAATTAAGAGAGACAATCAAAGGGCGAAGGCGCGTGCTCGGATGGCCAAGTAAGCGCCAGCCCCTCGCTCTCCTATGATGTCGCTGATGCTCTCTTTCCCAGATACCGTCTTAAATTGAAAGAACTGCCTCTTGATGAACAGGAGGCTATCAACGCGCGGGCGCGTCATGCTCGCAGACGCTACAGGGAAAGGTGTGGAGCTGGAGACCAAAGTGCCCACACCCACACTGACATGCGTCCCAGCCACCGTGAGCAATGGCGCCAGACAGAAGCGGCAATGGTGTATGTACGCTGCTTTATCTAGTCCGCTATTGTACTCATTCGGAAATGTCTGGCATTAACAGACAATACGCGGCTTTGCACATGCTGCAACCTGTGAATCACGACGCGTGCACCTGTCAACGACCACGGACCCCGCCTTTAGTACAGAAATGGGAGGAGGGCAGCGGCCATTCATGACGGCGTACAGTGTATTAGGCTAGAATCTATTTATTTTTATTGAGAGCTCCTTCACAACGCGCACAGTAATGCAAAAAAAAAAAAAAAAAAAAAAAATTGAGGCAGCAATTACATACGACACGATGCGTATGTAACTATTGGCCACTCAAGGGCTGTCCGGATAATACAGTCGCGGCTTCGGGAAAGTCAAACCCTCCCAGCTGAGGTTGACTCGGCTCTTATCGCGCCATTCGGGGTAGTCGAAGTCAATCGCAGCCATGGCGTCGTAACTAGGCACGGGCTGGGTCGTCATGACGCAACGGCAGGTGGGGCACTGCCAGCTGGTCTCGAGCCACTTGCGAACACAAACGTAGCAGTGACCATGTCCACACTGGTAACTTTGTGTCGATATCATGTTAGTTGACGCAGCCTCCGAAGGCAAAAACCACGTACAAAACTGGGTGAGACTTAAGATTGAGGCAGATAGCGCATGCATGATGCAGTCGAGCGGGTTTCTCCTTTGGGCGTGGGTGGACGGGAGGGCGAGCGTCGTCGAGGTACAGATCAGCCTCAGACAAAGGTTCTTCACGGTCTGCGCGCAACCCATCTCGACGGATCTTCCGGATGATGAGAGGGCCCTGTGGACGGATACCGGCCTGCCTGTCGCGAGCATCACGAGCCTCGCAGGCTACCGCCAGAGCCAGCCGTGCTTGAGCAGCGATGCGCTCATGGCCTTTTCACGTGCTGCACGACGACGGGCCTCTTGCTCTGCCGTGGGAGGTTGCCAGTACGCGCCGAGAGTGCTGAGCGGGGATGCGCGCGCGTGAGCTGTGCACATTGTAATTTGTTAGTAACGCATGGGGGCCTCAACAATATTCAGGACATACAGGACAAGGCCCCCGAACGACGACGCTCGACACCTACACGCAAGATTGGTAAGTGGATTCTCGGGTGCTGGAATGACGACTTACCCAAGCTTTTGACAATTTCGCCGTTCTCGTCGACTAGGAAGGGAGCGGCCTTGGAGGAGCCTGGTTTGGGAGGCGGACATTTTTTCTTCTGGACGGCTCCTTCACGAGGCATGTTCACTGGAAGGTCTGGGTAAGAAAGGATGGGAGATTCGAAGTGAGACGGAGGAGCTTTTAAGGGATGAGATGGGATCAAAAGGCCCTGGCCGCGCCAAGCAGCATCCACATGCATATGCAGGTGAGTCATAAATAGAATATAATATTCCCCGCAAAACATAAAAAGCGCAACGGGACGGATGGAGTTTTCAGTAACCGTACATAAATTTCGAAGTCTTGTAATGGCCGCCATGTAATTTCCAAACGTTGGACGTGGAGCAAATGCAGGCGCACCCGCAGCATCCATCCTCACCGCACGAGCATGGAGGTAGTCTTTCCGAAGGAGGGAGCGTGCAGGTTGCCCATGCTGGCAGAACACGGTCGGGCAGGCGTGACGGAGTCTGTGAGCGCGCCCTGTCTTCGGCGTCGTCCGTTTCGTTCCCAGTATCGTCTGCAGACGACGGAGAGGGGGACCGTCGACGCGAGATTTTTTTGGGAAGGGTGGTGAGACGCGCTGGCGGAGGGCGGCCTTCATGTCGGCGCTGGGTTCTGGTCATGGACCGACGCTGGGCTTTCTCTTCGTACACCTCTGACCCTTCCTCCTCGATACATTTTCTGGGGTAAACTCGCGTCAGTGAAAGAGAATAATATTGTATGCCATTGACCTACTGAGCGCGTTTGAGGATGTCCGCAGCGCGTATCTTGTGGCGATTACTGATAAAATAAGGGTAAGTGGAGCACTTGCCTCTGACAGTACTTGCACACCTTTCACGATACCTGGCGGCGGCTTGGCGCCCCAGCAGGCGATGAGCTTCAGCGGTCTCTGGGCCTGCAGCCTTGATATTGGCTCGTACGCTTGTAGCTATTAAGCTCCCGAGTGGCAAGGCAAACTTGCAAAGCTTACCGCTGCATGCGTTTTCGGGCTGCATCGCGGAGCTTCTCCTGATTTCTGGAGAGACTAAATTGACTCTTATAAACGGCAAAGATAGAGCTCACTTTTCAGCGTATCGTGTCAGAGCCTCTTTGCGACGTTGTGCCTTGACTTCTGGGTTCAGGCGTTTCCGACCGCGAGCCATCGGATGACTGAGAAAGAGTGCGCACACTGATCACACAAGTCAGTTCGCGACTGCAGATACACGACTTTGGATGCTGCAAGTCGTGTCGGACCGTGGAAATTGGTGTAAATATTTGGGGGTGTGTATGTCAATGGGCCAAGGGTAGAATGAGTGTTACTTTAGTGTTGAAGTGCAGTGTGGAAACGACAGTGGTGAGAGACGTGATTTGAGAGGCTGATCAGTGGTAAAGAAGCAAGTGAAGTTATGGATTGCCGTCAAACCGTGCATCTGACGGTGAGTTCGCGACTATTGGAAAAAGCAAGTTTTAATCCTCAGTGTGTCAAGCAGTTGCCGCAAATCTCAGAAATATTCCTGCACCATCCTTACATGTATCGGCAGCTAGGAAATAATCAACAGAATAATTGGACCAGAGGGAAGGACCGTAGAAAATGTTTTCAATCTTATTTTTTTTTTTTTTGCATGAAACGTCGTTATTTGACCTCTAGTAGCTACCACAGAAAAAGGAGTCCAGTCGGGAGGCGGGAAGAGGGTGAACGAACGAGTGGTGAGTTCGTGATCATAATTGATCAAAGCATCCTTTTCGAATGCCGCGCAATTTTGGTACGGCAGGAAGGCACGCGTGAGTGAGAAGGGCACAAGGAAGCATACTGGCAGCACCACTGACAAGGAAAAACACGTGTTTACGGATGAAGAGACATAAATTGAGTGAAAATTGGGATTTATAACAGGCACATAGAATACAGTCGGATATGTAGGTAGGTATGGACATTGTTACGCAGTGTAAACTGGCTTAATCACCTTGACTCGTTGTCCTAGGAGTGCCTCTTGGAAGAGTCGGACAGCACCTGCGCGAGTGGTGCATGAGTCGAAGGTCGCGCAGCTTAGTCCCACGGTATTGAGACTACACTCAAGGCTATGGGAAGCGTTTAGCAACAGGAAACAGCTGGAAAGAGAGACGTACAGAGGTGTACCTCGATTGATACACGCCAGGTGTAATACCGCAGTACACCACATACCATGTACTGCCAGTCAAAGTATCGCCCGTGTGCAGAGCGTTGGGTGCGTCGAGGAGGCCGATGGGAGTTGGCAAATTAGAAATGGGGGAGACCACAAGGGAGGGTGATGCCGCCGCCTGGGAGCCAATGATCCTCGTCCAACCACGCTGCTGAGCGTATTCGAAGGCGGCGCGGGCGAGCTCCATTGTTGGATACCCTTGGTACAGACTGTTGGAAACCCCAATGACGAGGGGTTCAACTTCGTAGTACCTGCGACAGATCGTGGCGAAATGAGTAGGCACCTTTTGCTTATGGAAAGAAAAACACACCAGTGACGAAAGGCACCACTGCGGCGGCCGTGGAAGACAGCATATCCACCTTTCTTGATGCGTTTTTTTGACTTCGACTTCGGGGTGAGAAGCTGAGGTCTACCCTGGGGGATCCCCTGGGTTTGGGACGCCGCTTCCTCCCTGGAATGGAAGGTGAATCAGTTATTGAAGTTGAATGTGCACGCAATGGAAGATACAAGGCTTACCAGGTCTCAGTGAGGCCTTCCGCAACCGAATTTTGAAAGGAATAAAGGCGATAAGGCTCCTCCTCTGGAGCGGGAGCGTTGGATGTCGAGGGGAAGTCGGCTTGAGCGACGGGCGTCGAAAGAGATAAACGAGTAAAGAGATCCGCTATATCATGAGGTGGAAGTCGACTGACGGTGTCTTCGGCCGTGTACGGAGGAGGGGCAGGCATTGAGGTGAAAGCAAAGGAGTCCCGGTTAAGATCGATAATGAATGACTGGCGAGAGTGAGCGTCGAGGAACTTGGAAGAAGAGGAAGCAAATCGAGTCAATATTGATGACATCAAGATGCCCGCGTGACCGCGTCGCCGCGCGACGCGTCGCCAACCTTCGACAACTTTCTTTCACAGGGCTTGTAAAGAAGAACAAGGACGAATAGATATTTTAATGGGAATTAGATATCACATATCTGGTGGTAACCTATGAAGATTATCACAGAGGCGGCACCCGTAAAATTCACAGCGTTATCCGGTATCGTGAACAATCAGTGAACGACCGCAAGGATTTGGACATTAGTATAGGTACCGTAAGTAAGGCTAAGCGAGGACAGATCCAACAACAGATTCAGATCTATTCAGATCTACTCTGAATGATCTTTCATTTTCTTTTGGAAATGGTGATACGCGAGGCATTTCTCAAATGGAGCAAATTCCGGCAAGCAGATATATTGTTTTAGGGTACGCGACAAGAACTGGAAGGACACGCTACAAAATCTCCGCCAAGCTGAAAGGGGCCCCATGCGTGCGGCGAGGTCCCCGGCCAACAGGAAAAACTAAGAAGGGAATGAATATACATTGCTCGTTCCCGGAGAAACATACCAGGTTCAAAGAACTGCGACCGCTCCAATTAGAAGGGCGTCATTGAAATAAGCCAGGGCTTCCGCCTGGGTCGAATGCCTCTCCGCGATGGCGGTGGAGACGCCGGTGACGGCGGCGAGGGAGATGGCCGAATTCCTGGTGAGGCCAATGTACTTGCCGCGAGTAATGGCGAACCATTTGTCGTTGTTGTCGGGGATGGCGCCGAGGGGCATGGCCGGGAGGACAACATAAAGGAGCCCCGCCATCCAGGGCCCGGTGGTGCGCAGAAACGCGGGCAGGGCGGGCGGGGGGGGACTCGCTGCTGAACGGGGTATCAGATGGCAGAAGTATAGGTGGTAAGATGGGACGTACCGGGAAGGGATGCAGGAATGGGGAGGCCGGAAAAGGCTGTCATCACCGCCGTCGAGGCTGCGTCAACAGCGCCGGCAGCGGTTTCGACATCCGCGACCGCATCGACAACTGTGAAGGACATCAACAAGGTAACAGCTGCATCGAGATGACAAACTCACGCCCAGCAGGGGAGGTTTCAAGGATCACCCTGCCTGCCACCGTCAACGCGTCCACGGCGGCAGAGAGCACGGTGAGCAAGGAAAGACCTGAGAAGCGGATCAACAAAAAATATGGATATAACGACGACGAGAGAGGCTTACCTTGCTGGACGGCAGGAGCGACATTCGCTCCCGCAGCCGCAGGTGGACCTGCGGCTGCGGGAGGGGGATTGTTGAGATCAGTCATGGTGAAAGAAGAGGATTGGGAAGAGTTGTTGGGTTTGGCAAAGGAAGTGGGAATGAGGAAGAGAGATGTCGCAAGAGGTGGTCCTTTATACGATTCTGGAGGAGATATTCGAACTCCGCAATCAGCATGCGGCGATGGTGGTCGCCGGAAACCATACCTCGAATTAGTGGATGAGGGCCAGCCGCAAGATCACGTAGAGATTTGCCCATCATTTTTCCTTGTGCCTTTCGTCGGCTCTCGTCTCATCTTGTCATTGCACATTCAACACAGAGAAAGACACAGATAGGTGAGTCAATTTTTTTTTTTTTTTTGGGTTCGTGGGCTGAGACATTGAAGCAGATGCCGGAGTTGTCTCAGAAAAAGAGCGTGAAGCTGCGCAAGACAATACCAAAAGGGGACCGTCGCAATCTAAGGCTGTGGGCACAAGGTGTACGCGAAGAGCTCCTCTTGAAGCATTTACCGGGGTATGCCGATGCCTCGGAAAGAAGCTGGCGCGACGAGCGGGAGGCCCTGGAGACTATCTGCAACGAGTTCCATGCCTGCATCAGCTGGCGTCTGGCCGACCACGAAGAGCCGGAGTTGCCCTTACCCATTTACGATCCACTGGCGCCCGTGAAGGAGATTTTGAGCCCAGAGGAATTAGAGGAGAAGAGAGCAAGAATCAAGATTCTGAACAAGGTCAGTTATGGGAGTTACGGCTCGTGATCGTGTATACACTGTGCTGTGCTGACACCACCATCAGCGCATCCGACGCTGGCTCAAGTATCGTGTTCGCCGCCTTCACAAGCATTTTCGCCCCAAACTAGACGGTTCGAGGGATGGCTGGGCGGTGCTTCTAGCCAAACTGTCTGGGATCGAGCAACCGCCCAAAGCTCGTCAAGCCTATCAACAATTCATGCGTGAAGACATGGCCAAAATCACACCTGTGGTCGCGAAACGCTGGCTGGAGGATGTGCCCGAGGGGAGCGCACAGACCAAGAAGGATCCCACTCATGCGTTTCGCACGCAGGTTGCACGCGACATGTTTGCGGCGCTGCCTCTGGAGGAACGCGAGGCGTACGGCGATCGCGCCAAGGCTGAAGCTCTAGCGGCTCGAGAGAAGTATCAGAAGGACTTCAAAAACTGGCCCTCGAAGAAACCTGAGGACCGCCAAAAGTGAGTACTGACTGTTATTTTCATTTGCGATGCCTGGGACTGATGTGTATATCAGATGCCTCGACGACGTAGGGACTTTCATGGGTCCTATTTTGAAAGGGATATATGAATGCACCGGGTTCCACGGCGTGCTTCTACTGGGTGGCCCCATGCCGAAATACCAGGGGGGAGCTGACAACAGTCTAGTGCGTTATCCATTTTGATTTCGACCAGCGCGATTATTGACGCTTTTTTCCACCCAGCGTCTCGTATGGGCGGAGCAGGCAGCCTCCGGCAGCGCATTTCCCAGGATGGGCGAAGGATCGGTGGAAGGGAGTTACAGATCTCATGAAAGAGTACTTGGCTACGGCATTCAGTATGTCTCATTTCTACGAACAATGTATCTAACTGATGTACGGTTTAAGCTTCAGCGGAGATCGAGCAAGCTGCTATCCCAGAAGCACTCGCTGGTGCCACATACACCATTTCGCCTAACGCAGAGGACGACGACTCGAATTCCGACGACGACTCGGACTCGTCCGACTCAAACTGCGACTCCTCAGACGAGGACGAGAAGGGGAGGGAAAAGAAGAGAAAGCGGGCCGTGAAGCGCGAAAACAAGAAGAGGAAGGAGCCAGTAAAGTCAACGGCGCCGAAGAAGACAGTACGGGGGAAGAAGTCGACGGCTGCAGCGAAAACGTCGGCGCAGACAGTCCCACCTTCCGCGGCAGCTTCATCCTCGCAGATCGATACAGCACCGCCGCTTCCGCCCTCAAATCCTTCCACACCACCGCCTTCGCCGCCTCGTGCGCCCTCGCCCTCTGCTTCACCAGCGCCGCTGACGTACGACGAGGAGCGGCTTGCTAACATGCGCCGCAATAAGATCTTGCTGCAGCCCATCGAGAACAGCATCCGCAGTGAGATGGCTGAGCTGGGCTTGGCGATCAACGGCAAGGCACTTCGGTCGAAACGCGCCCCACCTCAGAGGCGAGTGAAGGGTGCGGAGCCGGTCCGCAAGTCCCGCCGACTGAATAACACTGAACGTGGAGATGCGGCTGGGAACGACACGGAGGAGGAGGAGGGTGACGGGAACGACACCGCGGAGGAGAACGAGGAGCGAGAGGTGGACGGAGGGAAAGACATTGACGACACACCCGCAGAGAAGGACACAGCTACCCAGCCCGGCGCTACGCAAGGGACGTCAATGCCATCAACGCCCGCGACGGGCACCTTTTCGACTCAAGACGCACCACTGCCGCCTCCGCCACCGACCAACTCGTCATCGACTCAAGACGCGCCGCCGCTGACCAACTCGTCATCGACTGACGCCCCCCTGCCCCTCCCGCCGGTGTCGCGAGCTGCGCTCCAGATCCTGCCCCTGCCACTGCCGCTTACGCAAGCGCCTTCAGCGCCCGCAGGGCTGCAGGTCGTTGTCCCCGAAAACGCTCCCAACTGGTTGCGGGAGGTGGTGCACTGGCTGTTAGAGCGGGACCTGGGCTGCCATTTCACCGCTCTGGTCGCAGCACTCGTTCAGCTCGAGACAGCGTTCAAATTCGATGATGGAAATGAGGCCCGACTGCCCGTAGGTTCTCGGCCGACGCCGGTAACGAATTGGATCAGTCGCGGCCGCGTTTCGAAGACCCAGAAGATACCCCAGGTCGCAAACGTCGCCAAGTATGCCGAGCAATTCATGCTGTGGTGGGATGAGTTGCAGCCAGAATGGAGGAAACGAAAGAAGGATGGTGGATGGGAATTCGGAGGGGATGTCGCATATGGGAAGCCGGATGAATGGGGCGAGTTGGATGTTCCGGGGCAGAACGGGTGTCTGTCTGTCGTGGCGGGCTTGTACATTTGGGGTACGTGCGATAACCAGTCGGCAGACGTTACTGCACGGTGGGAGTTGGCGGTGCTGGACGTGACCTGGATGCTGGAGGGTCTGACGCAGTCCATGACCCCAGGGTAGTCTGCTGCACTTGTTTTCGGATGCACATACTTTGTACACACGTGCGCGCCGCATTTTGTCACTCAAGTTGGACGTAGTTACTCGCAATTGTCATTTTATTTATTGATAATAGATGACATTGATGACTGCAAACAGGAGGGGATTTGTAACTCTGAGTGTAGTATGTGCGGACACCTGAAATCTTTCTGAGTAAGTCATTGTGTGCGCATGACCGAAGGCAATGTGCGCACTGTGTGCCGGCGGCGGGATGCACGGAGCGGGGGATTATGGCGAGGAATGCAGCGAAGCATGGACAGCGGAATCGGCGCGCAGAAAGGCGCTGATAGGGATACGGCGGGATCTTGGGCTGGGCAGCGGAGTGCGGCGGGATGCAGCGGGACGCGGCGGTATGCGGTGCCAGGGAGCGGCAGATGCAAGTTGAACTGCAACCGCAGGGCGGAGATGCGTGTGTGCAACGAGCCTGAATAAGATGCTGTAGCCGGCTGCAGGGGCGGGGGGGCGGGGCGGGGGGGCGGGAGGTAAAGCTGAAGGGTGGGAAAATATTAGCAATAATTGATGGCGCTCTGGTGGCGGGATCTAAGCGCTATCTTACGAAGGGCGATTTCGGGTGCTAATTGGGATGGGCGGAAGGAATCGGAGAGGGCAGAGGAGAGCCCGGAGGGGTTAATTTGGTTCCAAGCCTAGCTATCTACCCGAGTGCAAGGAAATATACCATCAGATCACTTTTTGCTGAGATTTGGGGCAGATTTTTGGACGCAAATAAAGGGCAAATAAACGGGTATCCGGGCCCCAAAAATCCCGATTTTTCCCGGCGGCAAGCAGGCGGAAAAGCCTGGGAAAAGGGTATAGATGTACCTAGGGCATGGCTACATCCAGGACGTTACACTAACATCCCATGGCTACATCCATTGGTTTTAGTCTATATATTACAGCTAGGGCTCTCTTCTTGCCCTTCGTTTTCTTGCTTTTCTTCGCCGCGGAGGCGGCGACTGAACCCTCCCGACGCTTGTTGACGCGAGTCGGGTGCTGCGGAAGCAGCGAGCACTTGGCGTGCGTCCGCTGGCACTCCGTACAGGTGCGGGTGGTGGCCTTGCTGCCAGTCTCGATCTTGCAAACGAGGCCCTTGTTGTGGCATCGTTTGCACGCTACGGAACTTCCGGTTAGTACGGACCTTCCGACAACTCCACTGTGACGTACCTTCCACCTCTCTCTCGCTGTCCGTCTCCACGTTCTTCTCGTTCGCTCCGTCGTCTCCTCCCGACCCCGAGTCGCTCCGCTCCGCGTCGTCTCCGCCTCCGGGGTTCTGGAGCTGTTGCATGCGCGCCGCGATCTGCGCTAGCACTTGCTCCTCCCCCCGACGACGCACCTCCGCCTCCCTCAGGCGCTCCTGCAACGCCTTCATCTCTTCCTCCGTCGCTGCCTTCCGCGCCCGCTTCTTCCGACGAGCCTCCTCCGCGAGCTCCTCGTCAAGCTCATGTTCGGTGGCGCGCTTCTTGCCCTTGTCCGGGCGCTTCTTCTTGTTGTCGTCGCTTCCGTCGAGCCTCCGAGCGCGTGATGGTGAGCCCAGTAGCGAGAGGCGGCATGAGGGATGGTGGTGGGAAGCAAGAAGAAAAGATGAGTCACTCCCGCTTCGGTTCCGAACTTTGTGGGTCCAGTCACGTGACTTTCTCGAACATTCGACGCTTGGACGGCTATTCGGCTATACGGCTATTTCGACTTCAACAAACTTTTTTCGACAAAGTTTCTTCGACATATCTCGACTCGTTCCTATGTTCCTTGGGGGCAAGGAACGTAAGAGGGGGATACTGTTATATCCATGCACATTGACCTTCCGTCCGTACCGGAAGCTCCGGCCTTCGGAGCGTCCGGTCTTTCGGAAACTGTCGGTCCGCCTTCGGACCGACTCGGCTGATCGGGTTTTCACGCAATGAAGGATTACTGAGCGTTTCCCGTTTATCCGTTATCTATCTCATCCATCTGTCTTCTCCGTCTCCGTATGTACTTCGCTTTGTTATATTCAAGTCCCGCTTTTGGTAGTCGCTTTGTCTTACCATATTAGGATATTGATCTTCAACTACTATATAAACCTTATGTACTATGCCTGTATTCTCCAGTTTGATTATTAACGTGCTTTGCTCTTCGCTCTGCTCTGAGTCGTTCCGGCTTCACCGGAACTTCCCACTTCCTACTTCGTCCCCTTCAGCACGGGTAGTACGCACACCCTTATCTTCCTGTGGTGCTTGCGCTATATCTACTGACTTCCGCTCTTCCGTCCTTCCGGTCTTCTCGGAACTTCGGATCACTTCCCCACGTCGGCTCGGTACATAACACCGGCGCAGGTGTTACTGGGGTCGAAGGAGATTGAGTCTGTGGGGTACTGGGCCGAGAGGTCCCGGGACACGCATCGCCATGGTACTCCGCACAATGCTCACCCCAGATCTTCACCGCCTCCACCCATGTCCTCGCCATGCGCCAGCAACCGTCCGTGAACTTGTTCACCTGTGCGCGTGCCCTGCCCCTAGCGTTCAATAATGTCAGAATCCCAGAACCTATCTGTGACGGTCAACTCACTCTTCTACGTAGATGCCTGGTATCCGACCCTCCACGACGATGTAGAATCTCCCCTTGGATTCCCGGGAATGTTCGTGCACGTCCTCGTTGCGCCTCGAGGGCCAGTAAATGGGAATGCAGGGCAACCGTGAATGTGGGCGAGAGATGAGCATGGCAACTGCTATTGATCCCGCTCACGGGTCGTATCAGATGGATTGTCTTAGCACGTGAGTTGCACTCTGTCACCTTCTTTCTTCCCCATCGCTCATGTCTTCCCTCCAAAAAGGAGAGCGGTCTCAAGCCCTAGACTTACACTTCTGGGCCCACCTCCCCAATGTCGGCTGTGCAATTGCCTCATATGACCCAGTTTGTCCTGGGAGATACTCTTATTCTTGTGGCCAGTACGCCCTTTTCGCGATTATCTTGAAGCGGACGAGACTGAAATGTTTTTCTTTCATTTTGCAGTACCGATGGAGAAGGGGTAGAACGTGCCTGGGCGGAACTGTCCTGGTGCTTTCTTCCCAATTTTCTTTTCAATTTGTACAGTGTTGATAGAAAGTCACACAGTATTTCTCATTTGACGCGGGAGATGGGCCCGGGACGGCGCCAAGATGTACTTGAAGGGTTACTGCCCCATTTCAAGGTATGTTTATGTCTTACTCTAACAACCTTAACACATGTGTAGCCCACCTAACTAGCCTAGGTGGAGATGTATGTGATCTCCACCTCTAATTAGTTGGCCATCAACTGATGGCCTATGTTTTACTTAAACCTTCGTTAAGTCCCTCAATATACTGTAGCAAGTTGAACCGGGGCAACCGTCACAGTCACGATGGGGTCGGTTGCGTTGCTCAAAATTTCGGGGTCACGGTCACGATTCAGCTGGTTGCCTCGAAAAACCGTGACATCGGAAAAAAAAAAATTGGGAAAAATCAAAATAAATATATTTTTGCTCCCTAAGGGCTGTATGATGTGTCTGCCGCAATTTCCCTACGTTTCTGTAATCTCGGCTCCAGATCTTCACGGGGTTCGGCGGAGTCTGAAATTTGCGGTAAATCCATCAAAAAAACACCAGCAGCCATCACCCCTAGAAGATCTGGTGCAGTTTGACCGTAAAACATGCGCGAGGTCAAATCAGTCACAAATGTAACAGATCATAACGTCCATAACACGCTTGTAACGTGCCCCTAATTAGTACTCGCGTCAACACGCATTCCATCGATATGGACGACGTCGAATTTTTCTTCGGCGATGAGCCCCCTCTCGAGCCAGACGACTCTGATAACCACCTCGGTAACGAGGCCGACATACCCTCTATTCCCGATGACGGATCAGATCATCTGCACGAACCCCTTCATCGCACAAATTCACGGCATCTGCGCGAGAAACTGGCTCCGGGGGATCTTGTCAAGAAAGTGCGGAACATACTGGATGCCCTAAAAGAAGAACAGATCAATCTGCCCATATTCCTGGATGCCCTGTGTTGGGGAGATACCGAGTGCATTAGTGACAAGCGTATGCAGTATGCACGCACATCGTTGATGACTAGCGAAGAGTTTCCTGGCATACTGGAGCGATGCTATCGTCCTCCTAGAGCCATTGGCACTCCTCCGAAGGGAGGCCGAGTGACTCTGCTCGAGTTCGCGGTCAAAATAGTCTCTGATGCCATAGATCAGGAACTGAAAATCACTGCACCCCACTTTCTGTCACCACCAGAAGATCTCTCGGAGGAGCATCTCACTGGCCTGGATTTTGACGAGCTGAAGCTTGCAGTTCAGACAGACGCGTCGATTTTCTGGCGCATATTACACCGTGCAGCATGTACCCCAGAACAGACAGCCCGGAACAAGCATAAAAATCCTGACATGGTCAGCATTCAATTTTACTGCAATCCCCAGTTTTCTCATGTTAGTTCAGGTTGTTCTCAACATGATCTCCCAGGTCCATTATTCGCGATCAAATCGGCGGGGACGTGTAGCCAAAATTTGGTCCATATATCTCAGGGCATGTGGCCTCTCTGCTCGCGCATTTGATGCACTTCATGCTCTCGGCATAGTCATGAGCCACAAGTGGACTGCAAACGCAGTGGGTACCCTCTCCGACCGTGCCATGGCGATGGTGCAGAAGCTCATCCACGAATACCCTTGGATTGTTTCACACGACAATGTCAACTTTCCTCTCCGTGTTTATTCCCAGCGGTTGAATAACCAAAGCCAGTTTATCAGTGGATGTGCATACACTGTCTGGATCCTTCCCCTCCGCGCTGCACTTCCTCTCGACACAAATCGCATTCTCCAAACCTTTCGAGCAGCGAATTGTTTACAGCCATTCAATTTTGAACTCGCTTTATACGGGAATGAAGAAGCTGATGATCGGATGGAGGCCTTCGACCAACACTATGTTCTATCTTTGGTTCTCGACAGCCCCGACTTCAAGGACTATCGCCACCGCAGGCACAGCCTTTTCAACCCACCTCCTCCGGTATTTCAGCTCGAAGGTGGCCCGGAGAATGCCATCAGAGGATTTATTCTGAAGACCAGTACCAAGGAGGAGGCGAGTTACGATGGTACACTCGATGTTATGGATGATACATTCCAACAGCTTCTTCTGAACACCAAGGATGAACAGATGCGGACTGCAATCGAGCGCATCATTGCATGGTTGGGAGATCAGCTCACCATCGAGAGACTCCGTGGGCTCTGGAAATTTCGCCACGAGGACCACAACTCCTTTGATCGCCTTGATTATATGATTCCTGTCTTCGGCTGGTTTCATTTGGTCATGGCGTTTGCAAATTCGATCCACAAACAGTATCTGGGTACCTCAGCTGCGGTCGGATCCTTGCGACAGGCATTCGACATTCTGAAGCGCAAGGGTTTAATTACCCAATCAACCAAGGGCCCATTCTGGCATAATCTTGACGAGGCGATTCACCACATCAGCGAAGCACATTTCCGTGCATGCTGGTTGGATGCTGCCAATGTCGATAACTTGGCGGCACTCAAGGACAAATCGCCTCAAGAGCTGAAGGACCTTGCGGCAACAGTTATTAAAAATTATGCCTCCCGAGAGAAACTCAACGAGATTGACGACATTCCAGATGCCAAAGACAGGGACGGTGTTTACCGTCAGTGGACCATGTTTGCTACCGACATTTTGCCCTATCTCCAACTACGCCAGGCAATTAAATCTGGTGATGTCGGGCGGATGGAAGACTTCATCCCGATGCTACTATTTCGGTTTGCCGGCGGCGGAAATTCCAAGTACGCCATCGAAATGCTCGAATTATTACAGGGGTTACATTGCGAGTGGCCCGAGAATTTGAGGTACGCATTGTTCTCGTCTCCATTTAATTATTGCTCCTGACATCGTTACCAGAAAATACATAAAAGAGTTTTGCTGGTTGATGTCGAGAACGGGAGGCATTGATACCTATCTACCATTTGATCTGGGACAGGAAGAGAATATTTGCGACATCAAGGTTCATATTTTTCAATCTTTTATGATGTGTTCTTACACAACGCGCAGGTCAATTATCGGTCCATGGGGCCAGGAGCAACGATGGAACACATGGGCAAGATTTCCCCCGCAATTCCGGCATTGCGCAAGGTTCAACGGCACATGGAAAAACAATTCAAAACCACCGCTCGTGGGACCCGGCATGGTGTACCCGACAAAGAAATTGATGTTGCAAAACTCACGGCTCATTATTCAACCTCGAAAATCCATACATGGACTCCGGGCCGAGAGTTGAAAACTGCAAAGGCACAGGATTTTTGCACAGAAGGTGCCGTCGCTCTTGAACGGTTAAAGACTGTGGAGCACTGGTTCAAACGACGCACGCATGCGAGAGCGACAGGAGAGGATTGGTCGGAGGAGATTCCTGACCTTTTTTTGGAGCCTTTGCTGTCTGATTTGCCAGCGCATTAAATTTATAGTTGCCTACGGAAACAGATTATTATTGTTGTGTGGATATGGATGTACATTGTAATTAAACGGTGCATAAGTAACAGATGGCAGTGGTGGTGGATGTGGCGAAGATGAATAATGCCCAGGTAAAAACGGAGCAGGAAGACGGCGTCCATAGAAGGACTGTGGTGTGAGCTGAGCTTCGGATGGAGGATGTATAAAATGAGGTGCGGGTGGTGCAGTCAACATATTTATGTCGTTTGAGGTCGGTGTTTCCGGCAGGAGTTGAGTCCGGTATGGATCGTCGCAAAGATCTGGTGGAGGCAGCGGGGGAAGAGCGTCTGCGGCAGGGAAAGCACGCATCTGCGGAGGTGGAGGAAGTGGATTACCGAATGTGTCATGGAAGAAATATGGTTCGGGCAGCGTATCCGGGTCATGACAAACCGGAATTTGTGGTTCGAGCCGCAAAGGAGCCGGTCGATGCAAAGCTGCCCCCGAAGTGGTAAAAACCCGATAACTGGATGGACCGGGAGTAGCATTGGACGGTCCCGCCGCCAGATGCATTTGGGATTCACACAGGGGGCATCCGACACCGCTTATGAATCCATAAGCGGCAAACGCTTATGCCCTGCTTGTGTGCCGCTTATGAAAAATCCCCATCAGATGCATCCCCAAAAGGTTCAAAGGGCGGTAAGTGCATATCTCCGCGTTTCTCTGATGTGATCAAAATCCGCGGACATCAGAACTACAAGCATCCATCTATGTGTTCGTCAATCTCAGCTGTCGGAATACATGTGCTCCGTCAATGTTGGAAGAAGTATTGAATAGCTGTAATCAATCAGAGAATTGTCACTTAAAGGGCGAGAACTGTGCTGTGCCGTGCACTTTCTCCCCTTCCTCCATGCCCCCGAAACAAGTTGTCTGTACCTGTTCCAAGTGCATTGAAGAAACAGTGGTCGAGAATGGGAACCAGTTTCCAGGCAAGAAAGTTGGCTATTCAACCCGTCAAACACACGAAGACAAAGACGAGTTGGCGAGACTAAAGGCAGAAGCTGGCATATCGGAGACACATCCTATAGTTCCAGAGCCACCAGCCCCAGGCCAGTTGTTTTTGCCAGTACTCTCTGTTTTTCAGGAAGGTGTGAAGAAATTCAACCTGTGATACCTGTCTTCCCTATGACTAATTCACCGGACAGCACTTGCTCCAGTTACCACTCTGTGCATACTCCTTGCAGCTTGGCTAAATCTACATGTTGGAATCAGCCGAGAAAACTCAGGAATCTTCCTCAAGGCTTTGCAGTTCATTATATTCACCACTGTCAAAATCATCTTTGGGGTGCTACAGCTGGCAGGCTTCAAAATAGACTCTCCAACTATAAACATTCCCAAGGATATTCGCACTATTTACAAGCATGGATTGGATCCTGATATTATTCGGACTCCATGCTGCCCAACATGCTACAAGCCATACTCTATGGAAACTCTTCCACAGATATGTGACTGGCGAAAATCTAGACGGTCTTGGGCTTGTGGTACTACATTGTGGAAACAGGTTCGCCTTCGGAATGGAACATCTAAGAAGGTTCCAAGATGTCTATATGCTACCCAATCATTTGAATCTTGGCTACAGTTCTTTCTTTCCAGGGCACAGATTGAAGAGTTATTGTGGAAAACCTATCAGCGGAACCAGGCCAGCCGGAATATGCCGCAGGCAGATACCATGAATGACATTCAGGACAGTCCTGCCTGGCGTAGCCTTGGAAACTTTTTGCTGAATCAGTATAACCTGGTTTTTGGCTTTTATATTGATTGGTTCAATCCATTCACTAATAAAATTGCTGGTATGTAGTTCCGATGATTACAACCTCTATCTCTCACATCATTACAAAGGTGCTACTGTTTCCTGTGGAGCAATAGTTCTTTATTGTCTCAATCTCCCCATTGAATTTCGGTTTCTCCTGGAAAACATTTTCGTACTTGGAATGATACCAGTCGGCCTCCCTGATGTGTGGACCATTGCACACATCCTCCTCGCTTTTTCCAAAATGATGAATGAATTTGCACCTCCTGGTAAAATTCTACCAACCCATCGCAATCCCAATGGTGTCCCTGTTGCGGCCCGACTCCTTCCTGTTATTGCAGATCTACAAGCAATTCGTAAAGTGACAGGTTATATGGCCGTCAATGCAACATATTTTTGCAACTGGTGCCTCCTTCAACTCAGTGATATTGAACGACTTGACTACAGCTCCTGGACACTTCGCAAAAGTGATGAAGTGGCTGCCCAGGCGAAAGCCTGGTTCAATGCAACAACAGTAGCATTGAAAAATCAGCTCTCTAAAATATCTGGAGTTCGCTGGTCTCCGATTCAAGATATTTTCCAGTGGGACCCAGTTCTTCACATTGTGTTAGGGTATATGCACAACTGGCTCGAGGGTATACTTATGCGTCATCTCCGTGTTTATTGGGGTATTGGTCGTCCCAAAAAAGAGACCACAGATGCCAAGAATCTTGGTGTTCTCGATGACATAGAACCAGATATTACGGAGTCAGAGATGTCAGAATCTGCAAGTGAGCTGGAAGATCTAGAGAAGGAGGCTGCACACCATACAGCACAATCTAGCCAAGAGCCAGCAGAGTTGAGTGATGACGACATGGCCAGTGGAAGTGACAGTGAAACTACCCCAACACCAGACACATTTATGGGAATTGGAGTGGACGACGAGGATGATAATGATGATGAATTTCTTGACTTTGAGGTTCCAGGAATGTTCAACTTTACTTCTGCACAATTGGGCAGTATTCGAAACTGTATAAAAAGGATCTCACTGCCAACTTGGGTTGCGAGACCGCCAATCAACTTGGGTGATGCAACACATGGGAAACTCAAGGCCCATGAGTATCTTATTCTCTTTACAGTTATCCTCCCCTTGATAATCCCGGAACTTTGGTGGAAGAAGGGGAACCAGGAATTGGCTCTCCTCCAGAATTTTCATAATCTTATGGCCTGTACCAATATTGTATCTTCCTTCTCAACATCTAAGGCTCAAGCAGACAGATATACAGATCACTACGTGAAATACCGCGAGGCCCTACCACGCTTATTCCCCGTCAATTTTCATTCTGTTTCAAATCAACATTTAGCAATGCACAATGCACAGCAAATGAAATTCTGGGGGCCTTTACCTGCATTGAGTGAGTTTGCAGGTGAACGAATGAATGGAATGCTTCAGGATGTGAAGACAAATAGAAGAGAGGGTGTGTAAAAAATCTTTACTTCAGATTTGATTGCTAAACAAGAAAATCAGATGATATGCCTCTTACCATGTTACGACAAATGGCCCGCCGTTGCCGACTAGAAGCAAAACTCCGTGATGAACAGTCTGAGAATGGGCTCGCTGGTGATCTTGCAAAAATCCTTCAGCCAAGTGTTGCAGCTAGCACAAAAGCTTCTTTACCACTTTCTGAGTTTGAAGTTGCAAAGATCCTCGCTGTTGCACCGGAGCTAGACTTTGATGATTATCAAATGCTATTGCAATATTTGACCTCACAAGGGCAGTTATGGCGTGATTGTCATCAATTGCCCCACCCACCTGGCTCCTTGGTACTCCCACCATGTGCTCTCCGGCCAAATCAGTTCAAGCTGGCAGATCAGGGCTTCAGTCGGTACACATCTACAAGAGGCAATAGTGGCATCCAATTCAAAGACCCCCAAGATGATACTTTACAAACTGGTTTTATTGACGAAATATGGCAAATCCCACTTCAAAGCCATATGCAAACCTTTATACTTGTCCAGAAGCATAAACTTTTGCCATCGGCTCTCCTCGAACAAACCCCATTCCCAACTTTTCCATTACTGCAAGCAACAGCAGTAGATGCAGCTCAATCCAATCGATTTTGTATTATCGAACCTCGGCACATTCTTACCCACCTAACATTCTTCAGACGTCCTAAGGGCACCTTTGAAATCAATCGTGCTATTTTGATTATATGCTGGGCTCTAAATCGTGGACGACGTACCTAGGTGTTTAACTCTTGGATAATTCTCGTGTATTAGTAATTTAGACTTGAAGCCAATTTTCCCTTGTTCTCTTGTGTTCTAAGGATCCTCTGAAATATTTTCGCCCTTTTTCATACTCTGGTGGCAACAAGGGGCTCACTTCAATCAAGACCGTAAGTAGACCATATATGGAAAGTCAGCCGAATTTCACTTCACGATAATTCTCGTGTATTAGTAATTTAGACTTGAAAACAATTTTCTCTTGTTCTCTTGTGTTCTAAGGATCCCCTGAAATATTTTCGCTCTTTTTCATACTCTGGTGGCAACAAGGGGCTCACTTTAATCAAGACACTGAGTTTACCATATATGGAAACTCACTCAGATTTCGTATTGCAATACTTGTCGTGCATCAGCAATTTGGACTTTAAACCAATTTTCCCTTGTTCTCGTGTCTTCTAAGGATCCTCTGAAATATTTTCAGTATTTTTCATACTCTGGTGGCAACAAGGGGCTCACTTCGATCAAGACAGTGAGTTTACCTTATGTACGAACAACTATCAAGAGTACCGGTCGATTTTGATCAGCTAACTACTGGTGGTCCCTTGAGTCCAATGGGGCATAGAACATAGATGCATAGGGGCATGTGCAAAGATATACATGTGGCATGGATAAAAGTAAATAGCATAGAAATGAATCAGAAGTCCCAAAAAATCGAACAGAAAAGGCAAGGAACTGATCACAATCGATGTTCGTACACTACCTCCACAACCTACTCAGGCTGCATATCCATCTCCTCCTGGGTCGGGATTTCATACTGGGCAAGAACATCGTTCCCGTACTTAGCCATGAAGGTTGCATCATCCATCGTCTTCCAGTCCTTGTTCCCATGGAATTGAACAAGGGGCAATGCAACACCTGTCTTGGCGTAATTGAAGCGAATGCCAGCTGGGAGGTCGTTGAAATAGGCTGGGTCGAACCAGTCAATGGTGGTGGTCTTGGGAATCTGATAAGACAGGTCAGAGACAACTGCATCGTCACCAGCCCTGCGCTTTCGCTCCTCCTTCTTCCCCTTCCTCCCCATGCTACGCTTCAGCTTCTTCCGCCGGGGATCAAGAACGCGAAGCCAGGTGGTAGCAGATTCGCTGCGGGGACCTGGCGGCCCCTTCTCGTTTATCAAGTGAACCTCGTTGCCCTCACCATCAGAAGCTGACTCGTCATCCGAATGAGCATGTGGATCTGAGATCATGGTGATCACTCGAGGAGGCTGCTTATCCACGAGGGAAAACCGAACCCGGTCTTGGCACAACTGTTCAAACGCGAGATGAGAACTACAATGGGAAAGATTAAATAGATTTGCGCACCGTTTTCCGCCGTCTAGAAGTGTTATTATCCTCCTTGTTTTTCAAAAGTCGTGCTGTCCCAAGCTTCGTCTTCCCGCGCATATATGCATAGAGAAAGTTGTGGTAAATGGAAACAAGGAGAGCATTGTTGTTCACGGCTGAAGTTGTCGGCGAAACGAATTTATAGGCAAAGCCAGCACAAACGATCCGGAACGTTTGAATGAAGACAAGCTCATGGATTTGATTGTAGATGGTGTCCGGAGGGCTCAAAAGATCAGGAAGGAAAAACTCCAGGCCGGCATTTAGCACTGCGGAATAAATCGCGAGGAGGAACGCTTCATTGATGCCCAGAATGTTACTAGCGATATTGCATCCCTGGCGTGCATTTTCGCGTGCTGAAGTCCTGAGAAATTTGACCATCGCGGCGGCACCACTGTGCTCAGAGGCTTCCTTACGAAGTCTGTCCTCGAGTGTTGCTATGAACCCTGGCACATAACGCAGGTTGAACCGAGCAATATGTTCGTCGGAGGGCTGAGCAGGTGCGGCATCGGATCTGGTGATTCCATATAGGATGTACCCATGTGTGTGGGCAGCATCCTAAATTTCCGGTAAGCATTCAGAGCGCGAACAAAGAACATCTAGTGACGTACCCTAGTGCCAATAAACTCCTTCGGAATCTGAGTCGGCTTGAACTGGTAGGGTTTGGGCTTCCGCACAGCGGCTTCCCGCCTTTTCTTGGTGGCTGTGGGCTCCTCAAATGGGGACTCTCGCTCGCCAGCTGTCCGCTTTTGGCCAGCCTCTGGGCCACCTGTACCCGGAGCAGGGTTGGAGGAGTCGGTAGGATCATTCGGTCTAGATGAGGGGCCAGCTGAGGCACCAGTGTTGGAGGAGGAAGACATGGAAAAATTCGAGGATGTAGAGACAAAGAGAAAGAAAGTGCGTCCCATCAAGCATGTGTTCTCACGTAATCGACGCGTCGAGGCAATACAACAATTCAACCGATAATCTCCACAGTTTGAGAAAGCAGCAGTTTTGTAAATGTTCAAATTCCATACCAACAATGTGCTGTAATGAGAGTGAAATTAGGTGTTACATCTGCACCAGCACTAAGTAAAGATTTCTCTCGAAGCTACACCACTCAGGACTATCAGGTGACCGCGAAAGATCCTCATGCTTCCCATGCGGCATCTCGCAATACTAGTGCCGAGAAATGGGAATCACCCTCGTGCCCTACATGCTATATCCATCAATAAGCGCGCAATAAGCAGACAAGAAGCGGACAAGAAGCGTTTGCCGCTTATGCATTCATAAGCGGTGACATTTGCCTCCTGTGTCAGGGCGTAACGGGGTAGGGAGGTATAAACGCGGACCCGGAGTGTTGTAGTGGTCGTAAGTTGACGGACCTGCCATCGAATTTTGGGGAAAAGGCATGGGTGTATTCAAAGGTCGGTGGGGGGTGAACGGAAAGGTGGGTGTAGTCGGTTGAACATAGGAGTAAGGGATTCGCGAGGGGGTTGAGTAGGGATGTGTGAGGTTGATAGACGCCGAGGGTTGGAGGGCCGGAGCAGGTTTCGGCTTCGCGCGGGATTTTCGTTTCTTCGGCTGCGCGTCCTTGATTGCTTTAAGTCGGGCCTTCTCAACCCCGTCGGCGACCTTCTGCAGTTTCTGACGCTTCGCCGTCGCTAACTTCTGCGCGTCCATCTTGCGCTTCCGGCTCTCCACCTGCTCCGCCTTAAAAACCGTGTCGTAGCCCGCAAGCAACGTCAGCAGTTCATCACCAAACCGCGTCGTATGCGTCGGACCCCAGCCTGCATTTAACAGGTCTGCGATGGTCTTGATGTGCCCTCTCGACGCTATCTTCCCGAGGACCTCATCTGGCAGGAATGCCTGACTGCCCCAAGTACGACGGCGGAAGACCGTTCGAGATTTGTCAGTCCGCCACTGCGTGAGAAGCGCGCGAGCACCGGCAAGGTGTTCGTCGCGTCGATATTGGTTGACTGGTGGAACCACGTCGGCGGTATCGACGGCGGGAGGGCGGAGAAAGAGCCGGGGGTCGTTGGGCGAGCACTTACGAAGGCAGTTGTCGCAACAAGCACCGGTGGGTGCTAACGATCGGATGAGTTCGTGGGATACACATAAGATAATCACCTTACGCTTGCGCTTTACTCCGTTGTCGAAGTACTCGTCCGCGACGTCTCGACGGCACTCCTTGGTCTCAATCCACTCCCGTAGCGCCGACTCCACCGCTTTCTTGAATACCACTCCATCCGTCACCTCTGCACCCTTCTTGGTGACCTCCTGAAACACGCTCGGTTGAACGAGCAGAATCGCGCGAGCGGCAATAAGGATGTTGCGGCCTGCGCGACCTGCGCGCTGCATCCAGATGGACAACGAGCTGGGTACCATGAACTGTACAACCTGCTCTACGTGCGGAATATCACAGCCCTGCGGACGAGACAGTTCAGTTTGAAATAGTCGGAATCGAAAACGACGCACCATGCCCGCAGCCTCTGTGGTCAATAGAATTTTTATCTCCCCGTTCCTGAACTTCTCCATGATGATCCGCTTCGACCTTTTACTTCGACGCGAATGGTAGATGGCGATCTGGCCGCGATTCTGCCGGGGAAGCCGATCTCGGAGGTGTTCGAGTGCGTCCATCGCTAGATTAATGTCGTCGAAGAACACCATCGTTTGCATGAGGACGACAAGGTCATCCTCTGAAACATGGTCGGGGCATAGAAAATCCAGCGCCTCCAGGTCGGTCTTCGCAGCGTTCATAAGCTGGACAAACCACGCAATGTTGACTCGGTCCATGCCAAGATTGACGTGGTACGACGCGTCGGCGGATACGTGGAGGGATTTGCGGACCTCGGCGAGGACGAGGGGTGGAAGGGTCGCAGACGCGAACATGAACGGTACGTGGGACGGCACAAACGCGCGGAGGGTGCCCAACTCAGCATACTCAGTGCGGAAATCATCGCCCCACTGGGAGATGCAATGCGCCTCGTCGATAACGAACGCAGCGATCTTCTTCGCAAATGCGGGTGTATTGAGCAGCTGCCGAAACTTGTCGTGTTTGAGGCACATGTCGGGCGAGGTAATAATCACCCGATGCTTAAACTCCTGAATCTCTGCGGAGACGCGTCAAAAACGCGTCGAAAAGCGATGCAGATACCACGCACCTTTGTGAATCTCGTTGCTATATGTGTCCCCGTTCACCGCGACGGCACTGAGGCCCATCTTCCGGAAGCGCGAAGCCTGGAAAAGAAGTGATGTCAGATGTCAAAGCGTGGCCTCACGGGTCCGAACGCGCTGAAAAGTCACGTACCTGATCCACCTCCAGCGCGTTCAGCGGTGAGATGATGATGATCATCTTCTCCGACTCGACAAACAGCGGCATGACGAAAGGCATCGTCTTCCCCGCGCCGGTGCCTGCTATCAAGGAGCAGTCAAGTCCCAAGAGCAAGGCTTCCCCCATGTCGACCTGCCAGACGTGCGGGACCATCCCGTCGTTGCGCTGGACGAATTCCGTGCGAAGCTGGGCGCGTGTGGGAGCCGTCTCGTAGCCTCGGGACTTGGACGCGTCGTCGCGTGCCTTCTGCAGGATCTGCGCGAATTTGGCGGCTTCGCGGCGATGGCCATCAAGACGGGACATGACCGGCGCCATGGTGGGAAGATGGAGAAGTGGGGGCGCAACAGCGGGGAGCAGCGGGACGTTTGTTGACGCGACGTGAAAAGTCACGCTTCTGCGCGGCGTTACTGTTTTTGGGGGCAGCGTTACCTCTAGCGCATGTTTTACGGGTAAACTGCACCAGACGTTATAGGGCAGTGATCCCCCGCCCAATTTTCTTGTTTCAGCGCCTCGCCAACATTTCAACAACCCAACATTAATATCCCCGGTGAGAATTACCTCCAACTACTACTTACACGGAGTGTGAACTGCCCTATACGGCTGGTAACGAGACTAACGTTTCTGTAGCCTCTGCATCGTCCGGAGGTCCAACTTCCATCCACCTCCTACCTTGGTCATCAAATGCCCAGATGTTTTCTTCCTCATTAGTTGCGGAAAGGCCATCCTCAGCTGATTGAGAGCCGTCTTCGAACACGTCTCGAACGACATCTGCCAGGGGAACATCAGAATCATCGTTGTTGACTATTTCCCTGTCAAGATCACTCTCAACACAAGAAACTTCTGCATCAGGGATGTCGAGTGGGAGTTTGTCGAGATGAGTCGCACCACAGCGTGCCTTGATCTCCTCAGCAAGCGTGGGATCTGTTTTGAGATATTCCCAGAGCGCTTTCCGAGTTGACTTGCTGGTCAGGCACTCGTACGAAAGGTTGTAATGTTCCTTCCCAGGCACAACACATTTTTCGTAGGACTATGAAGAAATTAGTACGGTTCCAGGACATGAATATGACTCGAAAAGACCTTTTTAATGATCCGCTGGCCCTCTGGTGTCTCGAGCCAGTCATAGAGATCAATGCATGCACGTACAGAAGCGTTACAAAGGACCAGGTATGAGCTTGAAACCTCAACATTCTCTGGCGTGATTCTTGCAGCAATCTGGGTCTGATGAGAGCGGACAAGATAATTGAGCATTGACTGCTTTAAGTGATGCTTGGCAACGCGCTGAAGACCGACATCTTGGGGTTGAAAAAGTCCAGTGCAATTTCCAGGGACAAAGATGAGGATGATGTTTCCCCATTGCTCGAACACGACTGTTCGGAATTCTTCAGAAATATGGACGGGATAAATATCGATGTAGGCAATTGCCATCTGGTCTTCATCGAGATCCGGGTCATCGGCAATGATTTTCTTGATGAAGGGTAGAAGGATCTTCTCGCCCCATTCCCGCATTGTTTTTTGGGTACTGAAGTGACTGGTTTTTTTCTCGCTGGCCGCAAAAGTGAAGTGGAATTCACGCTGCATTGCCTCCTCGTAACCATCTGCCGTCAACGAAGGGGTTGATTTGCTGGTTTTACCCGACCAGATCTGTTCAATCGGCAGAATGTTGCCGAACGAGTTGGTAGCAAAGCCGGCTGTGTATGCACGTTTCTCGTCCTTGGCTACGATGGACACCTGTTTCGCCCCGCGCTGCTCAAACGTCTGGCTGTGGTTTGGAAGGAGGTAGTTTCCAGTCTGGTCGTAGTTTATGAACAGCTTTGCCGGTACGTGTTCGCTTTCAATTGCATGGGCTAAGCGGAAGAATGTCCGCTCACACAGCTCGCCAGCATTTGCCGGGATGTGCTTCGCAGCCCGGGTGGCTTTCCTCGATACCCAATCCAAGACACTCTCGAGGAACGAACGAACAAAGCTCTCGGAGCACTTGAAGCCTTCCAGAATTTTCGGATCGTGGTTGGTGATGATGGCCAGCATGATCGACCTGGCAATGGGTACGTTGACAACGCATCCGGACGTCCTGAGCCCGCGCAGAGTTCTGACGATGCTGTCAACCAGCTGAGGATATTTGGCCAGGACTCCTGCACGTCCAGTACTCGCCAATGACCGGCGGTTCAGCACATTGCTCAGCGTCGCATCGGTGAAACACCGCTCGCCCGTCACTATCCATTTCCACAAAGTTGCACGATGAAGGATGTTGCCTGGAGCATTAAAAAGCGCTGGGTGGGATCGCTGAAGGTCTTTTACAGCATCTCCCGCAGACCAGTTGTGGCGGCATACAGCAGCAACGATGAGGGCCCAGAGGAACGGATGGAACCAAAACACCCGCTTGGAAGCTGTGTTCTTCACCACACCCCCCTGTGTCCCGTTACGGTGCTTCTTCCATTCCTGCGTGGCGGGGCGCGACAAATTCGCGACATCCGCAATTTCGGAGCCTGCTGCCACCGCATTTTCACCATGCATGAGCACCTTGTTCACATTGGTTTTGTCGGAAGGAGTGCTATCATCTTGAGCGGCTAATTTCTTCCGTTGGCGCTCCCTCTGCTTGTGCTCATTGGCTAGTTCGTGTTCATGCTCCTTCTGCTTCTCCTTCCGTTGTGCCTCATCCACCGCCAGCTCCTGACGTTTCTCGGCTCCATTGGCGGATGCCTTTATCCAGTAGCGCCTGATATCATCCTTTGTTCCAGGTTTAAAGTTGAAAGCGTGCAGTGTTGCTTGTTTAGGGTTACCAATCGGGGTCGCAACGAGAGATGAGGTGGAGGGGACAGCTCTGGAAGAGGATGCGACAGGGGGAGATGGAGGTGAGAATGGTGGGTCACTTTTAATGTCGGAAGTGTCCTCAGGACTGATAACTGTAGGCTTTGCTTTTTTTGCGAGAGGTTCCTGCCTGGCATCTGTGTCCGTCTCTGCCCTCCGCTTAGTGGCACGTGGAGCAATCCTTGCACCAGAGGCAACGGCGGCAGTGATCAAGCGTTCCAGCCACCCAGTTCGGAAGGATTCCCGTTCACCGTCAGTCAATTTCTTGACCGTTATTTTCATCAGAGCTGGTAAAGCATCCAGGCTAGCGCCACGTTGATTGAAGAGGATCGGTGCACCTCACAACTTGTGTGTAGCAAATGAAACCTCGAGGGCATGGCTGAATTCACCAAAATACCCCCGGTCTTCCAGCTTTTCGTCGTCCAAATGGAAGCGGTAGGAAGACTGCGGCGGATTTTCGGGCAAGGATGTAGGGAGATTACGAAGCAAGGACTGGAGGTGGTCGATACGGGCTATAAGCGCGCGGGAAGGGCCCGTAACTGGCCTCGGCGTGGTTGTGGTCTTTCTCTGTGGCATGGGGGACAGGAATGTTAGGTGAAAGCATAAAAATGGCATTAATCTGCAAATAAGAACAGGCCACAGACACCAAATCCAGTAACTACGCTTTGAATATTCTAATCAGGATCCATTGTTTTTTGCCGTGCCACATTAGCCTGGTTGCCCAAAATTGGCTGAGTCACGGTAAATTTGGCCGCAATTGTGTTGCCCAAACCTGTGGGCAATGTCACGGTGCCAGAGCCCGTTGCCTCGGTTCAACTTGCTACAGTACAGAGCTATTAATGATAATCCCCCTGCCCGCCATCACTCTGTACGCGCGCCGCCATCGTGCCGCATCAACCCTTCCGCCGTGCCATCAAATACGCCCAGCAATGGCGCGCCCACCTGCCGCATCAATCCATCAGTTCCCATCAAATCTCCCGCCGCCGCCGCCAAAGGTGTCCGTTCTGGACGCAAATATAGCCCTTAAATCACGCAAAAATTACACAACATAGAAGTATCCATTATGAAGAATCCTCTGTAGTTTGTACTACCCAAATCGATATGCCTCTCCCAGAATTGCATTCATAAGACAATATGTACCAAAAGATACACACTATCTAAGTGAATACAGCAAGGGAGGCAAGCATAAGGCATGGGGGGGGGGATGGTGCATGTATTTATGGTGCATGGAAAACATTTGACGACTACAGGGCAAAAGTCCTACACCACCACGTGAGCGGACCAAGCAGTGCAGGCACTGCGAGCGGAGCGAGTCGCCTCCTTCAACGCCTTGCGCCTCTTGGAAGGCGGTGCATTCTCGCTGCCCTCGACAGCAGCCGACGTGCGCTTCTTCCCTTTGTCTGAGCGCTCCTTGCGCACCTTGGTGGTGGCGGCGTTAGCGGCGATGACAAGGATGGTGTTGGCGGTTGAGCCTGGGGTGAATGCAGTGGCATGGCCTGCAGAAACGGCTGGTGTGGAGATGGTGGTGAGGGTAGCGACGGGGGGGCAAAGGTGAGGAGGTTCGAGGGGAACTCAGGCGCGGGATCTGCGCCCTGTCTGAATCCTTCTGTGACATAATTGAAGTTGAGGGTGGGGAACTGGGTGAGGTCGAAGTTGGGCAACGAGTCCCAAAACGCCTCGTCAAGCACCGGCGCAGCGGGGGTGACAATGGGGGCAGGAGCTGCCGGCGTGATGATGGTGGGGATGTGGGCGATAGCAGTGGGGACGGCAGGGGCGACGACAGCAGAAGCAGAGCCAGCTGGGGCAATGACAATGGGCGCAGCAGCAACAGGGGCCAGGGTAGTGGTGGTGGCAGTCGCTGTGGTAGTACTGCGTGGGGTGCGTGCGCTTCTTGCCCTTGTCAGAGCGTTTGGCGTGCTTCTTGATGGCCCCGCCGTTGGCCTCGCGGCGCATCTCGAGGTCCTCGTCAAGCTCCTTGAGCTGCGACTTGGTCATGTGGACCCAGTGGATTGCACCACTGCGCAACCCATCACGCAGCTTGTGTAGGTGGTCGTTGGTGGTGATCTTGGATGGCGCCTGCATGGGGATCTTGTCAACAGGCCATCCAGCGAGCTCAACCTTGTGACATTCGCAAATAAGGACATCATAGTCGGTGTACGACATGACGGCGTCAAAGATCTTCGTGATCTTGCCTGAAAATCATGTCAGTAAACAATACGTAGGGAGATAGATTAGATAACATACAAAGGCCATCAATGATCATATCCACAATTTGGTGGTGCATACTGCTGCTGTTGTTGCGCTCGCAAGCACCTGTGTGGGAGTTAGTCAAAGGTAGGAGATGTCAAGATCAGAACAGCGCACCGCCGTCCTGGGTGCACGACCATTGCTCAAACTTGCAGATGAGGTCGTACTCGGAGATGTCGAAGACTTGCTCAAAGAAGTCCATCGAGCCATCAGACTCGACAGAGTGGGGCAGTGCGGAGTCGTCAGGATTGCCCCGGGAGAAGACGGCGAAACCGCGCACGCCAGTGCGCTCATAGAGGTCGAGGAGCTGCAGGCGTCAATCAATATGCAGCTTGGAACAAGGAAAACTTACCACATTGCGAATGTTGAGCTCGGTCTTGACTGCATCCACGGCCACTGCTTTGTTGGTGGAACGGGCGCCATGGCGGTGTAGTTCCCAGTGCTTGATAAGCTGCTTGATGAGGCGCTGTTTTTCAGCCTCATCGATGTTGGTGATGCTGCCGTCCTCGATGTCGTCTTCCAACTCCATCTGCAGGTCTGTGAGGACCTTCAGGTGATTGCCAGCTACATATTATCTCAGCAAGATACAAAACACGTCAAAGGAGAAGGCTCACCTTCATTCGCCTTCAAGGCGCAGTCATGGATGATGGTGTTGCGCAAGTTGGGTGCGCGGTGAGCTTTGAACTGAGTGGTGTTGCAGATCAACGCGCGGACTGTAGCCTCGGATTTGCCGTGGTCCAGCGCGATCTTGGTAATCCACTACGTGCGCAGCGCGTAGAACTTGTCAACGTCCTTGTTGAAGGCGGCAAGGTGCTGCTTGTGCATGGCGGTCATGAGGATTTTGGTGGCACAACCAGCATTGGACCTGTCCACTTGCACGCTGGGATGACGTGTTTTTCAAGGTTGCAGGTTGAGTGCACAGAGGGCTGGGAAGAGCGTGCCATTGAGGTTGTGGCGGTTGTGGTTAGAGGAGAGTAGAGGGATAAAAAAAAAACGAGTGGCACAACCTGTGGCATCATTTTGAGATGATGCCGCAGAGAGAGACAGAGATCATGCAGTGATACACCGCATGAGATCAATGTTGCGATGATTGATCTTTCCACGAGCACGCGCACATCAAATGTCAATCTCTTGGCCAGTTTCACTTCCTCTCTATATACTCTGCCCTCCATTCAAACCACAGAACACAGATAGTTGAATGAATGGCACAAATTTGCTCATCTTCAGCTCCAAAAAAATCTGAAAAAAAAGTATAGCCTAAAAAACTTAAACCCGGGTATATTTCTCCCAGATGCACTCGTCTCTCAACCTAATGGTTGAGCGGTTGGCGCATGCACTTTGCCAAGGAGAAGTCCCTAGCACAGTATTTGCCAACCACTCAAACATTAGGTTTTGTGTTCAAAACCCAATGCTCCGTCTTTTTTTTCATTTTATATTCAACTTGCAAGTCCGACTCTGATTATTTTTTTTATTCCTCTCTTAAAATTCAAGTACACTACTGTGGTTCACCTTACTCACTCAGAGATGACACAGCAGCAGAGGGGGTTATATGTATATATATTGCTACATTGTAAACTAGATATAATTAACTTACTTCAACACAGACATGCGTGCGGCCTCCTCATCGATGAAGCTCAAAATTGCGGCCTCATCAAAGGCGAAGAGGAGGGTCGCATTGGGAGACTCCCTCAAAACCGCCACTGCATGCTCACTTTTGGAGGACTCAGCGAAATGCAAAAGAAATAAAAATAAGTGTGAAACTCACCGGTCCTGGAAGATGAGATTGTGGCCGCTGACTGCATACAGGAGCACATCACGCAAGATGCTGTGCTGGTATGCCCCAAATGCGTGAGCATTCGTTCTGTGGAAGAGCTCAGCAAGTTCAGCATTGATGTTGCTGCGCCCGAGTTCCTAGACACCCATCTGTGTCAGTGGGTGATTCGACAGGTAAACTGAAGCAATGTGAGGAGCAGAGCGGCTCCACACAGTTGAGGCATCATCGTCACCTGAATCCGAATCCGAGCAAGATTGAAGCGCTAGCATGCTGTCTTCGCTTGAATCTGACACAGGTTCCAGCGGCCGCATGCTGTGATGGTCGCAGGCAGCATTGGGATGGCGCTGGCACACAGCCTGCATTGAGGGCAGCAGTGGTGTTGGTCCGATCACATCCCCAGGCCAGTATGGGGGCGCAAACCCGAGCACGTCTGTTGAGGGTGAGCGGGACGTGACACCTGCTGCAGCCTTCGTTGTCGAGTTTACCGCAGTACGTTCAGCGGGCTTCGTGGGCGAGGTTATGGTAGTACGTTCAGCGGCCTTCGTGGGCGAGGTTGCGGCGGTACTTGCAGGCTTCGTGGGTGAGCTTGTGGCCGTGCACGTCACAAGTTTTGTGGGCGAGCTTGAGGTGCAGCGCACAGATCCCACAGGGGAGTCTGGCACTGCAGAGACTCTAGCCTTTGGAGTGAACGCACTGAAGTCCCTGCGTAGGGCGTCAAACTCAGCGAGTTCGGTGTCGAGGGCATCGGCATATTGCTGTCACAGATCTGCCTCCTCTGCCACTGTGTAAAGATACTGTCAGCGAGTGTGAAATCAAAAGAAAAGAATATGAATAGAGTACCATATGCCTCACAGGCATCACAATTCCGCTGCCGCTGCCTTTGCTCTCGTGCATCCCGGTCCACCTTCTGCTTTGAATGGTCCAGCCATTTGTTGATCACCACTGGTACGTCAACCTTGCTCCAGTTTTTGGAAAGCGTAGAGGCAGTAGATTGGGACGACGACACAGTAGATGGAGCCGTGGATGCAGTGGAGACCGACTTGAAGGGACCCGTACCATGGACATGGTGTTTGTTGCAACCATTGTACCAGCGCTTTTCGAGATCCTCCCAGGTGGCTGCCTCAATACAGGACATAGTCCCGAACACCCGGAGGACCTTATCCCTTGATTCCCTGTCACCTGTCAACTTCTTCGTATAATCCCTGACATAAAATTGACACACTTTGAGGACACAACCCCCGCCCAGTCCGTGCAATACATCCCATAAAACCGACCATCGGGGTCTGCTCAGTATCGAGCCTTATCCTCGTGTCCGAGGTCCGAGGTCGGGAACGTAGCGTGGCCGGCACTGCAGAAGCTGAGGCGAGGGTTGGGTGGGGAAGAACGTTGCTGACATAGATAGAGGAAGTCCAAACGAAGAGATGGAAACTCACGTGTATAGAGTCCGAGCACAAAATCATAGGAAAATCATATTATTATTACAGTGCAGAACTACAAGTATTTCTTCGCATTCCTGAAATGCACACCGTCATGTTCTTTGTAGATCTCAGTACTTGTGCACAACAGACTTTCTGTGAAAGCACTCAGTGCTTCTGTAGGTTGAGTAAATTTGAGGATTCATACCTGGCTCTGCGTTCAGCAGCCGCAGCGAGTTTATCTTCCCGATTACTGCTCCAACCCATTGAGTACGTCCCGGAGGAGGAGAGAATCAAATCGATAACTCACCTGTTGCGGTACTTGCGATCCGCCTCACGAGCTTTCTGTAAATACATCTTCAGGGTGGCCTTGTCGGTGCTAGATCTTGCTGCACGCAGTCTACCCAGAAATTGAGGGAAGGGAGCAGGTTGTGTGAGAAAGTACGCACTTCTGCATGCGTACACAGGCATCATCCTGGAGCTTCGTTTTATTTCTGAACTGGCATGAGTGAAAGGAAGTGTCAAGATTAACATTGATGTGGGTACTTCTCGTGGTACCGCAGCTGTGCTTCCTGGTGCTGGATGTACTTGGTGTTGGGTTCAGAGGGTTTGCACCCGGGAGGCATGGAGTTGAGGCAGATCAATGCAGACAATGGAAAGGAAGAGATGTAGGACAAGGTATAGCGGTGAAACTAGTTTCTGATCACGGCCAAATCATGCACCACAACACGAGTTCGAGATTCAGTGCCGGTACCATTTAAATTACATCTTCCTAACTTCAGCCTCTATTTTCCTGAAACTTTTAATTCAACTGTGAAAGATCTCTGACAATCTGTAGAAAAATGAATTATAATATTGGAGGAAGAAGACATCCTGCAACAATTTTTTTGATCGTTAAAAAAATCAAACCTTCCGAAAGGCTCTCAAATGGGTTGAACGGAGTGCTCCCAAATTTTGAAGCCGAGGGCAAAACACCAGCTATATGAACTCATAGAAGAAAATGAGTTCGAGATGAATACGAGTTCGAGATCAAAATTGATGCTAGATATTCGCTTGCTAACTGTCGCGTGGAGGGTTTCAAGTGAGGATTCAAATTCTATTCATTCATTCTGTGCTACAAGTTCATCTAAGGTGCTAAACAAACCCAGCCCTATTGACCACTGAGTTTCTTTGAGCTCAGCCATATGTGCATGCTCAGCAGGGTCCTCCACGGCCAGCTCCGACTCCACGTGGAAGCCGTTGTCCCAATTTTGAGTCCGGAGCAATGAGAGGGAAAAAATTCAAACTCCGTGCCCAGACCAGTCTCTACGGCAAAGTGCTTGCCCGGCGGCGCAATGCCCGCCACTTTGCAAAAATTCGTAGGCAGACTGGTCACAAGTCTAGCTGATGACTTCAGCTGGGGACAGTGTGAGCACTTTGGCGGTTTATACTATATCTTACCTGAACTATCATTAGTGTAGTCGGTCGTATCAATTGTATCTTCGTATCTATGTCCCGTTTCGTCGTCAGTGACGGCCGACAGACAGGTCGAAGCCCTACCTCGGAGTCCGTAATGACAGGGCAGGGCGAGGCGGCGGGGCCTCGTCAGGTTCTCGCCGAAGCACAACTGCAGGTCAACACATCCAAGTGCTCACTCGTAGAATAAAGTGTGCTCGTCTTCGATTTCGTTCGGTGGTCAATATCAGGTGCTTCAATGTGACTATGTAGAGAATACATGTAGATGGCTTATAAATTGAGTGGGGTGCAATCGAAAACTAAACATAGAAAGCCGTGAGTACGTAGCAGTATGCAGTGAGTAGGGTAGGAGAGTCAAATGAGTGAGTAAAAGCAGGGAATGTACTTTTATTTTTACTGGCGGCCTACCAGCTCCACCGCGAGCGCCGTCTATCTCGAAGCGTCCCGTCTATGAGCTCGGAGCCATCACTTTCGGGGAGGGGCTCAGAACCCACCCATGCCTCCCATGCCTCCCATACCGCCCATGCCGCCACCCATGCCTCCCGCAGGCTTGTCCTCCTCCGGCGCGTCGACGATGCAGCACTCGCTCGTTGTCAGCAGGCTCGCGACGCCGCTAGCATCTACCAGTGCCGTCCGCACGACCTTGAGCGGGTCGACAATCCCCGCCTTGACCATGTCGACGTATTCACCCTTGCTCGCATCGTAACCCCAGCCGAATTTGTCCGCGCCTCCGTACTGGCCGAGGAGGGTGCCGACGATCACGCTCGCCTCCTCTCCCGCATTGGAGAGGATCGCACGCGCGGGTGCCGTGAGCGCGCGGCGCACGATCGCAACACCGAGCTCCTGGTCAAAGTTCGCCGTGGGGATGGGGGTTGCGTCGGGCGAAGTAGGGGAGGAGGTAGAAGAGGCAGCGCCAGGGGAGGTCGTTGCGAGCATGAGGCTGGCCTTGAGCAACGCAACGCCACCACCGGGGAGGATTCCCTCCTCAACGGCCGCGCGTGTTGCGTTGAGCGCGTCGTCATAGCGGTCCTTCTTCTCGCCGACCTCGACCTCGCTCGCGCCACCGACCTTGATGACCGCGACACCGCCCGACAGTTTCGCAAGGCGCTCCTGGAGCTTGGAGCGGTCGAACTCACTGGTGGTGGGGTCGGCGATGATGGAGCGGATCTGCTCGCAGCGCGCAAGGATCGCGTCTTTGGAGCCCTCACCGTTGAGGATGATCGTGTCGTCCTTTGTGATGGTGATGCTGCCCGTCGTGCCGAGCATGTCGGGTGTCGCGCGCTCGAGCTTGATGTCGATCTCATCGGTGAAGACGGTGCCGCCGGTGAGGATGGCGAGGTCGCCGAGGATGCTCTTGCGGTTATCGCCAAAGCCAGGGGCCTTGACGGCGACGACTTGCAGCTGTCCGCGGAGCTTGTTGAGGACGCACGCAGCGAGGGCCTCACCGTCGACGTCTTCCGCAATGATAACGAGCGGGCGACGCGCCTGGGCAGCGGCTTCGAGCGTAGGGAGGATGTCCTGCAGGAGGGAGATCTTCTTCTCGCTCAAGAGAATATACGGCTTCTCCATGTCGACCTTTTGGCCCTTCGTGTCCGTAACAAAGTACGGGCTGATGAAGCCACGATCGAAGCGCATGCCCTCGGTTATCTCGATTTCGTCCTCGATGGTGCGTCCCTCCTTGACAGTGATGACACCCTCCTTACCGACCTTCTCCATGGCCTGGGCAATGAGGTTACCGACGTGCGAGTCGCCGTTGGCGGAGATGGTGGCGACCTGGGCAATCTCTGCGGTGGTGGTGATCGTCTTCGTATGCGAGGAGAGGAACTGCACGACGCGCTCGACAGCAGCCTGCGAACCGCGGCGCAAGTCCATGGGGTTGCAGCCTGCAGCGACGTTTTTGACACCCTCAGAGTAGATGGCGCGCGCAAGGACCGTGGCCGTGGTTGTCCCATCTCCAGCAATCTCGTTTGTCTTTTGAGCCACATCCTGGACGAGACTGTAAACTTCAAGTAAGCCAAACGTTGTTGATGACAAACAGAAAGAAAAAGAAAGAAAAAAACATACCGAGCGCCGAGGTTCTCGAACTTGTCTTTTAAAGAGACGGCCTTTGCGACCGTAACACCGTCTGTAAGTCGAGGAGTGAGTATATCAGCATGAACGACTCAAACGGACGCACCCTTAGTTATTTTGGGTCCGCCAAACGACTGTTCAATAATGACATTGCGTCCTACGCGACTTGGTCAGCGCAAGATGCAAGAGCTGGATGCGGTAGACTGACCCTTGGGACCGAGAGTGACCTGGACGGCGTTGGCCAAGATGTCGACGCCCTTGAGGATGGCCGCCCGTCCCTCGTTAGAGAACTTAATCTCTTTGTGGGCACCTCGCGTTAAGGCAGGCTGGGCTTTTGTGGCTGCACGGCGCACAGACCGGGAGGTGGTCGTTGAGATGCGGTGCATTTTTGGTGGAGAGAAAAGCGGGCGGAGGGAGTGGGAGAAGGAGAAGAAGAAACAAAATTTTCCAGAACCCTCGAAAAGCTGATGTAATCACAGTACCATAAGCGGAAATCTACTATTTTGATTCCGTCAGCGTTTTCTCAGAATACCTCAAGTTGTAGTCCTCTTTCGGGTAAGTCTTAGTCTGTAAGCCACAATTCACCGACGGAACGATTGTGTGTAATAATAGTCGAGGAGGTGATTGTATTTGAAAAGCGTATTAGAGTCTAGCCAATTTTTACAGTTTTCGCGTACAGACTCTCCACCACTTTGCCCACCTGCTGTAGCGTGTCGATGGCCGTTGCGTATGTCGTCTGTGGCGCGTTAGTAGTGAAAAAGGGGGGGAAAGTGGATAATGAACTTACATCAGCTTCGGTATCATCAAATACCAAAAGACAACCGCGACCCTGGTCGAGCACGCCGTGGAACACCTTGTCCAGGATCATCTGCGAAAGTCTGCGGGGCGTGTTAGGGAGCATCAAGTCGAATGCAAGGCACGCACTTTGCCTCAACCGCCTGCCGTCCCTGGCCGACCACCTCGCTCACATACTCGAGCTCGACGACCGAGTATGGCTCCACAATCCGGAGAAGGTTCTGCTCAAGCAGCGTGTCGTACAGCGCCGCAAGATGTGAGCGGATTGTCGGGTCGGAGGACAGTTCTGCAACCTTGATGAGCACGGATAATGAGAGAAACTGGACGCGCTCTTACCGTCCTTGTAATCCCGGAGAGCCTTCTCAAAGTCGGCAAGGTTACGATCCTGGTGTGCCCGAGCGATAGCGCGCATGCTCTCCACGTCGCGCAGCTGCGCGTACTTGAGGGCGAGCTTGATGCTCAGCAACGAGTGCACGTCCTCCGGGAGATTGAGCATGACCTTGCACAAGAGCATGTACTTGAGTGCCTCGAGGGCGCCCTTGCCCTCCGTATCTATCTGGTCGCCAGAAGCCGGGACCGCGCCATCTGCACCAGCGCCTTCTCGGGCAGGCGGCGCAAATGAGGCGGCAGACGCCTGTGCCTCGAAGGCTTCAAAGAAGTAGCTATACGCGGTCTTGTAGTCCTTTTCTTCTGCGTGAAGGATGCCGGACTGAATGTCGAGTGCGGACTGCAGCGGGGGCGGCGTGTATATGGACGCAGCAGACGTGCGCGCGGAGGTAAGGGCGGCCTTGGTGTGTGCGTTCGCGAGGGTGTTTAGATTGAATGACAAGACACGAACCTTGGCTTTGGTGACGTTGCCAACGCCTCGGTAGACCTTGCTCTCGAGGAGATGAACCTCGGTGAGGATGAGCTTGTCGTCGAGGCGCTTGAGCTCGGTAAGCAGGCCCTCGATGAGGGTGAGGGCCGGGCGGTAGTGGTGGAGATCGAGGTGGATTGAGGCAAGGCGCGTCTCGAGACTGTGCTTGAGGAAGATACGCTTCTCGGTCTTTGCCCACGCGATGTTGTCCTCAAGAACGCGGATTTGCGTTGGTGTGCTATTCGGAATGGCGCCAAAGTGGTTGAGGAGGGTGCGGACTGCGGAAATCAGTGAGAAAACATGCATTGTCTTGTTAACAACACCCACTGAGTTTGGCTGTCTTTGCCTTTGCAGTACTGGACATGAAGAAGCCGCGCGAGAGGGTGATGACCTGTGCCAGTCCCTCTGCGTTTCTGAAACAAAATAAATACACCATAGGCCCAAATATTGTGGCTCTAGACGCACAGTTGGTCGCGGTAGAGACTGCCGAGGCGTAACAGTGCCTGCTCTTGCTCGCGCAAAACCTGGGCATGAGCCTCGGGGTGAGATTTGGGGGGGTTGCGCGGGAGAGGATGTCATGGTAGATTGACTCTTGCTTTTGTTGGGGTGTTCCAGGTGTAGCGGCCAGAGCAAGCAGCTCTGCGGGAGACTGCGACGAGGCAGACATGAGGGAGACGCGTCGTGTTGTAGTGTGTTTGTTACGAGTCCCGATCAGGTAACACGCTCTGCTTGGTTCAAGCCTCCCATCCAAACAACTTCCGGCCAAATTTTCTGTTTTTCCTTCGGCCATGGGCAAGTCACAGAAGAAAAAGTCGATGCGGCGGCACAACCCCGTTCGCGTCCCCGATTCCCACCTGCCAAAGGGACTCGCGTCCGCAGAGGAATCCTCCTCAAAAACAGCCGCCATTCTCCCGATAATCCAAAAGGTTGCGCGTTGTCAATTCCCTCTGTGTTTCAATTAATTTGTTAGATGGAAGGCACGGATGCCGCCGAACGCAAGTGGGCGTGCGTCGCCGTATCAAATCTCATTCAAAACGACCCCTCGACGCGCCGTTTGCTGCAGGGCAAAAACATCGTTGGTGCATTGATCACCCGCCTCACCGACAGCGAGGAGGAGGTCGTTATCGAGGCTGCCGGCGCCCTCCGGTATGTAAGCATGCTGCATCCCGCCCTCTTCGTGTCCTAATCTTACCAGAAATCTCTGCATCGATGGTGGGTATGACATATGTGCCGAGATGTACAATAAAAGTATACTGGTACCGTGGCGTACGTTTGTGCCCAAGGTTCGCAATCCTGGTCATCATCACCGTCTTCCTCTGATCGGTATTCAGCTGTCGACCGTACTATCGCAATACCTTGCCGGCCCAAAAAACGCTTCCGAAAATGCGCAGAAACTCGTATATGAGTTCGCGGACAACGTTATTACTGTCCTCTGGTGCCTCTCGTGAGTCTCCTGCGTACTCTTCTAGCGCCCCCGCTAACGTGTCCAAGCGAGACCTCGAACAAGGCACTCACCGCTATAAATGAGATGAAACTAATGCCTTTCCTCATGTCCTTTCTCGCCGCGCGTGATATGATTCCCCTCGGGCCCGTCACCGCCGCAGGTGCGGGGCACTTTTCATCATGTTTCCAGCACACTACTTACTGTGAACGCAGCACAATGCCTCTACGTACTAACCGACGATAACTACTCTGCCATCACCGACGTGCGTGCAGACGGCAGTTACATCGCGTGCCTTATGAGCATCATCGACGCCGACTCGAAGCCTACGCCCAACGAAAACGCCGAGATGACAGATGCCAGCACGCCGGACGCGGACCCGCGCGCAGTTACACTACGCGTCCTGGCAGCAGGCATATTACGCAACGTCTCCCCGATTCCGCCTCCGTCTGCTGCCTCGTCGATCGACATCGACAAGGACATCGTACTGCCGCAGCTCACGCCCGTAGTCGCGGCGATCTCGCTTACCGACGCGTCGGCGGCGGCGTTGCAGCTCGTTGGTCAACAGGTGCGTCCAATTATTCATTCAGCGCCGTCTTTACTTATTTCCTTTAGACTGGTGCTACACCGGACCTACCCAAAGGCACGCCTAAAACGGACCACAAGTCCCCTGCGGAGATTGAACTCGAACGGATTGAGGCGCGGTTGCGCACGGTACAGCTCGCGCTCGAGGTTCTCACCGGCGCTTGTGCGACTCTGCCCGATCCGGAGGGCGACGACAAGGATGGAGATGACGCAGAGGAAGAGGGGGATGAGGATGAGGGTATGTTTTTTTTTCCCCCAAAAAACTTTGAATCACACAGGTCGCTAATCCATAAAGCACAGAACTCGCCAATGGGGACGAAGACGAGGCACTTGACACGGAGATGGCCATCGACGACGTTGACGGAGATGCAAAGGTTCCAGCACAGGCATTGCCCGCACTTGTAGTGCCGCTGCTTGCCCTCGTGCAGCCCACGACCCTCTCCTTCCCGCCACTGGCCGCGCCGTCGCCGCATCCGCCCACAACTTCTGCCCTGAGTGCGATCCATATTGCCGCGCTCGAGTGCCTAAACAACATCTTCCTTGCCCTTGCGCGTGCCTCCACCGCATCGCCGTCGGGGTGCTTAGGGGACGTCGCAGGCGGGCGGGCGGTATGGGACAGCGTGTGGGCGGCGCTGGGGGCGATCGGGACGCAAACGGGGCTAGGACAGGAGCGGCGGCGCTCGGCCTGGGAGATCGCGGCGGGCGTCCTCTGGGGTGTCGCGAGTGTCTGCAGGGGTGCTATTGTACTTCTTAATTTCCCAAAGTACATCCAGTATCACTTGCTAACTGACGCGCACAGGAACCCAAACCCGAACAGGTGCAAGCGCTGATGGTACTGTGCGATGGTGCGGGCGACGACGCGGCGCTGCGCGTAAAGTGCATCGGCGCGCTCGAGAGTCTCGCACAGAACGGCACGCATATCGACGCGAACGCGACGATTAGCACTTATTTGCTGTCGATGCTCCCCACGGCGGGCCAAGCATCCCCTGCGGACACCGAGCCCATGTTGCAGGCGGCGGCATCGCTGATTGATATTTACTCTGACGAGGGCGCGCCATGGGACGTCAACTTCCGTACGGGGTCTTTCCTGGAACGGCTGACGGCGAGCGTAGACGGGGTGAAGAAGGCTGTGCGGGCGATTGACCGGCGGAAGGAGGGTGGACGAGAGTTACGAAGAAGAGGGGAGGAAGTGCGCGATAATTTAGTAGCATTTATCGATTACCGACGGGGTCTAGGGCTGTAGTAGCATGAGATGTATACATTGTTTGGAGTTGAGTCAAAGACGGCTGCGAACCGGCCCTAAACAGAATGTGTCACGTGGCAGACTTACACTTTTTCACCGTCTCCCATGGCGCCCTTCTCCAAGCCGGAAACGGTGCTCAAGCAGGCCGAGGGGCTCGTCTCCGTCGGCCAGACCCATGCCGCCCTTCAATCCCTCACAGAAATGTTCTCCTCAAAACGTTTCCGCTCGACCCCGCTTGCCTCACTCGAGCCCATTATGCATCGATTCGTCGAGCTGTGCGTCGACATGCGTAAGGGCCGCACCGCAAAGGAGGGGCTCATGCAGTACAAGAATATTGCTCAAAACACCAGCGTTCAGAGCATCGAGGCCGTGATTACGCGCTTCGTCCAGCTTGCGGACCAGAAAGTCCGCGAGGCGCAAGAAAAAGCAGCAGTCAAGGTCGCGGTTGACGTCGACGATCTCGAGGCCAGCGAGACGCCCGAGAGCATTCTCCTCGGTGCCGTCAGTGGCGACCAGAGCAAGGACCGCACGGACCGGGCACTGGTGACGCCATGGCTCAAGTTTCTTTGGGAGAGCTACCGCACGTCCCTCGAGACGCTCAAAAACAATGCCAGACTCGAGGTAATTTACCAGGTGTGTGCGGCTCTCTTTTTTTATCTCTTCGCCACACTCATGCTCGCAGACCATTGCACAACAAGCGTTCAAGTTTTGCCTCAAGCACAACCGCAAAGTCGAATTCCGCCGTCTGTGTGAAACGTTGCGCCTGCATCTTGCAAATGTCGCGAAATACTCGCACCAGCCGCACAGCATCAACCTCGCGGACCCCGACACCCTCCAACACCACCTCGACACCCGCTTCGCCCAGCTCAACACCAGTGTCGAGCTCGAGCTCTGGCAGGAGGCCTTCCGCAGCGTCGAGGATGTCCATAATCTCCTCACCATGGCCAAGAAGGCACCGCGCCCGGCTATGATGGCCAACTATTATGACAAGCTCACCAAGATATTCCTCATGAGTGGGAATGCCCTGTACCACGCCGCTGCATGGGGACGTTATAACGCAGTGGCTACTTCAAAAACCTCCGAGGACAGCGCGCGTCTCGCCGGCCACGTTCTCATCAGCGCGCTCGCTGTACCTGTCGGGCTCTCCGCCTCCCCATCTGCCTCATCTGACAGTCGTCTCACCGCCCTTCTCGGTCTCCCCGCGCCCCCAACCCGCGCGTCCCTGCTCAAGGACGCCCTAGCCCGCGACGCTCTCCGTCTCGCACCCGCCTCCATCACACAGCTTTACACGGTTCTCGAGGCTTCATTTGACCCCCTCACGCTCTGCGCCTCCGTTGCTCCCCTGCTGACAGAACTGCGTGAAGATGCAGACTACAAGGCCTACGTGCCTCTACTTCAGCGCGCGCTGCTCAGCCGCCTCCTGGCCCAGCTCGCACAGGTATATGGCACCGTGCGCGTGGCGTTTGTCATGGACCTCGTCGCGCCGCTGCGGGAGCCCGAGGTCGATGCCGCCGCCGATCCCGCCACCACCGAGGGTGAGAAGCCCAAGGACATATTTGCGCCCGAGCAGGTGGAATCTTACATCATGGGCTGCGCTCGGCGCGGTGAGCTCGCCGTCCGTGTTGACCATGCCGCAGGGAGCATCACCTTTGTCGACGACCCCTTCGTTGATGCCCTCGACGAGGCCCCCACGACGTCCAAGGACGCGTTATCGAAGAACGAGAACGTGCAGCCGACCGCTGCGACACTGGTGCGCACGCGCCTCGGCAGCGCCGCGACCTGCTTGCACACGGCACTCGCCGTCATCTCGCCACCCCCACCTTCCGGCGAGCAGGAACAAGCCCAGTTTGCAACCCTCGCTGCCGCGGTAGCGAGTGAGCGCAAGGCGCTAGCCCTGCGGCGTGCCCTGGTCGCTCGACGCCGCGAGCTGCTCGGCGAGCTGAGCGTACGGCGGGAGAAAGAGGAGGCCGTGCGCCGGGCGGAATCGCAGAGGCGCGAGAAGGAGGAGGAGACGAAGCGCGCAAAGGAGGAGGCGCGGAGACGGGAACTACAGCGCATCCACAAGATCCAGGAGGACATGAAGATACAGGACGCCGAGCGCTACAAGGCCGCCCTTGTCGAGAAGGGTATTCTCAAACCAGGGGACCATCAGGTGCGTTCTTTCTTTCACTTAATGTCAACAATTTGCTGATTCGGCCGCAGAACATCGCATCGCTCGACACCGAGGGTCTGATCGGCATGCAGGTGGCGCAGCTAGAGAAGGAGAAGAAGGAGATGAGCGAGCGGCTGCGAATCGTCGCGAAGCGCGTGGACCACATCGAGCGCGCGTGCCGCAAGGCGGAGCGGCCGCTCCTGGCGGAGGACTACGCACAGCAGCAGGCGTCGGACCGGCAGACGTTCGCCGCGACGCAGACAGCGCGACTCGAGGCTGCGCGCCAGGCGCACGCCGAGGACCTCGCGACCAAGGCGCGGCTGAGCCGCATGCTGCCCGAGTACGAGGCGCGGCGCGGTGTTATTCTGGCAAAGAAGGGCGAGGAGTATGCGAAAAAGAAGGACGCGGCGGCGCGCAAGATCGAGGAGGAGAAGGCGAAGCGGAGAAAGGCAGTCATTGCAAAGCGCGAGGAGGAGCGACGGGCTGTCGAGGAGGCGAAACGCAAGGAGCAGGAGCGCGAGGAGGAGGAACGCCGCCTCGAAGAGGGTATGGGCGTCTCATGTCTACTGTGCCTAACTGACTTTTTTTTTCTTTCCCAGAGCGCATCGCAGAAGAGGAGCGCATCTGTGCCGAGGAAGCTGCTGCGATTGCTGCCGAAGAGGCGGTGAAGCGCGAGGCGGAGGAAAAAGCGATCCAACTGCGCAAGCAGCGCGAGACAGAGCGCGCCGAGGCGATGGAGAAAGCGCGCCTGCAGCAGCAACGCGAGGAGGAGGCCGAGGCGCGACGCGTCGCGCGTGCCGCCGAAAAATCAGCGCCGCCCGTGCGCAAGCCCGTCGTCCCCGCGCCACCATCGGGCGTCCGGGCATCGGCCGCCGCCGCCAACGGTGAGACTGGGGGAGTGTGGCGGCGCGGCGCCGGGAGCGGGACGCCGACTGGGTCTGTGCCTGCCACTCCTACGCGTGCCGGGATGCTGGGAAGCACACCGCCGCGCGCGGAGAGCCCGAGTCCGAGCCCTGCGGCGGGCAAGTACGTGCCCGGGGCGATGCGTGCGGCTGCGGCTGCTGGGGCTGGAGGCGGATGGCGGGAGCGGCAAGAGGCTGCACGTGCGGCCGCGGCGGCACCTGCGCTCGCGCGGGTTGCTTCGCCCGCACCTACACCCGCGCCTGCGCCAGCAAAGGAGGAGTCATCGAAAGATGACGACGGGTTCCAAACGGTGCCAGAAAAGAAGGGCGTATGGCGCCCGCGGCGGGGACGTGCGTAGGATATCCTACTAATGTGGTGCTCTATGATATTATATGATTTTCTACCAAACGCATTGAGAGGATTTTCGATTTATGCAGTGCACTTATTTTTGCCGTCTCAATCTCAGACTCCGTGTAAAATCGCACCGTAAATTCTGCGCTGTCCGTACCTGATATCATCGATATATCATCCCCCAAGTATGTTGAAGCTGAGGCATCGTCCTAACGATTTGATTGCGATTCCTGTCCGGTCCTGAACTTTGATGGGTAGTTATCAATATCGCACCCCGTTCGTTGAACCAGCTACCTTGCAAGCTGCAAAACAAAACGTGCAAGATGGATTTTCTTCTAATCTTTTGAGCCGTGGCCTTCACGAATTGTTAACACGTATGCTGCGCACATTTCAGGATCGTCAAAGGCAGATAGATATCCTGGTCAGACAGCGCCTCGCTTTCGAAAGTTTCGGGTGTACATAATGAGCAATTCCACACAACTTCAACTTGTACCACAAGGCTTCAAGTCTCCTCGATGTGTCTGGAAGTCGGCGACAGTACCAAGTTTACCTCCCGCCTTTCTTGATCGCTTTGTGCGAGGATTTCCACATACTTGTTTCTATCGTACCGTTCGTTTAAATCAGTTCTCTGTTGAGACTTCAAGTTATGTACAAATGAGTAGATTCACTTCTCCTATTCATATCGCATGGTGTTTAATATAATACACCTTTCTTCCTCCACCCACCAATCTGCCCCCCGTCGGCCTGGTTTTGATAGATAGCTTTTTCAATTTGAAACCAGCAGGCGAGAATGAAGCCTGCCTCGCTCAATTGGTTGACCTCGATAGCTGCCTGGTGAATTGCCACAGGTGTTGGTGGTGAATGTACGTTCGGTATATGCTCACGTTGGTCATAGTAAAAAAATTCTGTCCAATTGATTCGGATCGCCGAGATAAGAACACCAGGGATTACAACCAGAATCGGAGCGACGGGAACTGGAGATACGTGGGGAGCCGCGGCGGTTAAAAAAATGACGCCTTGGCCAGCGCCGATGGTACAAAAACGAGCCGTGTGCAATTTACGCTACGGGTCAGCCACACACACAAAAGAGGGATAGATTTCCGGAAAATGTACCTAATACATTATGGCGGGCACACCTGCTCTAGGACGTACCGGAATCACCAGAGTGCGCTGTAGAACAATCCGCCCCTGGCAGTCCAATCGGGTCATCCGAAGCCGGGTCCCTTCCGCGACGATATACTTTTCATTGGTGGAACAGGTTGCCCCCAGCCCCTTTTCGAAAGTTTGAAGTTCGACCAAGTGTTCATTGTGACTGGGTTCCGTCGTTGATGGAAGGACGTAGACCTTGATGCCCGTGGGCCCGTTCACGGGGTTGCGGAGGTTGTCGACAAAGTCGAACGAGAAAAGGCCACGGTCTTCCATTCCCTTGCCCCAGATGCGTACGGATATCTCGTCGTTCAGTGGCAAAATGGTAGTCAATTCATTCGGCGATGGTAGATTCTGATGGCGACGACATCGGTAGGTGGTTATATCACTTGCAGCGTTAAGCAGACACTCACGCCGATAACTTGAACATCGCCAGATTGGGCCAGGCGGATATTCTCGTAGTAAGCAGCCCGTCCAGCGTCCACGGAGCCGTAGAGATGAATCAAAAGGGACTCTTCGTCAGCGGGCGAAAGAGGTTCGTTAGAGGTCATGACCACAAGTGGACTTGGAGGCATGGTTGAAGAAGGATGGTGTTTGAGGTTGATTTGAAGTGGTTACAGTTGTTTACTTCTCCCCTTGTCTCCCGCTGTGACCTCTATCGTGGTCACCGCTGGTCACCTCTTGTCGCGGCGGTCACAGGTAGATCAGACGCGTGTGGAATGGAGAAAGATTCTCCGCTTTCAAACAGAAAACGACCCAGAGAGAACGAAACTCCCAGCCAGCGCCTCAAACGCGAAAAAGCAGCAGAGCGCCAGCGCAGAAAGCGTGAACGCGACAGAGCAAACTCAGGTCTCGGCCCACCTCCAATGCCCTTTGCTGCACCCCCCGACCAGCACTACCCCCATCACCACCAGCCACCACCACCAGAGTACCTCCCTGCCCCTAACCCACCTCCAAACGACGACAATCTGTCTCCCGACGAGCAGGCCCGCAGAGAGCGCGTAAGGGCCGCTGCACGAGAGCGCCAGCGCAAGCACCGTCAGCTCGTCAAGCAGCGGAAGATGCGCGAGCTCGGGCTGGATATGGGCAACGAGATCATGCCCGGGATGGACGAGGTCCATTACCGCGTCAACGCAGAAGGACAGTACCAGCAGCTCATGCCTCACGAGATGCAGGCCCAGGTGCAGGCACAGGCAGCCCACCAACACCACCTCGCCCAGCAGGCTGCCCAGGCGCATGCACAGGGCCAACCTCCGCAGGGTGAGCCCCCGTTCCCGCAGGGGCCCGCGCACGGTGGCCAGACATTCGCCACTACACTTCTTCTCTCCTTCTCCTGCGCTCCCCTCCTCAAGCAGCACCTCCTCCGCACCCTCAACATGACCAACGACGAGCTCGCCTCGCTCGAGCCTATTATCGCCGAAGCCTGGGACCGCTGGGACCAGGGGGTATGTCTGACTTTCCACTCACTTGCTTTCTTTCCTCACCTTCCATCCAGCGTCGGATACGCTACGAGCAAGAACAGCAGGGTTTCCCGCCCGGCCCCGTCCCTGGACCCGGCGACCCTTCGCAATACCCGCCGCCCCCCAACGGCGAGGCGTATCCGCCGCCCTACCCCACAGACGACTTTCGTGGCCGCTTCCAGCGCGTCATGACCGTCCCCGCGCCCTTTCGCAGCTCGTTTAACAGTCCCGCGGCGCCGGGTGAGGGTGGTGCAGACACGCCGAGCAGTGCGAGTGGTGCGGGAAGCGTCAACGGAGCGGCTGTCGACGCGATCGACCCACATCTCGGCGGCAAGGACAGCGACGGGTTATTGAAGAGCGAGTCGTAGTTGTTACCGTCTTCAGTGGTGTGCGGGAGGGGCTCTTTCGGTTTCAGTCTTTCGGTCTCTTTATTGCCTCTTGTGCTGCGCGTCTTTACCAGCTGTCGTGCCGCCTCTTCGCACCCGCCTCTTAGCTTCGCTTCGTTCTCCTCCGTCGTATCTTCCTGTACTGTACATATCGGACTGCGCGGTGTACAGATGTACAGATAATGTGTAATATCAGCCTCAGCGCGTATCGCATTGCATCCAACTTTCCAATAACTCTCCCTCAAGTGCTCTGTTCCTTTTAACGTTTTACAATTATCTCTTCGATCTTACTTCGATCAGCTTCGATCTCTTCGCAAGCAAGTCGAAGTCGGCGATTCAAACTCCGATGACATGCTCTTTCACTCTGCTTTATATCGCACTCAGCCGCCGTACTATCACTCTGTACTCTTAAATGCTATCTCGCACAGCGTGGTATATCGATAACTGGTTTCAAGAAACGACATCGCGAACATGAACACCAAGCGATGAATTCTTGATCGGAACTCGTTTTGAGCGCTCTGCGAGCATGGCACCATACCCAACGCGTTCAATACGCGCCATCTCCTCCAGTTCCAAACCCTACACTTTCATTGTCGTCGGCGGTGGGACCGCCGGTTGTGTCCTCGCTGCCCGCCTCAGTGAGGACCCACAAACCACCGTCCTACTCATCGAACGCGGATCTATAGTCAACGGCTGGGCCGCCGGTGTCCCGCTCCTGTCGAGCAACTTCACCGACCAGCGGGCGCCGGTGTACAAGTGGGACTCGGCCCCGTTGGAAGCTGTCAATGGCAGGAAGCTGACTATGGTTGCGGGCAAGGCATTGGGCGGCTCGGGGAAGATTAATGGGCTGATTTATACGCGGTCTGTACCTGGGGAGTATAATGCGTGGGAGAAGGCGGGGAGGAAGGGGTGGGGGTGGGAGGATGTCAGGCCGTATTTTGAGAAGAGTGAGATGGCATTGGGAAATGGGGCGAGCTATCGTGGGTCCACAGGTTGGTTGAGGAATTTTCAACATAAGCCGGGGTTCGCGCTGAGATTTATTTTGGCAGGGCCGTGGCAGACACGGGGAGTGGACAATATTCGTTTCCAGCCTGTGGCGAGGTGATACTCGCCTCTATAAAGTCCTAACCTTTTTTAAAACTTGACAGTAATATCGCGGCTGTCTCCGCCCTAGGTGTCCCAAGCATCGACAAGGCCAACAATCCTGACGCCTCCGCCATCTGCTGCACTCGCCTGGACGCGACCATCGATGCCAGTGGCCGTCGAAGCGCCACCTCGGACGCGTTTTTGCCGAAGAAGTTGGTCCAGGAGCGTAGGAATCTACTTATCTGTACCGGAGCGATCGTTTTGAGCTTAAGCGTAAAAAATGGAAGAGCGGTCGGGGTTTTCGTTGAAGAGGATGGTGATCAGAGTGTGAGCCCACAGAGATATGAGGTGTTTGCAGAACGCGAGGTGACTTTGTGCGCTGGGGCGATTGGGACGCCTCAGATATTATTGTTGAGGTCTGCGTCTGGTCCGCCGTTTGCCTTCCGCTCATGCTTATTTGATATGTAGCGGTATAGGACCTGAGGCTCACTTAATGGAGCGAAAGATACCTGTCCTGAAGCACCTTCCCGGCGTGGGTGCGCATCTAGTACGTTGAGCGTCTCACATGCCAATCTCGAAACTTATATGCTGTTTCCCAAAGCAAGATCACATCAGCGTCCCTCTCCTATACAAAGTCCCGATCGCAGACAGCATCGACATGCTGTTGAAAAAACCGTTCGCCGCGTTAGGCGAGCTGCTCCGGTACTGCTTCACGGGGCGGGGTATATTCGGGACACAGGTTCAGCAAGCGAACATTATGCTCCAGTCTAGGCTTCTCGATGACAATTCCCGCATTGTATCCAACGTGAGGGTCAAAGACGGAGACCCGGAGCATGTAGACGGACATGACCCAGCGAATATTCCCGACTTGGAGATCATGCTCATTCCAGTGAACCCTACCGAGCGCAAGTTTGAACTCGGCAGGTCTGCGGGGACGTTCGCGTACCTATGCACGCTGTTACGGCCACAGTCCTGCGGCTCTGTGCGCCTCGCTTCTACGAGCGCGCGGGACCAGCCGATCTGTGACCTCGGCATGCTATCGTCTGTAGCGGACCGATTGCCCCTGCGCAAGGTCCTCAAGGCGGCGCAGGCGCTCGCTCGTGCCGTTCAGACGAACGGTTACCAGCTAGAGGACCTGCTCGTTCCCAGCAGTCAATCCGACAAAGACTTGGACCGTTTTGTGGACGAGAACCTTAGGACGACGTACCACTATGCGTCATCGTGCCGTATGGCAGAGGAGGCAGATAACGGCGTCGTGGACGACCAGTTGCGTGTACATGGGATTGCGGGCCTGCGTATCGCCGATGCGAGCGTGTTCCCTCAGGTTCCTGCGTGCCACTTGCAGGCGCCGGTGGTGATGATTGCGGAGCGGTGCGCAGATTTTGTGAGGCTTGCGTAGTGCACTGTTTTATTATTTTCCTGGACCAAAGTGGTTTTCTTCGAGTCATAACTCGATTTGGAAATTGAGGGTTGCGCGTGTTTGGCTGGAGCGTGACTAGTCGACAAGGTTGAAGGCCCCAACGCGCTCAAACTCCGATTATGCCTGCCCCAGCTCCGTTCTCCAGTCCTCAGCCGAATCTCGCATATCCTGCACTATACTTATATCCTCTCAATGACTCCTTCATCCCGAAACACATCTCCCTTACCCCCTCTGGCACCCGGGTAAAAATCGGCCGGCAAACGAATGCGAAAACGAGCCCAGGGGAACGAAATGGCTACTTTGACTCCAAGGTGCTGAGCCGGCAGCATGCGGAGGTCTGGGAGGAAGACAAAAAGGTGTGCTATATGATGCCGCATGTATGATGGAGTAGCGCTTACCAGTGGGTAACCCAGATATTCATCAAAGACGTGAAGAGCTCCAATGGAACTTTCATCAACGGCGAGCGACTCAGCCAGGAGGGCCTCGAGTCAGAGCCGTTCGAATTACATAGCGACGACATCGTCGTAAGCACCCCGACGCACATTCGCTTGGCTGTTCTCACGCGCACGACAGGAATTCGGGATAGACATTGTCGGCGAGGACAACAAGACGATCATCCACCACAAGGTCGCCGCGCGGGTCTCGTGTGTCATCACAGAGGCCCAGGTGGCCATGGCCGCGCGCGCAGAGCAGCAGCAGAATCAGGGGCAATACTCGCAGTCCCCAATGATCTCCCAGTCAGGTCCTGCAGGCTCGTCGGCTTTCAACTTTGCACCACAACAAGTCGGGCCTCAGGGCCAGCGCAGGCCCCCGATACCTCACCAAAGCCTCATTGGAATGGGAATGGGCGGAATGGGTGGCAGCATACGTCCTCCCGGCAAAAGCGGCCTCACCTTTGATCACATCCTAAGCCGACTGCAGGGCGAGCTGACCAAGAGCCGTGAGACGGGGCAGGATCTGCAGACGCTCAGCGGCGCCATGAATGACATCCAGGACACGCTGGGCGGCTCTCTGGTTTGTCCGCACGTCTATGAAATCAATTAAACGTTAATAGTTTTACAGCCTCCAAACCTCCCTGCCTATCCCCAAACGCTCCCACCTGTGCGGCCGCCACAGAGCGAACAATCTGCGCCATCTGTCCCTTCCCCTCCGCAGCTTCACCCGCCAGTGCCGGAGACTACAGCCAATGGAGCCGTGGCTCTGTCCGATTTGCAATCGCAGCTCCTCACGACGCAATCTTCCTTGGCAACGCATGTGGACAAAATTCGCGCGCTGGAAGGCGTATTCGCGGAACAAGAAGCAATAAAACAGGAAGTGCGGACACTGCGGGATCTTGTCGGTGTTTTACGGCAAGGTGCAACGTCTCGGGAAGACGAACAAGAACGAGCCGAGCCGAAAGGCGGGTTCGACCTCGAAGATGATGAAGGAGAGCTCGATGACGATGACTCAGATGCGCACAGTGTCTCGACTGTTACTCCGCACTCGCTTGAGCGAGTGGACGAAGAAGACGAGGAGGAGGAACTCGACTATTCCAACAAACTCGATTTCTCAACAAAATCAGAGGAAGATGACGAACGGATTCCAGATACCTTCCGTTCATCGTCTCCAGAACATGACCAGGAAATTTTCCATGAACGGGAGGAGGACCGTGCGCAGCGGCGAGCAGAGCTTGGTCGGCCACGAACGCCAGAACCAACTAACATGGGCATGTCCCGCAATCTTGCACGATCGACAACACTACGCAGCCCTCTCATTCCTTCTTCAGAAGACTTGTCTGTGCCCAGCGCCGCATCTAACGCCTCCATTGATGACCTCACGACCCGTTTATCTCTCCTCTCGACACAACTCGAATCGGCACTGGCAATGTCCTCGACACTTCAGGCCCAACATGCCGCTGCCCAAACCACGATCGGCGCCTTGGAAGATAAGGTGAAGCGGTTGGAAGGACTCGTCAGCGCTGTCGTCAGCTCTGCCGCGCCGAGCAAAGAGGCTGAAAGCAAAAAGGAAGTAGCAGTCGAGTCGCCTGCGGCCGCCGAATCTATCACAGCTACTCTTCTGTCCTTCAAAAACTCCATCCAAGGGCAATGGTCGTCTGTCCAGGAAGAGTGGGCCGAGGAGCGGGACCGACTGAAGCGGACAAGAGACGATTGGGAGAACCAGATGCGAGGGATAGTAGACGAGCGCATCAAGGCGAAATTCTCTCATTCCGTCTTTGCCCCCACCTCCATGTCCTATCCGCATGGCAACGGTGGCCTGGCTACTCCTCCGAGCCCGCGAAGCCTATCTGCAGACTCTGGCCATGGCTCGACCGGGCGAAGGAGGAGAAGACGGAGCTCGAGCCGGGGACGTTCCGGGTCTCCGAGAGCTAACGGAGACGCTGTACCCGGGAGCCCCGTGTCGGACGACGCCATCACAGAACTTGCGCGCAACAGGCGGGCTGTTCTGGCGACACCGGAGCCCTCCGTGCATGCGTCATCCCTGTCCTCTTTCGACTCGAGGTCGCTGGGACCGGGCTTCGCTGAAACGGCACCCACGAGTCCCACGGCTGAGGTACGAGCTTTCTCGCCCTTGCTTGTATTCCTGTTCTTCTCAATGTTGATCGCGTCTTGCTGTAGAAATCTCTCCATGGACCTCGTCCGTTGAATGCGAATGAAAATACCACTATGCACATACAGACAGCAATAGGTGTCCTTGTGCTCAGCGTTGCTGCGGCAGCCGTTATATGGCGGGTTAAACCCGAGTAATGATTTATGATATGCTATCACTTTCTGGACTCGGTCCGGTTTTTATTCGCTCCTTTTTTCCTCTACGCTCTACCAACACAACTCTTGTACGACTATCATTGCCTATGTCTTCGTTTATATTCACCAAATGATTTCTTCCCAAGCGTGATGGAGATGAGCTTCAAAATGGCGGGGACTGAAAGCGAGACCAGTTTACAAGGAGTACAGAATACGTACAAAGATACATGTGTAAGGATGTATGAATGAGCAGCGACTGTACAAGTGTACGCATGAATTCTTAATCAAGAGGGCAATGTATGGCGGAGAATCCTAAAATAGGGAGAGGACAGGAGGGTGGCGCGAGGGCATGAGGAGATTCCGAGGGAACAGGTAGCGCGTAAATTGGATTGGTGAGTATAGCAGGGAAAGAGAGGAAGAGTATCCAACATAATGAAATTCGGGTAGCCACAAATGAGCAAATGATCAAAGTGGGAGGAGAAAAAAGGCGATGTCAAATAATTAGTGTATGTGCATCAATGCAATTATATCCAGGGCCAAGAGCGGAGACAGAGGAAGGCAGAATAGGAAGGAACAAGGAGAAGCAGAAGTGAGGTGATGGATACAGTGCGATAACCCGGTGATATGCCGCGCATTGAATTCAGCATGCAACGCTGGCTATGCGGTGAGTTTGGGAATGACCTTGACCATCTGGTCGATATTGATAAACTGGACCCAGCTCTCCAGGTCTTTGGCGGTCTCGTGCCAGATAAACGTGCTGTCCTTGGTGCCGCGGAAGAACGCACAGACGCACTGGTAGTGTTCCTCGACGAGCATATCCTTGCGTGCGACGCCGAGACTCGCGCGGAAAATGCGGAACTCCCATCCTTGCAGCGGATGACCATCGCCTCGCGCTGTCTCGTGCGGGATGTCAAACTCGAGCCGTGCCCAGTCAAATCCCGCGGGTTGACCGATGGCCTTAATATAGGCTTGCTTGAGCGCGAGAAGAATGCACAGCCGCCGCAGTACGACCTCATCGCCGAGTTCCGGCGCGATCAGCGTCATCTCGGTCGGGGTGAGCTGGGGACCGTGAGTTTGGTGTGTATATATTGGGGCATATAAACACACCTTATGGGACATTGACTCGGTATATGCCTTGACAGAGACACCGCGCGGCTCAACAGCAACTTGTTTTATCCCGAGCCCAATGTTGATGACTTTTCGCTGGATACCTTGTGTCATCGCCATACCGCAGAGAGACGTTTCGTACGCGAGGTGGTACCCGATCATTGAATGTAGAAATTTTTCAGGCGGCATGTCATCAGGCGTCTGGGAGAGTCAGCATTGGGACTGTTAACAGCGCGTCGAACACCACACACCTGCTCAATCCAGTGCTTCCCGTTCGCAGTGATACAGTCGCGCCACTTGGCGCGCGGTATTCGTCTATGGCGCATCATGAGCAGTGGGAGCATGTGGGTCATAACTTGGCCTGTGGCGGAGATTAGCGGCGAACATCAGTGGGCGCAACGACGCACGGAAACTATCCGCGTCTGGGGGGTCGTAAGGTATCTTGATATGCTGCACACAGTCATCGACGACTTTGTGGCAGGCATTATACTCCTGTTATCGATGCTCATGAGCGTGGACAAGGAGAGCGAGCGCCGCGGGCGGACCTCCTTCGTGTATTCGCGATTCAGCGACAGCATCCACACCAGGATAGGGCAATCCGTAGACATCGCTGAGAGAGCAAGCTGGGCTGAGCTGGGAGACCCGAGACAACAGAAAAGATGAACCTCAGCCTTATTGGCGGAGACGGAAAGACGTAGACTCGTTACTTCGATGAGTAACTTGAGATGGTTGTGCGAATTTTGAAGTGAAAGGGAGGGGAAGGCCGGGGGTCATCATACGTTCATGAACATGAGCAGCTTTCAACAAGTTTTTCTGTGTACACGTGGCTTGTCCTTTTCCATCTCACGCGCTCGGTGTCTCGGACTCTCGGTGAACAGCCTTGCAAACCCAACCCCAGGGACCATTCAGCAATCCCGTTTGGATGTGCAGCAAGCGAATTTTGGCCACTTGTATTCTCTTGTAACAAAGCCTTGATTTTTTTCTGCCTGAGGTCAACGGCCCGGCCTCGGTGCAAACCGTATCTTCTATTACACTCAATTTCCATCCGGCGCCTTTCTCAAAATTCAACGCGCATCCCGGCGCTCGCGGGAATGAAATGAAGATGAATATCAAGGCCGGTACTACTATACATAAATTCGACACAGCGGGATGGGATGCGAGCATGAATCTGCTCTGACTCGAGGCTTAATCGCTTTGGCGCCTTTACCTCACCATCGCCTCAACGCCACCGACCCTAGAAAGCTTTTCCGACGTGAAAGGTGTGAAGCGTGAAGCGGGCGCCAAACCTCTTTATACTGCACCCCATGCAAAAAACTGAGTCTGGGTGTATCCTCTCGCTCTCAGAATCACTAACTTCGACGTGGCGCTGCCGATGTACTCTCAACGTCGACTCTTGGAGGTTATCACGCATACTGGAATTTATTGTGTGTTTATCGTGCCTGTTTAATTCGTGTTCACCCACTGGCTTCCAGCCAGCTCTACAACGTGCCTATCACGCTTCCGGTGCGACCCTAGATGACCCTGGCCTTGCGTGGGTGCTCGGAACGGTCATGATGGTGGTCTGGAGTCTTGGAACCAAAGCACGCCAATTTCCGATGATTTTTTTTCTTGCACTTCGGAATCAAAGAATTCTGGCACAATGTGGGTCCCTCAAACCCAGTTTTAGCTGTCTTCCAATCTCTTATAGGACTTGTGTGTCTTCTCCTTTGGCATATATTATGTTGCTAGGCATGCAATGGGCCTCGTGCACCAGCCTCATGCACCAACAAAAAATCTTATCACCACGGTTTTTTAGAGCCATTCACATGTAAAAGAAAAAATGCATCTTTTTTGACATGTACATGTACTGTACCAAGCTGAAAATTGATTAACTGCCTGGCTCTATTTTTGGCATGAGAATTTTTTGGGCAATGAGTTGAGGTTGCCACCTTCTCCAAGTTGGTATGAATGTTTTTTTGGTCCCAGTGGCCAGCTTTACTGTCTCAGGTATCGCTCTCTGACCATGATCCTTTTGAACTTGTACCAAACCGACCTCTAGACACAGTTTTCTATCTCCATTGAAGTGTCCGAATCCAGAAGCCCGAGAAGTCATACATATTATGTATACTCATTTTCGCGCGCCTAAAAGCCTCTCAAGGTTGAAACCCAGCGCGTTCATCTCTCCGGAAGCCATGCCGCGTTCGGCAAACCGTGGCGTTCAAAGTTCTTTTAGCACTCAACCCGATGAACCTGCAGCCCTCAAAACTGCTCACACCATCCCTACTTACCATGATTGAGTTCCCTGCGAGGCTTCATACCAAAGCCGATTTCTTCCAAGTTCTAAACGCCGCACAAGACTGGGGAGCGGTCGACACAAATGAAGTCTCCACAGACCTCGTTCGAGCTCGAGCCATCCAAGTTGGCGACGTTCGAGTTATCAAAGCCACACAGGCTTTTCCACGCCGCCCCCAAGGTAGTATGCAGAAATCATTTTCAATATTGAACTGATACAAAGGCGCGACCTGAGACCGAGGCATCAAGTGGATGAAACAACCGAACAAGGACTGCATTGTTGGCCAATCTTCTCCTCTTTTCGAAAGATTGCTTATATTTAATGCAGACAATACAAGTCCAGGTCAAGAGCAACTACCTCACGGCAATCGAGAAGGGTGTAATGAAACCCACAACGAGCGGGGCGCCAATCATGAGGAGGGTGAGCAAGAATTTGTATGAGCCCAAGATGCTTTGTTGAAGTACGCCAGAGCATCGAGTTCAAAGACGATGGCGTCAAATATTGGGTCATCGCATATAGCGAGTCCGAGCCCGCTCACGGCGGCGAGAAAGAATGGCGATTGGTGACTTCAAGCAGCCAGCAACGTCGATGGAGTCTGAATTCACATCCCGATATTGCGGAGATTCATACTTCAAAGCCGAAGTCGAGGTCAAATGTATTTGCCACATCGGACATTACGCGCGAGATACAGGATCAGGCGAGTGATTAACTGTTTGAAGACGTTGCAACTCACCAATGGTGAAGAGAGCGAGCACGTCCGTTCAAAGTCATGCAAGAGCACACCCATCAGTGCTGCGACACCAGACTGGTATCTGTACGCGCTCGTATGGAGTGAGGACAGATTAATCAACGTATGATCTTTGGCTCACTCACATTCTGCCCAGCCTGTTACCCAGCCTGCAGTGACTGGGACGCGGTATACAGATGCAAATATAGAGTTGGCGTGTTATATGGTAAGTTGTGTGTTATAAACCCGCAGACGAGCGCATGAACGGATACCCAAAAAACAGAACCCCCTGTTTTATCATCAGCTGGCCAAGGCTAAAACAACAACACATTGCCCGACACTCTGTCTACAGAACGAAATGTCAGCACCAGATGACGCAGCCACGCAGCCAGATTGCCCGGTAAACGAGAGTCAGCTTGTTCCGATTGGGGCCTGCCTCGACCTCGAGCAGGTCGGTAACATCCTTGCATGCAACAGTTACAATCTTGACATAATCATTTCCCTGGGCAGTGGATGGTCGACACCACGGAATATCTCCCCTCAAACTTTGCTCAGCCTACTAGCCGGACAGACTTGGAATTTGCAACGATGTTGATTGGCGGTCGAGCCTACGAAGTAAGTCACTTCGACGATTCTGCCTTTGAAAATGAAACTGAGAAAGACCAAGACAATCGATAGGCCCATTACAGTAGACGGCGGGACGACCGCAGAGAACAGGTTGTCTGCTGAACGCGGAGAGAATTTATGATATCCAAGGATGGAGGGAGATTATTTGTCGGTCCCCGATGGGTTCGACGCAGGAACATATCCGTTCCACGGCGCGGTGCTGGATGGATGGTTGAGTGGTGGGTTGCCTTCGTAAGGCCACTGGAAAGATCGGCATATTGGGCCATCCCAGAAGATTATATACTACATAGAAGCACGGCAATTTTGAAAGTGTTTTGGCGCTCGAGAACGGGAAAGACTGAGCTGGACCGAGAAGTCCCTGCAGCAATACTTCTTCAATGAATTTAGTGCCAAATCATTGCTGTAGTTGACCAGAAGGGCGGAAGGATAGGACGGGACATGGTCGTTGGTCGAACGATGGAGGAGCAATGTTTGGCCTTCCCGTCTTAGGCAAACACCTCTCCCGATCCCTTCCCGGATATGTCTTCACTGCGCCTGCTCACCTCCGCCGCGCGCCGCGCGCCGTCCGTCCTCGCTCTCGGCCGACGCGGATACGCAGAGGCGAGCGATAAAATCAAGCTCACCCTTGTCCTCCCTCATCAGGTGGGTGTTGGTTTCCATTTTTGTTGCCTGACGGGGCGACGCGGAACGAGGTTTCTTTGCACTGGCCAACCAAGCTTGTCCGTTCTGTGGATGGACTCTATGAGAAGGAATGTTTCGTGCGATGGTCGTGTCTACCGGACATCGTATCTTGTCGCCCAAAGATTCTTTTCTCGATCGAATCCTTGCCGCCAATTCGACTTGGAGGCTATCGTCCTTTCAACATTCTCATCCTCTCTGCAACAAGTTTTCTAACTCCCACCCATTTGTTCCACAGCCCATCTTCACCTCGACCGACGTCGTGCAGGTCAACATCTGCGCCGCGACCGGTGACATGGGCATCCTCGCCAACCACGTCCCGTCCATCGAGCCCCTCCGTCCCGGCGTCATCGAGGTCATCGAGTCTTCCGGCTCGAAGAAGTGGTTCGGTGAGTGGGCATTAGTCTTCGCGGGATGCACAACTCATAATATTTTACTCTTATTTCTCCTCAACTCGCACTTTGAACGTGAACGCATTGCCCTACCCATGCTGGCTCGAACGCACGGCATAAAGTTTCCGGCGGCTTCGCAACCGTGCACCCGGGGAACTCGCTTACCGTGAACGTCGTCGAGGCGGCCCCGCTCGAGGACTTTTCTGCTGAGGTAGGTGTCTGTCCCCGTGTATCGCTCGCCTTCCCCTCCCCCTCTGCTTCCCACATGTCCACCTTTCAGCGCGCCTACTCTTTCTCTATACACACGAATCTGCTCGCTAATACTATACCGCCCAGGCAATCCGCACAAACCTGCAAGAGGCGCTGCGCGTCGCGGCGGGCAACGGCTCGGAGGAGGACAAGCTCGAGGCGCGCATCGAGGCGGACGTGTACGAGGCACTGCAACACGCCGTCTCCAAGTCCGCTTGAGCGTCGCGACCCACGTCGGTTTGAGGCGCGCCGCCTACGACCTGGTAATCGATGTGCTGTCGCGGAGCAGGGAGCAACATACGCCGTCGAGTAATGAGAAGTGAACGCGAGGCGGTCTCAAAATGAATGGACGTAGAGAGCAATAGAATTGGTGCGAGCGCATGCGCGAGTCGAAGCTGAGCAAGAGTGACGTCTTTCACTGCGGTTTGTGTGGTCAAGTCGCAGACCTCCCTCTCGCCTTCATGCGCACGAAACGTGACAAATTCACACTACGCTGTCCCTCAAACTTCTCTCTTGGTCTATACTCGCCACGAAATCGTCCACCGCATCTCAACCCCAACATATTCGACCATTTCATTTCATTCATATTCGTAACATCCCATAAAAGAAAAACAGAAAAAGAGAAAACACAGCAACAAAGACAGCTACTACAGATGTACAGGCAGAAAGATGTAATGCCTACCCAAGTACGGAGGAAATTAATAACTATATGGCGGGCGGGCGGGTGTGGGGGAGGGATGTGTTATGCGTATCGTGCGTATCGTGAAGGGACGTGATATGTGTATCAAGGACGTGAGCAAATTATATCTACAATGACGACTGAACGGACGCGTTGTGAGGCGAGGTAAGGGATAGGTCGAGTATGGGCGTGGATATTATATATCTACAATGGATTGAAGAGAGGAAGGAGGACGCGGCGTGCAAAGCAAGACGGGGAAGGGGAGGGACTGGGGCTCTACACCTCCTCCCCTCCCCTTCCACGGCCGGCCTATCCTCTTGATAGATAGAGATACATAATCGTCGGGCCTGCAGAAGGGCGTCAGCATGCTATTTCTCCACACCCGCTCCACGCTCCGCCTGTTCATCCGCCAGTAAAGCAAGAAAAAACAGAACGCACAGATACAGATACAAAGACGCCGCTCCCTCCCAATGCAGGGCAAGGAGCGGAAGCGGGGCCGGACGTCATTTCTTTCCTCTTTTCGTCCGTTCAATTCTTCTTCTGTATCTTTCTTCCTCTCGTATCCTCGCATTATAGCATTATGCTACACATGCGCGCTGGGGGGAACCTGAAAGAATGAAAGAAAACGTAAGTAAGCTATTTCCGCGTGAGGCAGTAACCAGCTCATGCGTAACGGCCGAAAGGCGAACGCGTGAAAGAGCCAACCCGAGAACAAGGGGACATCCGCGTTGGATCGCCACCACGCTCATCTCGAAGGTCTCGAGCATAAAAACGAAACGCGACTCACCACCTCTGTCCCCACCCCTCCCCTCCAACCGCTACCCGCCACCCCTCCCTCCCCATCACAATGCCCTCCCTCGCCAACTCCCTCTTATTACACGCTTCACAGAACCTCTTCCCCCCGCCACCCATATGTCCTCCTCCATACCCAGTCGATGCACCCCCCGACTTTGCATAGCCACCGCTACTGGACGACGACGAACCCGCCGGCGGCGGCACACTCCAGTCATACTCCCCATCATACTCGATGTCGAGTTTACTAGCCAACCCGCGGAACAGGGCGCGGAGCCCCGCGTAGTCGGGGAGGTCGTCGAACTCGAGGCCGCGTGCGTACCTGAGGGAGTGGTCAGTGCGAGGTACGTGTGAAAGAAACGCTCGCATACCGAAACAGCACGTCAAACTCGGGCGGCAGACCACACGTGAGGAGCGGCTCGGCGGCGAGCTTGGAGTCGCGGATGAGGTCCCACGTCGCAGAGACGGGGTTGTACGGCGGTTTCGAGGTCACGTTGTCGGGTCGGGCATCGGGCGTTAAAGGCGCGCCTGATCCCTCACCCGCGCCGGCAGTCGAGGGCGAAGCACTGGAGCCAGCAACGGGCGGGGCCGCTGGCACCGCAAAATACGAACTTGGCGGGGCCGCTGGCGCGCGGAGCTTCCGCCACGGCAGCGTCCCCCGCAGAAAGTAGATCAGCATGTACGCCAGCGACTCGAGGTCGTCGCGTCGTGAGGATTCTGGGTGTGTGTGTTAGTGTGCTGCTATATGACGAGATGAAGGAGGGAGGCGCAGGCGAAGGAGACGTCGACACGGCAGTCCGTCGGGCAGGCCCTGACTGGCCTGCCCAGAAGCGAGATACGTCGGGCAGAACCTAACGGCTTGAACAGTGTGGAAAATACGTCGGGCAGGTCCTCACGGACCAGCCCGTAAGGGAAGTCCGTCGTGCAAACGCTAACGCGCCAGTTCAAAGGGATGGGATGCCTGCGGCGCCGATATCATACGTCGGGCAGAGCCTAACGGCTCAGCCCGTGAGGGAAATGCGTCGGGCAGACGCTAACGCGCCACCCGGGAAGAGGCCCTCGCTCGTCTACGGCTCACTCGGACATCACTCACCAACACCCAAATGCGTATTTATGGCGGCAAACAAACTTGTGCCCACGCCATGAAAGCCGTCCTGCTTGTACGGGATGTGGTTGCCGGGAAATCGAGAGTCGCGAAACTTTTTTGCGAGGCCAAAGTCGATGACGTTGACCATTGAGGCGGCCTGAGTGTGTTGTTAGTACATCATTTTATTTTAAGGAATATCGAAGAAGAGGATAGAAATTTCAAGAGACGTCACACGCACCCTTCCAGTCCCCATGACAAAGTTTGCAGGCTTGACGTCGCGGTGGACAAAGCCGTGGGTGTGGATGAACTCGATGCGGGATATCTGTACACACACGACGTCAGAGGGGCGGGTGGCACGACAGACACAAAACGCGCACCAGCTGGTCTGCAAGCAGCAACACGGTCTTAAGCGAAAAGTGGCGGTTGCACATCTTGAAAAGGTCCTCGAGGGACGGACCGAGGAGGTCGATGACCATGACGTTATAGTCGCCCTGGCGGCCGGACCACATAATCCAGGGGACGCCGGTGCCGCCCATGAGGGTCTTGTATATCTTGCTCTCCTGCTTGAGCGGACTGTGCTTTGCTATCGCGGGCTCGAGCTTGATTGCAACCTCCTTGCCCGCGATGGTGTGGACGCCGAGGAAGACCTGGCCTGGGAGGGGTGAGGGGAGAGTGTATTGTGGAATATAGCAGACGCATACCACAACCACCGACAGCAATCTCCTCCTCGAGCCTGTACTTGCCGCCAAAGGTAAAGTCCATGTAGTGTTGTGGGGGAAAGCAGGAGGGTAATAAAGTGTGGGCTTGTTGGTTTTTCCACGAGCGCGTCCCTGACTAAGCATAGTCCCCATTTGGATCATCCAGGAGACCCTCCACGCACAAAACACGACCTTTATACCCACTGCACCGTCTCTCGTCGTTCCACTCGCTGCTGCTGCTATTGCACTCAACAAAACACACCGACTCTCTGCAACACTTTCATCTGCGCATCCCACGGCACTTCTCTTCCATTTCAATCTACCTCTCCGCCCCGACGCGCTTCGATGCGCCCTGCTGACACACCCTTCCTTCTTTGACTCCATCCTACTCAGACTAGTAGTACTCAATTGTACCCTCGTCCCACAACTTTGACATGCCGTATCTCCCCGCCGTTCTCCCCCTCTCAACCCCTTCTCCCGCCCGTTCTCTCTCCTGTAACGCTTACCGCCACATTCCTCCATTCCCACCGCGCTGCGGTTCCGTGCAGCCCGTCCACCTGTCTATCTCCGCTCCACTTTCTGCATTCCGTACGTCGTTCCTTGTCCTGAATTCAATTGCATGCCAGTCCCTCCGACTCTGCCCTATTCGTACTGTCCCCGTGTCCGTATCTAGGACAATTGTTGCATTCTCATTTCACGATCGTCGCTGACGTCGCACATTCGAATTTCATCACCGGATGTTTTCGCTGCGCATGCGGATCTTCCATCGCACATAGCATTCAGTACGGTCAACTACCCAAGCTCAGCCAACGTTCCGATTCAATCCTCCTCCCCTGCAGGCGCTCTACACACATTCTCAAACTCCCGACTCGCGCGAAAGTATTGGTCTGGTATTCTGATGTGGCGAATCCTCTCCCTGTCTGCACGTATCATCATCGCGGCGCATGTACGCCTTCATCGTCTCGCACAGCACCGTGCGATTCGGTACGGCACGGAGCTCAAGTGAACAACATACGCAACATGTACTACTCAATGAGACAACACGGCCTCGATTGCAAATGAGACACGCACGCAGGATCCGAGGCTTGCTTTCTCGTTCCAAAGACAAGCGTTGAAGCTCCAAGACAAGATGCGAGGCTGAGGGAGCACCGCAACAAACGTGAATCTACCACATTCACCTGCACGTCGAGGTCGTCGCAGGCCCGCCTTCGTCTCCACCGCCTCGATGTTGGAGCTGGTCTGCCGTCGCGCTTGTTCATCCGAGGGTCGCCTGATGCGCGCCCCGACTAAGTAGTGCCACACTCCCGCGTCTCCCTCCTTAGATACTTCATACACCCACCCAATCCAACACCCCTTGCGCATTCATCCCCCGCACCGAATGGTCGCTGTCGGAGTCAAGTGCATGCATGTAGCAGAATCTCGTGAATTTCTCCTTGCCGGACGCGACACGCAAACCTGTGTCTGACCTGCAGCGATCTGCGGTACCTGCCGTTTAATTTGGTATGCGGCAGGGCGGTACTCTATTCAGTTCCCCAGCAGGCCGACCTGGGATCGTTGCCCTAGAAATTGTAGGTCCTTCAGCTATAGCGCTATCAATCAGAATTGACATTGGTATCAGCTACTGCAAGTGTATCTTTCAAGGCTTGTTCAAACCAAAGTCAAAGTCAACTGCGAGTCGGATACCACTGCATATGTTGTACGCATTCCAATAATAATCTAGTATTCCTTCATTGCGAGCCGTCACCTCCAAGTTGACCTCATTTATTTAATTGACATTTGAACCAAGCGCACAAGGCATTTGCTTCATCTCAAGTTAAACCTAAATTCTTTCAATGTTGAAACTTGATACCGAAAGCACCTCCCCACCGATAGGGAAAGTCAAATAAAGAACTTAAACGAAGTGGTCCAATGTCTTCGGGCATCTCGGGCATGGCAAGTTTATTGCCCTTCCTCGATTTCTGGGCCATATCGTTCAAGATGCTCGGATCATCATACTAAACTTGAGATTCCGAGGTGCAGCCGTTGTAACCGATCTGGAAACGATTCGGTCTCCACCTCTATTGTCACTGCAGCAAAACTATACGATGGTCCTGCACCTGACTATTCTGAATCCCCAAGTTGTGCCAGTTGAAAACACTTATTGAAATTAATCTACTCCTAGCCAAGTCTCAATGTGTTTATCCCTGACCCCATAATACTTCTCAGACTGGCCGAGAATGCAACGGGTCTGATATTCCCACGGTTGCATCTGTGGACATCGTCGATGCGCCATGGCCGGTCCTAATATTATTTCACAAGGTTACCTTCCAAGCTTTGGCTTTTTGAACTACTGGCCCTCGTTACGATTCAAGGCTATCACCGTACTGTTTCTAGACGTAGAAAGAGCCACAACAAACAATTCGCACATTCAATACAATATTCTAGGGATGTAAAAAGAAATGGATGCATTGAAAGTCAGGCCTAGTAAGAACCCCCACAACTGCCGAAATGTACAGGCACACGGATCATTCGTTCGAAGATTTATTCATGGGTGCCGCACACCAAACCACTCTACCTTGCCATACAAACCTTATACCTATTGGTATACGAACTACAGCCCCGCCGCAGCCAGATCCGCAAATACATCCGAGACTATCCTGTCCAGATCCGCCACACTGCGCATCGTAGTAATTGTCTGAGCGGCTTCTTCCAACGCAACAAGACTCTGTGCCTTGCGACTTCCAACGCCAAACGACTCGGGAATGGATCGAGAAAAGAGCCCGCGAAGCTCAGCCTTGGATCTACGTTCGTCCACAGTTTCTCCGGACTCCTCCCCACGATCGGCGAGAAACTCGGGAATCTGTGCAACAGCCCAAATCGGCGCCGTGTTAGCGCACTCCCAGTCGAGAACTGAAGTAACAGTAACGGTCGAGTTGTCGTCTTCGCTGTCTTCGTCGACAACGACCATGATGTTGGCAGGGTCGAGATCGGGATGGCGAAGGACGAAAGACCCCGACCCCGGGTTCAGGCATTCGATGGTGTCGATGCGCTTCTGCAACTTGGTAAACAGTGACTTGTACCGATCTCCGAGGTTTTCAGACTCCCACTTGGAATTTAAATCGGCTTGATGGGAGGATATCCACTGCAATTCGCGGGCGATACATTCCACAAGATACTCTATCTCGGTGACCCATGGCCCGGAATCCAGAGTCGCATCGGCACGGAAGCACCATGGATTACACGTCGGGATCATGGGACCTAGGGTGGACTCTTGGGCGTCAGTGCCGTCTGGATACAGACTGCCGATAGCAGAGAAGCGTGTCTGCAGTAATTCGGCGGTATATCCGGCCAGCAGCCTGACGACATCATCCCGTTGTCTCCCGTTCATTGTGGGCCATAGGCGTTCTAGTGTCTTGCCTGCAATCTAGTACGTAGAACATACTAGATGTTATTCGGACCAGGAACAAGTCAACCTGATATATATACCTTTTCCATTATCATATATGGTGCGCCGACGCATGGCTCGCTTGCTTTCCCACTTGGGTCATAAAATAGGATGTTTGGAACCGGGATGTTTGTATGCTTCTTCACCCAATTAATCGTTGCCACCTACCGGAATCAAACAATTCATGAACACAAGCTGGAAAAATGTTTCACTCTACCTCCGATTCCATTTTGCGGGTATTTCTAAAATCCGGAATATCGAAGGCAACGCGTACGATGACTTCCTGCTTGCCAGATCCTCCAGTGAGTTCGGCTGTGTATATCTGAAACAGGCAGGGATTAGATTCGAGCCATTATTCCAGGACTGAATCTATGCACGCGATGGAACCCGCCTGGTGTCGGTCAGTTTCTGTTTGGTTGATATGCGTGGTCGGTTCACCTTCAGCGATCTTGGACAGAACGCATTGTGTATGGCCTGTGAACCCACAGATTGATTTTTGCAGTTCAGGGACGTTCAACTTTTCATTCAGGTCGATACTTCGAGGCTGCCTCTCTCGAATTGCAAGAACTTCAGCACAAGACATCATGGTGGGTCCCTTGCAAAAGAACCTGCCGAAAGCAGCAGGCCCGACGTTGCTAACGTAACCACTGATCCCAGATTCGACGTCGAGAGCTGTGGGCGCCTCTATAATACCTCAGTAGTACTCTGTAGTACTTGAGTCTAGAATAAATAATAATTGCGACGCCAATGCGACGCGTCAAATATACGCATAAACAGCTTTAACTTCTGCACTCGGAGACTCACTGCCGGACTCATTCTGCCACGGCCATGCCTCCTCAACGCGTGGATAACCTGAACAACGTGGACGGACGCACAGTGCATACCGGGCCCAGGCGCGCGCGCCGCGAATCTTAATCTGATTCTGAAAGGCGCCCATCACGTGACCGTCCAACTACACAGGAGCACGCGCAGTCTTACAAATTCAAGGCACGTGTTGTGGGAGACACACTAACCTCTTCACCACCAACAGCTTCGGTGCGCAGCGTCCGTCTCTCTAATTTTTTTTGTGTATTACTGACGTTTCGCTGTTTAACTTTTCTTTCTCTATCAATTGGCTACTGCGTGTTCGTGAAATCCGCACTTTTCGACCGCACTTTTTCGACCAACTGTTGCTTCATCGTCCCGACTCGCCTCGAAAAACCAACGACACCTTCACCCCATTCCAACGAGAACGCAAACCTTACTCTCCGACTCTTCCCACTTTCCGACAACGCACTACAGACGATGCAGATCTTCGTCAAGACCCTCACGGGCAAGACGATTACGCTCGAGGTCGAGTCGTCCGACACCATCGACAATGTCAAGGCGAAAATTCAGGATAAGGAGGGGTGCGTTGCTCTGCCTCTTTGGTTATTTCCTGCTTCTGGTGGCGCATTATCCGTTCTCTGCCTATCCCTATTTTTCCTACCTCCTCCTCCATGTATTCCAACGTTTCTGCTCCCGTGGCACTACGTAGCTGTATCTATTCCTCCCTTATCCAGTCCTCTTTCTTTGTATTGCACCCTTTCTCCCGCCCACCCACCCCATACATTGACATACGCCTCCAGTATCCCTCCGGACCAGCAGCGTCTCATCTTCGCGGGCAAGCAGCTCGAGGACGGCCGCACGCTAAGTGACTACAACATCCAGAAGGAGTCGACCCTGCACCTTGTCCTCCGTCTCCGCGGCGGAATCATCGAGCCCTCGCTCAAGGTGCGTTTGCTTTCCTCCATTCGTTAGATGGTCGGGGTTCGCTCTTCCATATGCGCTGGTCACCAAGCTGTGCTTCGTATCACTGGACGAGCGCTAGCCTGCCCCTGCCACTGTCAAATTATACCTCATGTATGCTGACTCGACGCCCCCAGGTCCTGGCCTCAAAATACAACTGCGACAAGCAGATCTGCCGCAAGTGCTACGCGCGCCTGCCCCCCCGCGCCACCAACTGCCGCAAGCGCTCCTGCGGTCACTCCAGCCAGCTCCGCCCGTGCGTGTCTTCCTCCTATTCCTCCTTGCACTCTGTCCCACTTCTTTTTGAGGCTGCACCGTCTGCCCTCCCCCCTCCCCTTTCTCTCTTACGCTTTCTTGCGTGCTTGTTTTTGCGGTTCTCCCGCGTTCCTTTCCCTTCGTGCCTATCTAACATGATTATATTGCTTGCGCTTCCTGCCCGACCCTCCCCACTTTTGCTCTATCTGTCTATTCTCTTGATTTTCGTCGCTCGCTTTCGATACCCGCCGCTAACCCCTCCCCACAGGAAGAAGAAGCTCAAGTAGTCCACGGGTCAACTCGGCGGGACGCTACGTATGCTGTTTCTTACTCGTCGTATGCACGCACGCACATGTACCCCTCCAATGCATATTTCCGTTATGAGCATGAGCAGCTGTGAGTAGCGTGGTGGATGAGCATCAGTGGCTGCGAGTAACCTTTTTGCATACCCTCGCGTGGACGAACGATCGGGAATTCGGTGTACGAGTCTTTTCGCCCTGATGACTTCGAAAAGGCCCGAAAGATGACGGTCGCGAGAAGGATTCCCGTCGTAGAGGGAGGGCGATGATTGCATCGTCGACTTCGTCCGCGATTGAGTGGGCGAACTTGTCTTCGACATATCTGGTTTATAATCTTGCTCCGATGTTTTCTCGTTGTCTTGCGGGTCCCTTCTTCTCTATGTTCATAGACATACGTCTCGTCCTACAAGCACTGTCGCGCAACCAGGAATTCACTCTTCCAATACACCATGACCACTGACGACCGCACAAGGTCGCCACACCTAACTGAATCATGCTGGTTGGCTGGCTGCCTTGCTACGAGGGCCATGTATGGACTTCGCAAATAACGCAGGTCAGTCGGTTTGGCGCTCGTTTGTTCCCATTTTGTGTGTCGACATCGATGGACCTCAAGAGCTCAAGTCATCGGCGTGGACTCCGCCTCCAGCGCTTCTTAGTCGGATAACTATCTTTGTTTTACCTCGACAAAATGATAGCCCCCGAAATACCATGAATTTTGGCCATATACACGCCCGCCATCCGTCGTCGCGTCGGCCATCCGCTGGAAAAGTAGACCAAGCAGATCTGAGTTGCGTGTCAATGATTCTGGATAATGATGGTCCAAAGTGGTCTCTCCTAGACAGACTACTGAGGTTCGTTCCTCGCATGTTGTAGGTCCAAAGCGACTCTAAACAATCATCCATACTATGGCTGTTGCCATACTATACAATCCACCTGACATTCCTAATCTGAGTCCACTCATGCTCTCTCACTGCTGAAAACTGTTGCATACTATGCTTTCAAGACTGCATGCACATGGCCAAAACATCGAGACGGGGCGAAAAGGCCGAGATAGCGAGTCGGATTCAAATCCAGAACGCTAGCTTCAATCTATGTCATTCATTTCCCGCTGATAAAAAAGCAGAGACAATGCTTCCGTCATTCAATGTAAACATCATGCATCATCGACGATCGCAATCGCTGGCCAAAACGGGAAAGTCGACAACGCTACTTTTCCTGCATCGTTGCGATAGGAAATATTCACGGATCATGGCAGCAGATACCGCGCCAGCTCTGACCTGTCCACTCATTGGTTTCCGACATCTTGCCTTCTCCTAGCTGCGGATATGCTTCTTCGAAAGGTGCACCTGTTGGAGCTGTTGGCTATAGTTCTGCCATATCATCATTCTGACAAAAAAAAATGAGTCCGCCGCGCATCCAGCCTGATGCCTACTCACATTTCCTTCTCACCTGCCTCTGCCTTCACCCGCGCCACGACATTCGGATGGGTGTAGAACAACGCCCGCATGTGCACACCGCGCTCCGTTGTGCAGTACGGGTTTTGAGTGAGGTGCGCGCTCTGGGCTGCTGCATCTGGGAATGTTGCGGGGCATCCGGGACAGGAGGCGCGTGAGTTAGACTCGGGCTGTCGCGAAGAAAGGTGCTGCCGTGCAGGGAGGTACAGCTCGGACTGCTGGGAGAGATGGATCTCAGGTTGACGCGGGGGGATGTGCAGCATCTGCTGCGCGGGGATGTCCCGGTGCAGCCCGGGTGGCGGTTTCGGTCGCTGGCGGGGGTCCTTTATGCGCGTGGGAGCGGGGTCTTGGCGCTGGGGGCTCGAAGCAACCCTTTTTACGGGCGGCGTCTCAGCAGGCGGGTTGGATGCCTTGCGTTTGCCACCCGTTGGGGCGTGATAATCCAAAGGCCGCTGCTGAGGTGCGGAGGGAGTTGACGTTATTGGGGGAGAAGGACGCAGGGGGATTTGTTGCGTCAGTCGAGAGGGAAGAGGGACTATCGGTCGGAGAGGGATCACCAGCGGGGTGGATGCCTGAACGAACTGCAAATCGCCGGAAATCACGGGTGGCGCAACAATCGCGGGGTTCCAACGGCGTGAATTGGTGGCGCGGAGGGGAATTTCGGGCATTTTGGCCGCTTGGGTGGAACGCGCAGGTGGCATGACGGCGGCAAAATTCTGACGGTGCAGGTCGATTGGACTCGGACGGCCGACAGTGAGTTGTCGTGGATCGATAGTCGGGGCGGCGTTCGACAGAGGCACCGTCCACGGGTCAGAAGCCACACGTCGTCCACCAAGAGTGTCGAAAATGGGCGGATCGTTCTTGTCCCATCCGAACAATTTTGATTCGAATGACGGTGTGGCGGGCACCGGGATATAATTCTGGTGAAAGCACCAGTTCTTGTCCGTCAGCGGATATATCGGGACGAGGAAACCGGAGCCTTCGGAGGGGACGGGTAAATCAGAGCCTATAGGGGGAAGATATTGCTTGACGCCATGTTGACGGTCGTGGTTGAGTAGCGCGGCGTAGTAAGGCTGAACAGTCGCGTCAGGACCACAGAATCAAAGAAAGTTTGTCGGTGGCGCGTACCGACATAGGAGCCTCATTCGGTTCGACATAGGGCTTCACCATGGACACATCAAAACCATGGTTTTCAGAGCCAACCGTTTCATACGCGTTGAGCTTTCCCAGAAGTTTGCGGATCTCAGCGTCTGCATCGCGAAGCCTCACATCTCTGGCGTATATCTCGGCAGCGGAGGTATTCTTCTCAGCAGTGGAAGCCATAGAGATGGAGAGAGTTCAGGATCAACTCTGTTTTAACAATGTGGCGGCGGTGGCATCGTCTTTATGCGCGGTGACAATGCAAAGTCCGGTTGCCTTAATTGGAATGTGGTGGCTTTCAGATCTGCATCAGAAGTTTTCGACAATGTCTCTCTACAAAACAGAGTTGCAAGCAACGAAAGGACCACTGGCAGTCGTAGATAGTGATTCAGACTTCAAGCTTTCGAGTGACCATCAGCCTCGTGGTGTGCTATTCTTTCCAGCTCCGTACGGCGTAGAAGACACATGTGAGCTGATTTTGACCGACTCTCGAGTCAGAAATCCCAGAAGCCTTGTACTTGCCGGGTCGAAGTGGTAGCAAGATGGCTGATGTTGTGGCAAGCTTTACCGATCACCACGGACAAGCTCGACCACACCGTCAAACTGGACTCTCCACACACCAAGTTCACACCCTCAACTTCCATTCCAAATCTGGCCCCAAGCGCCTCGGGACAGCCGCTTTCTTCATGGAACCACTGAGACCGAAGGACGTGTTGTATTTGTCGCGCGATCTGCATGATATGGACCGCAGAATAATTACCGCTGTGACTGCACTTACCTCGGTCCTCCAGCGCTCAGTTCTCGAGATTCTAACCGAGTTCTCCTCGTTCCGTGTATTCCAGCCATCTGGTCTGGGATGTCCTGGTTGGTATACATCTTCCCGAGCCTTGAAGCGTTGTTATACTCATCATGAGCAATGGACGCTTTCACACCGTACTAGACCGGCTTTATCTCTCAGGTACACGCTCATAATATCAAAATTGATTTCGTTCCACAACGTAATTGATACAGATTAGCGAACTGCACCCAATTTTAACACCTCGGAGGAGTACTGCAAATAATCATAATTTATTGGAAAAATCTCTACTGCTTCAACCTCGATGGACCAGCGTCACTTTGGGTGTGTCGAAGTAAGAACCCCGGGACGAGTTGATTTTCTCTCGATTCCAACCAATTGAGTATGTCCTCCAGCTTACGGCTTTGAACCACAGACCCACCGTCAACAAACGCCACATTCAAGTGCGTCTGCAAGACCTCTTTTATAGTCGACAGAGCTTGGGTATCATCCAACCAAGGAAGCTCATCTGTGAAGAGATTGGACCCGATAATAGCCTGCAATAGATCCAAATGATCTGGTGTAATATCGGGAGTTTCCGACAAGCTGCGAAGCGCGATTGAAAAATTCTTCTGGTTGTCGCGATGAGTGGGACGGGTTATCCAAAGGGGAGGCAAGAGGTGGTAGGAGAAAGTTTCGAGGGCTCTGTAGGGTAATGTGGGGTTGTCTGAGCGATCGCAACATGCTTGCATGAATTCAATAACAATTGCTAGTCGTCCTTCTTCCATTCTCCGCTCCAACCGCGGAATCAAGTCGAGGGCCTCTCGCACCGCAGCGCCCGCCCGCAAGCGCCAATCCCTGTATGCCTGGATTGTCTGAATTGTGTGCGTTGGGAAGGAGTCCAACAATTGCATCGGCCGCCCTATTGTCGCTAATGGAACCAAGAGCGCACAGACGGCGCGCATGAGTGCCCAATCACCCTCGATGTCACGCAATGCCGTCATCAAAGGAGCGCAAATAGAGGGTTGCTCGTTGGCTGTGATTTGGGTGTCGAGGGCTTGGAGATGCAATCGTATTTCCGCTGCTTCATAAGCATATAATATATGTGTCTTGAGGAGGACCATTACCGACGCCGAATATGGCGCAGCAGGAAAGATCGATAGGCTATCTCCGTCGAAGTTTGGCCACGTAGATAATCGTGCGTTCAGCGGGGACCGTCCTGGGAACAGTGAAGCTAGAGTCCAGATGGCCCTCGAAACGTCCCCCAAACAATCTGAACGACACGTTGATAATCGAGCAGTCATGCGATTCCAGACCCGGGTCAGGTTGCAATCCTGCAGAACGAGACAGATTGCCTCGTTCGAATTCCTGTTGTTCACATATTTGACAACACTGTCGACTACTTGGTGGACGAGGTCGGAGGGTTCGAGCTGGGCGGAGTCCAGTAATGGAAGCAGCATGCCCAGTATCATGTCGAGATGGTTTGGGGAAGAGTATTTAGTTTGCACGGCCTTTTGCACATTATCCGCAAAAGTGCCTGCGACGTGACGCACAGGAATGTCGACGGGTTCCAGAGATGCCTGCATTGTCCTGCACGTCAGTTCGAATTCGTAAGGTGGTTTGTCCAAGTCGGCAGATTGTTGAAGGAAAGAGAGTAAAACACGATGTTGGACACTGTTCCAATGCGTAGGAACGGCGTGTATGATTGCCGAGACAAATCAGCCAAGGAATGGGGGGTCTGCCACTGCCAGGGTATTGGTGTCGTTGAGAGCTGTTCCAAGTCACCCCCTTCCGCATCACTCCCCCCGATGGGAATGAGATGGTTCCATTTGCAACGGCGGCGCTCGGCTAAAAAATCCTGTATATCAAGACAGAACTGAGCTATGTCGGGCAGTCTGCCTGCGGTCAAACCTGTTTGGCTCTCGCGCAGAGAGGCTGAAAGTTTCTCAACGTGGCCATGAAGAGAGCAGAGATTACTCCAATCTGAAAGAGCAGTTATAGATGGCAAATACTGCTCTGTGATGGATGTTTTTGGGGGTAGAAATCGAAAATTCTGGAAGAAAAAAAGTGGCTGGACCGGCAGGTAATTTTTCTCAGCCATCATTCCCAATGACCATATAGCCTTTAGGCAGGAGATCTGACGTCGAGTCATGACCATGGGCTCCAGAAGACCGCTCTCGCAGCTCAACATGAGGTGCTCGATGCGGGATCCGAGTAGGACTTGTGGGTCGTTAAGAAGGCCACGGATTAAGTTGTCGTATTTTCTGGGGGGGAAAACTCAGGGGTTCAAAAAGAAGGTTCGGGGATAGGTTGGGGACAGGTATCCCACCTTCGCCGGCCTAAATAGAGAAAAGTTCAAAAAAGGCTCGGGGTAGGCATCCAATATAACCCACCCTGAGGACCAAGTATCGCATTAGGAATCCCCTCCACAAATGGCTCTAACTCATCATCATCTGCTAAACTTTTCATGGTCCATGCAAGTGCCCGTTTATCTCTTTCCTCCCGAGGACCCGATCGAACTGTAGCTGTCTCTATCATAGCGTTGACCATCGAGTGCAAGTGGGGGGAATCAATCGCGGTCGCGTGTTTTAAGCGGTATGAAGGGAAACGGCGAAGGATCAGCAGTGAGATATACCTGCGAACACTCCACAATACGGCGGAAAGTGGTGTTTTGTACGGGCAGTCAAATCGAATGAGAGGGAGGACCGTCATGCAACCGTAGAGTAGCACTATGGTTGCCGTCAAGGATGCAGCCACAAATGCGACAGCATTATTAACGAGAAGAAGAAATGCAACCAATCCTCCAAAGAAAAATAGGAGGGACATGTGCAGCAGAAGAGGTATAAGACCCACGACTGCGTGCATTCGGAACCGCTGAAGCCCGTAATATAAGAAACTGGGAAAAAAAAAGTTCAACCAAAGGAGATAGCCTGCTGGATGGAAAGACTTACGAAAAAATGCGCGCCCTTTTAACTGGAGAGGGCAGCATTTCGGTTCTTTGAAGAAAATCTCGCGCCCATTGTTCGACGAGTGTGGCGGTTAGAGCACTCGCGAGACTCAGACCGAGACTGATAAACCAAAGAATATTGCAAACAAGAGAGGTCGCGTGATGCGGATTCTCAGCCTGAGGTATTGCAGCAGTTCCCGTTGCATTCGCGAACTGTTGCGAGATATGCGCCAGCATTACAAGGTTCATGTCGGGTTGCAAGGTCTTGTAGCTTTCGATGATAAACGCGGTAAGAATGGCGGAGAAAAGACCCGCCTTTGCAATTTCAACGTCAAGCGTAGTGATTAGGGTTTGCTGTGGGGACGTACGAATATCAGCATTCCATTCATGTTACCGCGCCAGCTATCGACGAGGGCTTTGTCGTATTTTTCCGCCTCGGAAATATAGACGGACCATATCTTCTTAATCTCGTAAACAAACTCTTCATAAACGTTATATGAAATCACCTTTGCGCACGGTTCATCGCCTGCGCAAGTTAGAGCGAGCGGCAAGGTAAGGTGGGAAGAAGATACCTGGAGTGTCCAGTACTGCAGGTATGGGTTCTTCCGGCGTCTTTTCCATAACAGCTGTGGATGCAGAGGATAAAATGCATATATGGCGCTGGCCCTGTCATGGCCTGCCCTGACAACACTCAACAGTTCAAGTCGTTTTATCATTACCTGTCAGCTGTGGCGACGAACGTTCGTCCTATGTTCGGAAACAGCCTGTCTCCGGTCCGACCTCCGGTTGTTTACTCCGTGATCGGCGCCCGGCCCTCGGCGGACTCGATCCAAGTTTGATCCGAACCTGCGTTCGTCCAAAAGAAAGAATCCGGGTCCACCACCGAGGATAAGACTCAGGATGATATTATTCAGCTTGGCCCCCTTTCGGAACGCGACTGGGAGCAGGATCCGACGCGGGATCATGAGGTTGTCCCTATCGGCCAAGTCATAAATTTACGATAAACGCCGGAGACCAAAGGAATCAGAGACAGGATCCATTTTGTATGGTTCAACTGGCCAACTCCGACTCGCGTACATTCGGTGTTATTTAAGCCAAGCATTTCTAGAAACCACCCAAAGTGGAGCAATTCCGAGTTTGGACCTTCAACTTCGTTGTGCCTAGTAGGTGCTGCCTTCCCGCTATGTCATGGCATCGATCTTCTGCAAGATCGAACGACCCGGGAATCGAAGTATAAGCGAGAACTCGGTCGAAGCATCCTCCCGACTCTTATCTACCTAATCCAGCCGTTTTAGCGAGAGAAACGGAGGCAGCGACTGCCTGGGCCTAGTCCGCATCAGCATATACAAATGCCCGAAAGTCAGGACAAACCTGGTCTATAAACATCTGACCGCCATTCCATCCCCCTCGCGCAGTTTCGGAGATGAGATCCACAAGTCTGCCGATACTTTGCGCAATGCCAAAACGTTCGCCGGTATATTTTCTCCATTTGACTAAATTGCGAAGGAGTTTTGTCCGGCGATTTAGGAACCGCGTTCGGGCAGGAATGGCGGCAGGGTCGAAGCCAGTGGCGCTGACGGCCGAATTGTACCTTTGGAGGAGGTTTTCTGTGTCCGTTATTGCGGTTTGGAAAGCGCTCAGCACCGACTTCAAAAGGACCTGATCCATCCGTCAATATAAGAGCCAGATCATGTATGATAAGAAACCGACTAAAAATTTGGGGTTTCCCTGTTCAATGCTAGCTTCCACCTCTTCCGAAACGTCCACTATGCGTCGAACATCCGCGTTGGAGTAAACATCGAGAGCCCCGCCCTCTACAAGTTTGCAGATCCGTGGAATGAAAGCAGTGGATATCATTGAGGCGACAAGATCTCCGTCAGGCCCAAGCTCCTCCCCGTTGGGTCGAGAGTACTCATAGAGGCCCTGGTACCAGTCGAAACTGTCTAGGCTTTTTGGTTCCTAGAAAAAGCTCAGTCAATGCGTAATGCCAAACGTCAGGCAATACCTTGATCAGGTCCCACCCAACAATCTCCAATCGCACCCAGAATTCCCAAACACTAACTACGCCGAGGCCGCCCCAAGCACCGACATAGCTGTCGGCGTATTTTTCGCGCCAAGCGTTCCATCGTCCTTTTCCCGGATCTCTAAACTCCTCGGCGCGCACATCAGATAGCACTTGGCCTGTCCGGTCGGCGAGTGACGACAGCGCACTCCGATACGAGGACAGGTCGGATGGCGGTAATGACGCATCGGTAGAAAAGCCTTCTTCATCTTCCAGCTGCTTCTGGGTTTGGCTTTTATGCCGCCGTTGGTGACGAGCGAGACGCGCTGTTCGGCGGAGGACCGGCGTCGGTTTGGGAACGACGCGGCCAAGTTCATAAGTCTCTTCCTCTTCCCGTAGTCGGGTGACACCCATGAAAATGCACACGTCGTCCTCGTCGTCAGCGTTCCGACGGTCTTTGATCATGTCGACCCGCTCCTGGAGAAGAGACGCGTGTTCTTCTTCCAGTTTTTCGAGGAGAGGATACTGGATGGCGTAAGATCAAAGCTTCGACAAGTAGAGTCACAGATACCTTCTCATCCAGGAAGCCAGCCACACCTTCGACCCATTCTTTAAATTGACCGAACCAGGCACGCTTTGCCTCTGCTCGTTCAACCATCTGCCGCATCTCCCTCTCCCGATCTTCAACGTCTACGCGTTCCTTGGCAGCATTTGCGAGGGCAGTTGTATTCGCAGCATGTGAGGCCGTTAATTGTGTCAATTGATGGGTCAACCGAGCAATCGCCGGTCCGAGGGACGGTAACGCAGTAGCTGGGGGTACTGTGCCCAAAGTTAAACCAGGTGGACAAGACAACGACGAGGCACTTACTTGGTGCGGGTTTGTAGGTCTCCTTCACTTTCGGCGCAGATTCTAAAGGCGCCTGGGCGCCCCGACGGATTTGTTCTTGCTCCCACTCGTCGGTCTCTTCGTCGGTTTCCTCTCTGAATGTGGGTGAGCGATACATGTATATTGGTGGCATGCGCGACATACGCGTCAGCAATCATCTCCTTCATGGCATCTCTGCGCTTGCTCGCTTCTACTTTCCGTGATTTTTTCCCGAGTGCAATTCGCTCTTGCGCGCTGGTATACTCAGCAAATTCTACACAAATATTGGGAGTGCATCCACGGATTGAGAAAAAGAGGCGCACCATCATCACCTTCTCCGAGCTCGTCTTCTTCTCTCATCAATCGACTCTCCGGATGCGGTCCTTGAGACTCGTCCGGCCGCTTCACCACGGACAGGGAGATAAAGTCATCTGCACCGGAAGCGACCGTGGTCCGAAGCCGCTCCCGCCGCTCCTTTGCGACTTTGATTGATGATTCTGAAGGGATAAACGTTGCCGATTCTAGTAGACATAACTTGAGAACGCGCCGCAGATCGAGTGACGGTAGGACGCACCGAACACGTCTTCAGTCTCGATCCCTTGCATGGACATGTCCGCAGACATATCTCCGACATCCATAGACATGTCCGCATCGTATGGGTCGACACTGGGGAGCGGAGCACGCGAAGACGGGGTGCTCGCTTTGAGCTGGTTCAAATACGCCTGGTCATACGTGGGACCGCGGTGGGGGGATATCGAGGCTTGATCCAAGTTTGAGGGTATGTTATTTCTGGTGAGAGGAGGCGCTAGGTCGTATATTCAGAGGGAGAGAGAGAAAAGGAAGGCGTACGACGGATGTGTTCCCAACGTTAACCTCTGGCTGAGACTGGACTTCTTTACCTTGAATACCTCCCCACTCCCCTCCTTTTCCACAATTAGCAAGACGTCCTACGGGCAATTGAAACGCAAACCTCATCCTCGTCGGCACCGAAACTGAGTCTTGATTTGGGTTTTGCCCGTTTCGCTTTATTTTTGAGTCTCGAGGCCAGTGTGCTGGGGGAGTCATTGGCAGTATCATTGCTCTCTGGCTCCGGAGACGACTGCCTGGCTCTGACGGTGGGCTTGGCCTTGCGTTTGAAGAACAACGGAGATGGGTCGGACATAGTTGTTTGGCATCACCCTCTCACCCATCGCGACCGTTGCCTTTTTGGGACACTCAACGCCTTGAAGTTATCATGTCATCGACGACTTTTGAAAAAAAAAAGCCCGGATTCAAAAAAAAAGTTAATAATGAACAGTATTCCCAAGACGTGCGATTACATTACATGCGAAATGATCAACCAGAAGATGTGGTGAGTACGGGAATATTACGAGCAGCTTAGTATGTACGATAGTTCAAAAAGTGTTTGTCCAATGCAATGCGGGTAAGTGTCTTATGGAAAAGGAGACATTTGCAGAGGAAACGTCAACCTCCACGAAGCAAGCACATCACCCGCGTCGTACATTAGACCACCCATCCCCGGTTGGCACCGCGCTCAGCCTCTTGGAGCTCTTTCCATTGCCCCGAGGTGACTGTCCTGGCGTAGGCAGCATCGGGCCCGGTGAGCGCGAGTTCTGCCGTACGTGCATCTGCGCAAAACCTGTCTGCATCTGCGCCATCCCACTACCCAGGACAACGGGCATACCCCCGAACGAAACCGGCCGCGCCGGCTTCTTCGGCACAACGACCGGAACCTGTGTACCAACAGGCTCCAATAGGAGTTGCAGCCCATACAGGCACATAAATGCATCGTTTCCCGAGTTGTGCATCATCGCGCCGGGAACCAATGCGCCGGCCTGCGGGAATTGCCCGGGCACGAGCACCTGCGTGTTCAGCACGGGGTTCGGCAGCTGCGGGTCGGCGGGGTTGGAAAGCGAACGAAGCAGGTTATCAAGGCTAAGCATGGAACCGTGGCTGCGCGCCTTTGGGTTGCCTGGCGTCGACAAGTGTGGGTCGATCATTGCCGGGCGGTGTCCCGCAGCGAAGAGTGCACGTTCAAAAGTGGCAGTATCAAGAATGAGCATGTTGTGTGGGAGCTTTACTTGCATCTCATTCAGCCTCGCAATATCCCCGCTGATTCCGTGCGCAACAAGTACTAGCGTGTTGGGGATCGTCTCTGAATCGGGGCTTGCGAGGCTGCTATAGTGGATATTTCCTTCAGCAACAGGAAACAAACAGGAGCATCGACGACGAACCTAATAACGGCCTGGATGATTTGTGGAAGTTTCGATTTGGGGCAGACTTGACTGTCACCGAACTAGAGAAAATCATCACTCCATAGTAGCATAATTTGATCAAGGTACTTACAGCATACTGCCACGGAAAAGTCGGGCAATGCTTGCGTGTTTCTTTATCGACGTATTCGCTGACTATGTAGTGGCCTTTCCTAGGAACAGATGTCAGCAAAGCCCTCAACTTGGTTAACCCGTTTTACCGTACCGATAATTGGAGTCCGGTACGGGGGGCCAGTGTCCTAGCCTGCGTCAGCGTCAGTGCCATCCACAGTAGACTCCGGTGAAAGAAAACCCACGCCTCCAAATGACCACATCGGACAGCTGCATACCCCCACTCGAGGCAACTCTTCTCGTTTCTCTCGCTCCATTCAAAGTCGATGGCCAAAAAGGTGCGATCTCGGGAGGCCCAAAGTTCCCGTACAGCCTTGGGCTCGCCTGCCCGCACGCGAAGCTTGAGCGCAGAAAGCACCGCTGCCGGAAGGGTCGAATGTAGCTTTTTATAGCTCGCATAGTCCGACACCGTCCGCAGATGTCGTGAGTTTGTCTCAAACGGCGAAACCTGGAGGATGTTTGGAGCTTGTGGGAGCGTCTCGCCAAATCTGAGAGCATTTGGATGAACACACTGTCCGCTACGATAACGAAGTCCAAACGAACCGCGTCTTGATCATTTTGAGAAATGCACCGATAGATGTCAGCCGCGTAACGATGTGAGCCCGACCAGTCCACACGTCGGTCACGGTGATAACCGGCCATGAAAATGCGAGAAACTCTTCGAACGTGGAGAACAGGTGGCCCCAGGAACGGTCGTACCTAAAACGAATGTCCACATAAGTTCTGTGTCGGGCAAAGACGAGATATGGCCGCTATTTGCAGTGCAGGAGCTCGAGCTGACTGTTCTCAGAGCCCCATCCAAGTCTCTCGAAGCAAAGAACGTTTGCGGCCACTCACCATGGGATTGCGTTTTGTTGAAAGTAGCCGATGTACCCGGAGTACACCTTGCATCCGGGTAAGTTTGAGCCAAGGTCAAAGCGCGTATGCTAGCTCACTGAATGCAAATCGTACTCCCACCCCCGAGGGTCTACCAGGGTAAAGTCGGACATCTACTCGCCGTGGTTCGTGAAGAGAAGGAAGAAGGCTGCTGTGACGTAATAGAAAGTATGCTTTCCGGGAGCCTCGGTTCTATAGGGTTCTATGCGCTGCTAAGCGCCAACCACCAGCGGAGAAAGCTCAGCAGTCGAGTGAGGCCGCTGAAAAGAGAAAGAGAAGCGGAGTTGCATCCCCGGCGGCCGAAACCTTCGCTGTACGCACTGCTCTTCCTCCCATGTTTTCTTCCGTCACTGGTTAGTAGCCAGCATATCGCCGATAGCCTCGAGATTTCCGACGAGGTTTCTGTCAACGTTTTCGTAGATATCAAGTAGATATTGAAATTCGTCGGTCGTAGGTTGTGCCGTCGGCTGAAGCATCGGCTTGTCAACTTTGTTCCTTGACCTCAATATCCAACTGAAGCCAACTCCATCAACATTCCACGCTGAGCTTGGCAGGTGCATTACTGCTGTAACTCTTTGACTCTGGAATTGCTGGTTACGGCTTCTGAGAGAACAAAGTTACCCTGTCGGAAGGAGTTCACAAATCCACTGCGAATCCATCTCTTGCTTTTCAGCCTTGCTTTGACCTCTCCCTCGAAGCTTGCCAGTTTCGCAGGTCTGCAGTTCTGCAGTCAAGGCCCGGGTTTAGACGTGGACGTTCAGAATAAAGGGGAAAGTTGTACTGTAAATATACACCGCTTTCTCTCATGTTTCTCCAGTGTCGTCATCCTTCAGTCATACTTCAGGTTGTTCACGCTCTTTATTCTGCGGGCTGTCGAGAATTCAAAAATACAGATGATTTTGAATGTTGCTAACTACAAGCTAGCTACCCAAATTAGATACATATTTGAAGCGTTGGACATATATCAATCCTGATGACGGGAGAATCTAAATCTAGTCCGAATCCAAAAAATGCTGATCACCGTCGCCGCGAATCTAATGGTGGTGGCGGCCCGATGCGCGTCCCATGTTGTGCCAGGTCTCTGATGAGCTGGCTTTCATACAAATCAAGCATCCCGGAGAAAAATATCTGTTTTAAGCATCCAGCGACGGCGGATCGTTCCAAGAACGATATGATTTTCGTCAGACTGTCTTCCCCCGAAGCAGATGAAGCGATGTGGAATTGCAGCTCTCTCAACACAGGGAGAGTCAAGCAGTGTAGAAGATCTGCGTGAAAGCCGGAGGTCCGCAGTGTGAGCACTTGGAGGTATTCCAGGGGCGATATCCGGGTCGCGCTCGCTGTGTCGAACGATTGGCGCAGGGATAGCGTGCACTCCACGAGCGCCGGCGAGGACTCTAATATTTCTAGGCACTCGCAGACACTCAGCGACGTCGCTTGCAGTTTCGTCAATTGCCCCCAGGGAAGTTCGATCGTGAAGGGAAATCCTGTAACGAGGTGGACTTCGCGGAGTAATGGGGCAATACTGAATGCGGTGATGGGAGTAACACGCATCCCTTGCATTCCGGCAAAATAGGCGTCGGTGGGACCAACGAGGAGCTTTCTAAGAAGTGGAACGTGCCCCTCGATGCCGTTGAGTCGTTGAAGGTCCTTGAAAGGCAACTCGAGCCGCACATCCTGCCATTGTGCACTGGACCGCTGGAGACACCGAATGAGGATATCGGGAGAAGGGTTTTCCTCGTAGTTCATATAGACCACGGCCACTGAAAGAGGACGAAACCGCGCACGGGCAAGCCAGCACTCAAAGAGAGGGAGGCCTTTTTCGAAATTTTCTGACCGAAGGTTGACTCTGAGCGAACACCACAATCTGGGCGTCGAAAGAGCTATATTCCGCCAGTGTCTGCAAACATTGAGCAGCACCAAAGGCGCGACCGAGGGATCCGGGATAATCGGGTCACCTCTATAGTCTAGCAGACAGAAGACGAAGATTTCCTCCATGATCTCCGGAGGAACAGTAAGAATTGGGTAGAACATGGAGTCTAGGGTGCGCTTGATGGCATGACGCTCTTCGATCAAAGGGTTTGGGCGTAACAGCGATGCCCCCGTGAAATGAGAGATCCCCAGATTAAGCTCGACCAGCCTGGAGCGGAGCTCACTGAGAATCTCTGCATCGGTCGGGTGGGAAGCCTCTGTTTCTGAGTGAAACGAAAAAGCTTCGACGGCATTGGGCCCACCGTCCATCGAAATTTCCGGTGCCCGCCGCTCCACATCGATGACATCGCCTCGTGAAAGGACATGCGAAGACTTGTGCGAAGAAGGTAAGTGTCGAGGCACGTCGAAATCTTCTGTGCGGTCCAAAATGGATAAGCGTTTACGGCGCTTCCGCGTTCGCGAGAGGGTATGCCCCATGAGGCTGAGTCTGAGGTAGAAGTTGATGTTTGTTTGGTCGGATTTGAAGATTTCCTTTCTGAACCTTTAAACGACAATTACGTCTTTTTTTTTTGGTCGGAGACTTGTTTCAGCCTGTTTCAGCAGTATCGGGTAACACGAGCAGGCAGGACCTCGTTCCAAGGTCACAGAAGGCTTCGTGTTTCTAATATAGCTATTTTACATTCGCTCATCATTCGCCTTGAACCCAGACTGAGCGGCGACTGCTGTTTCCTTTCAACGCATCGTCAAAAGGATACTGATCTGCTTTGAAGCCTTTGCGCATCCGAAGACTACTTGTGTAGCAGGATGTATTCCGAAGATGCGCTATGTACTAAGGACAGCATTGTTTTTGAAAGATTGTCGATTTTGATGGATAACTGAGTGCGCTCCCTTGAAATGTTCTTTCCCTGTCGATAGCATAATTAGCGGACCAAATAAAACCACTCTTGAGAAAACTACTGGGCACGTACAATTTACAATATATATATACATGTTCCTTCAAGACCTCGCTATGTTTTGGTACCCAATGCTTGCATGGTCCACGTATTCGGACTGGAAGATCCGGGACTGCTCCTGTAGCATCCATCTGTAGAACGGGTTGGAAAATTCGAGGTCAAAGGCTGCATGATCGTGGAGGAGATGAATACTGACGTAAGCAGTTCATTCACGTAGTCGCGGACCATGTCTGTCGACTCGGCGTCAAGAGATGACTGCGCGATCATGGTGGGGAGAGTGACTGGCGCAACCAGCGGTTAGACTAGGTAAAGAATACAAAGAAAGAAATATACCGAGCATCCGCAGTAAATGTTCTGCGCCATATATTTCACTCATCTCCTTCTCTTGCCCAATGACAACCTCCTGACCCGTTATGTATTTTGCGCGGACGTTGGTGTATTGCGGCCGCTCGAACCGGTAGAGAAGGTGGTTCGCGAGCGAGCGGTCGAAATACACCTGCAATCCGGAAACGACAGTCGGTGCTAACTTTTCCGGGTCTTTCAGGCTAGCGCAAAATTGACACGAGCACGAAATAGACAGGAATGCGCGTACTGAGGAGGCTTTGTTTCCTTGAGATATGCTTCAAATTGCTTGAGGAGGTCCTCAACCGTCGGATCTCGTGGTAGAGTTACCAACTGGTTAAGATTAGATCCAAAACATGGCATGCACGCTGATACACACCTTATTATCCTTGGTGACCGTCTCCCAGTCGTCAACCAGCTTGACCTTGATCTGTTCGGGTATGTTGAGCTTCATTTCAGGACGCCGGACGCCATCCGCCTGTGCATTCGCGAGCGTCAGCGTAAAGCGAGGCGCATACAAATGTAGCACGCACATCGTCTCTGCCGCGCTTTGTTCCTCGTGTGCCCGTCTCCTTCCGCGTGCCCGACCGCGTCGTCGCGCTGGCGCTGGTACCCGTTCCGGTTTCCTTACTCGTGGAGGTGCTGGCTTTGGGATGCGAGCGCGCCGCTGCAGCGGTTGCGGGCGCATCCTTCTGCAACGATTTTTGCAGCGCGCGATTCACCTCGTTATCTTTCAAGAGCCGCGCCGCAGGGACCCATTCGTCCCATCTGGCAAAGTCAGACCACCCTCGCGCAAAACGCTAGGCAGTACACACGTTGTTTTCCAGCCCTTGTAGTGGACAAAGTAATGCCAGCCCTCCTTTCCAGTAATCGTGTTCTTCTCGTCTACAGTCTGGGTTTTGAGGATTTTGGCGACATATATGAGGGGCCCGTGGTAGCACAGCACGTTTTCCCCTGCGCTATAACTTGGTGGTGGCTCAGACATTTGTTTTCAGTTGGGCCGGGATAGGCCGGGATGTTTACGGGTCCCGCTATGTTCCTAAATGGGACCGCCGCGGGCGCAGACAGCGTTAAAATCCTTCAGTGTTTGCCACTGTTTGGTGATGCGTTCCCCTATTCCGGCTAGCTAGCCGCACCGAAGACCCGGATTCTCTTAGATTCTCTTTCACCCTTCACCACATAATGTCGGTGATTTTTATCCACGGAGACCGTCAGATGCATTATCTGTTAACAGGTGGCATTATGCCTACGTACAAGGTCTGTGTTGCCATTCACAAATTGTTAAAAAGAGCCAAAGATATCGATATCGCTACTCCCGAAGGAAGCTGTGGCATACTGTCGCCACCCAGATGTATTCAAGCTCCCAAACGATAATTTTGAGTTCTCCGTCCAGGTTAGACCCGGGGGTTCGACCGGGATCGTTACTTCCTTCCAGTGGCACCTGGTGCAACCTCAACACGTTATATATGGTGATTTCTTTCTCTCACAACCCGGTCTCCAGTTTAATCATTCATGCCAATGTAAGTCGTAGCGAAACGCAGCCACAAGCGGACGAACTCACCTTTATCATCCATGAGTAAGATTCCTTTATTTATCCCAATATCTCGCAATCGACTCAAACTTGCTCGTAGAGTTGGTTGTGCCAAGGACGAGGCTCGTTCAAGACCTCATTGAACACTTACAAGCCGTTCGTTTTCTACAGGTAGAAAGTCTCTGTTGATTGCAATTTCATTAGTTGATCAAAACTATAGCTCCGTGGCAGTCCAGCGAGCGGCAAAACGACTCTCCTCCTCCTGCTCCAAGCGGAACTTGAGACACAGGGGACGGAAACCCATCTATTCACTTTGCCCTGGCCAACCGATGCTACCGCTCGTCATGACCTGCGGGAACGCCTGGTTCAAATCCGAAATGACGCAGTACAAAACGGAGGTTATACTGTCATTCTGATAGACGAAGGCCAAGCCTCATACGACGACACAATATTATGGAACACTTACTTTAAACTCTGGGCGACCGATTTGGGAACGAATGTCGGGATCATGATCGCTTGCGCATACGGAAGCGTCACTCCGTATACTCTATCGCAAGGTCCATACACTCCGATCGTTCTCGAATCCAGGCAGCGCGTTGGCCTTCGCCCACAAAAGGGTTTGACCGCGGCCCCTCTCGGTCTGCTTTTCGACCAGGGAGAGGTCAACACCCTGTTAGACATGGCTATAGGTCAACATGTCATGCCACGCATAGATCAAACCCTCCGGGATCTATTTTTTGACTGGACTGCAGGGTATGCATCAGTGGTCATGGCGATGGTCGGTGCGCTTAGCGTCAAAGTGGGTTCCCCAGTCTTCATTTTGACGACTAATATATATATATTTAAGAAGCAGCACGTTCGCGACGGTAAAGAATACAACATTCGGGAATTCATAGTAGACTTCCCACAGGAAACCTTCTTCCGGATTCTGGCCGCCAATGGCGCGTGCGCCAGGTTCCTTCCTACCGAAGCGACCGCGTCAGATCCGAGAATCATCCGGGTCTTTTCCTACCTCTTTGTGCACGGCCATCTCCTTCTCCAGTCAGGTCAACGGCTGCCTGATGAACTTGAGCTGTCAGACTTTGACTTCGCTCATGAGCGCGGTCTTCTTTACATGGAACGTTCTGCTCAAGAATCGGAGACCCTGATATCATTCAGCTTTCCACTTCAACGATGTCTCCTACAACTTACCCTCTGCCCACCCATTCCTGATCGCCTAGATGATGTTCCGACACTCTTTGCGCTCATTTGCCAAGTTGTCAAGCTTTTTAACCCAGACCATTTGAACACCCCAAGACAAGTTGGTGGTCAGAAGAAGGACAGACCATTAGTGGCCACGTACCAGCACGAATTTTACCGATGCTTGTACCGGCTGCGTCCGAGGGCTCTAGTGTCAGCCGAGTATTCAACTCCGGTTGGGGCCCTTCCAGCGGGCCGGCTCGATTTCTTGCTCCATCGGTCGGAGTTTAAAGATGAGGCACGGAGCTGGGGCATCGAACTATTGAGAGATGGCGATAGGATTCTTGACCACAAGAACCGATTCGACATCAATGGGGCATATCAAAAGATCATGACTGGTGGGATGACTGAATTCCTGATTGTTGATTTTAGAACGACGATCCCGCAACGACCCCATGGTGAGTACCAGTTCCGTTTTGTGAGTATCGAGAAATTGACTTGGGCGTTTCAAGATGCGATCCAAGAACTCTTACATGTCGTCTTCAACGAAGACTTTTCTCTCGCCACTTTTTATGATCATAAACTCATTCAATGTGGCTTGGTCCACTTAACGAGAGACGTTCTGAGGCCGGTATAGTTCCGAGCTCATTGTATATGTAGTCGGCCATGTATACATAGGCACAAGGGTCCATTCGGATAAAAGCAGGCAACTAAGAATATATGTTTTGCTACACGACATATGCAAGTCCAGCCCGTTACATAGATAGATCGGAAGAGAAAGGCTACAGTTTGGGGTTACAATGAGCGGATTAATCGTCAGTAAAGTATATGATCAAAAAGAGACAAGTGAGGATCGTGAAGAAATCAAGGGTTCGTTTATTGTGCTGCACCAGCAGGTTCCGTGGGTCGTCGCCTCAGTGGCGTTTCAGTCTGCGCAACTGGACCTGCAGCTCCTCGATGTCTTCGACATTCCACTCGCCGCTCCATGTGTTCTCTTTCTTCCTCCACGCCCCCCGTCCGTTAGCCTCCACAGCTGCCTTGCGCACCCCACCGACAGCGAGTCTCATTTTGGATTTCTTGCTGGCTTTGGTACCCATTACCGCCTGTCGTGCACGTTCCCACGAGACATCGTCCATCGTGAACACACTGGAGAACGGCGGGGGAGAGGAGGGGAGCGTGGGGGCCGCGCGAATGAGGGTGGACGCTCTCGTGGGAATCGAGTTCATCCCTAACGCATAGTGCAGCCCGACCGCAGTCTTGGAGTTCGCGGCCTTGTCAACGGTGCAATCGGGGGTGGGTGTCAGTGGCCACTCAGTGGCCGCAGACGCCCGGCGGCGGAGTGCGCTCAAACGTGGCCCTGCAGGCGCGGCGCGCGGGGAGACGGCGCCGTCGACGAAGGTCTTGGCCAGTTTTGCAAACTTGGTGGAAGAAGTGACTGTGGCGGTGGGGGCGGCCGCTGTGGATGGGAAAACGAGCTCCACAGGGATGTTTTCGCCGAGCGTCCGAGTGAGCTTCGCAAGCTTGCGGATGCGCGCGTTTGGAGACGGAATAAGCCTATTTGGGCTGAGCGGCGAGAATGGAGAAAGCGGGGTTCGAGGTGTACACGGGAGTGTTGGCACCGCCTCGGGTATATGGGATGGGAAAGAGACTGGAGTGGAGGGAAGTGGTGTTTTGGAAGGGGAAGTAGGGGATACCACCGTGGCTATAGCGGCGGGGGCGTCATGGGGAATTATTATATTGGCAGGTTTAGTTTTCGTTTTCGGTTTCGGCGTGTGCATCGTCGGAGGCATTGTTTTCATCTCAACGTCGAGAGGTGCGACGGTGATGTATGCAGCCTTGGGGATGATGAGTTGTGGAGGCATCCAAAACTCTGCGGATATTATGCTACAGGTGGACGCGGAGTCAAACGACGACATCGAAGACGAGGCGGAGTGGGTGAAGATACGGCCCTCCCTACGGCGTGCCTTCGAGAGTCGAGGGGCACCACCCGCTGTACTGGGGAGGTGTACACCTATCGGAAGACGGGCAGAAAACGACTGAACGGTCGAAGGTGTGCTGTGAGTGGTCGAATCCTGCGGCCACATAAAGCTGGACATGTCGCTGGATTTGGGGGCCGAGGTGGGAGGGGAGGGGAGGGGCCGCATCAAGTCTCAGCGGTACGGGCGAATGGAGGGGAAAAGCCATGTTTGACGGCCTTCGTTAAGTAGACGACGGGACAATAGAAATGTGATGACCGCTCAAAACACAATTACGGCTCGGAGGTAGGGTGACACAATGGTCACACCTGGTCACACCCGTCCATTGTCTACGGGTTTTTCACGATTTGGACGCCTGAAGCAACCAAAATAAAAACAATTGAGTGGAGCTATTGCGAAGATAAACCAGACTGACTCGCAAACCTGGCCCGCAAACAATTTTTTTTTTTCGGGCGGCATCGCCAGCCTAGGTTAGCATGCAGTGTGGCGTTGCATTGAAGTTGTGTCCCACCAACGGCGGGGTTGGACTGCAGTACCGTCTGGGAGTCCCGGAGATCCCAGGGAAAAGCGATTCGGCAGCCATCCCAGGGGAACACCGACGGCAGAAGCAAGTTTGAAACTGGGCGGATCACAAATTCCCGACGAATTCCCAGCGAATGTGGCCACAGGAGAATGTTTCAAGTGGGGCCGGCGCATACGTATGACCCAGCTGGTAGTTACATCTGGTCCGGACGTCCGATCTCGTAGCTAGGATTCGCGTGTGCACAACGTGTGCATGCAGGCTGTGTGGCTCAGGCTGCATTTGGAACAAGGCGTTGACTTGTTTTGTCACGTTTACCAAAACCCTCAACCGCCACGCCCGAAAGGCGACCATTTCGCGATGATTCTGCTACAGTTCATATCTGCCCTGCTCTACATTCTTAATCTATCTATACATGCTCGGGCATCAGCCCTAACGACCGCCATTTCTGCAAACGAGCGGCTATGTTTTTATGCTGACGTGGACAAGGCAGGGGAGAAGATCGGCGTGAGCATTCTTGTCTGCTCAGCTAGCTATTCCGACGCGTCTGACCAAATATCCAGTTCTATTTTGCAGTATGTGTCTCGTGCGGTGAATGCCTTTACCCCTGACACCAATATCTCCTAGGTGCAATCTGGAGGCTCGTTCGACATAGACTTCGACGTGAAGGATCCGAACGACAAGATCATCCTTGACGGTTCACGCGAGCGGCAGGGAGACTATGTGCTCACCGCCAACACTGTCGGCGAATACGCCTTCTGCTTCGAAAACGACATGTCGACCCTCACAGAGAAACTTGTCGACTTTGACATAATGGTGGAGAGCGAGCCGCGCAGAGAGGCGCCTGCGAAGCCTGGTCAGATATCAGAGCACACGAGTGCTTTAGAGGAGAGTGTGTTCCGTCTCAATGGGATGCTCATGAACATCAAGAGAACTCAAAAACAGTTAGTTTTCTTTTTTTATCGTGGGTGCGCAGCAAACGCAGACTGATCTGCCCTTCCAGTTTCCACACGCGAGAAAACCGGGGCTTTTCCATTGTCAAGTCTACACAAAAGTGAGTGATGAGTAGCAGTCCCGTTCCCAATTAACTAATCCATTTAAGCCGCTTGTTTTGGTACGCTGTGCTAGAGAGCTTGGGCATCGTGGCAATGGCAGTGTAGGTCCACCTGAACTCTACGCGAACCAGTCTCATTTCTTCGCAGCTTCCAGGTTTATGTTCTGCAGACATTCTTCACGAAGACCGGGCGTCGGTACAAGGTGTAATGAATGTGTACTATTTACTTTCGGTAATGCAATCTCCTTGGCGCCTTTGCTGTTCGTTCTTGTATTCTCAGATGTTTGTGCTCCTCCTTCATTGGGTTGTCCTCCTCCCGCTAGGAAAGGAGTGTAGTCCACAATGTCCAAACAGGAGAACGACTGAAAGATTCGAGACAACTTATTATTTAATTACATAGACATGCGATAATGCAACGAGCTACAACTACACTTGGGCAAAAAAAAACCAAAAACTTGCAATGCAATGTGGGCCCGCCTTCTATCCTTCTATTACACCTCCTGCTCATAGCCCTCATCCCAGCCCACATCTTCCCCCTTGTCGCTTCCTTCCTCCGCATCCATGTCATCGTCCCCGTCTGCTTCAGCGTTCCCTCTACCCGCAAGATCCGACACCTTCTTAGCACGAGGTTTGGGCGGTGGGACAGAAACAACAGTGCCAGGTGCTTCTTCGATAACCACCATTCCCATGCCTTCGCCGTCGCTTTTATCGTCCATGGTGAACAACTCGTCGTCGCCCTTGTCGTCGAGATTAGGACCTTCGACAAGGAGATGGCGCAGGGCGTCATAATTGATGCGTTTGCTGTATTTGTGGTTTTTGGTGATCAAGTTGCGCACAGATTCCGCCGCTGTAGTCCCGGTCGGATTGGCAGTATCACGCGGTGCATTTGAGTCGTTCTGCTTTCGACGCTACGAGATCGAACAAGCATGAGAAAGTCGGCGGAAAATAATGGGAATAAAATCCTCCATGTGCGGGATACGAACCTTCTTCGGCTTGGCGACGGGTTCAGGATCTCCTTTTGCTGCAAGTACCGCTCAGCAAAACGGATATAATTGACATTGTAATGAACGGCGACTCGATCTTACCTGCAAGGGCCTCCAGATACTCCTTGTTCAGTTCCACCCAAACACGTTCCTTGATCTTGACCTCATCTTCGGAGAGAATGAACCGATCCAATTCTTCCTCGTTCAGTCCCAGCAACTCGTCGACCACCGAAATTTGTGCGAGACGCCGTTCGTGAGCCTCATCGAGCGCGGAAGACAAGAGAGCGCCTTGTGGATTTTGGAGGAACGTAGAAACTTCTTCGGTCAAGACTTCGGACAGGGCTGTTTCGATGGGAGGGAGAGAGGGAGATAGTGGAACGGCAGTTATTTCGGAGGGAGGAGTAACAGGGTCGCCGGCGGGAATAGGAGTGGCGGCGAGAGTACGAGGGGGGAATGATTCAAGAAGAAGGGCAGGATCGATATTGGCATTTGGGTCTGGGTCGGGAGCCGCTTCTGGGAGGAAAAGTGGGTCAGAGGTACCTGCAAGGATGCCATCATTAAGGATTGCTGGGTCCAGCGGTACACGAGCCGGTTGGGTGCTCCCGGCTTCATCCGGATTGACGGTTTCCGCACCACCGTCGTCGTCGTCGTCGTCTCGTTTTCTCTTCCCCTTCTTCTTCTTTTTGCCTTTGCTCTTCTTCCCCATGCTGGACTCCTTGTCTTTGAGGACCCCCGTCGCCGCGAATTCGGCCTCATCTGCAGCCGCCTCTTCAGCCGCCAAACGTTCTGCTTCCTCCTTTTCCTTGTTTCGGGTATATGCAGGTGGGTCCACTTCCTCATCTAACCACACGCTCCGGAAATCCGCCAATGTCAATGAGCCACTGGGAGTATTTTTGAACTCGTCCAGCCTCTTCTTCAAAGTCGTGTCTGCGATCTTGACGACCTGCACAATTTCCTCGACGGAGCGACGGAAGTTGTTCATGCGAGCAGCCAAAAGTAACGCGGCGCCGCAGATGCCGGCAGGCCTTCTACCCCGTGTCATCCAATCGCGGTCGAAGCGCTGGACTAGCCGTACAGCGTCCATGGAAACCTTGGGAGTTTCGTCGCCGAATTCAAGGAGAGCGGCGAAACGCGATATGTAGTGTGAGGGATCGACGAGGGGGAGCCGAAGATTGAGCGTTTGAACAAGTTGTAGATACGTGTGGCCGAGTTCAAAAACGTTTACCTAAATTTGCGTAAGTGAAGCAGAAATAGCCAGGATTGGACGACCAACTTGAAGCAGGTCAGAGAAGTCGATGAGCATGTGTGTATGCGTGTCCTTCTGTCGGCAAGCGATGTAAAGGCAGACTGCAACGACGTTCAAACTCTTTCGGCCCTTGGTAAATTTGTGCTCTACGGCAAGGGTGTACATCCGCAGGGCTGTATTTGAGACCGTTTCAGATAAACGCAGCACAGAGGCGATCATGTTGATTTTCCTAGAAGCTGAGAAGCCTAGGTGAGGCGCAGTTAATACTCCCTTGTAATAACGTACCGTTTTCGATCGTCTGGGCCCTCGAGTCGCTACCTCCTCTGTTACCGTACGGCCCGGACATCCTCGCATGCGCTGCGCAACGAAGAGATGAGGAACTGTAAACAGCCGGGGGGACGAGGCTTACTTGCGCCTTGTCCGACGAATGAGCCCTGCACCATGGCTCCGCCAGACGAAGTCTCGCCGAACGTCAATTCACTGACGATAGCGTTTTCCTCGACGACCATTCCACAAGCAACACAGACGCCATTTCCTGCTGCGGCATCATACTCGAGAACCGATCCTCCGCAGTCGCTGCAGCATACAGGCTAGGGAAATATGTGTTACGCGACATTCGAGCTCGAAGACGGTGTTCCCAGCCTACCATACGTTCGAGAACACCGGTTCGGTGCCCGCGTAAGGTTAAATAGTGATATTCACGCTGGTAAACGTTTGCACAATGAGCTATCGCTTGTGAAGAAACAAGAGACTAACTCAGACAGCGACACCCCGCCCACGGACAAATAGTGCCCTAGAAAGTACGCAAATTCAGATGTAAAATCGTGAATTGGGTCTCGTGGAAGGTATCGGCTCGATGTAGCGTTTCGATTCGAACTCTGCTTGCGAAGAGCAGATGAGTGAAATGGGAGGAGGACCGAGGAAGCGACCTGTGACTTCGTGAGTCACGGAGAACGATCACGAGGAGATCGCGTCCTTGAGGCTGACTCTGACAACGCGTCAAATGGTTCGATTTCTTCGATACCTGGAAATCGGATTGACCAAGCGCATTTAAGACGCGTCGCTTGGCAACTCTAGAGTCCCCCCTTTTCCCCCCACAAAGGGCATGTTTAGATCAAGTTTAGATTGCAACATTAAGAACAATTCACCACTAGTATTCTCCAGTCTTGGTGTTGCTGTCACAGCAAAATATCCCATTCGTACTCCTCGAAACCGGGCTAAATTGCATTTGCCATTAGCTGCTCTTCTTATAATCGGCATTTATTAATCATTGTCCAGACCAACTAAGATCAGCATACACGAGTGGTCATTTTGCGCAAAACGTCGTGGACCTCATCCTCCTCAAACATATCTCCTACATCCACCAAAATGGGCCGGATCGATATCCATGCCACGGATTCGCGTATCTGGCCAGCAGAACAAGAACGGGGCGCGGGCCGAGCATACTCTGGACTCCGAACGTATTAGTGATGAAGATAGCCTGAGTATGCAGGGGACATGTTGCAATTGGTGAGGCCTGAGGCCCGAGGTTGCATCTCCGAATCTCATCGCGGAGTTCACTGATCAGTGAGTCCAGCACCCAAGCATTAGATCAAGACACACCGAGAATAGCGAAATTTCGGTTGACCCGATGTTAGTTTTGAATAGTAACCCAAAACTAAGGCTCCAACCGTTTTCGTTTATAACCGTTTATAAACGGTAAAAACCATTTAATTGAACCGTTTAGTTTACGGACCCCTGTAAATGGTAAACAAACGGTTTATAAATGGTTTTAAATGGTTCTCAGGTTTAACTGCATCCAATTGAACCCCCAGTCCAGTTCATACCAATATTGAGGGTCTAAATGTCTTCTGAGAGTGTGTGTATGCATTGATGGGACTCACCAGAGCAGTACCGAGTTTGTAGACCCAACTTGGGTCAAGTTAGGAGAACATTTCCTGATTCGGACCAGATTGATGGGTGTGTGATTTGTGCCAACAAGGCCTCATATGCCCCGTCGGAGTGCCCAAATGACTCTGGAGCATCGTTTCGGTGTTCTAAAAAGCCATTGAATTGTTCCACCAACATTGCACTCAGTAGTTACTTGATTCAGAGGTACCTGCCGAAAAATCCGATTATAAACGTTTAAAAACGGTTTATAAACAGTATTTTATTGTCTCCATTTAGTTTACGGACCCCCGTAAACGAAAACTAAATGGTTGGAGCCCTACCCAAAACGTTGAAAATCAGTCGTGCCAATATCAGTGCCTGAAGTTGTAGAATCGGTACAGCTGAAATGGAATCTACAATGTAAAATTTCGCCACACACATCGCTGCCGCCGAAACAGAAGCCAATTTTTCTGATCTCCGGTGTCCCGATATAGCACCCGAAACTGAAGACATTAGCTTCCCTTTCGGCATCACTGAAATGACTGGTTTAGGTTCTGATTTTCAGTCAACCGAAATGAAAGCCGAAAGCAATAGTTTTGGCTGTGCCGAAATGTATTTTTTGCTGCCAGGCAATTGATTTTGGCACAGCTGAAAGTAATGATTTCAGTGCTGATTTCTGTCGAGCCAAAACTAACCATTTTGTTGATACTGAAAGGAAAGTTGATCTATGGACTTTTGGGTCCCGTATTGATGCGTCTGGGTACGAAGCGCGGTTGGTTCGCGGATGAAATTTCCGCAAACCGCCGTCGCGCGTTCAATTCCGCCATATGGCATATCTTTTTTAAAGTATTTCCCCCACTCATTCCAAGGATTTGCAGGCTAGGCAGCTTTCTGAGCCTCCCCGCGTTATACAGTGGGTCTCCGAGGCGCTTAAAACAGGCAGGGAGGACCGTGGGAATACTTTCGGGGATATCTGCCGTCAGTCCCATATGTAAACAACAAAGTTTCTGTTCTGTTCTCACCTCGCCATATCCGTTACTCCCGGCACACCTTCCACGGTGTAAATCGACCCAAATTTGTGACTCAAAGGCACACAGTTTCCCGACTCAGACAACTTGTCGAGCTTAGCCTTCTTATAAGGGTTTTCTATGCTCTCCAGTGTGATCAGTGTGGATCTCAAGTTCACTCGATTTCAACATTAAGTACTCAGCAGATGACTTGAGTGAAGCTTTTAAGTCCTCAGGGGGCTCGTTTTTGGATTTCAACTTTGTCTTGTTGAATTTCTTTGAAGTGAACAGGTCCGGGAGTTTACTCCGAGTTGACTCATGTCAGTGTATTTTGGAGGTGGGTTCACTTTCAAACATCGTATAATTATGACCCAAAAAGGGAAAAAATCTCCTGTAAACCTCAAGCTCATCTCGTTTTCCATACCCTTCCGGCCATCTCGGGGATGTTCGAGAACTCGGAAATCTACCAGGTAGTATTATTCTGGTATATCTTGAACTCATTCTGAAGTCCACCTATAGCGACCCCGATGACACTCAGCACTGTCACGCAAGTCAGGGAAGTTTGCAGTCATCTTACTTCCTTCTTGGAATATCCCCCCAGATATCAAGTCCTGTGCACTCGTGTCGACCCTGTTGGCATCTTCTGCTCAGAGATATCTCTACTTTGATGTGTGTCTCCCTACTGTCACGATGTTGGCAACTCGGCACGCTGTCGAGAGCCTGGATTTGAACTCGGAAGGGATTCTGACAAAATTATTCTTTTATCAAGGAGTCGCCGCCCCTCCAGTTGTCGTTCATCTGTTGCTTTGGAGTTAGTCTCACCCACAATGCACTTGAAAGATTCAGCAATGTGAATGCAACCATTCTGGCAGACACAACACTCCATGTCACACATTCACCATGTTCAATAAATATTTGCTGGCGAGTTTGATTTCGAGCTCTGCTGTGATTCTTGGTATTGTCTCGTGGACAGGGCTGCGCGATACTTCGGAATCATGGCTGACTTGGTGTGTGGTACAACCATCGTAGGAACATGTTCAATAGGATCTATAGGATGTGGTTCTGAAGTCTTGCCGTCCCACTCTTTTGGCTGCCTCCATACACTTAAATACTCGAGGCCAATGAGCTACTCACTTCAGCTACTTACTTGCATTATCTTCCACCCAGATTCAGTCAAAGAATTAGACTCCAATACTGTAAGGGCAACCTCAAGGCCCGAGTATACTCAAGAGTCCTGACGAGGGGGATCCGAAGATAAATATCACAGAGTAGCTACAGATACAAATGGACAGACCTGACGAGGGGGATCCGAAGAGAAGAAAGACTAAGGATCACCCGCGTCAGATCCCGGTATATAAGTAACTACGGACGGGGGGCATGTGATAGCAACCGGAGTGATCGGCAGAGGTCCCGGGCGGAATCACAGTCCATGTGATATCGGGAGGAGCCGGAACGGGTCGGAACGGGACCGGAAGGTCTGGATGCGGGAGCGGAAGGGCCGGAAATAGGGGTTCCCCTGACAAATACAGGATTTCAGTATATGCAATATATTGGTCCAGAGTTTATGTGCCTGAAGCCTGACCTGTATCCTTCAGAGTCTGACCCTACCAGTCCAACTGAGACAAAGTTTTCGATTCATAAAATTCTTTTATACATCCTTTGAATGGCAATCTAGATGATATCTGCAGTAACAAATAGTGAATTTGAGTTAGTTTAAAATTAAATGTGGCACAAGCAGTGCACCAATGAGAAGTAGCAAGTACGGTGTGATAGGAAGGATAGTCCAGTCGCCAATTGAAATTGGGGCATGCCGATCGGGCCTTACAAATGTCGCCAGAAGTGCCGGAGAATTCAGGTCTATTCAGGCTGTAGAAGCTGTTGGATCATTTGTGTGGTGCATTGGACACGATGGTACAGGACCTTCTTAAGCAGTGAGCAGAATTTTGAACAGTGCACTTGCAATGGGCCAATAGACCCCAAAAACTTGTGAGATTCAAGAGTTCTTCAGCGGTGAGTTCAGATCTAGTGGGCCAAGCAAAAAGAGCATAAAGCAACTTGAGGAGATTTGCAATGAAGTCCTACGTTTTGACCGCCGGCAGTGGAGGTGGATGGAGGTGTTGAAGCGGGAGCAAACATAAGTAGCAAAGGGAGGAGAAATGGAAACACATCAGGAAAACTATCGACCCATCCTGTATAAATCACGAATCAGCAATCACTGCAGCGCAGAACAGTGCGCTGAAGCAGTGGAGCTTTGCGTAAACCCACAACCGCTACAGGAGCAAAGGAATCCATTACGGGTCAAAGCACAGTCTGATTGCACAGCAGCGAGGAAAATGCAGACTTGCTGCGGAGCGGTCATGGGTTGAATCTGGCCGAACAGGAGCTAATGGGAGCCTAATGGGAGAGTACTGGCAGTGCGAAAAAATAGTCAGCTGCTCAGGCATGCATGGGGTTAATTTCTGAGGTTGAGCCGAGGCGGCGAGGAAAGGAATGGGGATTTAGCACAGCTTAAGAGCTATTTTGTTACGATAATGTTTGCTCTGTCCTTGGCTGCTCCGACCTTAGATCCTAACCATGTCACTAACTCATCAGGTTGAACTTCCACTTCTCGAAGAAGTTGTGAAGCTTGATGAAAGGAGCTGAGTGTCGTCCCACGCATTGCTCTCTGTATACCCTTGTTATATACTGAGCCGACGTGGGGAAGTGGTCCGACGTTCCGAGAATACTGGAAGATCGGAGGGACAGAAGTCAGTAGATATAGCGCAAGCACCACAGGAAGATAAGGGTGTGCGTACTACCCGTGCTGAAGGGGACGAAGTAGGAAGTTGGAAGTTCCGGTGAAGCCGGAACGACTCAGAGCAGAGCAAAGAGAAAAGCACGTTAATAATCAAACTGAAGAATACAGGCATAGTACATAGGGTTTATAGTAGTCGAAGATCAATATCCTGATATGGTAAGACAAAGCGACTGTCAGGGGAACCCCTATTTCCGGCCCTTCCGCTTCCGCATCCGGACCTTCCGGTCCCGTTCCGACCCGTTCCGGCTCTTCCCGATATCACATGGCCTGTGATTCCGCCCGGGACCTCTGCCGATCACTCCGGTTGCTATCACATGCCCCCCGTCCGTAGTTACTTATATACCGGGATCTGACGCGGGTGATCCTTAGTCTTTCTTCTCTTCGGATCCCCCTCGTCAGGTCTGTCCATTTGTATCTGTAGCTACTCTGTGATATTTATCTTCGGATCCCCCTCGTCAGGACTCTTGAGTATACTCGGGCCTTGAGGTTGCCCTTACAGCAGAAGAAAGACTCTAAGGGATTAACCGGCCAAGATTGCGGGTTACGGTTTAGCAGACTCGGACGACTCCGAAGGTGCTCCGGTCTCCCCGAACCCGAATCTTGTCCCCTCCTCCCCTCGTCTAGATCCCTCCATGTCCGACGCGTCCGCGGAAGCCGCCGCCCGGTTGGACCGGATCGAAGCGAGCATCGCGTCGCTTGCAAAACTTGTCCAGAACCAACACCCCACTGCTGCTTCGCCTGCCCCGTCCCTTGCCGACCCGGCTCCGGACCCGGGTCCAGGGTTATTTAAAAATGTTGCTCCTGGAGCGAAATCGGTCCTCCGGCCGAACCCCCCGATCGTCTTTGACGGTGACCGCAAGAACGGCCGGGCCTTCCTTCACCAGGTCCGGTCCTACGCCCGGTTGCTTCCGGAGGCGTTCACGGAGAACGGGGAACCCTCCGAGGAGAAGGTCGTCCGGTACGCCATGTCTTTTATGGCCACCGGTTCCGCACAGCGTTGGGCCGAGCGTCAGTCCAACAAGACCCCGTTCCTCCTCACGAGCTGGGACGCATTCCTCCGGGAGTTCCGGCTCCGGTTCGTCGAGGAGAACGAACAGGACCATGCACTGAACAAGCTCGAGGGACGCTCGTACCACATGGGCTCCCGGGACGTCTTCCAATACACGGACGACTTCGAGGACCTTGTCGACCTTGCCGGCTTCGAAGACCCTCTCGTCAAGGTCACGAAGTACCGGACGGGCCTCGATCCGGCGATCAACACCGCGATAACCGGATCTTCCGACCCTCCGGACATCCGCGACTACCCCGCCTGGAGGCTTCGCGCCTACCGCCAGTACGAGGCCAAGCTCCGCGCTTCGGAAGCCGCCCTTCCGATGCGCCATGCAACCGCGACGGGTCGCGCCCGGGTGATTCCCGTCGCCCCCGCCGTGGTCTCGACCCCCCAGCCGAGGGCTGCCGTGCCGGTGCTTCCACCTCCGGTCCCCATGGACGTGGACCGCACCCGCGCCCGCAATGCCCCTCGCCGTGGCTGCTTCCGCTGCGGCGATCCGAACCACTTCGCGAAGGACTGCACCGTTCCGGTCGACATCCGGTCGACTGACGTGCTCGACGAAGTGATCCGGCAGCTGGGAGGCGAGATGCTGGAGGAGCTCCTTGCCAAGGTAGCGTCCGCGCAGGCTGTCGCGGACCGTCCGGTCATTTCGGAACCGGAGGATTTTCCCCTCCGCGACGAGTGAGCGGTGCGCCCTCGTTCGCGTCCCCTAATCGTTTCGCTGTTCTATGTAACGAGTCTGACAATATATCTCTTGCATCCCCCGAAACGATAGACGCACCCCCTGATCCGAGCGGTACTCCGGCCGCTCCGGTCCTTCCGAAAACCCGGCCGCCTCGTAGGCCGTCTTGGGAACGCAAGCTTCCGAAACGGTATACGATTGCCGCCGCTCCGAGCGCCAACTCCCTCCACCTCCCTGTGGAGATTGAGTCTGCCGACAATGCCGCCAAGCTCTCGCTCAAAGGCCTTGTCGACTGCGGAGCCACCTCCGAGTTCATCGACTCCGAGTACGTCCGGTCCACCTCCTTTCCGATCCGGCAGCTCTCGCAGCCAATCCCGGTCTTCAACGTCGACGGTACCCCGAACGAGGCTGGCTCCATCCGGGCCGTCGCGGACGTGGTATTACGCTATAAGGGCCACACCGAGCGCGTGCAACTCGCCGTCACGCGCTTAGGTAAGCAGAAGCTCATCCTTGGGTACTCCTGGCTCCGGAAGCACAACCCGGAGATCAACTGGGACACTCAGGAGGTCAAGATGAGCCGATGCCCGTCCGGTTGCAACACCTGCACGGACGAAGCCCGGGCCGAACGCCGACATGCGAAGGCCGTCGCCCAAATCCTCCGGTCCATCCGGTCCCAGCCAAGCGTGGATATCTGCGCTATCGATGTGGATGACCGGAGCGGCGAGGACGACGATGACTTCGACTTCGATGAGGAGTTGCCGGAACTCTCTCCGGATGATTCCGACGATTCCGATGACGAGGACGACCCGCTCGAGGACGGTGACCGGATCCTGTACACCCGGTTCTCGCCTCCGGAGGATATCCGCGCGACCAGCACCGTTTCGCAACGACTGGCCGAGGCGTATGCCAAAAACTCCGCTCCGGCCGGTTCGGAACTTCCGGACTGGGTGCGTGATTTTGAGGCCGTCTTCAACCGGGAGTCCTTCGACTCGCTCCCTGAGAGCCGAACCTGGGACCACGCCATCGAACTCGTTCCGGACTCGAAGCCCGCCAACTGCAAGGTCTACCCGATCTCGCCCCTCGAGCAACGCGAACTCGACGCGTTCATCGAGGAGGGCTTGTCTACCGGACGGATCCGGCCGTCGAAATCCCCGATGGCCTCTCCGGTCTTCTTCGTCAAAAAGAAGGACGGAGGCCTCCGGTTCGTCCAGGACTATCGGGCGCTCAACGCGATGACCGTAAAGAACCGGTACCCCCTGCCTCTGATCAACGATCTCATCAATCGTTTGAAAGGAGCCCGGTTCTTTACGAAACTCGACGTCCGGTGGGGCTTTAACAATGTCCGCATCCGGGAGGGTGACGAGTGGAAGGCCGCATTCCGTACCAACCGAGGGCTCTTTGAGCCATTGGTGATGTACTTCGGCCTTACCAACTCCCCGGCGACCTTCCAGACAATGATGAACGACATCTTCCAAGATCTCATCTTGTCTGGCGACGTCATGGTGTACCTCGACGACATCCTCATCGCGCACTCGGACCTCCGGAAGCACCGGGAGATCGTCCGGGAGGTCCTCCGACGTCTCCGGGAGCATAAGCTCTACTTGCGACCGGAGAAGTGCGAGTTCGAGAAGTCCTCGATCGAATACCTCGGCGTGATCATCTCTCACGATCATGTGGAGATGGATCCGGTCAAGGTCGCCGGAGTCTCCGCTTGGCCGGCGCCGGAAAACAAGAAGGACGTGCAGCAGTTCCTCGGCTTCACGAACTTCTACCGGCGGTTCATCCGCGACTTTTCCGACGTCGCCCGCCCTCTCTTCGACCTCACCAAGAAGGGCCAGGCGTGGGTCTGGACCGACAAGGAGGCCGCTGCGTTCCAAGCCTTGAAGGACGCAGTGGTCACCGAGCCGGTCCTGATCCTTCCGGACGAGTCCCGGATGTACCGGGTTGAGGCGGACAGTTCCGACTTCGCGTCCGGAGCTGTCCTCTCTCAGGAGGGTTCCGACGGGAAGTGGCATCCGGTTGCCTTCTTCTCCAAGAGCTTGAGTCCGGTCCAGCGCAACTACGAGATCCACGACAAGGAGATGCTGGCGATCATCCGGGCGCTCGAGGAGTGGCGGCACTTCCTCGAGGGCTCTCAGCATCCGGTCGAGATCTGGACGGACCACAAGAACTTGGAGTACTTCCGGAAGGCGCAGAACCTCAACCGGAGGCAGGCCCGGTGGTCCCTGTACCTGTCCCGGTTTGACTTCTCGCTTCACCACAAACCCGGACGCCTTATGGGCCGCGCGGACGCCCTGTCCCGACGCGCTGACCATGGAGCGGCTTCGGACAACCAGGATGTGACGCTCCTGACTCCACAGCTGTTCCATATCCGTGCGTTAGAGGGTGTTATAGTCTCCGGACCGGAAGTCCCGATCCTCCGCGAGATCCGTGATGCCCTCGCCGGCGTACCTGACCTCGAGGACCCCGTCGCTCTCGCGGCCCGGGAACTTTTGAAGGTTCGTGGCGCCCGGTCCTCCCGGTCCTCCGAGTGGCATGTCGAATCCGGTCTGCTCTATTTCCGTGGCAAGATCGTTGTTCCCCGGAACAAGGACCTTCGTCGCCGGATCTTGGAGCAGCACCACGACACCCGCATTGCTGGGCATGCCGGCCGTTTCAAAACGTTGGAGCTCATTTCCCGGAACTACTGGTGGCCCCAGCTGTCCCGTCACGTTGGCCGGTATGTAGCGACCTGCGACTTGTGTCTCCGGACCAAGGCGCTCCGGAAGCTTCCGGTCGGGGAGTTGCACCCGACGGAGATTCCGGAGGAACGCTGGAGTGCCGTGTCGGTGGACTTCGTCGTTGAACTTCCGGAAGCGCACGGCTACAATGCGATCATGGTTGTAGTCGACGTCCTCGGTAAGCGAGCCCACTTCATCGAGTGCCACACCCAGATCGACGCTGTTGGTGCGGCCCGGCTCTTTTACCGGAACGTCTGGCGCCACCACGGAACTCCGGAGAAGTACATCTCCGACCGGGGCCCTCAGTTCGTAGCGGAATTCACCACCGAGCTCTGGCGCCTCATCGGAATCAAACCCGCGACCTCCACGGCGTACCACCCGCAGACCGACGGGCAGACGGAGCGGGTAAACCAGGAGATGGAGCAGTTCATCCGGCTTTTCACTAATTACAAGCAGGATGACTGGGACGAGCTCCTTCCGGCCGCGGAATTCGCCTACAACAACCACATTCACTCTTCTACGCAACAGGTCCCGTTCATGACGGACACCGGACGGCTCCCCCGGATGGGTTTTGAGCCGAACGGCTTGCGTTCGAAGGTTGAGTCGGTAAACGAGGTCCGAGACCGGATTGCATCCGGAGTCTCCGAAGCCCGCGCAGCTCTGGTAAAGGCGAAGGAGGAGTTCAAACGGTACTACGATCGTCGGCGCACTCCGGCTCCGGACATCAAGGTCGGAGATCGTGTCTGGGTTGATGCCTCGGACGTCCAAACGACCCGCCCCTCGGTCAAGCTCTCTCACCGACGACTGGGCCCCTTCAAGGTCATCCAAGTCGTCGGCCGAGGTGCGTATAAGCTTGCGCTCCCCCCCGTCTCTCCGGCCTCCACCCGGTCTTTCCGGTCGTGAAGCTTCAGCTCGCGGAAGAGGACCCCTTTGAAGGCCGCCCCGGCTACGACGAGCCCCCTCCGGTCATCGACGAAGAGGCCCCTCCGGACGCCGCGCCGGAGTGGGAAGTACAGGAAATCCTGGAAGCCAAGATACGCTATGGCGGACTCTGGTATTATTGTCGGTTTAAAGGATATGATAACTCACATGATAAATGGGTTAAGCATTCCGACCTTTTCGCCCCGGAACTCGTCGCCGACTACTACCGGAGATACCCTGCTGCCCCTCGCTCCATCGCCTCCGCCGCTTTCGACTCGCTCCCCTTCCGGGACCCAACCCTCCGTATCCGTTCTATGCGTCGAGGCGCCGCATTCCAAGGGGGGGGTGATGTCAGGGGAACCCCTATTTCCGGCCCTTCCGCTTCCGCATCCGGACCTTCCGGTCCCGTTCCGACCCGTTCCGGCTCTTCCCGATATCACATGGCCTGTGATTCCGCCCGGGACCTCTGCCGATCACTCCGGTTGCTATCACATGCCCCCCGTCCGTAGTTACTTATATACCGGGATCTGACGCGGGTGATCCTTAGTCTTTCTTCTCTTCGGATCCCCCTCGTCAGGTCTGTCCATTTGTATCTGTAGCTACTCTGTGATATTTATCTTCGGATCCCCCTCGTCAGGACTCTTGAGTATACTCGGGCCTTGAGGTTGCCCTTACAGCGACTACCAAAAGCGGGACTTCAATATAACAAAGTGAAGGACATACAGAGACGGAGAAGATAGATGGATGAGATAGATAACAGATAAACAGGAAACACTCAGTAATCCTTCATTGCGTGAAAACCCGATCAGCCGAGTCAGTCCGAAGTCAGACCGACGGCTTCCAAAACACTGGACACTCCAAACACCGGAGCTTTCGGTAGGAACGGAAGGTCAATGTGCATGGATATAACAACCCTGCTCATGCCGAGGCCAATATCATGGGCACAATACACCACAACAGGACATGCACCCCCAGTCCGGATGCTTTGATACGTGGGACTCCACGGATACACACCATACTCAATGCGCTCAAGCAAGGTCCGGAGCTGGGCCAAGAGCGCCGACGGATGCGCAAATGGTTGACCATGGAATTGTCGTGGGCATACCCTCGAATTTGGAAGCACTATTTGTAAAACACTGTTTTCACCAAGTTTGCACCAGAAAGATGACTGGCGGACATCCCCGAAAATATTCCCACGGCTCTCCCTGCCTGTTTCGGGCACCTCAGAGTCCTATTGCATAACGCGGGGAGGCTCAGAAAGCTTCCTAGCCTGCAAATCCATGGAATGAGTGAGGGAGATACGTTGAAAATGAAATGCCATATGGCGGAATTGAACGCTCGACCATGGTTTGCGGAAATTTCATCCGCGAACCAACCGCGCTTCGTAGTCTGGGATAAGAAGATTTGGGTTCCGGTTCGGCGGCATCGATATACATCACGAAATCATCTATTTCGGCTTTACTTTTAGTTCAACGGATTCTAACACTTTCGGCCCTGATATCGGCACAACTGATGTGCAAAATTTCGGATCACTTTTCGATACTAACATCGGGTCAACCGAAATTTCGCTATTCTCGGTGTGAGATGGGGATCCCGGCCGCGGGGGAACCCGGGCCGTACAGACATTATTGTTGTGCTTTGCTTACCGGAAGGCCCTGGCAACCGCGACTATGTATTTCCCTTTATTTTCTCCTCCGAGTTTATGACCAACAGTAGCCAACAGCCTGAAACGCCGGTGAATGCCTCAGTTTAGATGGAAACCCGATACTTGTGTGGGGTGCTGTGGGGTGGCGGTCTCTGGTCCCCTGAATTCTCCTTGAAGCTTCAATTCATGCCAACACCTTGTCATTGAAGCCCGGATTTTTCTTACATATCAGGCGTGACAACCATCCAAGGCTGGATCTCTTTAACACAAGCTGACACGGCAATCGATAATTTCTCGCTTAACGACTCCCCAACTCCAAGTTCCTTCGATCTTTCCTCGCTATCCCTGAAAGAAATCAAAAGCCTGGGCGCATTCATGGCAACAGCTGCCACGCCGTCGTCCACCCAAGCCAAGCCTCAACTCTTAAAGCTCAGTCCCTCACAGTCCAATCTACACCAAATACCCACCGCGTCTTCCTCTGCATCTGAATCATTCATGACTGCCCGCTCTTCACGAACGGCCACACCCGTCTTAGGGACATCTCCAACCGGAGCATCTTCGCGGTCGTCGAGCACCCCTTCTCCGCGCACACCCACCTCGCCGACTGCGACCTCGTTTTTACACGAGATCGATGCCTGGATGAACAATATCGGCCGGTTGGTGGGCGCGTTGGAGGCCCAACATCGCCGGCGCCGCTTCGGGATCAGCAGCCACAGTCGCGATCCCGGAAGTGTTGTCACAGGCGCCGATAAGACTCCGAGCAGTGTCAGTGCTCAACCCGACATTCTCGACTTGGGGGATTCTTTTAGGATTTCGAGTTTGTCCTCGACGAAGAACGGTGGGAGTACAGATGGGTCGATGGGTACGTTGCCTTGACGTCGCACGGATTTAGATCTGAATTGTTCTGTCTGAATCTAGGCTCTCGAAGTCTACGTAGGTCCTCATATGAAGGAAACCCACAACTAGCACAATAGTGGCACTCGCTGGCGAAGGAAATGTATAACCTCTGTAATGTATGAACCTGCTTGATTCAAAGTCTCCTCGTTCAACCCTTAATTATTCAATATCTATTTCTTGTTCTCCGTCTTGTACTGCTTCAAGGATGCAAATATTGTCGATCTTCCGACAGCACCTCCTATAATCCATTTTGGCCCCTCTGGTTACCGGTATCATTTCTGAATCAGATCCCTTCTTTTCCTCGCTTGACTGCATCACCGCTTTCCTGACTTTTTCCACAACGACTTTCACCATGCAGCCATCTACACCTGTCTTATGCAAGGGCGTAGCCGACATTGGCATCGGACTCGTCCTGTTCAGCAAACCTGCCCTACTATACGAGTTTCGGTGACTAAAGCTCTATCATCAATTACTGGCTTGGTTTGCGCTTTCTCATTGTCATATCACATTGGTTAACATTGCAGCAGTATTTGAGCAATCCTACTTTACTACCAGGGTATAACCACTCCATTGGTTGCATGATCGCAGCAGTGGGTGTGGGGAATTTGGTTGCCGCCAGATCTGGTCCCGCTGCGCTGCCGCCCATCTGTATGTCTGCCCTTTATCGTCCTCCTCCTCAAAACTCTGACCAATCTAGTTGCAATGACCTCCGCTTGGTCCGCCTTCTACGTGGTCACATGCGTCTTGGCCCCAAAATCTTGGGGGGTGAGCGGAGCCACTTTGCTGATGGGTGGGCTGGTGAACGCAGTGTTTAGCATCGCACTGTTTGCCACGCAACCTCAGGTTCTCCGTGTTTGATTTTTAGCCCGTCAACAGCCCTATTTACATGTACATTATGTCCTACTACTAATCTTATCTCTGCTGTTTGATTTTCCTCGCTGCATACTATGGCTGTAGGAAAGATGGGTCTGGCCTCGGCTGTCAGAGACCCCTAATTTGTCGCAGCGTAGGTCACGGGATCGCGGCGCTCCTTTCTTCGAATTTATTCCTCCGAGGTTGGCGTTCCTGGCAGCCTGGCTAGTTGATTGTCTCACTTTCGGTGTGATACAATCAGTCGCGCGCCACGTTATGGCCCCAACAACCCCTGCGGAACTCGACGCACTGCAAGCGCAGCTCCAGCAGAGGATGCTTGAGAGCGGGGAATGGGACCGGTGCGTCCTTAATCTCACCATGAGCTACGTGCCCACCGCTATCACACTTTTACATCTTTCCTTCCGCGCGGTTTGCTCTATTGCTGACGCCCGTCTATGCCCACAGGATTAAATTCGTTCTCGCCTCCAAGCTAAATGATAGCGGATGGACGGACGACATGCGGAATCGAAGCAAGGGTATGTGCCTGCCGCGAAATATCCCATTTATTCCAATCTCATCCGTCGCTACGTTGAGAACGCGCGCGCGCTATGGAACCACTGTCTTTCAACGCGCTCTTCGAGGAAATGGTTCCGCACGCCCAGAGTGAGTCCTGCATTCACGAGTATTGCCGAAATTTACGTTGCCTTTGTTACGGGCTAGCTTCCATACCGTTAGCTGTGCGTAGAGAGGTGGTTGCGCTCCTGCGCGGATATCTAGACAAGCAGTTTGAATGATGGAGGGATGTATGATTTAGAAGGCGAGGACGAAGGAATAGCAATGTATATACTTTTTATTCAGTTTACGCCAGTCCTAATCTTTATGATCGTCGGGGAGCAGCCATGTTCAGTTTCAAATAACTAAGGTAAACTGCCCTGAAAGTGGTGTGTATAAAACACGATGGCAGCCAACAGCGAAGAAAGGATGAACGGTGACCGGTCAAAAAAGAGGTAAGTAGACTGAGGTCCATCATCCCTGAAACTATGTACTCTACATAAGGCCGAAGATCCTGACGAGGTATTAGAACGGAACCTACTAGAGGATAATAAATAGTTCCCCGGATACGTTCTGAGTAGATACTTTGAGCATAATGTAGCGCACATTTTTACAAGATGCCAGGGAAGATCGCCTTCCGGCTCCGTGGATACTTGTCCCCAAACTCTCGCTTGTACGCAGCGTGCTTCTTCTGCGCCCACAGCAGCATCTGAGCGCCACTTATGACGAGGAACAGGCCCGCTGGGAGATAGAATAATGAGGACCGTGTGGTATGTGTAAGGCCAGGGAAAATACGTGCCAGCGGGGCTTCCGCTCATGGCGAAGACACTACCCCAGCCGAGGAGTTCGAAGAAGTAGTTGGGGAATGCGAGGCGGAAGGGCGCTGAGAACCCGTAGCCCATTGGGACTGCACGGGTGGTAGTTCCAGCCGGTCGCAGCGCTCGGAGGGTGAGATGCGTGCTTAGATTAGAGATTTGCGCGAACTGTGGAGGCACTATCAGGAACACAATCGGATACAGTTAGAGAGGCTGATACGTACCGCCCAAACAGCCCATGCAGCTTTTAGGATCGAGCCATCGTCGCGCCAGGTGCCCGCAACGGCAGCGGCGGAGAATCCGGGGCGATAGAGATCGTATGCGAGAAGGACGCCCGAGAAGACATGATAGTGGATGGAGCTGAGACTCGTTAACAAAATGATAACGAGAGCGACGATGAGCGCACTTTTTGAAAATATTACGCAAGGGCATCGTCGCACGAGAGAAGCGATGAACACTGTAGTAGGAGATAAACATCATCAGTAGTGTGAAAAACATGGGCGCACATACAACAGCGTCTCCATTTCGCGTTTGAAGAAGTGGAGCATTACCATGGCGTACGCGGACCTGATTTAAACAACTGAACAATGGGAAGGATCCGAGGCATTCGACTTACTTCTGTAGTGCGCTGTGATGTACATCAACACCATAGACCAGGCGGGGGAGATAGTACATGAGTGGGTGTATTATCAGCGGCCCCACCTAGGATAATAGAAGTCAGAAGCTGCGTAAGCCGTTCAGTATAGGATGTGCTCACATATTCGACCAAAAACACTGTCCGCCATTGCACCTGTGGACCGAGGTCCCCCACTGTCAGTTCCGCATCTCCCGCGGAACCAAAAAGGATCGCAGAGTCGTCCGGAAGAGCTTTGGAGGCTTCAGGGAGAGCAATTTTTTGACGAGCAATATAGAACTGATTGTATGCGCGACTTTAGCATGCCCTGTCACAGAACAAACACGCAGAGACGAACAGAAGGGTGCGCTTGTTGAATTGCTGATTTTACATCGCGAACCGTTGGAGGCGGAGACGGCGGAAAGGATAGCGTGAGAGGGAGCTTCAGAGACCGTAGCAGCGGTGTTTGCTTCCGGGCAGCAGTGACCTTGACCTGGATTAAAGACTCGGGTGAAGCAGATGCAGCCGCCATGTTACAGTTATTTAGATGACTTGAGTTTTTTGGAAGCGGTTGTTTGGTTCAAGGCCCGACGCCATCCAAACCATTCTCTTACCGACTCTACCCTTTGTTGATGGCGCTGGACGCGGCGTTCGACCTTGTTTCGCAGAATTTATTTGCTATTGGGGCGCTTTCCATCGACGAATTTCTCACATTGCCCCCTGAGCCGCCAAAGGCTAGTGTAGCTCAGTCTGCATACAATACACTTCCTGCAAGCCGTCCCGTTCTTTCGGCCTCAGCATCTGCCTCCGTAAGTTCGAAGGCCAGAAATTCGACTCCTCCAGCTCCCAAATCCGCCGCAGATGCAACAAATTGGCAGAATCTCGCGCGTTTGCACCAGACCTTCCAGCGAACATTCGGACCGTCGAATCCGAATGGTTTGAAGTTCGATTTCACGGAAGAGGCCATTGATAGTACGTGCGTTGTCCCACTGCTGCGACCCGGCGCAAAAATCTTATGGGCTGCTCTGCTAGAAAAACAATGCATTTTGACGGTTACACGCCCAGAAGGTGTTGTGCGAGTGTACACAACGAAGCCCGTCTTCCGGCGTAAGAACGAAGCGAAAGCGGCGGTGGCTACAGTCGCAATCGAGAATGGCGTGTTGGATTTCATTGTCCATGGCGATTCGGACGCGTTGAAGGCGAAGAAGGGGCTCCTACTAGCCCCCCTCCAGAATGATAAACAGCTAATTGCGTCGACATCGCGCAGCGTGCACGGAGTTTTGGATCTGGGGCCACCGCCGTTGCGCAATATCGAAGAGATACAACGCTGCTGTGAAGAGTGGCGGGGGCCGTCGGTTCGGCCCTGTTGGCTCAATTTTGACGATCCTAAGGCATGGAACCGTGCGCTGTTTCGGAACCTATATATACGACAGCCACTGACCAACCTCTTAGGACACGGTGCCATTCTTAAGATACGGCTTGCAGCCCATTCGTATCGTGTCTACTCGTGCGAACCTATGTACGCCAGTCCCTCGGAAGCACGAGAGCACTGCGCGGAGATAGCTATCCGCGAAAATGTCCTCGAATTTATCAAACATGGGAACGGGCAAATAGTACCCAAGTCGGATTCCGATATAGTTCATGATCCGTCAAGTGGACCCCCGCGGTCGCTGCAGGCCTTTTACGAATCGCTACCGCGACCCTTCGAAGAGCCCTTTGGAGAGAAGACCGCTGCAGAGATCAACGCGCCTGGTTGGTTCAACAGCTTGCTTGTCGGCGCCAAGGGCACGCGCTTCACTGCCGACTATCATCCCATTTCAGCGACAACTGACGGCCCCGTACCTTGTGAGCATATAGTTGAGCATTCTCCAGTTACAAGTCCTGACCTCTTCGCAGTACAAGGGTGCGTCCTGCGATTGAACCGCCCCGGAGAATGCAGGTCCTACCTCGCCGATCCCCGCTTCAGCACCCAGAAAGACGCCAAATCTGCCGTTGTGCTGCTTGCCCTTTCGCAGGGTGCCGGTAAATACATCCGCGAATGTGGTGCTGCGGTGGACGCGCTGATCACCCCCGAAATGCGACGATTTGTCTTGACCTATGTGCTTCCTGCACTCGCGGCGCAGACGCAGCGCATCAGCGGGGTCGCCCCACAATTCGATTACAGCAATGTCGATGACGGTGAGGAGTTTATCCTTTGCCTTCATCCTCAGTGTCTGACTATTCGTAGCGTACGGCTGCAGGCTGCAGGTAAACTTCGATGCCAGCGGGATCGCGTCTCGCGAGTACACTACCCCGGCGCAGTATCGCTCTAAATCCGATGCCAAGGTCGCGGTAGCGTACCTCGCCGCGCAACAGGGCGTCATCGATCTCCTGCGGTTCGACGGCAAGCCGATCCCAGTAGACGAATCGCCGGCGTTTGTGTTCCAAGACGGCGTCCCCCAGTTCGCGCAGCCACCCAAGAAGAAGAAGAAGAAGCGGAACAAGGGTGACGAAGGCCAGGCGGAGGGCCCATCAGCGAAGAAGCAGAAAATCGGCGCGGAGGCAGGTGGCGGAGGACACGCACGTCCCATGAATCCTGCTGCGACTGGAACTGCGTCTCTACCCCTGAAACCGATGGGCAGTCAATTTTCTGGCCCGGCGTACTATGGGTCAGGGCGTGTTTCTGGGCCGACACCGATGCCAACACAGGTGGCACGCAATCCTGTCCCTGTGCGCGATGATTGTAGTTTGCGACTCCGCCGGTCTCTCAGCATGGAGGAAGGGGAAATCTCGTCATGATGGGCGGCGACGGAGGCACTCAACTACATTGTTTCTCTCATCTTCCAAGCAAGCTTTGGACTGTATTGTTCCTGTAATTCGCTTATAATTATTTTAACGAAACTCATCTCACCGTTACCACCGACACTTTCCCTACTGTAAGGTACATATGTGCTTGTTCCTTTCATTCCGAATTAAGCGCACATAACACGTGACCCCACTCACACTTACGCGTCGTTCCTCTTACACTCATGGACCACTTTCCGCTCAACTGGGGTCGCCCTGTACGTCGCTCTGTGCATTCTAGCGATATCCCAGCTGCTTACCTCGTCGCAGAGAAACGATGCTGTGGACCTCTACGGCACATTCCCCATCACGCAGCGCCCGAATCACCACCCAAAGGACGCCTTCTCGGCGGGCATCCAGCACACACAGCAGCCCATCGTCACCGGGACGAGCGTCCTCGCTATCAAGTACAAGGACGGCATCATGATGGCCGCCGACAACCTTGGTGCGTCTCCATCGCTAAAATTATTATATCTCATACACTAATGTCATTTTCGCGCCATGCAGCCTCGTACGGCTCACTCGCGCGCTTCCGCGACATCCAGCGGTTACACCCGGTGGGGGATCACACGGTGATTGGCGCTGGCGGCGACATGAGCGACTTCCAATACATCCAGAGCATCCTCGACGAGCTCATGATCGACGAGTTCGCGGCACAGGACGGGCACGCGCTTGGCCCCGCGGAGGTGCACAACTACCTCTCGGAGCTCATGTACGCGCGCCGCTCGAAGATGAACCCGCTTTGGAACGCGCTGCTCGTCGGTGGGTTCAAGGACGGGCAACGGTGCGCGAGCACGTTTTTATTAAAATATGAGTTGAATGCTCATGGAAGAGGGCAGGTTCCTCGCGTTCGTGGATCTGTTGGGGACGACATACTCAGCGTCAACGCTCGCGACGGGGTATGGTGCCCATATTGCGCAGCCGCTGCTTCGCCAGCAGGTCGAGGGGCGCGAGGACACACTGACGGAGGAGGAGGCGCGCAAGATTATCCAGGAGAGCATGAAGGTACTCTTCTATCGCGACGCGCGCAGTCTGGACAAAGTGCGTTTTCGTGTTGTTTTTCTGATGTTGGTCTCGGACTGAGACCCTTCTACCAGTACCAAATTGCGACGATTACTGCCGCAGGTGTGCACATTTCCGATTCGATCAAGCTCGAAACGTCCTGGTCGTTCGCGGAGGGTATACGAGGGTACGGTGCACAGACGCAGTAGTTTGGTGTAAAAAAATTCAATGGTTTCTCTGTTTGATATTCCACCCGAAACCCGAGGTTTTGACTGTTTGAGCAGTCAGATCACTCGCAGCACTGTCGCAGCTAACATTGTGGTCTTGCAGGCGACGGTAACAGATTTCTTGCATGACGTCATAATTGAAATCCTCGCTCTCCCGCGAAAGCAATTCGACAGCAAATTTTGGGGCATACATAGTACATTCATTCGTCGTGTACCTGCTCGGAGAGTCCTTATGTGAGATGCGCCTCATTTTGCGCTCACGAGTTGCGCTGATGGTTAAATTGCACCCTGCTTTTATGCGAGTTGCGCGAGGATCGTCTTGGCATCGGTGACGGTGAGCTCGCTGGGCACCTGTTCGACAGCGATCGTCTCGACTTTGTCCCCGTTGGCGACAATGACGAAGCGCTATGTGAAACAAAAAGTAAGGAACGAGCATCGTGTAGGAATAACCGAAAGGAAGTGGGGAAGGACGGAAGGAAAACATACTTTTGAGCGCACGCCTCCGAGGATGGGCGTCGCATCGAATACGAGACCGAGCGCAGAGGCGAATGCGCCACTGTCATCCGAGATGAAGCGCACCGCTAGCGGGGCGGGTGTCGGGTGAGCCGCCGCAATATGACGGACTGAAAACACATACCCGTTCCGCTGGGCGCGAGATTCTCCTTCCACGCTCTGTCCAGCAATTGTGAGCGTGAGTAGCTCAATATATCGCACGGTCAAAAACACACTTGAGAACAAAGACGTCGTTCACGGCAACCACGGCGATCTGTTCAATGCCGCGCTCCTTGAAGGCGTCGAGCTGCGAGATGTAGCCCGGGATCTGCGCGTGGCAGGTACCCGTAAAAGCCCCGGGCACACCGATCTATACCATGTCATATATTCACGATACTGGAGCGGGAGCGGGGGAGACACACGATGATGTGCTTGCCCGCAGGGAAGGCGAACGGCACGGCCTTGTCCGCCGCGTCTTCCTTGACGGGCACCGATGGTAGGGTCGACCCAGGTTGCACCTGCGCGACGTCTGAGGCTCCGATGGAGGTGGCGACCGAGTTCACGGAGCGGAGGGCTTCAGAAATGAAGGACATGATCAGTTGCTGAGTACGGGATGGACGTTAATGCGAGAAGTGAACTTGAAAGTGAACGTCAACGGCAGAGTCGACGCGTGTCAATACGAGAGGGTGAACGGGGTGAACGGGTTTCAAAGCTAGCAGCTATTTATATGGAGCACGGCAGGAGCCGCGCCAATCTAAGACTCACCAAGCACCTGCACGCGTTGGCGTTGAATACACGGGTGTGGAGTGCTGCGGAGAACAGAGTACGGCTGGACAGCTTGTGCCCGCAAACGCTGAGACGCAACGGAGCGAAGGGCGGCCGTAACCGACATGGAGGGTCTCATGGTGTTGTAAGGAAAGTGAGAAATTGCAGCATCCACTCAACGCCGGCGAAACCTATATTTATTTACACGGCTGCACCGATGGCGAGCTCTCTTGTTATTTCGATTCTGGAAAAATCGTAGGTAAGATTAAAACAACTCTACGTCCTGTTCTATGTAGTAGGCTTCTACGTCCCGTTCTACTTGTTAACGGCCCGCTGAAAAGTTGAACTCAATTCTTGATGCCGTCATATCCGCGAGCAGGCCCTCCCTCCAAAAGCCGCCGCGGAGCGTGTTAGAAGAGAAAGACAACGGTGTTCGGTAATCTCTCGGTGAACGCATGCAGCATCTCTTACTTTGTCCGGCGTGTTATGAAGGATTATCTGCATCATATGAGTCTCATCAAAAGAACGAAACTATTTCCACCGACCAATGGGAAATCACGACGTCGAGGAAGTGATTTGTATAGCCATCCCTTCTGCTCGCAAACGACCGAGACGTAACACAGCGTCTGAATCAATCGCAGGTGCTGTTGTGAGTGGTGAATCAAGCTTGAAGAATTTCAGCGGAACTGGTAAGGTCACGCCAGTTTGCGTATTCCATCTCAACTCTAGGAAATCTGCCAATAGCTCCGCATCTTCACCATCTGACAATGTCCGCTGGATGTGCAGCCACTGGAGATTGGGGAGAAGGAGGGGCCGTTCTTTTAAAAGAGAGAGTCCTGCGTCGAGCGCAGGACCGGCTTTTCGGATTTCAAGCTCCTCCAGAGAGTCCAGGGCTGTGAACAGCTGCAGAAAATGGTCCACATTCCAAGTCATTCCCAACCTCACCGAAAATCGGCGTATGAAACAAACAGATCGTATGATGAGAGCCGAAAGGCTGGTGATCTCCTGTGGGCCTTGAATGTCGAGCTCCAGATATCGGAGGGCGGGAAGCGTTAAGTAATCGAGCAGTGCTGGTCCACGCGTGTGGCTCAGTATGAGTCTAAGCGATGTGAGATGGGGAAGGGGTATGATCAGGTCAGGAACAGGGCCACCGAACGACCAAAGCGTGCATGTAAAATCCACGATGTTGGGGAGCGATTTCAGAGTGGATAAGCTCAATGCGCCCGTCGAGTTGTCTAGTCGAAGGGATGTGACTTGTTTCCGTGGAAAATCGATGCGTGGGAGGGTGACTCCTGAGATGATGTGTATAGTATCCAGTCTGGGGGCTTTATTCGAAAAGATGCGTGCGAGCTGTTGTCCTCCTCCTTGGAACCCTGGTCCACAATTCAGCGTGACCTTTTTTAGAGCGACGAAGTCTTCAGCAGGGAAAGAGAGTTGAAGTAGCGACGGGAATGGCATGTGCAGCTCGATGCTGGACCAATGAGGGCAATATTGCACAACGAGAGCCGCTAACGCATCCAGCCCGACACTTTCAAGGGAATCTGTATACTTGAACTCGCTGTTGCCCTTGTAAAGTAGGCTCATGGAAAGAGGAAGGTTGCCGGCCCTCGGAATCCAGAAGTCAAGAAGCGGAGCCGTTTTCAAGATAGAATGCGGTTTGAGGTTGAGGTGGATGGTATTCCACAGCTCGTGCGTTGCTAAAGCGGTAACCCGCCAATCCCGACATATCCCTGCTAGAAGCAAAGGAGCCTCTGTTCGCCATGGTAATACGTCGTCTTCCCGGGGAAGGCAGTAAACGAATATTTGAGAAATGATGTCGAATGGCAGAGTCAGAATAGGATATGTCATTGAAAGCACAACTGGTTTGAAAAAAAAAAGGTGTTTTGTTTGTCCGTGTTAAGTATGGGTGTCGTTGACCTTGGTCAGAACTTTCTTGTTGTTTTCTTCAACTCTGCAAAAGTCCAAGTAGGCTGGAGCTATGGAAACCTACGTCACTCCCTGTCCACCCGTCCTGCTCTGACTCGAGGATTTCGATACACCGGATGACGGCCCGCGTTCCGATGTCGGTCAACACTTGGTTGGAACTTGGCTGTCATTCATATACTCATCGACATCGAAACGGAAGATGTTCAGAGCACTCGAGTCACTCGTCGCTGAACAATCTTGGTGCCACAGGTACCCGACGGCCATTGTTCGGCTCGGTCTGATGTTTTGCCTCAACACTGAACCTTGCTGTCATTTTAGGCCCATAGCTGCCTTGGACAAACGACTCGGAAGACCGATTGTACCTTTGAGTTATTGCCGACATTTTATAGGCGGTTGCGCCAGCTTCTTCAAGATTTTTTAGTAATTCAATCAAGACCCACGTGGTAATTTTCGCCCTCCACGTCGCGCCACGTCTGTAGTCCTAGACCGGCGGGGTTTCTCCGCGGGCCGTAACTAGCGGGAATCTGGGGCAGCCGCCATATGCTATAAGGCAAAATGGCCCACTGCCCTTCCGTCCCTATAGTATGAAGCTCTTGCTTGGTCTCCTTTACGTCGCCTCTCTTGGTCTCCTTGGTGTGCGCTTAGCGCATGACGCACCACCCATTTTCAAGATTCAGCTGGCATCATGGGCTGCAAGACATCATCTTTGGCCTTCCGGCAAGGATGATATGCCGCCCCAGCTTTCTTGATGCCACGATTGAATATTTGCTCACCCGCCTCCGCATTTTTTGCTTGGCCGCAAAGATCGACGACTTGATCTACACTCTAGGTAGCGGACTACACATGTGCTAAAGCAATTCCAGCTCGAGTGTTCACGCGTGTCGTTCATGCGATGTCGCCAGATTCGACGGTTGCTCGCTGGCAAAAATGGATATGGTTTAGCACACTTCTCCCTGACTCGGTATGTCGCTTTCCCGTATTCTGGGACGATACCGTCTCAGTTTCCCTGGAACGGCTCATCCTTCTGCAAACACTCGACACAGATGCTGATTTTTCTTCCCTTTTCAGGCCCTCTTCACGACGCGCGACGCCAACATTCCCGCTACGGGGCCGCAACCATATCAAGATCACAATTAATTATGGGTCACAGCCATCTTTAAGCGATGACATGGCGGGCTTGAAGCCTCTTGAGGAGGGCGGCGTTACGCTTAGGAAATCGCTATCTCCCCATTACTATTTGCTATCCGCCAATGACCACAGGCAACACATAGGCGGTGATATCACTGCTATCCGCATGATGCTTCTCCATCGTGGTGCAGGGCTGGGCATTCTTGTTTCGTGGGCACCATTGTTGGGTCAGACGCCTGTATTCTAATCCAGGAAGTATATTGACTGGCCTTTCTTTAGCAGCCGGTTAGCGCCAAAACCTCAGCGATTCCCGGTCATTTCAACCATATGCTAAATCATGATCCACGCTCTTCGTTGACAAGAGTGGGAGTTTGTGGGTGTGGATCGCGTATCCAGGTTGGCCGTCTGGGTACAGCCCGGTACCCCGATACTTGCGTAGATGTTCGGAAGACTAAGGCACGCGCACATCCTGCGCATCCTCGTGTATCATTCCTGCTTCAAGTTTCTAGGTTGCGAACCGCCTTGGATCACGATCATGTCCCGGTCTCGGGAATGAATCTGATGTTTCAATCCATCCAATATTATATACATCTATTTTACTATCAAGTGCCTACTTTACTGCGATGTATCAAGGAACACCGTCGACAACCCTAAAATACATGCGTACATTCCCACAAGACGTCTTTGTGGTGGTCGCCAGACCTAGCTTTAAAATAAGAGAGGAAATGAATTCTAAGAAGACAAAAGCATTCGGAGTAATAAGTACAAAACAAATGTGGGCGGTCAACGTTCACGTTGTTCACAGTCAACAGATTTCTCGGGACCTTTGGTCTGCATAGGGTGGCGGCAGCTCGCGGACCAAGCCTGCGTCCTGATGTTGGTATATGACCTCCTGATTGGCACCAGACCCGCCTACGGACGCCGAGCGTCTAGGGTAGCGTACATCACTGGTCCCCGTAGACGGCATGACAGACTGGCTGCGCCCGACAAAAGGGCGAGAGCTGACATCACATTCATCCCCGGAGTAGTCCGAGTGGTGCGAATTGCTGGTGGCCTCGAGCTCCTTCGCTGAGCGACGAACAGAGGCAGTAGGAAAGCTCGTGAAAGCAGGACGGTCGGGGTTACGGACGTTGAGCCCAGACGACGCAACAGATGCGAGGGAACCGTCGGCACCCGCGAAACGCCGCCGATCGAACGAAGCAGGAGTTACAGCCGAGGTGTTAGAAGGCGAGAGCGAGTTCGAGAAAGTGGAAGCGCCGGGACTCTGAGGCAATATGGATTGAGGAGCAGAGGCAGGGGAAATGAATGTATTGATGGACAGTATCTGTCCACCGGTTTCTTCGAAAGCCTGAGGAGCTTTGCCCCCTTCGGATTGCCGTGGTGTGACTTCCCGTACTGTCTGCATTTTACGACGTCTCAAGTACAAGAAAATGACTGCGGCGCCCAAGAGAAGCAGGACCAGGAGCGTCACCACAACTCCCGCAATAGTAGCTGCATTCTTGCGGGACTTGGACGTGGCGAGAGCAGCTTTTTCTTGTTCCTTGATCTGAGTGGAATTCCCGCTGGAACTAACCAGTCCAACGCAGTCCACATTGGTCGAACCTTGGGTTTTCACAATGGGAGTTCCGCTTGCCCATCTACCGTTCCTGTACAGAGCCAAAACCTCAACTGGGATAACGAAAAGGAAATGGAGAGACGGACAAATCACTGATGGCAGCTATTGGAGCAAGTTTCTATTAGCCTCATACGTGAGTGCTTCACGTTGATTAGCACGAACCTATTAATTGGGTCCCGGGGTCCGCCCGGTCAATGAATGTGAAAGTATCGTCGTTTGGCCCTGCCCCTGACATGATTCTCGAGTCAATATACGATAGACGATAGCTTACCCATGGTGACGTTTGTAACGATCGGCGAATTCAGCGCCGCGAAGGAAACATTATATGGCGGGGTACCGCCTTTGATAGTGAGGCCCCATGGCTGGCAGGTAGTGAGCGCATCTGTAACATTGGCCGTCACTGTGAATGGCGGATCCGTTGAAGCTGGTGGAATACAGTTCGTCGTCTGCCCCGCTATTTGACAGTCATCAGAAAATTCTCAAATCGGTATTCATTGATACATACGAGTCACTGTGAAGAGATTTGGTGGAACTCCTCCAGAACTTCCCTGCGAGTCAACGACCTGCAACAACAACTGAGTGCCTAAATGCGTGTGAGACATGAAGGAATGTTAAGCACTAAAACGGCGGCGCACCAATGGGCTGAGTTACTTGCCAGGACAGCTGGTTTTCGCTTGTGCCGATCAAAGTGGTGACAGGAGTGCTATTAACGCCAAAGGCAATCATGTAGAAGGGGGCAACGCCATGCGTATCGTTTGCAGGGTTGAAAGGCTTAACATTGATAGAAAAGTTTCGACACGACGGCAGTGACTGCGACAACGACTAGAATGTGAATGTGTGTCAAAGCCGAGTCGAGAATAGCAAGGATGGCGCACGTTTCCAGCAAACTGCCACTGGAAAATTTTGTTCGTCTGTGCACGACATGGGGCGATGGCACAGGACAGCACGAGAACTGTGAGTAAGGTTGCGACCGGCCCAAAGTTCACGGCTGGCCGTTGCATGCGAGAAGGAAAGGAATCCGATGACCCGCCATGAAAAGTAACGGATGGGATGGCACCGGGCCCTGGAAGCTTGCGGCTAGCGCTCTTCAAGATATGAGTACCTCAATGCCAGCAACATAGCAAGGCCACAGGCCTACCTTTAAAGACATAACCGCCCCTGGGAAAGGCGGAAGAGAGAACTTGAAGAGCCCAACACCTGTGGACACCAGTTCGACCAGGTAGACCAGGAAGACAGTCAAAGCTTAGCAGGAAACCATCAATGCGCTTGCCTGGAAGGTGATACAACTTGGAGTTTGTATACGACCCAAGCGCTCGAGTGTCATGTTGATCCTTCAAGACAGATCCTGCGAAGTTCTGCCGGCCGCTCACCGCCTTTTGCGTTGGCGCCCTCAAGTGCTGATCAAGATGGATGCCACCAACTTACGACGAACCGTGGGCTATCGTAGGATGGACCTAACAGTGACCTTTCCTTGACGACCCCAGATGGATGGCACGGCAGGAAATAGCGACCGTCGTGACATCTAACATCGTCCTGATTCTTCGTGGTATCTGCATTCTCTGTACTATTCGGCAGCATATTACCCTGCACTGGAACCGCTGCGACCATGAAGGATAATCGGTCCAATCTCTGCCACAACTACTGCGTTGTGCCAGCTGATGGTCGCCATTTTACTTGTGTCGCGGAATTACCTCGAGTCCTCAGTACCCCGGTCCCTCCTATAGAATTATCGGCGTCGATCCCCGGATACTATGTCATGATGTGCGTGCGATTCAATATCGCAACAGCGACAACGTATAAATAGCGTGGCCGCCCAGCTAGTACTCTTCTGTTATTCCCGCGCCGTTTCACTTCCAGCGCCCGTTCGTTAGTGTGTAGACAGGAGCTACTTCCCGACGGAATTTCGAACGGAGTATACAAGGTTGCGGCAATATTCCTCTGGGTCCCGCCGAGCGGTACACCGGCACACCGGCGCCAGGTCGCGATATCCATATCCTGCGGGTCACCTGCATTTGTTGGATAGCTCGCGCGCCGTCTAGAGCTGTAGTTGACTGGAGAAAATCATGTACGAGAATGTACAATCATTGCATTCGTGAAAGTAGGAATTTAGTGTTGTCACTTAACTTTCCTTTGTAACGAGGTTTGCTTTGTATCAGCGATTAACAACGACATTGCAAGATAATCGATAAAAGTTCAAGCTGGTTTCGCGATGCTGAGAAAGAATTATAACCGAATCCTAATCCAAAATTTCAACTGGGCCATAGATGCTATGAATTTGAATCAAGGAAATTGCGGACGAAGTCGACCTCCAAATGATCGCCCAATCGGAATTGGCGGTCAAGAAGAAAACGCTGCAATTATACCCAACGGCGACAAACACTCAAGTATGATGAACACAGCGAATACATTGTGCAGCATTTCAAGTTCGCTGGGACTGGGCCGCTCGCCGTCTTCTGATGAAAAGAAATCGGGACAAGATCAAGATGCAACCGCCGGTGCATAGACAGAGGCCTGCAAAAACGGTCGACCACCGAAAATCGCCCTTAATGAGCGCACCGCTGAGAGGTTGTCCGGCCAGTGCTGCGAGGGCTAGAATGCGGCCCAGATCAGGAGCGAACAGTACAAGGAAGCAATGAGTTTCACCCGTAAAGGAGAACCAGACACCCATGCGAAGCCTAATGATATTGAGGAATGACGGCAAGGAGTTGGAAGTGGCATTACGCACCCGACCTCGCTTCTGCTGTTGGAAAGGTCGACCAGGAGAGCCGGCGCCATCGATACAACTAGAACCCGCGGCTGAGAAGCAAGAGGACATTGCGGAGAGATATACCTACAGCCAGCGTTCATCGCACCGTACAGAACCGAGATGGCTATGATTCCACCAGAGTTGACGACCGCGAGCATGGACAGTATGCACGCTGTGGCCAGAAAGGTGATCGGAATAATGATGTTGAAACTTCCAACACGGTCAGCGAAAAAGTTTGGAATTAGGCGACCAACGACACCCCCTGCGTTAAACTAATCAGACAAACGAATTTGACCTGATTGCAACCTACCCGCATTGATGAAGGAGACCTTAAACAGTAGGAACATCTTTGATAAATAATTCAACACAACTAAGTTCAGCCCACCGTGTTGAACGAGATTTTATCGCTGAGACCCTGCCTGATGGAATATAGCTGGAGAAAGAAAGCTGGACGCAAACGATCAGCCTGTATAAAGAAATTTGCGATGACTGTTACTCGGATAGAAAAGTCCAAGCATGACGAAGAGCCCGGCCGCCACGAATGTCATGTACGGCTTGTCTCGCAAAATAAGATGCAGTGATGGCCTTGACACGGGTTGGGATTTCGGATGCCGCGTTCGCATGAGCAGATTAGCGAGTAGCCTGCGCAATATAAATAAACACCTTCCAGACATTTATGGTGCAACAGACATGAGGCCGGTGACCAAAGCAGCAGTCGCTCGTACGGCCACAGCGAATCCGTAACGAATCAGCAGGTTGTTGAGCAAGATCGGAAAAATAATGCCACCAATGGATGCGCCTGTTATTTCATAAGGAGACCGATTAATGATATGAAAACTATCGTGCGTACCACTTGTCATTATTCCGATGGCTAAGCCCCGGCGCCGTGAAAACTGTTGAGTGGCTAAACCAAGCGCAGGTAGGAAAGTGAGGCCCAGGCCGAGACCCAAACCTGAGAACCCGAACGTCATTTCAAGTTGCACTCAGAAATAAGATAAGAACTACGATTACTAACCGACTCCCTGTGTGAGGAAGACCTGGACCAGAAGGTTAGAGAATCGGAGCTCGATTGGCAAGACTCACGAGATAGAATTGATTTGGCTTTGCAAGGCTGAGGATCCAAAGCGAGAAGCAGTAGATGAAAGAGCCGCCTATCATCAAGTGGTGGCTGCAGCCGATCAGCTACGCGGTTTCCATTTCACAAGGCAATTTACACATACAAGTACCCACGATCGAAAAGATTGCCCACCGGAAGACCGAGGACGAACTGGAGAGCGATTTGGCAGCTTCCTATCCAGCTTTAAGCGGGGAAAGAGTTGAGTTCCTTCCCACACCCAGTCAACATTTACGAACGCAATTTCAGAGGGACTTTTATTGGGCATGAATTCTCGGACATAAAAATCGGTTCGGAAATCAGAGAGGGAGTTGCAATCCAAGAAAATCGGAGTACCTTGATAGACGCTTCAAATGCCATCTGTGTTAACCCGAGAGGGAACTGAAAATGAGACTAGTCGTACCCATATGCATTGAAGTAACTGAAATGGAACTCAGAGCATGCAAATAATAGGACTAAAGGGCGCGTTACCCAAGACCAGCGACGTAGATCATAAATCCCCCAACAACAGCGGCCCAAGCGCAGAGTCCCTCCTTCGGAATTTCTTCCCTATATACATGGTCGCACTGGTCTTTTGCTCCGCGCGGGATGTCGCTGGTAACACAGGTGGAAAGGTCGGAAATGGACAATTTTTCTGCCATGAGGATGAGTGGTGGGAGGCGGCGAGGTTGGCGGAAAATAGCGCTTTAAATGAGGTCACAAATAGAAGGAAGCGACGAATCAACGGATGGTCCTACCGCATCGGTGATGGTTATGTATTTTCCCTGTCAATATCAGCGTGCGTTGACGCAGAGGGATGGGTGAGTCTTCAACGCGTTCAATACGCTGGACATCGGGAGGCAGGCGTAGAGGAAATTTTTAACCAAGTATGATCATATCCAGCGGGAGGCTCTTTCCTTTCACTGCCACGTTTTTCATTCCATGCGGCCAGTGGCCATTGACCGCAGCAGTTTTTTTCCTGTAAGCCACGATCCATGGACTCATGCCATCAGAGAAATTGGTCAGGCTCCAGTAAAGTGGCAGGGACGAGATACTAGTGGAAATAAGGCGTCGTTGAAGTTCAGGGCCACTTTCTGGTGTTTCTTGAAGCAACTTGGAACAACTTCTCCCCTCTGAACGTGAGAATAGGCACTCGCGAAGCTTGAAGTACTTACATGAGGGGACCGAGAGCCTGTTAGACCGAGACTGAAGCATGATTGACGCCAAATGAAACATCCCAATGGGTGCCATGAATCTTGGTCGCGCTGAGTGGCGGCGTGGCAGGACGTGCAACACCGACAAGTTGAAGGATCTTCGGGCCTTCTGCGTTTGAGCTGCAGATGCTCGCCGATGACTCCAACGTGGCCATTTAGAATTCCAGCCGAAGCAAGGTGCAAGGAAGCCAAAAGGAAGCTCAAGAAAGCGGCCGATGCGGTGGAGAACAAGAGGGAACAAGCTGGTTCAGATTGCACCGCCACTCGTTCCTTGTCATCAATAATATTAATAAAATAATAATGCAATGACTTATTAGCCTATGTACTGACAGGAAGGTAGAATCACAACAATCTGCGCGCTTCTTTGCTTAATCCCCACCCCCTCTCTCGTCCCTGGCTTTCCACGGCTTTCGTTATCAACTCTTTAATTTGGGTTTCCTCTTCCTCAAACCGTTTCCTGTCTTCTCCGTGAATGATTTTCGAATGATCAAAATCCAGAATCACAGGCTCCCCGTTCCTGATATATATGTTCCGAAACCCAACTTCAGGCCATACTGTACGTTCCTCCAAATCCCAGTGAACGATGTTTGCTGCATGAATCAACATCAGTGCGTGTAAGATTTTGGTTCGCATCACTCCAGCTTCGTCGATATGGTTCGGTGAGCAAAGAGTGAGGTCATCGAAAAATTGGAATAGTAGCGCGTATAGTTTCGATGCTGTCGGTTGGGGGGTGTTTTTCCGGCGCTGTTGAGCGGATTGAAGAGGGGCTTCGAAAAAGGGATCCGCCACGGTGGTGTAGCCGTAGCAGAGCGGCCACGGATGCTTCGATGCCAGTTGGAGATGGACTTTGAATGCTTCTAACGATGGTGTCCTTATCTGCGCGTCTTTATGAATCCCGGCAAGATTCTTAGAAACATGCAGATTTAACGTGAAGTTTGCTTCGCATTCCGTCCTGAAGCAAACGGTGTTTGCTTCGTCGGCTGGGAACTTCGACACTCAGTTGATAATATGGGCTGCGAGATAAAGTCTCACGATCTTGAGGAAGCACTGCTCTTGACCGCTCTCAAATGCTTCACTCCGGACATCTACACGAAATGCCGAAGCTCGCTTTCTTTTGCGACCATCCGAGAGAATTTGGAACGGCGGCTGAATATCCACGAGCGACGAAATGTTCAATAGAGGAGGCACAGAGTCTGGTTTCATGATCTTTTGAGCTGGCATGGTTGGCGTTGACAAGGAAATCGTGATACGCCCAAAAGAACGAGTGGTCAGTCTGTCAAGAGACACTACCCAATGCGGAAGTCCCAACACTAAACAAGCGCAAATATCGAGGCCGGTGAAAAGAAAAAAACAGGCAAATCAAAGGGGCCTGAGGCTAAAGCAATGGTTGGATAATGGTATGGTCAGTAATGTTGAGGGTATGTGCGAGCTAAAGATTCAATACACGAATGAAGATGGATAAATTTAGGACCGGATAAATTTTGCCCGGAATCGTGACTCGTCACCAGCTGTCGGTTCCTATTTCAACGTCGTCGTCTAATGGCACAGGACATTCTGGAAGATAATCCGGGCAACCTCCAGACCACTCGTGGGCGAGAGCCGCTTTTGCAGAAGCTGAAAAGTAGTTGAGTTTCAAAATCGGAACGACTTTTTGATACAAGTTGACGAACCTGCATTTCGTGACCATACATTTCCAGTAACGCTCGCAACAGCCAAATTGCACGCCTTCGTGACATCACCCCTCAGTGCCGAGCTACCCACTCGTTTGAGAATGTCGATACCACCAGCATTGACAATTTCCTTGCGGATTGATCCGCCGCCCACATCGCTCAGGAGTGCGAGAGCATAGGCGAGCTCGATATGCACCTGTGGATACGGCTCATCTGACGCAGTTCGCATTGCCGCCAAGAGCGCATCAACCACACCCGCCTCGACTAGCGACTTCCTCACCCCACCACCCCACTCCGCGCAACTAAGGCGCTGAATGGCAAAGGCAAATGAGCCCAGAGGTTCCACCTCCTCTGTCGGTAGCATACTGGGAAGACGGGCAAGACCACGCGCAATGCCGGCGTCAAGCAGTACTTTTGCCATGTCGCTGCTATTCGGTCGCATGAGGCACCCAACGGCGCGTGCACTCCAGAGTAGAACCCGTGGATCCTCGGCCGTGACTAGTAAGTGGGCGAGCATTTCGACACAGCCACCCTTTGCAAGTGCCTTCGAAATCTTGATCGAGCGCGATATCCGAGCTACGGCGTATATCGTAGCACAATAGTCTTCCGGACCAGCATTGATCGACTCGGAGCAGCGTCGCATGTGCTCACACAGCGCCGCAACGACGCCCATGTCTGCTAGCGAGTCGGCGATGCCATCGGAGCGGATTATGGTGCCCAAACACCATGCAGAGATCCGAGCGGTCCTCTGTCCACCCTTGAGCCCTTTAGTCACGAGGAGCTTGCCGAGATTGTGTTTCAGGAGGCCTGTGGCTACCTCCGCGCTTCGGCAGATGCGAGCAAGACACCATACTGCGAGCGCAGCGATATCGTCCCATTGCGCGGCGTCGAGAATCTCGGTCAAAGTAACGGAAGTGTTCGTTCGGTATACCGCATTGGCGACAATGGGATCATGCCTGACCCTTGATGAGCTGCTGTTTGGAAGTGCAGTGAAGGAAAAGACGTACGTGAGAATACCCAATGCGAGCAGAACAGTATCTAGGCCGATACCATCAACAGCCCGCTCCTTGAGTAACAAGATGAGGGTGGGGATTGTGCCTGCCGTGACCAGCTTCTGAGCATCTTTGTGGGATCGGAGCCCAAGCTTCTGTATCTTTGACAGATACCCGTTGATTACTTCTCGTCTGCGTCCTTCCTTCACCTCACTCAACAGGGCGGCAGCGAGTAGGTTGGCGTTGGGAGCTGGTAGACGATAAATGCAAACAAGTGCAGACATAAGAGTGAAACGTACCAGTCCCCGTGCTGACAGTACTAGGCTGACTGCGCACAGATTCCGCATACGTATCTGTCACTGCAGTACTCGGACTATACTGCGATGGGAAGGTGCTGGTGCTCGGCGCATGCTTTAAATATGCGGATTCGAGTACTGGCGGCGATTTGGAGTATCCTCGCGATACCGGCGACGCGGAAGATAACCTGCCTGAACTTTCAGGATAATTTTCCTCGCCGATAGGCCCGATATTTCTTAGGCGATTTGGAGCGGAGCGGGAATTCCGTGACTGAGAGGAACCTCCTATCGCCACCGCTCAGCAACTGCGTGCCCTATGATTTAATGCATTACTCACCAGACGACGACGTCCGAATAGAAGGGGATGGCGCCAGCCGGCGGTCAGGACTCCAAGGCGTATTCGGTGATTCTGGCGACTGGAGACTCAAGGAATTGTTGAATACGGAGCTCATGCCTTCTTCGTCAAAGCTGTCATCGGGGCTAGCGGACGTGCTGGATACATCACTCCCATCGTACGTAGGCCGTGGAGGTGATGAAAAATCGGGCGGGGGTCTTTTGGGAGGTGTGGCAATAGCAGAAGTTCTGAACTGCGATACTGCCGGAGGGGCGGATTCAGGATGGGGGCTACTCGAAAACGAGACTTCGTAGGCGGGGGGTCCACTGATTTGAGTCATCATTGACATAGCGTGGCGCGCGCGGAGTGAATGCAACGACGCCAAGCTTTCTCCAGTGCTGCCGGGAGGTATCAAGTGTTGTCCGTCATCGCCAACTAAAGTTGGGTCAATCCAAGTAAGTAGGGATGTAAACATTGAAAACCTTCAATGCGTGGTATTGATGAACTGCTTGTACGAGACTCTACCTGTAATCGCCCGCCACTCTGAAGAAGTTGCACCAGAATGTCGAACGTCGGTCGCAGACGGGATTCACGGTGCCAGCATTCCTCCATTAAGCCCCAGATGTGGTCCGTCAGTCCGAAGTCCTCATCGGGGCGATCGGGGCGACTGTCCTGGCGAACCACTAGGCGGAAAATCTGTTTCTCAGACAAGATGCCCCATGGAACCTTTGACGTGAATATCTAGCGGAAAGGTTGAAGATTAAGAAAGGAAATTCAACAAGATATACCTCGAGGGCACTCATGGCCCAGGCGAATACATCTGACGCACGGGAAACAGTCTAAAGAGACGGTTGAGCCGAGAATACGGAGTCCGTTGCAAGATACGCACGCCCTTCCACGCTTCCGGGCTGACTACAGTGGAAGAGTTAGAGGATCAGACAAAAATCGCCGATTTGACGTACAGTATCGGTGCCCGTGACTTCCACTCGTCTGGACTTCGATCATCCCATAATCTGAGACACACGCAGTACCATCCACGTCAACCAATATATTCAAGGGCTTCAGACTTCCATGTACCACGCCGCGCTGGGTGGCTGTTAGAGGTATCCAGTAGAGGGGAAAGAGCAACACACCGCATGAAGATATTGCATGCCAAGCGTTACATCATAAACCTGAAGAATATAGGTCAACGGGCGATCTGGTGTGGCAATCACCTCACGAACAATTTTCGTCCGATCTGCCTGAGGATTGCGCTCCAAATATCGAAGAACATTGCCATTCGGCTGAAAATGAGTTACCACATAGAGTGGCTCGGCGTCCCAAGGCGATAGGCCAAACATCTGAAGAACATTACGATGCCGTAGGCTGGTCCAAAGCTCGCCGCGTTCGTGTAGCACCTGCCAAGCAACAACGCGTCAGTGATGTTGGGATGAATATGAGAGCTTTGACTCACCCTGGCCTCTGCAGATTTAGAAAGAATCTTCACAATTATTACCGAATTTCGCCATCGACCTTGCGCGATCGGGCCGCCAAGGTGCGCGTCGTCGTCGAGTTGAAGTTCATCCGGGCGGATGACCCAGGCAGCAGTAGGGGGAAGAATCGGCAGGTCCGACATGGAGGCACGGAACAAGCTAGTCGGTTGCTCATTGGTAGTGAAATGGCCACACAAAGTATTGACGCCATATGTAGCTTACTCCGATAAGACCGTGTGCGTAATCTGCGGGAAACTTCCAGGAAAACGCGATGCGGGCTTTCAAAACAAGCCGAGTCTCAGGGCAGCCAAGACACAAATGGAGCTGAGGCGCCACTGGAGGAGCCAATCCAGTCTAGTCAGCGGTTGCAGCCCCGATAATCAAGTGACGACAGGGACTGCGAGAAAACGGCCGAAAGTGCTTGGAGACGCCTGAGTGAGAACGAAGATGGTTAGATTCGCATGGAGACTTCTGACCACCCAACTACGCCGGTCTACGGAGAATCTGAAGAGGGAGCAATTTGCTGCGCACAGCCCCTTCCCAAAAAGGGAATGCTCCAACGCGCTTTCACTTTTAGACCATGTCCACTCCATTCCCTCCATCCGAGATCTCCCCATGTCATCCCCGACCACAAGCTCGCGAATCCCCAGTGCCCTCTATGGCCCGGACTCGTTCAGTCCCTACATCGAGGAAGAAAAACGTCTGGAAGCACCGGAGACCCCTCGACTTGATGTACGTAATGCAGGATTTGGTCTAATAAGCTAACTTAGGTCCTGCTAGCCGCTAAATTCCAAAAGACGCCAACCGCGTGGCTCGGTATACCGCAGTATTAGCTGGATTTTGGGGTTCAGGGAGAAATACAGCCTTCTCAATTGTGAGCGGAAATCCACGCAGGTCAACTCAGGTCAACTCAAATACTCCATTACCTTTGAAGGTTTTATCTGGGGTGGAGCGCTGGTTGGTTTCTGTCTCGCCCGAAGCATCACCATGAATCCAGGACGCGCGCCGGATTTGTTGATACCAGGTATTGCGAGCTGCTTCTTGTATATTTGAATCCCTTGGACTAATCTTTCAGGGGAATGGTTCTGGTTCCAACAACCAATGTATAAAATCAACCTGTTTATACATATCTACCTTACAACAAGTATGTATCTCGATTTTATCCGTTCTTCATCTAAATTACCTTTGCAGTTGGCGGTATTGGTGCACTGCTCCAATTCATCCCAGCCATGCGCAGAGTTCGTTGAATCCTAGGATATCTACTTTTTTTTATGACTTCTTTTGTGCAGCGGAAGATGATTCTGCATCGTTTAAACGGTAAATAAAACCTTGATCGCAGATCCTAAATTTACGTTTTGCGCTTTAGGCTACGGCGTGTTAACGTGTCTTATTTTGGGCAACATATGTGGATCAATCATTGCCAGGCGCTCTTTCGGTGGGGAACTCAATGTCCAGTCTGCCTACTACATTCTCGGCATCATGGTTGTCTTTTCCGGGCTGATGGGCATTTACAACGTGAAGAAGGACACTCGCCGCCACAGAAAATGGATGCTTCGTATGTTTTCTGTGCAAGAACTCATGGCCTAGTGTCGACCCATTTTAGGCATGGTGGTCTATTTTGCGGTTGCTATCACTGCACGACTGATTATGCTCGCATCTCGCGAAATCATCTCTCAAATTGGCACATATTACTCGGTATGGTGATGTTTTGTGTTTCAAGGGTTTCAGTAAATCTAACCAGGGGAATAAATCCAGATCTGGAGATGCGACGAGATATTCGACTTGCTGGGCGACTTACAAGCTAGGCAAGAGTTGTACCCACAATGCGTCGCGGCAGGTGTAAATCCAGCTGCCGTTTGGGTTGCCGTGCATGCAACGACACAAGATAATAGTAGTCTTCTCTTCGCCGCTTCATCAGCCCGGGCGGTACAAGGTTTGTTGTGCTGTGCTTCTCCGTTCCACCCAATCTTATCCACTCTAGGGATGGCTCTGTGGATCGCTACACTGATTCACATCGTTGGTGTCGAACACTACGTACGTGCGGGTGCATTTTTATCTTCTCTGCTGACAGTTATGTGCCACAGATTCACAAGACAGACTCTTCAAACCAAGTACGGCTTGGTTTCGTGCTTGAGCCCCTTGATTATTCCGAGGATTCAAAAACATCTTATTGATACTAATATGTGAGATGTTTAACACGGTGTACGTTAACCAGTATGATATTCTTTTGGCATATATATAGCACGGAATCCCGGATCTTCTCTCGCAGCCGACATGATCAGCACTTCGAATATGTTTCATGGCCGTCAGAACTTGTCGTTCTGCCACGAAGGACCTGCGATTTCTCCAGATCGTTCTTCGGTCGGTGAAGGATGTTTTTGGTTCGGGCGGAGGTAAACATACTTACTGATATTCCACAGTCCTGTGTATTCGTGGCTCCCTGATGCTTGTCGATATGTGGATGCCGTTATTTCAACGGTCCCATGATATCCAAAAGCTCAAGTTTCCCTTGTAGTGACAGAGTACACAGAGTACAGTGTTCGATATCAACACTTCAGGAGCACATCACTTTTCAATCCAACCAATCCAACAGACACGATTTGGCCAGGTGTTTACTGCTTCTCCCGCACTTTCAGAGCCTTACCGAAATTCAGGCGCTCAATACTTATAGCGCGCGTCCGGGGCGCGATCGCAGGGTATGATCTACGATCATACTGTGGACAATCTCTCTCACCTCGGCGCATGAACCTTCTTTCCAAAGCTTCGAACTCCTCGGGCGACCGAAATTCTCCGCCGTCCTTTGTGACTTCGTGTATTCAAGAGCCCCATAGCACCCAGGTGTTCCCATTCAATTATGCAGTGCACGTAGAAAGAACCAGTGGATGATCAGGATGGTGCCTGCCAATTCCATGAACTTGAAATGACACCAGCAAGCTCGGCATGCATGAGTATTGACTCCCCGAAGGTATTTCCAACACTTCGAGCCTAGAATTCGGCAGAGTGACTGCGTTCATCTCACCTTCGATGGGCGCCGTGATCTGACTGAAGACAAATACAATCGAGGATGCAGCTCTTGATATGACTCAATGTATGTATATAGCTATGTTTCAACAATCGTCTAGCCACTGAGTCTAGGCGACTCCGCTGCTTACCTCCAGTGGCTGACCACTCCTTCGTATAAGTATGTAATCAACCAATCTACGTCGTACATATACCTGAAAAATCCAATATCCAATATTGCCTACAAATCGTGTCGCATTCAAGTCGCATCATTTCCAGATTTCTTCTCGGCCCGATGCCGACGATGACGATTGCGAATCTGCGCTGAAAAAAAGCAAGGAAAATATTGTTGAGACTCCCGAAAATTCTAAAAAAAAACAGTCAAAACACTCATCTAACCTTATCTAGGACTTCAAACATTGAATTCACCTGAGATGCTCACGGACCATTACTTTCAAGTTTCCAGTTGTTCAATACCGAGCGGAGTTTAAACTTTCATTGATCGCCTGCTCGTGATTGGCGGCTCGCCTCACTTGTTTACTTCCTCCCTTCAGGCTTCAGCATGGCTGAGCTGTCGGATTCGTCCCTGGAACCAGCCAGAAAACGGCAACGGTTATTGTCCTACGACGTAGATGCAGATGCAACTTTGGTTGACGGCGACAGCGCTCTTGAAAAACTTGTGCAGGATCCTTTGTATTACTTCAACGACGCTGACTGCAAAATACGCGTCGAGAACACACTCTTCAGTGTATGCCTTCTCCGTCTGATCTTCGTACGCGCGCATTCATACTTCAGATTGAGATCCATCGTTTCCTTCTTACACGCGATTCTTCTGTGTTCGCAACATTGTTTCAGCTTCCGCAGGACACTGAGAAACCCCTAGAGGGCTCGAGTGACCAAGATCCCATCGTTCTGACAGGTGATACGGCTGAACAGTTTCATGCACTATGTTGGGCTCTGTATGCTCTGTAAGCTAGTCCTATCATTCACTGCTGCAGTTTAATTTGGTCATCCAGGCCAGATGAAATCTCGAAACAACGAACGAACAAAAGCTCCATGGTCAAGCTAGCCAGAGTTGCGACGATTGCGCACAAATATCACTTGCTCACATACTCATCTTGGTCCATGGCGTCGATCCACAAACGATGCACCGGATTCGACTATCTTTCCTCATGCTCTGTAGACGAATTGGCTAGCTTGTTCAGCCTTTTCCTACTTTACGCCCTCATCGAGTATGCGCAAAATACATGGATTCATCGGCTGGAATACGGTGGCCTGACCACCAATCTGGAAGATTTCCCGCGTGCTCTCGACTTCGCCGTAGGGCATGGCCTCCGCCAATTCATCGGCCGTATATACTACACCCATCTTGTCGTCAACGATCCAGCGGGTGTTGTACTACGTCCCCATGATGCACCAGTCGCGTTCGAGTTTCCATACGCATCCAACTTGGACCCGGACCGACTCCAGTGCCTTCTTCTAGGATACTAGTCGTTATACTCGTATTAGCGCCATTTGGCCTTGGACCCACCCGAACTCCCTAGAGGGGTATGCCGAAATCACACAGGGAATTGCGTTCGCGTCTGGAAATCAACATGGCAAGCTGCAGAGGATATCGGTGGCGCTGTTGATGTGTTAGGGAAACTGAAGAGAATTCTCCGCGGATGCGTTGCCGCTTCTGATGGTATGGACGCGATCTGCGCGGTCAAAGGTAGCACAATTATCCAGGCATTGATCACCCAGCTGGAGGCGAGTCTCCCCGACCACTTTTTAGGACTGCAGTGAATCACCTATTACCGTACCATTGTTTATTCGATGTCTCCGGATTTGTCGCTAACTTACATTACATCTGTACTCGTGTACCATATACGTATTTCAGGAGAAGCCCTGCCACCCAATTAATGATGATGTTGGTTCAATGATTTTCTCGAGATTTTCTGTTCCCGATCATGTTCAGAAGTTGCTGTTTGTGGGTAAGCTAAATGCTGCATTATTGGAGGAGACTATCCAGGACTAACGTACAGTGCGAATAGCAAATCAGAATGCGGAAGGACACACATTCGAACATAAGAAAGCACGAGCGTACAAAGTTATGGGGTAGCAGGTAGAAACCAACTGAACGAAAGTCATGGCGGAGACCCCACCGGGACCGGAAGCGGGCGGATATGCCGCGCACTCGACACACGCCTCTGGATAGCGTTGTTCCGTGAGGGATCACCAGGCAACGCGGGTAACGCACGAGGGGACCGCGTTGGTAGCCTCTTGTTAGGTTGTATCTTAGGCAGAGGAGGCGGCGACAAAGCTTGCAAAGGGTTCCTCCCAGCCGCCAAAGAGGAGGAGCGGGGGAAGAACACGCGAGGGCGGCGAGCGTCGGGCGCGCTCGCTGTGGCAGTGGTTTGCGTCGAGACGAAAACCTCGAGCCCTTGGGCATGGTAGGTGTATCCATCACCAGTGGGGTCGGCTGCCATCCGCTCAGGCCCGGGTTTCGGGGTTGCGCTGGACTTGGATTTGGACTTGGTGCGCTTTACACCCGAACGGGCGAGGAATTCGCGGGGCCGTCGTGCATCCGGGGACCGGGGAACAGGCGGCGTCACCATTAGAAACGCTGGGCCACCACCGCGGGGAGAAAGAGAAAGAGAATTATCTCCTCTGTCGGACATCCGCCCGGGTTTCTCGGATTCGGTGGCCACTTTGCTCGGTGTTTTCCCTCGTTTTCCCCGGGTGCGGCAGCGAGGTTTCATGGTGCTGAACAACCTGCTCACAGAACATCCCGCAGAGGCGGTCTTTATGACAACGGGGAATGCATGCGTCGTCGCACGAAGCGTCTTGAGTGGCGGAGAGGGGGGTGCGACGGGCAGGGGCCGAGCTGGGACAACACGATTAATACGCGGTCCTATTTTGTCAGTCAGACGCTGGCCGATTTACCATACGCGTCACAATCCAATTCATCCTCGACTTCTTCATGGTCGTCGTCTAACATTGTATGGATACGATGAGGATACCTCCCAACCTCATATCCATCTTCGTCCATATCCATTCCGCCGGGGAACGAATACCGCTGCTGGAAGTCGGGGGAGTAATGAGCACAGAGGTCGAGTACATACTTAGAGCGACGAGCACCTGTTGGGCTTGCCATTCGGCGACCGTCCAACGGCCCATGCGTTACGCGCGGGCAGCAGAAGAAAGAAAAAGGGAATCAATCCGACGTGCAGCATGTCACCGCAGTGCTTAAGAGTCTGCGATCATCTTGCAACGATCTGGATAGTCTAGACAAGATGTAAAACACTCGGAGGATCACACACGTCGGTTGCGCTTAGGAAAACCTCCGTCCAGGTTGCAGAGAAAGACGACCGTTACGGTCGTCCGCGAGTGATTTTCCAATTGTACCGTCTTCAGAGCTTCAATGAAGAAGAAGCAGTGCATGTGTGCAGGTACGACATCGAGCTGAAGAACATAGGCTGAAGTGGTACCTGGCACTGAGTGATGATTCAGAGAGAGAGAGAGAGTCAATTATACTGGCGCGGTCCCACAATTGGAACAGCCAGTTTACTAAGGACAAACGTGTAACTAAAATACGGGTGGCTATCCATACTCAGTTCCAAGGAGCCCTCAGAGCACAACGTGAGAACGGTGGGGGGCGGAAAGGCGGCAGCCGGGGAAAGATCCTCCCTGCCCGACACGGACAAACATCGGGCAGGCTCGTGTGGTTGAAAACCCGTAGGAAAAATCCCCCTCTTGGCCGAGAGTATCTCCCTAGCTGCCACCTCTGCAGTCCCATCGTACACGCATGCGATCGAGAAAGAAGATAGGTGATAAAATCAATATATTTGTCCCTGGCACTAAGTCGGATGGGGGTCCGCTATGTGGGAACTTGGTTGTAGATGTCGCGGTTAATGATGAGCATTGGCCGCGCGTAGAATATTTCCAAGACGTCGTAGGCATATTTAGCGAGTAGCGCAGTTGTCTTGCGACGCGAGATCAAGTCGCGGAAGAAGAGTCCAGCATCGGTGTATCTACCCTTCAAGTCAGGTAGGGAGTGGAACACGCGGGCAAAGAACTCGCGGCGTAACACGAGCAGGGCTTCGTGTTTGCAGCCAAACAGCGCATGAACCGGGTCCTCTATGCAAATCTTGCAGAAGCGGCACAACCGCCACTTTTCGGGGATCGATTCTGGGTGGTACCGTTCTCCCCACGTCATGCGCTCGCTTGCTAGCGCGTGGCCCGAAAGCAGGAGTTTCGTCAGGGCACGACGGTGTTTTTCGTTGCTCACGTTGAGATAATGGCGGAAGAACAGCACTTTCCGTACCAGCTTTTTCTCAACTAGCTCGAGGCGGTCTGCGAAGAGGTCTCTGGTTTTGCTGTAAGACATCATTGATGCCTGTATATATTCTTCCATTGAGTGTTTGACACTCGCTAGCAACACATCGGCCGTTTTCACGCTAATAGCATCAGCCCTTGTTAAATCCCAGTAGACTGGTATGGGCAGCTTTGAAAGAACCACGCAGATGTCATTTATCCACGAGATTTTGTGCTGCCGCGCGAGGTCTAGTGAGTCGAGCAAACCGTCGGCAATCAGTCTCGTAGGATCTTTCTCTGCGAGCACGGCCATGTGATGGAAGTAGCCCAATAATTGCCGGACGCGCCGGTATCGGATCGGCTCTAATCCAGTCTCAGAGAATAGGATCGCAGTCATTGACCTTGCAGTTAGACCCAGCATACGTCGTAGATAGTAATGTTGTATGGCCTCTTTCTCCACAATTCTTGCTTCAACCACATCCGGGCATATATCAGCACCGTTGGTGAGATAGGGGTCAACTCGCGCCATGTACAATGTTCGCGCATCCCAGACCGGGAGGTCACCTACGATACGGCTGACTCCAAGGCACATATTCGCAGCTGTGGTCGCCTTCGCGTTGTACACGCTATGATGTTTGACGTACATGTCTTTTGAGCGGAAATCGTGGTGAATTCCCACGTACTTCATCACATCAACCTCCTCCAACTTCTTGCCGTTCATTGTGAATTCAAGCTTTCCATTGGGGCGTACTCCTGCGACAGCAAACTCGCATTTGGACTCCTGTACCTCGCAGCCTAGGTCCGCCATCTGAGTTGCGGTCTCATTCAGTTTGTACTGAAAGCTCGGTACTGAACCAGCTGCAATCATCAGGTCGTCGGCCTGCTCAAGCTTCGTGATCTCTTTTCCATTCAGCCGCGTGTCCTCTGGCCAGGCCGTCAGCTTCAGCATCCTCAGAAAGATGTTCCAGAAGTTCGGGGAAGTCGGGTCGCCAGTTAGCAGTCCAAGCAGTGATATGAACATTTCGGAGTATTGACCATTCAGCCGCACCATGTACACCATCTGGTCATAGATCATCATTATCCAGTCGATGTATGGGCCCCAGATTCCGTCACTGTGGAGTCTATTCCACAGTACTGCTCTGTTCGTAGCCGGGAACGCGTTTTTTAGATCTATGTAACCCAAGATCAATGTTCGTCCTTCCGCCAGCGCACGATCTGCCAAGCAACGAAGCAGGAACGAATTATTATTCGTCCTATACCCCGGTCTGAAAGCGTTCTGGGATTTCGGCAGGAGCCCTGCATCCTCTGAGTATTCCCTTATCCGCCAGTCCAAGATGACCATCAACACCTTTAACAGTGCACATTCCAGGACGACTAGCCGGTGACTTTCAGGGTCTGTGGGATCCTTTCCACGCTTCAAGAGGCCAATGACAATAGCTGCAAGCCACATAGACGGCGCTGACATCCTGTCCAAGCATGCCTGCAGGAGTTTACGGAGTTCCTCGTTGGACATTGCCATGATGTCGCGGTACGAGAAGTCGTCAATTCCGGGCACGCTCTTGAGCGTGTGCTCCCTTATGTGAGTCTTGATCTTCTCGACCTCTCCCGGACTTATCTTCCGAGAGAAGCTAGCCTTTGGAGACATGTCAATGTTCCTTTTCGGCAACGCATCGGCCAGCTTCTCCTCAATATCAAGTTGTGGGATATTAAAAGAGTCTGGTACATCCTTGGGTAGGTTCATCCTCGCCTTAAATGTGTCAGTCAGCTGTTCAATTGAGACCTGTAGCCGCTGTGGGCGTGGGTCATTCCAGCTTTTGATTAATTGCCAGAACGCGCCCGCATCGCTTCCGCATGCAAGGAGTTTCTCGCGCTGCTCCATTTGTAGCCGTCTCGTTCGTTCGCGTCCCCGGTGCGTCTCAGGCTCATACACCTCTGGTGGTACATCGGCTTGTTCCGCTGGCGGTTTCGGGGCTGGGATCTCGGGCAGTGAGGTCGAAACCTTCTGTGTTGCAATGGTACGCACACCCACTTCAGTGTTTGGCCATGGAGCCATTGACATCGTTTGGTAGACTCCTTCGCTTTCTGGCTTATTCGCCCCCGTTTTTGCAGCTTCATCCGCCGCCTCGTTTCGCATGTTACCTGTATGTGCCGGAACCCATATGAAGCGTGTGGGTGCATGCCTTGCCGCCAGGAGCATAACAAGGTCGCGCAGCATATCACCGTTTGCACAGGTCCACCCTAGGTCTGCGTTTGACCCAGCCCAATAGCATACATGACGAATCACGTATTCCGAGTCCGTGTACACGTTCAGGGTGCGTTCTGGGTCAGCTTGCAGGACTGCTTTCAAGACGGCATATACCTCGCCTCTGTTGTTTGACTGGTCAGGACCCGGGACACGAAGAGCCTGGTTTTTCGGTGAGTTTTCCCCCCAGAATATTCCCGCCCCTGCTCTCGCGTTAACCCGGCCATTATTGAAGCACGATCCATCAGTGTATACAGTCACTGAAGGTGTGTCCTTGTACACAGCTCCATAGAGTGCTACTGTTTTTTCAGCCGGAGTCTGCTTGCTTGCCATGGCTGCCGCTACCATCACATCCAGCACCGGGTCCCCCTTCGGCATAACTGGCTGTGGGTGCTCAATCCGCCGTCGCTGCGGCTCCATCTGCAGCAGGCGTCGGTCCAATGTCAACACTATTCGTACGTGATCCGACCACGCTTCCTTTGGATCTGGTTCAGGTTCCGCAATGTCTAGCGAATGAACACACGGCACAATGTTTTTCGAGACCACTGCATAGTCGACTGTCGCCTTTCCCGGCTCCGCTTCCTGGCCCCTCGACACGAATGATGTGAAACGGCCGGGTGTAGCGGATTCGAGACTTGTACCGTTAATTATGAGCAATCGACAGTTTTTGGCATTTGCCAGGAATCTTCTTCCACGCGCGGAAATATTTGAATCTGAGGATAGGCGCTGGAGGTCAGTCTCCTCTACCGTCTCCGATCCTGTCCGTAGATTTGTATCGCCCATCAGAATAATGGGTTTGGTATCATCAGAGGCAGCACATAGTGCAAGCGTCTCCCACAATTTGAATTCCGGGTCTGAAGCGCCTGGCTGATGTAGATTGTGGGTTGACAGATCATGTCAAGATCTAGAGACCAACGGCCGTCGGCATGGGCGGAATAGGGCGAAATACGAGTGACCGACTCTGTCTAGCTTGCTCACTTCGACCTCGTAGTGTGGACTCGGGCATCCGTCGCCACCGATCCCCAGTCTTTCCGGATAGATCTGTGTTTATTATTCTCACGGAGGATTCGCGGCGCATCAGCCTCTGCCACAGGCATGGTCGGGGATCGCGTGGAAAACAACTCGTTGTACCCACGAGCCGCAGAATATATCAGACGTCCACCGTGCGGGAACGACCGTTCTGAGCCGGGGCTTTTGAACAGCGTGCAACGAGGTCCATGGCGCTGGACGTTTATCCCTTTTTTTGTAAAAAAAAAAACACAAGGATTCATGAGGAGCAGACACATGATGGGTAGCCCGGATAGAAATCACTAGAAAACAAGTTTCACCGCAGGCGTGCTAGTTGGGCGATTCGGCGAATCAAATCAAGAAGCATGTCTCGCAGTTTGCGCACCCACGACCAATCGACGCTGTCGCTGCTCGACACTGCGTTGACCTGTGTGCCCCCAACACGCTTGCTCTCCCTCCGATCCGCCAGCGCCCGTGTCACGTCGTCAATCGCACGCGCATACACTCCTGCCAGCTCCGCGTCAAGCGTGTACAGCGGACGGCGCACCGCGTATGGCGCGAGCGCGTTGTACTTCCGCACGCGGTCGTTTACCTCCGCGAGCGCGGCGGTATGGTAAGTGGCTTCCCGAGCCACCCACGCTGGGTCGCGGAACTCACGCACGTCGCCCGCGGCGTTGAGACCGTCGAGCGTCAGTGCGCGGACGGCGTGACGCGTCCAGCCGTCAAGTAGCAGGTGACGGAACGTGTGCAACGCGGCGTCGAGCTCTGCACGAGAGTGTCAAAGCAAACAACGGTACGTTCTTGAAATAAGACCCACCGTTCTGAAGCTGGACCCATGGGGGTGCAGCGCCGTTCCGCAGTACTATGCGGTTCATGAGGAACTCCTCACGCGCGATGAAGGGATTCGACTCCTCGGCCGCGCGTACGATGGGTTTGCCGCGGCCTTTGACGGACGCAAACAAACCAGCACGGCGAGCTTGCTGTCGATGATATCGTGAGTATCACTAGAGGAACGGGTGGAGTGGGGACACCTCAATCCTGTCCTCAATCAGACTGGTCCAGCCCTTCATGTTAACGGGATTTATGCGAGAAGGGCCAGATGGGGCGTTCCGTTTGCCCTGCGTACCGTGACCTAGACGGTAATCAAGCGTCGATTCGCGCGCGCGCGCAAGCCGTCCGAGTTTCTTGTTGAGCTCTTTTTCTGTCTTTCGTGTTTGCTCGATGTCCCCGTTGGGACGTGGAGTCGGGGACGCGAGGGGAAAGCGTGCGAATCGGACAGAGGAGGTCGCATGGTCAGGAACCTTGAATTCAGTATGCCACGGACGGTGGCCTGGTGGGCCTGGAGGGAGTAGAGGAACAGAAGCCCATGAACCACCCGGCGGAGGATTTGCTGTCGGCCGCGGTGTGGAGCTGACGGGAGGCGCGTCCGGATAGTATTGAGTGACACGCGGCGGGGACTTGCGTAATTTCTGCTCTGCAGTCTGGATGGTGCCAGTTCGCAGGGGCTTGTATTTGTCTACAAGCATTCGTAAAACCTGCGCTCGCCATCAGAATGAGGGGAAGTCAAGAGTCGACGATTCCAGGCGAATCTGAGGCCCGATTTGCGATTTTGTCTTGCCAATCCAGAGAGGTCGATGCTGGCATCAAGAACAACCTAGTGGGTTCTGTAGAGGATGAACAGAATCATGAATTGTTTTCTGTGTCCTCTCAGAAGCCTGACGACTGTTTTGGCGCGATCCGCATCCAGAAGCGCCATGGAGTCGTTTACTTCGACATCCCCTCGTAAATTCTTGTACAGAACCGCGTTTCTACTCACCGTATCCTCTATACGCTCATCCCCAGTCCAATTGGCTTCTTCAACGCGGCGAACCCGGCTCGGCGACTCCGGCTGTGCCTCTTCCTGTGCAGCATCCGCAAATAACTTAGCACTCCCGGTTGGTTGGGTGGTTGAAGGTCTACGGGATGCAGCAAAGGTGGAAAATGGAGAAGAACATGGGCGGCGCAGCATGAAGTGGCTTTGTTTGTTCCTTGGTCCAGTGGCCTTGAAAGAAAACACAGACAAGCTTGCGGCCTCAAACGATTCGTCGTTCCTACCTTGTCGTTTTTCCGTGCTTCTGTTCGTCCTAGCCCAACATGAGCGCCCCCTTAGCTGCAGACGGCATTGGTATCGCAAACCTCCCCAACCAAGTGCGTACCGTCAATGTACTTTTCGCTCACCCCTCATCGTTCCTGTAGAAACACAAGATTGTCGCGAAGCGTGGGGCGCACTTCACAATCATGGTTGTCGGTACGCTTTCCGAATTATTGCAGAGAAACAGCATATTCATTTCTACCAGGCGAGTCCGGGCTTGGAAAGACCACTCTCATAAATACCCTCTTTTCCACCGAGCTGTCGCCTGCAAAGAACTACAGCAAGCGTCACTTCAAGCAGCTCGACAAGCTCACCGAGGTCGAAATCATTAAGGCTGAGCTCGAGGAGAAGCAGTTCAAGGTCAAGTTGACCGTCATCGACACCCCCGGATTCGGCGACTATGTCAACAACCGCGACTCCTGGTCCCCTATTGTCGAGTTCATCGATGACCAGCACGAGGCGTACATGCGCCAGGAGCAGCAGCCCCAGCGCCAGGAGAAGACCGACCTGCGCGTGCACGCATGTCTATACTTCATCCGCCCAACTGGACACACGTAGGTGCACTGTTTTTTTCTTTAAAAAAGTTTCTGACCGTGTTGATGTAGTCTCAAACCCCTCGACATCGAGATAATGAAGCGTCTGGGCACCCGCGTCAATCTCATACCCGTCGTTGCAAAAGCCGACACCCTCACACAGAATGACCTGTTCACCTTCAAGCAGCGTGTACGTATTTTCTCGTATCAACCTTCGGATCCTGTTAACCCTATTGCTTAGGTTCGTGAGGTTATCGCTGCGCAGGGCATCCGTATCTACACACCGCCGGTGGAGGCCGATGACGAGAGCGCTGACCACGCCCGTATCCTCACGGATGCGATCCCTTTCTCAATCATCGGTTCCACTGAGGACGTCAAGACCCCCGACGGTCGCGTCGTCAAGGGCCGTGAGTATATGTGGGGTGTGGCTGAGGTCGAGAACGAGAACCACTGCGACTTTAAGAAGCTGCGCTCGCTCCTGATCCGCACGCACATGCTTGACCTCATTTCGACGACGGAGGAGTCGCACTACGAAAACTACCGCCAACAGCAGATGGAGACGCGCAAATTTGGCGAGCCTAAGGTCAAGAAGAGCGACAATCCCAAGTTCAAGGATGAGGAGGAGCAGTTGCGCAAGCGCTTCACCGAGCAGGTCAAAGCGGAGGAGTCACGCTTCAGACAGTGGGAGCAGCACGTAAGTCACGCCAACCTCTCACTCTTGCACAGTAACCTCATCCCTGCTCCGCAGCTTATCGCCGAACGTGACCGCCTCAACAAGGATCTCGAGCTCGCGCACAGTGCGATAAAGCAGCTCGAGGCCGAGCTCGACAACCTGCAGGTTGGCTATGGACGTGGAACCAACAGGCGGTGAGCCTTCTCACACCCAGCGGGCGTCGCACCCCTTGCAAAAATCGCCCCTCTCGGCAAGCTAGGGCTCCTGTCCCTCGAATATTCTTTGGATAATTACCTCACTGCTGCTGTCTATACCCTATCATACAAACGCTTTCCACTCGTTTACATTTTTGGTTCACCCCGCTGTACATAGCTCGATCATAACGCTCGTACGATTCACTGTCGCTTTTCCCCCATGGAATGTACTGTATGACGCTCTGCGGAATACTTTAATTGGCCTATTTCATCGTTAACACGGAGAGTAAGGGAATGGAATGAGTGTTTGGTACAAATGAGTATCTCAAGACATCTATTATTATTCCTGGATTATTCCTGGGTTCACAGACTTCGCATATGTAACATTACTATGTCTTGAGGCCATTACCTCCGCGAGATCTGCCCGCTTGCGCACAAGCCACATATCCAGTCTTCGACTAACCACCTGTCGGGCAGTTACAGGATGCAAGCTGCACGTCATGCCGTCCATAACGATTTCTCCATTGCCATCGCGGGGTCCGAAAATTGGTTTTCCGTTGCGCATGATGACGAAATCGGGCGGAGCGTCGGGGTCGCCGAGCGATTCCTCGAAGGCCCAATGTGATAGCCCGTGCATGATATGTGCCTTGTCCCTAGTCAGAACCGTTGGGAGCGAGCCATCGGTCCCGTCCTCATCGAAAGCTGACAGTTGGACCTCATCGTCGTCTTCGGCTTTGCCTTCGTCGAGGGCGGAAGTAGTGGCTTTGACCCGACGGTGAGTGTGCTTTGGAGTAGAACTCTGCGCAAACGGGTCGTTGGTTTCATGTTTTTTGAATGCATTGAGGGCAGAGCGTAGGCAGGAATATTCCTGCAGGAACCAGGGCTCACGCTTCAGCCTGTCCACACGTGTTTCCTCTCGAGTGCTCCAAGGAATCACTTCGCCCGTCTTTGAAGAAATCCTCTGCCCACAGCTATCCAGATAAAAGACCTGAAGGGCTTCCCTGCCATCCGACGACGGGATCTCGTCTCTACCTCTTTCCCGCAATAACTCCTTCACGTCGGGTGCTAGACCATACCAGTCGGCAATACCCACGCCGACAGTCCGCTTCTCGAAAGGAAGTGGATTCTCAAGCCCCTCGCCCCCGATTCCACGGCCAAGGGAGTCGACATCGAAACGGAGGCCAATGATTCCACCACGGCAACCTGCAAGAGTCTGCGTCAGATCGACTGCGAGGTTTTCCAGGCGCTTCAGGCGAAGTTGACGCATGCGATGCGCAAACGAAATGCGGCATTTTCTATCGTCGTTGCCCAGCTCCGTATGGAACGGGCGTCCCATGGGAAGGCCTTTGGCGAGTCGTAGGATGGTAAGGGCAATCGGACGTGTTGATACTGTAACAGTCATCAAGGGACGCCAGAAAGGCGTGTCTTTGAGCGTAGGTAGATATTCGTCTGATTGGATAAAGGTCTTTTCCGGTGCTTGACCCTGCACAGTGGTAAAGTCCCATTCCACCTCTTCAGCACGCACGATTGCCGTCGTGTGAAGTCCGCGTTTGGCGCCTGCGGGATTGGAGCCCAACACTGTTGGCTGTTGGCCGATATGTGAGTCCACCGTGGAGTTTCCGCTATGCTCAAAGTCGTCCGCGGCAGTGGGAGGCTCGAATCCACTCGGGTGGCTAACAGTCCCGTCCTCGCGCCGCAGCTCAAAGGGTACTTTTCCCCTCCGGCTCGAAGTCTCCGCTGTTACATCGGTGTAATCCTCCTCTAAGACGCGCTCAGCAACTGCTGCCGTCTGCTGAGCAAGATCCCGTTCGCGCTGCTTGCGTTCAGGGGAGATGTATTCGGACGGTGTGGGTATGACGAAACCAGAGGGATGGACAAGAACACCATCGGCGTCGAATAACTCCGTCGGAATTTTAGAAGGCAGACGACGCGTGGAAGCAACAATCTCATCTGACAGGATCCCGTCAGATAGATGGTCCATCAAGGACGGGGAATCCTGAAGTTGTTGTTGTTCTTCGTCGGATGTCGATTCTTCGTCCTCTTTATTGGCCTTGGCTTGTTTGCGTTGAATGTAGAAATCGGGGACGATATGGTCATCATTGTAGCTGTGGCCGACGGAGAGAGTCGAGGAAGAGTGAAAGGCACGGACAGAGGCTGGGAGGGAATGGTTATTGGAGCCATATAGTATATCAATATCGGTGACTCGTGCGGACCCTGTCGTGGTTTTCGGAGGTTTGGTTTTGGGAAGTGTGGGTTCACGGGGCTTTACTTGTACCATCTCGCCCTCATCCTCGTCCTCGTCCTCTTCCTGGGCGAAATCTTCTGTTAAACGTTCTGGAGTAAGAGAACCTAGCTCTTTGAGAGTCGTTTCCAAATCTTCGCTGTCCGTCCACCATTTCGCACGAGAATGAGCTTGTAACTGGGGACCCCAAGGCCAGCGGGCATTGTCCATGACCTCACGAAAAGAGCCTGGACAGTCTCGCGAATTGTACTGCGCGAGGATGGCCGGAAGTTCTGCCTCTGGACAAACTCCATAGACGTATTCGGGGGACTCGACCCTGCCTAAGCCATATCTGATATTGTACCGCGTTTCAAGCAAAAAAACGGTGTGGGGCTGGTATGCCTCGGACGCGGGAGATTCATACACCTTACCCCTTGAGATGTATGCACCGCCTGGAAACCAATTTGAGGTGCGCAGATCGGAAGGGCGCGTGAAGCCAGACATGTATCTGCGATGGTTCCAGTCAAGAAATGGCAAACGCGGAAGAGAGCCGAGCTGACTGTTTGACCGGCGTCAGAGAATGAGTAACATCCATACGCTCATCGCGCTCTGCCTTCGCCATACGACGGGCGGTGATGCGAAGCTGTTCCGCTGGCTTTACTTGTGTTCGAGGTTGCTTGTTGAGAAAAAGCAAGCCCTTTCTGGCTGAGGGAGAGCCGACTTTCTGAACACCGCTGGCCTCATGTCGGAAATGTTTGATTTTCTGGACGATTTCTACGGACTGCGGCCAATGTGGGGGGATCGCACGCGACATGGGAGCATGAAAAGGCCGGGAAATACAGTTTACATTTGTTTGTGAATGACGACATTGGACATTGGACTTTTACTCCGCCACCCCCTGCGGCTGTTCCTCAGCCTGTGCTGCCACTTCCACTGCGGGGGCTATATTGCGCCCACCTCTCCTCACTCGTGGAACCGGAACAGCCTTCCCAGTCAACTGGTCGACCTTCAATTCCTCCATTCGCGACTCTGTCGCTGCAGTCGTCTTTTTCGGTTTGAGCTGCACCTCCTTGAAGCAGATACGCTGTTCAGTATTTGCAACATGCGTGATAGACCGTTTGCTCCAATCTGACGGGTCTGATGATAGATCGTAACTACTTTGCAGAAAGAACAAGAAAAGACCGCCCACCTTTGCCATCCGTAAACAACAATTCTGTCCCCAAAAGAGAATCATGTCGACCCTTGAAGATGGTGCCCGACAATTGCAAAAACGGGGTTGGAGTGTCCAAGCCCTGCCGCAAGATTTTCAAGGTGAAGACAGTCGACAGAGCATCAGCCTGCGACGCACTATAAGGCGGTAACTGGAGGAAGTGGGAAGGAGTGTCGGCTCGATGTTGCCGAGGTCAACCGTAACATATGTGATTTCTTCCTCCTCGTATTCCTCATCCGGCCCAAATGCATCGACCTGTTTGTACCCCGGGCAGAGTGAAGAAAATTCAGACATCTCGAGATGAGTGAAGAGAGTAAGCAGGCTTACGAAACAGAGCACAGCCACATGGCTTAATGCATGACATTGTTTGTAGTCAGTGTAAACGTTTCAAACGAAAGACGAGCAAATAAAAAATATCATTTCTCTCTTTTCATCGTTTTGAATCGAACGCCGTGACAGGGGCGGTCAAAGCGAGATTTTGCAGATCAATCATGATTCACATACAATGATGACAAATGACTGACCACGTGGCGAACCACATTTATGTTTTGGATCATCTTCGGGGAATGGCTCACCACTATTGGCCTTATATTTGGAGGATGCTGCAGGCAAGTCTCCATTTCTCTTTTTGAAGCTGTAAACAAACTGTCTATTCGCAGTAATGCGATCACCCTCGAACAGCTCACGACGCAATACCCATTTTCAGGATCACTGCTCACTGCCTTCCAGTTTCTTATTATCTCCTTGCATGGAATACCCAGTCATATAACCTGGACAAAATATGGTCCTCGCTTCAAGCCACACCGAATACCATTGACTCCCTATCTGGTTCAGGTCATCCTGTTCTATCTGATCTCATTGCTGAACAATGCGGCATTTTCATACCACATACCCATGTCTGTTCACATCATATTCCGTAGTGGAGGTCTGGTCATTAGCATGATTCTTGGCTGGCTAATAACCGGGAAGAGGTCGTTATTATTTTGTACGTGGTCCCGAGATACTCAAACCATCCTGCCAGGTACACGTTTGCGCAGATCGTCTCAGTACTATTGGTCACACTTGGTGTCGTTTGCACCACATTATCTGCTTCGGGTACCAACCCAGTGGCGACGGATGCCAGCACGAACACTTACGTGCAAGGGATTGCAATCCTCACCCTTGCTCTCCTGCTTTCAGGATTTCTGGGACTGGTACAAGACTACACGTATTCGCGATACGGGCGTCCTCCGCCAGGTTCCCAGCCTAAATCTGGAGGCTCTACGACCGCAACCTGGCAGGAATCCATGTTTTACCTCCACTTCCTCGCTCTACCGATGTTTTTCTTTGTTAGGGGTGATATCACGTCACAACTCGTGTCTGTCAATGCTGGTCCGCGCTCATCGTTGTCGCTGCCGGTTCCCAATACAGTGATATCAGCGCTAATGATTCCTCCTCCCTTCGCTTTACCTTCCTCCGCGTTGTCACTCCATCTAACCGGGACCGATAAGCCCGGCCTGGTTCTCGATATACCTCAGGCGTATTTGCCCCTACTGCTCAACACCCTCACGCAGCTTTTCTGTGTCGCAGGGGTACATCGGCTCACGACCCGTGTCAGCGCGCTTACAGTGACGCTTGTTTTGGTCGTCCGGAAGGCCGCCAGTCTGCTTATAAGTGTCTGGATGGGCCGCGGGACAAAGGCCGACCAAACGTTAATGTGGACTGGGGCAACTATGGTTTTGGCGGGAACGATAGGTTACTCCTTGGCGACGGGCCGAGCGAGGGAAAAAAAGGAGAAAGCTGAATAGAGACAATCATATTAATATTGCGAGGTTTAACGATTTACATTTCCTACGTAGATCATAGAAACAACAATCCTACTTGTGAGAGTGGGGACTAGAGGTTATGATGATTTGGACAGATAAGATCCACCACCTCCGCAATTCGACCCTGACTGAATAAAACGCCCAAGGCGAGGTTAATTAAAAAGATGTCAGGGTAGTCTTTGAAGTTGCGCGTGAACACGGCACAACAAAAGAGAGCGCTGCCTAGAATTTGCATGTGCCTGGCAAGGGGCAGATTCTTGGTGGACAGATACGTCGTGAAGGGCTTGAGAACAAGGCGAGACTTCATCTCCCACAACAGGCGAGCCGTGGCATCGAATTTGAGGTCGCCAATCATGATGCTGATTTCGTCCGAAGAAATCGTAAAATTGAACAAGCCCTCCGCTTTAAAATCACGACCAACGAGGTCGGCGTACAGTGCCTCGAAAAAGACATCATTGTAGAGCGGTTTGGCAAAATCGAGCCAAGGCGAGTGTTGGCCAGCGGTTTCGTAGTCAATGTAAGTCAACTGCATTGGTCTGGCTTTGGATATCATAACGTTCCCGGAGTGGTTGTCTCCCATCCCTGTGATGATTGTGGTTTCCTCTGTCAGCTGGAGGATCGAAAGAGCCGATTCAATAATCGTATTCAGAGGTGGGAAGGATTTGCCGTTGATAACAATGGGCAGCTTCAAGAAATCGGCAAGAGGAAATTTGATATGATTGATTGAGACGCCTGCAGGATAGAACTCCGAGAGTCGGCTGCCGTTGATGAGTCGAGAGCAAAAAAACTGCTGAATAGACGAATCTGCAAAGCCAATGCGGGCAGTCCCGCAGTAGGCAGCCAACATATCCTCCCCCCTGCGCATCTCGGCTTCAATGATGACGACCCGGATATCATCGCGAAAACCGCAGAGGTGATCCAACCTCATCTCAGCCAAAGAGCGGCCGTCAATGAAAGGGTAGAGTAGGGTGCTATTGTCGATATCCACGGACAGCGGAAGATGGATATTGCCGTATGGGGCGCTGAAGTGGGCGCCAGCGATCTCACGATGCAGGACTGTTGGAACTTTCCAAAAGAGTTTATGTGAACCACAAAGTATCGTTCCGCTCTGGCTATTGGATGAAAACTGGCCCATCGAAGGGACATAGAGGTTCTGTGCGTGGGGGGATGTTGGGAGGACTACAGAGCCACATTTCGGGATAGGAATAGCAATAGTGTCGATATCTCGGTGACAGACGGCGTTTTGATCGGAACCTTTCAGGTCACCCAAAAATCTATAACGAGGCTGAGGTTTGCACAAGACTGGGAAACCAAGATCAGTAAAGGAAGACACATTTAGACAGCGCACTTACAACGCTCGTCGTCCAGTATTATCTGCTCAATGGCGAACACGCCAGGATGCCAAAAGACGAGGTAAGGTGGCAAACGCAGGAAGTTGATTGTGGGTACGTTATTAAGCAGTGACGCCCACGGTCGAGACCTGAGGCTTTCACGAAAACGAGGACCAAAGCGCTCGCCCCTCGCAAAAAATAAAGTCCAGTCTTCTGGTAGTCGAAGGTTCGGGACTTGTATCAATTTATTCATGAGGTCGATGGATAGATGCGAAACGGCCGGGGTTGCATAAACCCACTTTCCGGTGACAAGCAGATCCATCGTGGCACCAAGAGCCGCGTACTGGAAGCAATTTATCTGCAACGATGCAACGTATATGTCTGCGTCGTGCAGGAGATATGTCTGCCTATCAAGGGTCACTGCTGGTTGTAGACACCATGACATACACCCATATTGGGTTGCTTGGTAGACGCGTATGTTCTTTCGCGAAAGAATGCGTATGGCGTTCGGTTGAGGTGACTGGATCAGAGCCGATAAATGTTCGAGGGAGAGAATCTTCACGCTTTTCTTGACTCCACTGTCAGTGAAGCCACAATAGCGCACAGCGTCGTAGCTGTGCTGTAGCGAGGATGAGACGGGAAAATGGGGAGACTCTTCGCGAGCAAGACCAAGCATCCGGTTCAACTTCGAAGTGGCCACAATGAGATTTCCGATGTCGCTTCTTTGCGAAACGATGATTAAACCATCCCAATCGCGCGAGGCTGAAGGCAACGTGTCGCTGTATATGTTGCTGCCGCCAACCAACAGACCTACGATTCCAAATGTCGCGAGGTCGTCGTTGCTGAGACTGAAGTGTACTGCGAGGTCTGTCATCGGGGAGAGTTGATGGAAAAGAGCGGTACTCAAACCACTTTATACGCTTTACATTTCTACATTTCCGGCGCCCATACGTGATTGTGGGCGTTCCAGGGCAATCGCAATATATAGTTTTCCGGAGTATTTGCTGAGAGGAACCTGCATTGGGAGCCGGGCGCGGAACTTCTTTTGGTAATCGTGCTGTGGGATCAGGATTTTTATACAGTACGTTTCTGGCGCCCGTACACGATTGTGGGCGTTCCAATACCACTCAGAATGTAGTGTATTCGAGGTATTTGCTGAGAGGTCTGCATTGGGAGTAGGGCGCAGGGCTTCTTTTGATAAACGTGCTATAGAATCAGAATGGAGGCTCAGCGGCGCCTATGAAGACTCGGAGTTCGGCTGCCGTCCTCGCGATGCTCGGAAAGTTGTACATTCAACTTCATTGGCTCTTTGTTGTCGACGATGAGTAACTGGCCCAAAACTGACCACATAGTCAGTCGCCAGAGGATGCAAAGCAAGGAAGAGAAGAAGGCGAATGCTCAAGGAGCATCGTCCAGATTGCTCTGGTCCATGTGGACCCACAATGTGTATAATTATCTATCAGATGAGCATTCGGCGTCGTCAGACCCTCTTGGCACGACGCACGCTGCCAATCAGGTCACCTCGTGGAAAGTCGTGCTTTCCGCGGATCCTGTTTCGTTGGGGTGTGAAGCTTTGTGAAGCCTGTGAGTCAAATGAGGAGAAAACGAGGGCAGACGAGGGCAAGCCAAAAACACAACTGATTGATCGAATATTTTCTCGAAATTTGATTGATTTGATCAAGATTTGATCGCCATGGGTTCGCTTCCACAGCCATGCAACCCATAAGAATCCACATCGACTACACGAGCTGTTAGACGCTCGTGTTTGAGGATAAAAGCAGCGCCTTTCAGCATTCCTGGATCAAGCAGGATCAAGCTCCTCATGCATACCAACGTTCTTTGTGAACTTGAAATCTTGGACAGCGATTTTCTCAACAAATCTCATGCGAGATACGCAGGATCGCTGGGGACGGCTGCAAAGCTTGCTCAGGATCGATTGACAGTTGTTCTTTCGAATCCTACTTTTTCAGTAAAGCCCTCATCACGCCCCCCCTACTTCGACGCTCTTCAAGCGCTCTTGGCGTTTACCTATAGTTGCTGCATTACTGCAGCACACTCCACCACACCTGACGTTGTCGTGCTCCTGAAAGGATGGAGTCGGGATCAAAGGGCTCTCGGTATTCACTGGGACTGCATCTTAGGCAATGATTCGGGTAAGATATGGACTGCAAACTTACATGTATGTGCACCCGACACTGACTGTCAAGCTTTAGGTCCTCATATCTGTTCGCCTGAGAAATATGAAGACAGACCAGTATTATCCCACATCACGTCTGGTAACGGTAATATCAGTACGACTCCGACGTATCCTCATGAGACGCACAATGTTGTATCAGGTAAGCGAAATGCCGCGGGAAGCATTTAAAATCTACTGACCTTACCCATCTTCAGTAAACGGGACCTTCGATCATCTACATGTTGGCCACAAGAGTCTAATTACTGCCTCAGCTTGGCTGGCGGGCGAAAAGTTGATTTGCGCTATATCCCATGATCAGGCCGCACTCGTTGCCCGAAAAAGCGTTGCTCTAGGACTGGAGGACTACGATACCCGCTTCAAAGCAGCACATGCTTTTCTCCGGCTTATTGTCCCCTGCGATTTGGACACAGTGGTTGTACCAGTATCTGCTCCCTATGGGCAATCTACCGTTGATGGATCTGTTTCGGCCGTCGTCCTCTCTGCCGAAAGTATCCATCATTCCAGAAGAATCCAAGAGATTCGCTCTGTGGCTCAATTGCCGCCCGTACAGTTTTTCTGCGTGGATCTTGTGACAGGAAATGTCCCTCCATCGCGTATTCATGATAATTCATGGGTAAAGAAGATTAGTTCTTCTCACACACGTAGAACACAACTCCCAGTCAAGACTTTTGTTCTGATTAACGGTTTTGTTGGCGTTGGAAAGTCCACTGTTGCCCGCCACCTCGCTTCTTTGCTTCCACTTGCTCGGGTCATTGATAATCATCTACTATTGGATCCTGCAGATGCTCTTTGTCCCCGATCTTGCTCGGGATATCAAGAACTCCGCCAGCAATTCAGGAGCGTCGCATTCAGATTTATCATTGACAGCGAGTCCTCAAGCTTCCTATTCACCTCGAACTGCTCTGTGTCGGAGCTAGGCACGGCGACCGCCCGCCAATATCAACAAGCTGCAAAGGAGTGTGGCGCTAAATTCGTGCCTGTAGTCCTTGATTGTGACCTGCATCAGGTTCGCAACAGAGTGGCAGATCCTGCGAGGGTCAAATCCTCGAGGTTCAAGCTTCAAGATCCCGAGGTCGCGTCCAAGATTTGGCAAAGTAAGGAAATCTTTCGATTCCATACCTCTGATGAATTATACCTCGACACGTCTCATTCGACGGCCGAAGAAGTTGCTCGAAGCATTTTTTATCATATCCGAAACCTTACTACAAATCAGGAAGAGTAGTTAGTTATATATCCATCTTCGCCCTAATAAATTGTGTTAGAGTTTGCGAGGCCTCCATAAACGACCCGTTGTTGTCAAGGATGAAATCGGCGATATCCATCACACGTTCAGCACCTCGCTGCTTTTTAACGACATCCTTGTCTTTGAGTTCTTGTATCTTGGCCTCCGCCAACGCTTCTCCGACCCGAAAAACCTGTCTGGTAATTCTCTCCGCCTCAGATACGTCAATGTACACTATCTGCAAAAGAGAACCCAGAATTCTCTTGGTCTCAACGATTGATCCAAACCGATGTAGGGATTCAAGAGAAAGAACGGAGACCCAAAAATGGGCCTTAGAGTAGTCCTCGACCTGTTGGATCAAAATATGCGCCTGGACGGTGTCGGGAAAGGCATATATGTTACAGCCCAGCTGCTTCGACACATTGTCGAGAAGGTATCTGGTGAAATGGCAGTTAGACAGATTTGAGATACCAGCCTAGAACACGAACGCAAACTTTTCACGGCGACCTTGTTGCCCGAATCCGGTGTCGATAAGGCCTCCCATCGAAGACTTCCCGCATTCAGAGAGCCCACCAAGAGCAACGACTACGCGCAATTTCTGCCGGTGCACATATGGTTTGAACATCACATCGCCGGACAATCCGGTAAGGCGCCAATGAATATGGCTTCTAATAAGATCTCGCAATGCATTTTGCACTTCCATGACTGCCTTATTTGTCGCATCGAGGACAAATTGCAATGGCCAGGACTGAAGCATGCCCTGAGATACAGCTCTTTCGTTGGCGTCATTCGAGGTCTCCGCATGTTCCCAGACAGAGTTCATAATGACGACATGCATGTCATCGGGGTTAACATCGGGGGAAAGATGCGTCCAAACTTTAGCACCATTTTTGACGACCACCACCTTTCCTGCTGCGACGTGGGCTGCAATTCGCTCCGCACGGGCCTCGAAAGCTTTGTTGTGGTAGCCGGAGTCGAGTTGGAGGGATGGAAGGATAGGAGCCGTTGGGGGATGAGCTGGATCATTGAGTTGCTGAGAAGCGCAATTCATACGAATGAGGTCGGGAGAGAATGGGAGGATGTTAATGTGAGTGTCCAGAACCATATTGGCCTGTGCCAATGAGAATGCGGTGGTGTAGAGCGATATGACGGCCATATTGGTGAACGATTTCTGGCTGATCAAGGCAGGGAAAAAAACAGAATCACAGTGTACAATAGCGCCCACAAAATCACTTGCTATCTTCGGCGATTGCCGGATGTCGAAATCATCCTTGTATGATATAGATTCATCGGTAAGAGGGTGAGAGCCAAAAGTGCTGAGGGTTGCCAATCCTAACTTAATGTGGCCAACGAAACGGTCAAGCAGGGTAGGGGCCGTAGGGCCAGAGATTCCTAGCCAAAGAGAGAGAAACCCGATTTGCTGATAAACAAGATGGGTATGTATATTCTAACTGCGGTCCCGTCGAGAAACAAGAGCCAAGTCAAGGCTAATAGTAGTAATAGTCAAAGCAGACAAGTGAAAACAAGTTGATTGCCGAGACGCGTCAACAGTTGTCAGCAGGCTGCAATAACGCGGCATAAAAGCACGCTTGTTTGTTGTGTTGGTCTCTGCTCTTCAACCACCACCATCACCACCGGCCCACGCCAGCCAATCCACCAACAACCCACCTCACTCAACACTTTTTACCAACATGTCTGGACGCGGCAAAGGTGGCAAGGTATGCCAGTTCCCCATCCACTTCCTTTACGCTGTTACTCACCATTCATCTAAGGGACTCGGAAAGGGCGGAGCCAAGCGTCACCGCAAGATTCTTCGTGACAACATCCAAGGTCTGGTTCCCTTGTTCCAACAACGCCCAGGACCTCACATTCTCCAGGTATCACGAAGCCCGCCATCCGCCGTCTCGCCCGCCGTGGCGGTGTGAAGCGGATCTCTGGCCTCATCTACGAAGAGACTCGCGGTGTCCTCAAGATCTTTCTGGAGAACGTCATTCGCGACTCCGTCACCTACACTGAGCACGCTAAGCGGTACGCCAGCTGCTACCCTCTATCTGGGGTTGTCCTGATATTCTCTCGCATAGCAAAACCGTCACTGCCCTCGACGTCGTCTACGCCCTGAAGCGCTCTGGCCGCACGCTCTACGGTTTCGGTGCATGATCCAAACAGTGCGTCTTGTTTTCGACACGTCTCTCGCGCTCATAATTTGTTTAGACACGCCTTTCTTTATTCTCTGCCATGACCATCAATTGTACACCACTACTTCATTTGTTTTGTACTTTCCTTGTATAAAGCGCACATGCCCATGATACATGATAAAGTCTTCGCGCGATATATATTCTTGACGCCACTCGAACGACGAATTCCTCCGCCAAAACTCCATTCTCGTCAACGCGAGATGCCTATCCAACGCCCTCAGACGCCACGCCTCCGCTTAACCCTTCCACCCGCGGCAGAGAAAATAGCCCTCCTTCGATTCTGTGCGACTGGCGTTGGGCTTGAGGAATCTAACATCGTTGAAATTGGGTATCAGCTGCTCCCGTCGAAACAAAGTCAGAAGGGGATGGACAAAGTGTTTGATACTGTGAGAATGAGTACGAAAGAATTGCATATAAAAGATAAACTTACAGCAAGACGCCGCCCATCTCTCTCCCTACGCTCTGTGCCGACCGTAGATGCTTTTTGCTAAACTCGAGCACAGACGTGCATATCGCCAAACTGGACTCGATGTCGTGAAAAGCGTTTCCCGTAGAGTTGGACGCCATGTCGCATAGAACTACGTCGGCCTTTCCGTCGACGCCTGCTTGCTGTGTGACGAGACCGCGAATAGGGGCTTCCGTATCTGGGGAGAGAAAATCTGCCTGAATGAACTGAACACCAGGAATCGGAGCCATCCTCAGCAGGTCGACGCCAATGATTGTGCCTCTTCCCCTGCTGCTGGCTAGCTGCTCTGCAAGAGCTGATATATTCAGAGGATCAAAGTTGTTCTCAGCATCGTCCAAGGAGGGGACCGCATGCGCTTTTCGCCGGCTGGAAGATGGAGCACTCCATGAGTCTCCCTCCTCTGGATACGGCATCGTTTGTTCCCGCAAGCGGGGTGGCCGTCGATCCCAGCCTAGTTTTTGGGCGACAACCTGGCTCCATCCTCCCGGCGCACAGCCAAGATCTAGAACCACCTGGACGTCGCGCTTGTCAAGAAAGCCCCATTTTTCCTCCATCTCCAGAAGCTTGAAGGCCGAGCGAGAGCGGTATGAGGCAGCAATTGGAGACGTGGTCCCATTTGGGGAGGCACGAAGTTTGACATATGGATCGCGAGACTGTCTGGAAAGCCAAACAGTGGAGGACGACTTTTTAGCGTAGACAAGGGGCGAGGGCCGAAAGGGCATAGAGCCCAGAGCGCAGAGAGGCTCAAGAGGCGAAACAAGCTCAAGTGAAGGAGGAAAAGAATATTTGCCGTGTTTGGTTATCATTCAATTCGAATTTTGGACATCTTTTGAGCTTGACCTCTCCGGTCGTCTACAATTAACTTATGGGTCAAAAGATGAGAATCCAGCCAGCATGCAGTTGATAACGAAAGCTATTGCAAAAAGAGACAACGAAATAAGTAAGTAAGTAAGCCGGAGCGAATGAGCGAGAGCGCAGCAGCTGCGAGGCGAATTACGGTCGTATTACTGTAGTGTATGTATTTACAGCGGGCAGCGACCGAGGCCGACGCGTATCCTGCACGGGGCCGCCCAGAAATGGAGAATCCTGGTATGTCCCGCAGGCTTTACAGCAGCGTGTCAACGCGCCGTTGCGTCTCCCCTACGCGGGCCAGCAGTGGTTGGTTGTCGTACGTTCCAGGTGTCCCTCCTCGGGTAAACGAGCGGTCCGAGAACGTCGGCGTGCTCGTACTCGAGTCTGAGTTGAAGCCGGGCGGCGACAGCGGCAGCGGACGCACGTGGGCCGCTGGGGAGTTCATCCCGCTCGAGTGCACCGAATTTGCATGACCATAGCTACCGACGCGGGCGGAGTGCGACTGCGGCAGGGGCATCTCGGGGACGGACGGGAAGGCGTCAAAGATGGCCTTGTCGAACATAGGAGACGTCGCGACAGACGACGAGCCTCCAGACGAGACGGAGGTCCACGATATGGGCCGGCTTTCGGGGGCTGTGTTTGGGACAGGCAGTAGTGCCCCAGGTGAGCTGGCGGAGCTGTTGAGGGTGAGGTGTGGCGGTCGTGTCGGCGCGGTATATGATTTAGACTTTGGCAACTGCGTAGGTTTCGAGGCGGTAGGAGTCGCTGATGATAGAGCGGAATGAGGGCCACCGTTCGGTGTACGGTTCGTCGGTGTCTCCGATGAATCCTGCCCATACAGACTTGTCTGTATTGGTGGGATAATAAACGGCGTCTGGTCGAGTTTCAACACGGGCGGACTTGGCAGCGCTGGGATGGGAAGTGGAGGCGGTGGCGAAGCTAGAAAGACCAGGTCAGACCATCATCGAGGAGGGCAATCAGGATAAAAGCTAACCTTCTATTGAGCTGACAGTGCTGGTGCTGGACTTTGAACGTGTCCGGTGCCACATCTTGCCCGCTAACGTAGCCGCGCCGCGCCCTATACTCCCCACGCTCTTCTTGGACGATAACGACGGCCAAGTCACGGCCGAGCCCGTCGCGGGATTCACCGCCGCTGCGTCGTCCGGCGGCGTCGCCAACCCCATAGAATCCTCGCTGGAGAGTTCTGACGATGTCGATACACTGCCGCGCGCCCCCGGCGCACCAGGACTGTTCAACGCGCGTGTCGTGCTTGCGAGCCTGCGCAGGCTCGAAAAGTAGCGCGTCCCACCGCCGAACCCAGGACTCTTCGGCGGTGGTGTCGGCGGGACGTCCGAGTTCGTAGGTGACAACGGAATCACCTCCAAAGGAACGAGCTGTGTCGAAGATTTTGACCAGCCCAAGGAAGGTGGCAGGGGGTCTGCGTGTGCCGATGGCGCAATCTGCATTGCGAGGAGATTCCCCATCGAAGACGACGCGACGGGGTGGCCCTCCTCCCGGTCGCGCTGCGCCTTCGGGCGGCGTTCCGAACGACTGCGGGTCAGCGGGTTACGGAACGAACGCTGTGACTTGACCGTCGCGCCCGCCGGCGTTGGTATTGGTGGCACGGCAGGCGGCGGAGCCTGGGACGCTGATGCATTGGATGGGCCAGGGCGCATGCTCATCCGACGCAGCGCTTCGCCCGGCAGCTCGCCCTTCTCAAGCCGCTGCTCCAACGACGCCGCCTGCGCCAGCAGCTCCGCGAGCTCGCCGCTCGCAAACCCTGGGCTCAATGGCATCGGCGGCAGCGGTAAGCGCTTCTCCTCGCGTTCACGCTCGCGACCGTCCCACCCGTTGGAGGTCCCCGCATCCCACTTCGTGTTCCCACTGTCCCACCCACTGCCCCCCTCGCGGACCCGTCCATGCACGACGGCCGTGAAAGAGCGGGGCTGGCCGCCACCGAACGACACCGTGCCAAACTCGCCCACGCCATCCTCGTCCGCGTCGTCGGCGGGGGGCACGTATGCGGTGTACGGACGTGGCGCGCCGGTCGTGTACGCGTGGCGGCGTGGGGGCGTAACAGGCTCCGGTGTGTACGTCGTACCCGGGCGCTGAGCGCGCGCGGAAGGCAAGGGGTGGCGTTGCGTTGGTGGTGCTGGTGCTTGTATATGTGCATCAACGTCTCGTTGCGTCTGCTCCTCCTCTGGTGAAGGCGGGAACCCTTCCCCATCGCTTGGTATCCGCGGGCTCGTGTCCCTCCCGGGCACGAAAACCGCCCGCCCCCGCCCGACGCCAGTAATGTCCGTAACAGCGACAGGCACGCGGTGTGCGAGCGCGACGTGGCTCGGGCTGCCGCTATCGATCGTGAGCGCACTGAGCGGCCGCCCGTGCAAGAGGAGCGTCTGCGTGTGCGTGGAGGAGAGCGAGTCGCGCTGCGAGTTGGAGACGGACAAGAGGGAATCTCGCTGCGAGTTGGACACAGACAAAAACGAATCCCGTTGAGACGGGGCCGCGAGCGAGTCTCCCTGTGAGATGGTCCCTGAGATTAACGAATCCTGGTGCGATTCAGGTCCCGGCACCGGCAGCGCCAGTCCATCGGGCTTCTCTACCGTCGGTGTCCGTGGGTCCACCTCCGTATGCGCATGCGGCGTCGGCTGCTCAGAAACTCCTGGCGTTTCCGCCTCCATTTCCCTTCCATCCACCCTCTGCTCGTATTTATCATCCTCTCCGCCCGCTCTAGAGCTGCCGCCCTCAGACCCCGCACTCGCCGCATACGCAAGCCCAACCTCGCTATACACGCTCCCCCTCTCGGACGCACCTTCCCCGCCTTCTCTGCCACCCTCGCTCTCCGATCTCAGACTGGGTGTATACCCGCGCTCGGTGTACCCGCTCATGCGGTACGGCGACGGGCTCGACGCGTCCCCCCTCGCCTGCGCGTGTGCGTCGTCCGTGGTAATCTGTCTTACGACGGCGCCGGTGTCCAGCTGCATACATCGTCCCGCTCCCACGCCAGCCATCCCCGCGACCACCTCCCCGTCTTCTTCCTCCACCTCTCTTATATCCTCATCCACGCTCTCTCCCATCGAGAACCGGCTGTATCGCCCGCTCAGTCGCCGGCGCGCGTCCTCCCGTCCACCATCGCCTCTATGCGTGCCCCCCTCGCCCGCCGAATACCCATATCCGTTCACAGACGACCGACTCCCCCCGCCGTCGACGCTAAACCGCGCGTCCCATGCGGGGCTCCCCGGCTCCGCGCTACGCTCCGTGATCGTGCTCAAATGCGCGCGGAACGCATGCGTGCTGAAGCTGTTGGGCAGCGGTGCAGGGTCGGGCTCGTCGTCCTCTTGTTCTTGCTCGTCGACGTCCTCTTGTCTCCGTCCATCCTCATCGTCGTGGTTTTCCGTCTCGCCATACGGGCCTTCGCCCTCGCCCTCCAACTGCGCGTGCGAAGGCACAGGCGACCGATCTAGATACGCGTCGATATACGAGTGGTTGTCGTCGCCATCGTCCTCCGCATGCTCAATCTCGAGGTGCACAAGTTGCACCGACGACGGCCGCGAGGGGTGTGCGACTGCGTCTTCTGCGTCTCCTCGTGTCCTTTCTCTCTCCTCCACGTTCACTTCCATTTCCGTATTGGTACCATGCGGGTCGGTATCGAGGTGTGCAGCGACAGGTGCATCTGCAGAGGGTCGGAGGCCCGCGAGTGCCTGCAAGTCCTCGTCCAGGCGCGCGTGGGACGACCCCGGACTCCCCGGCGAGCGGGGGGCGTTTGAGGGTGAGGGTATCTATGCACATAGCGTTAGTAGAGGAAAATTAGAGTGACGGGGGAAGTATGCGGATATGTCAAGTAGGAGCCGTAATTAAATAAATGAAGGATGAGAGAAAGCGAGAAGTGAAGATAAAGCGGAGCATGAGAAACTGAACAACGTACCCGTTCGTCCTGCCCCTTCTCTCCTTCCACTTGCCCCTCGATATCCACATGCACATCCCCAGACCCGGGAACTCTCAACTCCAGTGCGCCCTCCGGCTCGTCCACGACCTCTCGCGGGAAGAAAGGCGCGGAGGACGCGCCGAAGGAGAGCGTCGGCGAGCGCACGTGGGGAGGAGAGAACGAGCCGGAACCGTTGAGTGTCGGCGAAGACGGGCCAGGCGAAAAGGAACCCGACTCCCGCCGCGAACCCGAAAACGAATCCCTGCGCGAACCCGAGAACGAGTCACGACGTATAGGCGAATACGGCGCGAGCGGGGATAGCGGCGGAGACGTGAGCGCCGAACCGCCCGTGTGCTGAGGTGTCAGCGCGCCGCTGCCCGTGTACTGTGGCGTCAGCCCGCCTGTATACTGTGGCGTCAACCCGCTACCACCCGTATATTGCGGCTGCAGCCCCCCGCCGCCGGTAAGCTGCGGCTGCATCCAGAGCGCGCTCTTGCGGCGCTCGGCCTTGACGTCTGCCTCGGCCTTGCGCGCGATGTCGAGCGCGGTGCTGAACGCGGTGCCGCGGGACTGGACGGTCTGCTTCCGCGGTGGCGGCGAGGGATCGTCGCCTGTGCGCTGGGCGTGCAGACCGCCGCCGGTATGTTGGGCATGTAATCCACCTGTGTGTTGGGCATGTAACGCACCGCCGGTGTGCTGGGACTGCAGGAAGCCCAGAGATGGGGAGCGCGCGCGGTCGGGGTCGTGGGTATTAGCAGGAAAATTATGGTAGTCCTCCTCGAGGGCGGTAAACGGGGAGACTGAGCGGGCGAGGGTGGCGCTCGGAATGCGCGCGGGCTGCATCATGTTGCCATACAACTCAGCCCGCTTCTTGGGCGCGCTCTCTGGCGGTGCGCCTAGTCCGAAGCTGGTTCATGTTAGCCTGTATATGATATTAGTTTGGAAAAGAGATGCATACGAGCCACGGGGAGCGGGTACGCCGCCCTTTGTCTCGAGGCTCTTGAAGTGGGCGATCTTGTCGCGGAGGGCGCCGGCGCCGGTGGGCTGCGGAGCCACAGCATGCGTGTGCGTATCCCTCAGCGGCGGCGACGTCGACCGCTCAGCGCGCTCGCGCTCCTGCAGCGCCGCGATCCGTTCCTTCAGACTCCTGCAATAAAAGTGAGCATGGTGTACGATATATGCAAAGCATAGCGCACATGGTCGCTGGCCGCTGGGGTGGACGGTAGCTCAAGGAATGGACGGTGCTCGGAATAGCAAAAGAATGTACAACACTTTCATCAGATGGCAACCACCACCTCTTTCTACCACAAAACTGTAACACAGACGCGAATTGCCTCCGTCAACTCAATGCAAATTACTTCGGTGCCTCAATTCATTTACACTCTATTGCACACAAAAAATATTTACAGCTGGCAGCGAAAATAGAAATACCCGTCATGATACGCGTGTGGCGCCCAACGTCTGAATCCATCCAGAGATGACGCCGACGGTTATCGCGAGAGCCACGAATATCATCCTGCTGATGTCCCCGCAACAGTATCAACGGCAACCTGCTGGGTGCCGTCGAGTGGTCTTCTCGTTCAACGTTCAACGTTTAACCTCAACCTCAACGTTCAAACTCGACCTGACACATTCCTACTCCACTCCTTCGCTACATACCTCTCCTGAAGGAGCTCCACCAACTGCTATCCCCTAGTACCATTCCACTGGCTCGTCATTGTTGTTTCAGCAAACTGGTCGCCTTGTTTCTTGTCTGTCTCAATAAAATGCGCACTGTCTCAGAGATTCCTTCGGTTCAGGCCTAACTTCCCTCGGTTACCCGGACCTGTCTCAGGCGGCGTCCCTCGCTAATATTTTTGCCTACTGACAGCGCTAGTGCCGTTACCGACGCAAATTCGAACCTCAGTCCGTTTTCCCGGCACCGAGCTCGAGTTGTTCGCTCGAGTCCCTTCATGTACCTCAATTTCAGAGTTGCTCGACAGACTTTCCTAGACACATGGCAATGTGCAATATATTATATCATACACCGTACGGATATAGAGGGCATGAGGCATATACAACAAGGGTACAAGACGAGGCAATAAAAAACGGAATGTCGGTAACAGCGTGGATGGTCTGTGCACGACGGATTTGTGGATCAGAATGCTACCAAGTCCACACTTTGGGTCGACATGACTCACCCGCGAAGATTAGGCACCGAAACCGTACAACGTGCGGCCAGAGCGCTTGAGAGCGTAGACGACGTCGAGAGCGGTGACGGTTTTGCTACGAAAGAACATCAGGACAAGCCAAGATAGACCATAAGTCGAAGCTGGCGCACCGCTTAGCGTGCTCAGTGTAGGTGACGGAGTCGCGGATGACGTTCTCCAGGAAGATCTTGAGGACACCGCGGGTCTCTTCGTAGATGAGCCCAGAGATACGCTTCACACCGCCACGGCGGGCGAGACGGCGAATAGCGGGCTTCGTGATACCTGGAAACTGTAAGGCACTGGGCGTTGGCGTTGTTGGAACGAAGGAACCAGACCTTGGATGTTGTCACGAAGAATCTTGCGGTGACGCTTAGCGCCGCCCTTTCCAAGTCCCTGCAGGAAAGATTCGTTAGCCAAAGGCCAACCAAGGCAAGATTCGCCGTTACCTTGCCACCTTTTCCGCGTCCAGACATGGTGATGAGTTGTGAGGTAGTTCTTGAAGCCTTGAGGCGGAGGTCGTGAGTGTTCGGGAAGAAGAGCGATAAACAAACCGACGCGTAAACACGCGTCAATAAGCTGGGTTTTCGAAATCCGAATCCCGCCCACATAAAATTCAGATCCCGCTCTTACAAGTACGCATTAAATAACATTGCAACAGTACAGCGAGGGATAATCATCAGGAACAGAGCAACACTTAGATTGAGTTGGGACACGCCCCGGGTGATATCGGGATGAGTAAGCGGCACGTGATGGCATCGCCCCTTTGGCACCGCAGCGGAAGTAAACCGCTTTGGGCGAGTACTTCGTGCTTCACAACCTTTCAACTTCTGGGCTGTACATCCAAGTCGACGGCACCTTATCCGAAAGTTCTAATGATTCTCCTGCTCTGGAAGTCCTGCAATATTGCAAACGATTCAACATTCACTTGCTTGTCAATGTCACCGCCTGCCCTCGCGAATCACTGCCCTCGCTTGCGGCAGCTACTCGGCGTGTCCCAAGCAAACCCGGCTCCTTAGATTCTCATGGGACACGCTCTTTTACAGCCGGCCGTCCGCCCACAACGTGTCCCATGTCAAACTCGATGTTTTTCGCTCATGGGACACGCTGCCTTTTTGGGACCATCAGCAGATTATCTACAGCCTATCTTGTCGCTGGCCCTGTTTAATCTCCAGCCCGGGCGTGGGACGCGTCGCCACCACGTGTGGCTTGTTTACGTGCAGCCGTCGATCGATTCCACCGCTGTTGCCTCTTCCTCTCATGTCTCTTCCTGCCTCATTATCTGCCCGCGTTCGCCCGCAACTGTTACTCTTGTCGCAAGTCCCCAGCAAGTCTCGTCTGGCATGCCTGACCGTGCGAGTCTCGCTGTGTCGCACCGTGTAGATGCGAGCGGCAACATCTGAGATGTGTTTTATCGCGGATGTACAAGGTACGTACCTTTCCCTCCACCTTTTCTGCACATCTCATTCGTTTCCCCGTTGGCGAAAGACGCTGGTGCTGCGGACCGTGGTGCCAGCGTCTTCAGACTCGCCGCCGATGCTTGGAGAAGGGGCCATACACGCTGCTCGGTCGCAGGCACGGTCCCCATCTGCCGAGACAGCTGACCCACACTTACCTTCAAACTACCTGCACTGCCGACGGCGCCTTGCAGAGACGCATTTTACGCCGCCGCCATTCTGCGAGACATGGTCAAGGGTTCGCGTCCCATGCGTCGTTGTGCGGCTGGTAATTCATAGGTGCGTACATACACACATCTTTTTTTTCTTCCCTGATTATTCCACCACAGGCTTTGCTTGGTAGCGATGACCTCCGAGGTCGTCGCTACCTGAAGCTGAGCAGTGCTACTGCTCAGCTTTTGCCTCATCTTGATTGCACCACACACCGCGAGCTACTAGGAATCATACGGAGTCATACGGACCCTAGGTACGTACCTTTCGTCTCTTCCTTTCGCAGCAAAACGCGAGTGACACCAGACAGGATCCATGTGCGCACACGCCCAGAACCCTGATGAGTGCATAGCGTAGTCTCGCGGCGTCGACTCACCATGCACACGGATACACATACACAGGAACTCTGCGTCCTTCCGCTCATCGACTGTGGGCAGGCAGTCAACGACAGCTCGGTGTTGTAGACGCCCACATTCTACGTGGCGCGAATTCGTGTCGTGTGCGATGTGTGCAGCTGGGGAAGAGCGCAAACAGGAGACTCGTGCGGTAGCATGAATGCAAATGGGGAATACGTGGGTATAAGGTACGCATACACCCGTTCTGTCTCCCTTCGCCTTCGCTGACCGTCTTTCCTTTCTCGCAGCCCACACCGCACACACGCGCACCCACCCCGCACAACACCCGGTCCCTTATGTGCCGGCGCAGCACCAACGTTAACCCACCCATGCGACCATGCTCACTCGCACACCCGTGCAAGACATGACGACCGACCCCGCTGCCAACGGCCGACGACTCCGTCACCATCAGCGTGGCAACATCGTTCGGGTCTGGCGTGGATTTCCTCGTCGCGCCGTGTCGCGGCTCTAGACAAGTCTCGCAGTGCGCGCACACCGTTTCAGGCGGGTCATCACACGTGCAGCGCTCATCGTCCGCATGCATGGAGGATGGAAAGTCGCGTCGCAGGTATGTGCTCATCTTCCCAGAATCTTTCCCCACTGACCTTTTGTTTTAGATCCAATCCAAAGACGCTGGTACGTGTGGTACGTACCAGCGTCTTTGGACCTCCCTTCGAGTATTCGAAGGGAGGTCTGAATGCAGCAGCGGCCTGGACATCGGCCCGGACACACATCTGCGCATGGCGTCAATCCGGCAGGCCACATCGCCAACGCCGCCGCCAATGACTCCCTCTCGCGCTGCGGCCTACCGAACGAGGTAAGTCCTGCATCTCCCCTCCCCGCCTCTACTTTCGCGCTGGCGTTTCGGTGTAGGGAAATGCGAGAAAGACTCTGGTACCACCGGTACCTGAGTTTGATCTGCAGCTGCCAGCAGCGGTGCGACGCACACCCACGCATACACGCCCCACCTGACTGCGACCAAGTCCGTTGTCAGTGCCCGTTTCGGATTGACCCGTTCCGACACTGTTCAAGGTCGGAGTGGATGAGTCTGTTGACGTGCACCGACAAGGGTACAATGTCGCGCCAGCCAGGCGCAAATGCGGTGTTCCCTGCCCTCCCTTCTTTTTTCTTCCTTCATCTCATTCGCTTTTTGCAGCGGCGCTCCAAAGGCACGCACGCACCCGCTGTACCCCACTGCTCCGATTCTGCTGCAACCTAACGAGGTAAGTCACATATCCCCTCCCCACATTTACGTAGTAATGTGACGCGAATGGGGGGGAATACGTGAGTATAAGGTAGGCATGCCCGTTCTCTCTCCCTCCACCTTCGCTGACCCGTCTTTCCTTTCTCGCAGCATTGCGTCGCGAAGGTGTGTCCTGTACTCTGTGTGCGGCTACTTTACAGATCCTCGCGAGCAAATACAATGATATTTATGAATAGGTAGATATTTCCTACGCTGTATTTTCCTGTAGCTCTGGCTGGCTGTAGTAGACAAGCGGAAGCAATTATATCTACTGAAACGCCCTAGTCATCTCATCCCAATTAGGAACGATCGGAAATTTTCACTTCGCAACGGCCATGTCCCTCAGCAAAATGAAGCAGCCGCCGACCGAGGAGGAGGTATGCCTTTCGAATCAATCGGTTATCTACCTTGAACTTCTGTCAGCTCTCCGAGGAGGCTCTCAAGCTGTGGCTCGAAGAGGAAGACTCCCTTGCACATCAAGTGGATGCTCTTATAAAGGAAGCTCTTGAAGACTTCCCGGAGGAAGATGATCTTGACGAGGCCGCGAAATATGCCGCCGAGATTGCGCGCGCTGTGATAACTGACAAGACACGTTACGGTCATCTGCGGTAAGAAAGTATGTGATTTGTGCTGCATTGGGCTGATCACTTTTATAGCATCGTCAAGGCGTACATTGCGTTCCACATGCGTAAGGACCCGGACTGGGATGCTAACAAGGTTTCCGCGAGTACGCCGGGTCATATAACCCAATTTATTATCCACAAATGTGGCGACAAGGCCAGAGGTGGTGAAGGCAAAAAGGTACATGTTTTTCTTTGCGTTTAGGCTTGTAATAATGTCTTTTCAACTAGTATGCCACGGCTGTTTCGACTCGTGCTGCCTTGACCTTCTGGTACCGCTCCATACGTCCAAATGAAAGTGTCAGCGAGTGGAGAATGGACTCGAAAACCGGGGAATGGTAAATGGTGCCTCTATTTGTAAAATGCTATCACCGACTTTGATGCAGCTTTGGGCTACCTACGCGTTCACGGCAAGTTGGGGAGTTCATGACTGGGCTCGAGAAGACCAAGGCAAAGGCCGGTGAGGTATCAACATCCGCTCGGGCTCTGTCCTTAAGCGACATGCACAATTTGTACAATCATTGCTTCCGTCCCAATGCAACCCCAGCCGAAATGCGCCGGGGAATTGTACGATATGTGAGCTCCTTTCTTTACTTTGTTAACCTGTAACTTATCATCGCTTTCAGACTGCCTATCTTTTTGCTTGGTTGTTATTATTGCGATTTGAGGAGGTCATCCGCCTCCAATTCGAGAGTATTAACATAATTCCGGGCGCTCGTAAGAATTATTTATCACCTTCTTGCATGTTGACTCATCGTTCATTTCACAGGTGAACGCTTCGAAGTTCAGCTTTCAACTCGCAAGTCTGCTCAGACTGGTGTGGGTCACGCTTGGACTTTGTATGCCAACGATGAAGACCCAAAAATTTGTCCGATGCGAGCCCTTATTCGACTATCCGTCGTTTACGGTGAAGCTGTTGATTTGACTGGCCCGTTATTTCTCAAAGTCAACAAAAACGGAGCAATACTCCAAGATCCAATCGTTTGTAACTTCATTTCGCTGCTCAATCCTGGAACTAAACTGCGATAATTACATTGTAGACGACTGGTGTGATCAGCCGAGCCCTGACGACCGACTTGCAAGACATGTCATACAAAAACTGGGTGATGTATGGAACTCATTCGTTTCGTCGAGGTGGTTGCCAGCACCGAATCAAGAACAAGGGCTGGACTGTTGATATGGTTGCTGCATGGGGTGGATGGTCCCAAGTTGAAGCAACAACCATGTTCCGCTATTTCTATTCTCCAAAGGATAACCACGAGTATATGCAAGAGTATGATAGAAATGATTCTGGATCCAAGCGTCGTCGTATTACATAGTTGAATCTAATCTAATATTTCTCCTTGCCGATTGCCCTCCAAATTTCCCATCTGTTCTGACCACCCCACTTTTGTGCCCACAATTCCTCCGCAAATGTGCCGTCTTTCTGATATTCCTCCCGTTGCTGCTCAGTGAGCAAATCCCGTTCACGATGGGGAATAGCTTCAACAACACGGCGAAGCGGTCGGAGTCGTTTGCCCTGCTTGCCAGATTTTCCCTTTGATTTCGACGGCGGATCTGGCTTTGCGAAGAAAGAAAAGAACTTCTCTTTATCTCCATTGAACTGGGTCTCGAACTCTGCTGCCAACCTCTCTCGGCGTGTAATTGTTACCTTGATCTTCCCCCACATCAGATCTGTGTCGCGGCCTGCTTGGGGTCCATATAAGGCCCGGATTTTTGCGACCTCCCCACTTTCGTGCTGCTGAATGACATCGCGAAGGCCATCAGCTTTTTCCAACGCCTGAACAGAGACACCTCCACTCGCTAGAATAATTGAGTCCAATGCAGGCTGGTTACTCTGGTGGATGGGGGTTGAAGTCAAAGTCAAAGTTGGAGTAGAAGACGAGGGAGGTGCATGGGGAGCTGAGGATGATTCGGAAGTGTTTTCATGATCAATAGTTGGGTGGGATACCGTGGAATGCTAGGTGCAGAAGAGTTAGTAAAATATTTATGTAAAGAAAAATAGCGTACATACCGTAATAGAGGCGTGAAGTTTGAAGAGGTCAACAATGGAAGTCATATCCCCCTCTTTCGCAGATTCGATCAGTGCTTGCACTGTTTCAGAGTCCATTGGATTATTACTGCCTTCATTTGCAGTTGTGACGGAGGATATAGATGCAATATCTGCGAGACCACCCAGTGCCTCGGTAATTGCTGATTGAATGCTCGGCAATAGAGAACCTGCATAAGTCAGCATTTCAACTCCGGTTTCGAGGCAGAGGCTCACTGTGAGTAGCGGAGGGCGCTGATGTAGACTCTTCAATAAGACGGAAGTTTTCACCTCTGGTTGCCCATTCGGTACCCAGAGAACGAAGGTATGACCATTGCCGGTTGTTGATATCTTTATCGCGTGTGATAGGGCCAATGGCAGGTGCCACAGGGATAACAGAGAGGTCCAGGCCATAATAGTCTGCCAGCCTCTGTCGGCGCTCATCAACCTTACCCTTCTTAATTAGAACCTTCTTTCCTCCAGCATTGGTAGAAATTTTGTTGGCCGAATCAATCCAGAAGTCCAGTTGGCTCCCCGAAGCACTGGTGAGACTAGCAGTATCAAGATCCGCGGGGAGTGGAGGCATCGGCGAAGGCGTGTCAGCACCGCGTGGTGCTGTTGATGGGAACACCCCGAATGGGTTGATGGGCTCTGACATTGCCGTGTTGTGCCGCAGAGGTAGGAAAGAGAACGAGAGCGAGCAGAGCCAGGGCAAGAGTTTTGAGACATGAAACAGGAGAATATGTGTATATTTGTTTAGTATTACAGGAGGTCAGCTTACAACAGAAAGCAGAAGGCATGTATTGAATATATATTACAGCCAGACTAATATACAGACCTGGCTGAGAGCAGCCACAATTAGTCCTGGGAAAAGCTGTCACACTTGAACTTACTTACCGTTTTAGGAGGAAAGCGGTAGCGCGATCCGCGGGAGCAAATGCCGAGCGAGTGCGCGGGGTCCCAAAAGGAAGAGGCCATAGCCAAACAAGGCCATGCCGTGTCCCGGGAAACGCCACGTGATCGAATTCCCTAATCGGGGCGTGTCCCATAACAACTAAGCAGAACTAGAACTAATGTTTGGAGTTTCTTTGCCGGCCCGCGTTTGTTCAAACTACCACCATAAATTAGTTCTATTGCGGAGTAGTCACATCGCAACGCACTGGTTAAATTGAAACTGCATCCCAAGCATAGGCACCCAGCATCGGAAGGCTCCGCGAAGCAGCTGCGGAATTCCGCGACTTCATCCACATTCCCGCTCGCACACAAATGGACTTGCATCGAGCGCAATTTCGAGAGTAGTCCGGGAGAGTTCGCGGTAGCGCCACCCCGCATGCGAGCAATAGGCAGAATATCTGCGATATGCAAGTCGGCGTCCAAGCAGAGATGTACCAGGGAGGGGCAGAGCCAACCCCCCACTACAGGTCCAGCACCATCCGGAGACGACAAGGCCATGATGAGATCCGTCTCCACGGACGCGGCCGGCGAGCTGGGATCTCTCGTGTCTGGAAGGGTGATTATGAGTCGGAGGAGAGCCGGCAAGCGGGCCAGCCAGCCGATCAAAAAGGGTACATCCATCTCGGAGAGACAGTGCGATAGCTCGAGGCTTTGTAGGTTGGAAGGGATGAAGCCCGCCTGGCTCCATTGAGAAAAGACGGAACCAATCTGTCCGGTGCAGTTGCGAATACTGAGCACTCGTAAACCGGGTACACGAGTATTGAGAAGGAGTGGTGCGAAATTATGAATGCCGGTGAGTTCGAGATTGTGCAGCTTTTTAAGGGACGTCGTTGTGGACGAGGCGGAAAATGGAAGGAAGGTGATAGTTAGGAGGTTAAGGGTGTGGATATTAGACTGGACGATGGAAAGATATCGCTGGATGGTGGACGCTGGGACATCGTAAAGTCGGCTGATCTCGAAGAATGAGATCCGTGGATTTAGGAGCCTCGTCACCCATTGTTCCGGGAGACCTGAGGAAGTAAAAGAATGCAGATTTGAGTGGGTGCAGGCTCCATTCGATTCGAAAAATTTGTCGGCTGCCGCATCCGACTCAATGTTGGGATTCCCATGGTATCGGAGGGACAAGATTTCTACTCGTCGCATGTCTGCCCATCGAACAGACGAAATCAGGCTCGTTGGCAGCTCGACCCGCACCCAGTTATGGGAAAGGGAATTGAGACTAGCCATAAACCGTCGAATATGCTTTTCCCCGTTGCGTTGCCAACCCTTGTGTGGGAAGATGACCTTTAGATCTGTTTCCTTCGCCTTGGCGAGCTGAAGATCGAGTAGCGAAAGTGAGCTATGTCTGTCGACGACGATGATACCCCAGAGGCTAGGAGTCGACACGACAACACTGTTACACGCTGAAGAAACCAGACATATGGGTGGGAGGAATCCGACGCCCCAGGTTTCTATCGCAATCTCCAACACACGAGAGAGGAGTTCTGGAGGAAGTGAATCGAGCATGTTGGTGAAGTGAGTGATAGAGTCAGTTGGGAATAGTTTGTGTCGATAACTTCTCGTTTTATCCTTCAGTCTGAGCAGGCACGGTGCCGGGGCACAGGAGACTGTTGACAGGTGTGAGTCACAAGTATGCAATGTTAGTTAGTATCGCGCGTTTGGTGAGTCCTCCTCATCGGCACCGGGTTGAAAAACGGGGAGTTTGCAAACAACTTCAATCGGATCCTGAATAACCAGGCAAAAGCTGAGGCGACATCGAAAATTAGCTGAATATGTATTAGAACAAAGCATTGACTGCAATAAGCCTGAACCGTTGTGAGTCGTTGGGTTGGGAGTATAAACGCGCTTACATGCGGCTCCGACCCTCAATATCCTTACCGCCCTCTCGAATCGGCCGTACCGGATGACAAAATCTTGTAAGATTGTGTGCAGTTGATCTTTGGCGCGCAGCCGCAGCTTTAGTGTGTCCATAGATGTGGTGGAGCTCTGGAATTATGGCTTAGCACAATTCCGGGTCCATACGCATGCATGCATACATGTGTCGCCTCCGCCACCCACTTTCTAGTTCTGGCTCCGCCTCACTGAAGTGCTCTACAGTGACCGGTGCGTCCACCATCAACCGGTGAAGCACAAGAGTAATTTAGACTCCAGTGCGCCTACACGAAGGCGGTAGTGGGTTAAAAATGATTAATGGAAGGCATCGTCTCTGACTAGCTTGAGCATGGTCTTGTACTGTGAGATGAGTCGCATGTATGATCTTTCCACATGCTTAGCTTAGCGCGCGAAATACCACTCTGCTGTGATTTCGCGAACGTATACGCACACCAAGTAGTCGAGTGGTTCAACAACTCCAACTGGGTTGCGAGGAGGCGGTATTCAAGTATTCAAGGGGCGATCAGCGTTGCTCATAAGTAGTGGCACCTCCTCAAGGGATAAATTAGACATGCGAAAGAACGGTGCTGCTCTAACTGAGCGCTGACCGTTCTTGGAGTTGCAGTAAGCTAGATGCGACAAGGTTGCGAATCGGCGATTTAGAAAGGCCTGGAAGCCGTAGGCGTCCGAGCCAAACAAAAGTAAACTCCTTCCAAAATGAGTCACCCTTTCACAACTTTTCTCTCGTTTAGCACCTCGCTGCCCCACCTAGAGTTCGAATTCAGCAATCATGGCAGATGCAGATGAAAAGTACGAACTAATTACTCGGAGGCTTCAGGAGACTCTTGGTGGGGATATTATTAAGGGCGTCCTAGCAGAAGGCAGATCTCCCAAAGGCTACTGGGGCGCGTATCTTGCGATGTTGCCGATCTCTTGAAGGTTCTGAGCCATTTTATGCAGGAACCGCCCCCACTGGCAGGCGTAAGCGCATATCCTAGGGCATGCACCGGAAATTTGACCTGGTAAACCAGCACATATCGGATACTTCGTACCATTGACGAAGATGGCCGACCTTCTGCAAGCAGATACTGAGGTGGGTCCATGTTGAATCCATCCACGTCCTGTGAAGCTCATTACCACGCCAAGATGACCATATTACTTGCAGGCGCGGGCGCCCGATATACTTCACACATCGCAATACTCATCGCATTTTAGACATCCATGCCTTCCTCGATAATATGAAGGCCCCTCTCGAACTGGTTGAATACCGAACCAAGTACTACAAGTTTGTTATCCTCGCCGTGTTCAAGTCACTCGGCATCCAGACCTCCAAACTGAAATTCGTGCTTGGGTCCGACTACCAGCTGACGAAAGAGTACAACATGGACAACTACCGTTTGTGCGCCACCGTTACGGAACACGATGCCAAAAAGGCCGGCGCGGAGGTCGTGAAACAGGTCGAGAGCGCTCTTCTCAGCGGTCTGCTCTACCCTGGACTTCAGGCCCTTGACGAGCAATACCTCGGGGTAGACTTCCAGTTCGGTGGTGTTGACCAGGTGCGCATCTTTGACGTGTTATGCACCCTTCTGATGAGACACCTAGCGGAAAATCTTCACCTTCGCCGAACTCTACCTTCCGCGTCTCGGCTACACCAAAAGGGCGCACCTGATGAATGCGATGGTCCCCGGTCTGGCGGGCGGCAAAATGTCATCTTCAGACCCGAACTCCAAAATCGACTTCCTCGACGCACCAGAGGTCGTTCGCAAAAAGATCAAGGCCGCTTTCTGCGAAGAGGGAAACATTGCGGAGAACGGCATCCTTTCCTTCGTGGAGGCAGTGCTCATTCCCATAAGCCAACTACGTCTGGAGAACGCGAAGAGGGGAGGATCGTTGTTAGAAAGAACGGGCGACCTTAAACCGTTCGCGACGGACGATGCACCTGAAGGAACAGTGTTTACGATTGAACGTGACGAAAAGTTCGGAGGCTCGACTCACTACAAATCGTTCGAGGAGCTGCGAAACGATTTCGCAGAGAAGACGCTACACCCGAAAGATTTGAAGACGGCTGTCACCAACGCTATCAACAGGCTACTGGATCCCATTCGCAAAACATTTGCCGAGGATGAGGAGGTGCAGAAGATCGAAAAACTAGCCTACCCCGATCCAAATGCCAAGGAGAAGAAGCAGAAGAAGGTTTGTGGCGTGGTCAAAAGTTACTTGTACATTGCTCAGTTGTGGTCTGCAGCCCAAAGTGTACCATCCACCTCCACCCGGTAAAGGCAAGAACGCTCAAGTTGCAGCTCCGGACGGCACGACCCATGCTGCCGGGCAGGAGGCGAAACAGACGCCAGCATAGCAATTCCTGCTGGTAGTGGGGACACGGCGCTCTACTCAATTCGCAGTGGACGTTGGTCTGGTGTTTTGTAGAGCTGTGATCGAGTATTATGAATATAGATGTATACTAGTATCCTTCTCTATGTGGAGGGCAAAGAATTCAGTTGGGAGATTTTGGGGGACTCCGCCGTCTACCTTGCCCTCCAGTGCTGTCGCGACTGCGCCTCGTCTCAACTCGCACATACTCACTATCATCCCCAATAGATTGTCCGTCCTTCGTTACGCCAGAGAATGCCTCACCAAGCATCTGCATTGCGACGGCGCGCAGATTTGCCTTGTCGCGGGTAATGGTTGGGTCTTCAAGCACTCGCTCGCATGTCTCCCGTAAGACCGACTCAATCTCAAGTTTCGCTCCCTGGCACCAAATGAACAAGGAAGCTGGAAGGGAGTGAGGAAGTTACCTTGAACAAAGCCTGCAGGCCTTTCTCGGCCGCTTGTTCCTCCAGCTTCTTCTTGTCCTCTGGACTGAGATTGCCCGCACGTTCAGCGGCTTGGATTTGGTCAAACACCGATTTCAGCTCAATGGCGGAACGCAACGTCGAAACGCTAAGTAGTACAATATAAACACCAGTAGGGAGAAAGGGGAGGAAACGTACGTTTCGCTGAAGACGTGATACTTGCCTTGCACGTTGTGGAGCCATCCGCCGACGCCAAGGAAAGTCTGGTTTGTTGCTAGGTGGTGCTTCGCCTTTGAGACGTACACGAAGCCAATGGCTTGGAGGAGCTCAACGCCATAAGATTCCTGCTTGAGTTGCCTGATTGTGCAGAGAGTTAGTGGGTGGGAGAATGGAAAACTAAAAAAACTTACTCCGCTTCCAAAGCACATATTGTCCGCCAACTTGATGCAACGTCCGGATCGTCTGGTCCCGTCGCAGACTCGGTAAATATACTTAGCTTGCGTTCAAGATTCTCCACAAGCTTTTTGATACGCTCTTCTCGCACCCGAGCCTTCTCCGCACTCTTCGCCTTGTTCTTGAGTTCCTTCGCCGCCTTTTCCTCTTCGCTGAGAACTGGCCGACCCTTGGCATCGAGGATGCGGTTCCCAGCTCTCTCCTGCTCCTCCTGCTCAGCCTCATCTGCTTCCTGCAGCGCCGCCTTCATATCGCGCGCGAGACTGATGTTCCCGATAATCGGTGTGAACTTGTCGCCACCAAATATCGCGCCGAACACCTCCTCGGGATCGACAAACCCGCCCTCGGGAGCGCTCTCCTTAGGACCATACTCGTTGTACTTCTTGCGAAGGGCATCATCTGAGAGAGTTTGGTACGCGATCGCGATCTCTTTGAATCGCTCCTCCGCCAATGGGTCGTCGGGGTTTTTGTCGGGGTGGTGCTTGATAGCCATTCGGCCTAAGCGTATTTGATTAGTATAGGCAGCATCTGGATCGTAGACAGCGCACGATATGCTTTCTTAATTTCATCGGTCGTAGCCGTGGGTGTTATGCCCAAGATATCGTAGTAGCCGGTCTCAAGAGGCCGTTCCTGTGTGCCAAACTTGCGTCCCTTCCTGGCGGGTGGTGGCTGCCCTGTGTTGGACTGGCCGGCATTGGAAGAGGAGGGTCCACCCGAAGACGAGGGAATCTGTGTCGCGTAGAATGCGTGCGAGATGATATTATCGCACGAAAAACAGCGGATCCGAAGCAGTGCCCCAGGACGTGGGTGGGGTGTCGGAACCGGGAATTCAAGGGCTGCCTTGCATTTGGGGCATCCCGAAATTATCGCGATGTGTGGAATGACCGGGCGCGAAGGTAGGATGGGTGAGGAGGAGGTGCTCATGGTGGCAGCACGCAAGCAGCACAAATGCGGTGTTACCAGTCGCCGCCGCGTCAAGCCGAGGTTTCTTGGTGCAGCCCAGAAATTATTCCTGAGCAGATGCACCCGCAACATCATTTGTCCCTAGCCGGGCAGCACGAGCCAGCAAACTCGAATCAAAAACAGGAAAATTATGACAAGAAAAGCGGAGGTATATGTCCACAAGCATACACATGGAAGTTAATTATGCAGCATCTTGTCTACAAGTACATCTAGCCTCAGGTCTTAGGGAGCTATATAGACGGATTCCGAACAGGATTTGTTCACAATTGTCAGTATATACTGGTTGCAAGTCAGATGGGAGTGTACGGCTCAAACAGCCGGATACAGCGCGATTCCGACCCATTCCAGCCATCCATATTGAATGGCGCGCCCGGAAGATAACAAGACTCCTGTCGTGCAGAATTGATGAGGATATTAGTGTCTAAACATTCAGACAGCTTACGTCGAATGCACATGCGGGGCGACAAGTTGTCCAAACGGCCCAACCCACGCATTTCAAGAGGCGGTCCACCTCGGACCTCCATTTGCAGGTCACGGAACTTGGAATGGTCGTGGAATCACGGAGTGCGGCAACACCTTCCGCCCACATCCCTACGAGCGTACGGCAGATCTCACGCGTCGTCTCCCGCGAAGATGCTAAAAGTAGGAGCTCCGATGCAGTGAGATTGGCTTGTGAGGATTCGATAAATAACGTGTGGGTTTGTGCACACAGTTGGAAGACCGGAGCTGCCCAGGCGATGCTGGAGCCTGTAGGAGACGGAACCACCGGATAGAGTCTGTAAGGCATGAGTAGGGTCTGCAGAATGCGAAACGCCCGCTGGGGTAAAGTATCTTGAAAGGTGCTCTGCAGTACCTCGAGTCGTGTTGCGTAGCGGTCTCGGATAACCCGAAACAGAGTGCCCCAATCAATACCACTTTCTGAGGGAAGATGTGGCAGGTCTTGCACGCGGACCGCGTCAGTGTCGCGCCTGTCGATTCCGAACACGCGGTGCGTGCGACGGTCCTGTCCAAGGCGAGGCGAGACCAGGCTTGGAGCGAGCACCGTGTCGTACAATGATATGAGATGCATGAGATCCAGCTGTAAACGCATTTCGCCGCGTCGGTGATCAAGCTTGAGTGGATATACGCGTAACCGTAATGCGGCCAGCGGGACTCGTCTTCTAGTCGGGACAGAGACACGATTTGAACGCCGTTCGTGAAGTCGCACAGCATCACCTCGCTGAAACAGAATGAGGCCAGTGTAGCGGAGAAACAAGGAAGGACTGACAAATTTAGCTGCATCCTGGCGCGTACGTGTTAATTGAGATTAAGACGCACATGAGACCAACTTGCCTCACATATGCGTCAATTCCGAGCGTCCGCCCAAAGTCGCATAAGCGATAAGAAGACGCTCGCATTCCCATCCAATGGTGGCGCGTTCTGGCATCGCCGTGCCCCAGGCGAGTATATCTTGTGTGTCCATAGGACCGTCAGGCATCTTGGTTGCACTGCTTCCGTCGAATTACAACACGCGCAGGGGGCGCGTCGTGACTAGGGTGAGAAGCCAGCATCGAGTTGGCTCAGTGCAGAAAAGACGGGCGAATTCTGGATCAAGGGAGACCCACTCTCGAGTAGTTGGGGTCTCAGGGTCTTCACGCCCATGATACAAGAGCGTTCCGGAAGGAATTGTACCAGGAACAATTGTATGGCCTTCATACCTTGAGGACCGAGAACAGGGAAGCCATTGAAACCCAACACACCACGGTCCACTGTGGTATCTGGTGTTTGGCCAGTGCTATAGAAGTGAGCTGACAGTGTCGAATACGAGATGGCCGGTTGCATTTGGACACGGTAATATATTCAGATTCCATTCATCGGAATCAGCAACTTCCAGTGGTGTCTGAGTTGCACTGTCTGCGATAGGAAGGAGGAGAATGAGAATCCAAAAATCGAGGTACATGTGGAAGCAGATCATGGTAACACTTGGGTAACACAACTCGGTCTTCTTCAATCTAGATTCTCTCGATCAGCACAGGTTTTTCGGGTTCTTTTCTCACTCAACTCCAACTCAAGTCATACTCACTGTCAACCAGCAATAATATTGCGTTGCTGACCTTCGAGATTTACGGATCCTTCCACTCTGCAACAAGTCTGACTCATTCCCTCGCAAAGGTGATGTTGATTTCACCCTCGAGTCCACAATTTTTGATCCCGCTACCCAACCGCTACCCGCAAACTTCGGGCCTTGTCGCTATGTGCAGATCATGAATTTGTACCCCGAAGCACTTGCTTCATTGTGGCAAATGCTAATCATGGTTTCGATTTGGCATATTTCGCTCAAGTCTGTTGTGTTTGAAGAGTACCTGCTACACAGTACCTGGCTATGTTTAACCTTCCCCTGCACGCTACCAGAACACACGGTAGTCGTTTTCCTGTCAATGAATGACTCTAGATTGGACCGGGATGGAATCACCTTCCCGACGCTCTCGGCTCTCGCTTTCCTCTCGTCTGTGTTCTTGACAACTTCTTCTCGCCCGACGAGGTTCATTGACTGGGAGTTTTTTTGATCCAAATATTAGATCTGGGGCTGGCACTTGACTGGGAGTTGCCGGATAGGATAGGATAGGATTGCCGGCTCAAGGTCCCAGCGCGGAACGGCCGTTTGACAAGGTTGTCAAACAGCAAGCATCTTTCACGTTAACTCGACAAGGCGTCTGGCAATTGGTATCGACTTTGAATCATCGCACCCTTCTGTGTCTATGTGCTCACAGCTTACCGTAAGCTTGAATGTCTATGTACATATCTCCTACTCATAATATTTGCCACGTTCCACCGATTCTCCCTCTTTCTCCCTCAGCTGATATGCTAAGCGCTGCCGCCGTCAATACGAAACGCGATGGCGAGCGACGGAAGGCGACGGAGTCTGCGGTCTTGATCTTCCAATAATAATAATCAGCAAGCAAAGCGCCCGGCATGCATTTAATCTGTGCGTACAAGCGGAAGGTGCATCTCGTCTGGGGTGTACTTGGAATGTACCCAAGATGCCACACATGCAGGCGTAAGTGGGCACCGCCGGATTCACCTGAGAAATGCTATCCTTCTCGATATTTCTGCCCACTAACAACGATCCAGACACAAATCCAATAGTTTGAGGTACGGAGGTATGTGAAATACCCCTATTCCATCATCAGCTACGGATCACTTGATGATGAAGGAGCCCAGAACCATTGCTGCCTATTGCAGCAGAGCAACATCTCAGCAAACGACCGGCTATGTCAGTGGCGGTGACGGTCCATTAATTTGAGTGATTGTTGTAATGCGGAGGCTAGCCCGAGCGTCCCCAGCGAAAGTTTGTTTCTCGTGTATTTCTTGGGACTTCCGATGACCGCCCTTGATAGGTTGAGTTGATTGTCGCCCAACGACGGCCTGTCACTGTGTATGTTGATCTCGGTTGTGCCGACTATAACCATCATGGATCAAGATGGCATCATCAATTGTTGCTTCTGCTTATCTTTATGCTTTAAGGAGAGACGTCGTCCGCGACTGCATTCCGTTTCTTTTCTTTTCTTCTCCCTCCCCTACCCTCCGCCCGCCCCCCCGCCGTCGAAGACCCCCGCCTGGTGTAAATGTCGCGTCGCATACTCCGATTATGAATCCTGACTTCGTACTCTCCAGATCTCGCGACTTTTCACGGCTTCATTAAACCCGCCACTTTATTTCTTTACACTACAACACTTATTCGTTCGACTTTTCGACTTTCTAACTTCAAATGTCTTTCAACCACGCCAACCCCCCTTCTCCTACATCATCTGCCTCGTCTGGATCTACGGGCCCCCGCACTCCTGGGTCCTCCCCGACCGTCCCGTATCCGCCGCACCTTTCCCTGCCCGTGCTGCCCGACCTTGAAGGCCGTCTATCCAACCTGGACGGCTACGACGACGGCAGCGCCGGCGGTGTGAAGCGTACCTTGAAAATGAAACAGCGGGCCAACACGGCGGAGCGTCGCGCATCCCACAACGCTGTCGAGAGGCAACGTCGTGAGGCCCTCAATGCGCGGTTCCTCGTGCGTTTCATGTTTAAATAATGCCCTTTGGAATGTGTTGATCTGATTCCGAATGCAGGACTTGGCCGCGGTCCTTCCCAACTTGGCTCAAGTCCGGCGGCCATCAAAATCCAGCATCGTCAACTCGTCGATTGCCCACGTCCACGCGTCTCGCCGCCACAGGATCCTCGCGGCGCAGCAGCTCCGTCTGCTGGCGAGCGAGTGTGATTCTCTTCGCAGAGAGGCGAATGAATGGCGTGCACGCGCCGGGGTGATGCGCCTTGACACTCCCTCCAGAGGAGACTCGTTCTCAACTGTCATGGGTGAGGAATTGCACTACGAGGTTGGGGATCTCCAGGGCGTGTGTGAAGAGGAGGACGTCGACGACTACGCTGTCAGCGCTGTGCCGGGATACCGGATGGAGGACGAGATGATGCGTCTGCAGATGCTGCAGGCTCAACAACATTCTCAGTCTCCATTCGCGCACAACGTCCCGATGATGGCGCCCCGATCTGCACCTCTACCGCGGTCGTCCTCGGGCTCTCCTCATGGGCACGGGTTTGCGGACCACCCTTATGCTGCGGCGTACGCCGTTGCCGCCCCGCGCCCGCGATCTCATGGCCACTCGCCCATGATCGCCTCACCCACATCGTACGACAACTACGACCAACAACTGCAGCTCCAGCAGTTGATGATTCAGCAGGAGGCCGACGAGAAGTGGGCCTTCGCGCAGCAGATGATGCACGCACAGGGTGCACTCGAAACACAGCAGATCCTTACGCAGGACAGGAGCCGGCAAGGATCGGGTGTTTGGTGATTACTCTGTGCGCTTCCAGGAATTGGACATTTGGACTTTCTTTTTCATGTCAATTATTGTCACTCACTAGCGCTCGTAACCTACTTACAGTATTTGTTTTATAATCTTGGACTTTTGTATTGTATAACGCTATTCTAATTCTTACCTAATAACACCCGATCTGATGATAGTCAAAACTTGAAGGTAGATGTCGTTGGTGAAAAGCAAGAGCTAACCAAAATGCCCATTGCGTAAATTGGACTCGATAGGTAGTTGTTTGATCTCAAAGGCGGGACCCACTGAAACAAACAAGCTCACTTATCCTTATTTTACTGCGCCCGTCCGACACCAATCTCCTTAGCCATTTCCTCAGCGTATGCGAAATGGCTCTGTTCGTTTATTATCTTATTGGGGCGTACGCCAAATTTCGCCAATCAGCATAGGTGTATGACGGAACGTTGCGTCGCGTATATCGATAAATTATGCACCCGTATTTGCGAGACATTACTCTTGATATGTATGACAGTCGAGTCGACGAGGGCCCACCATTGTATCCTTGACTATCCTTGAGAGCTCCATATCGTATTATTGTTCTTCGAATGCAGCTCCGCCTGTTTCATGAACAGAGAAAATAAACAACTGCTCTATTGACGAGATCGACTTACACATCATGCCTATTGTTCTTGCGATTCACTTTAATCCATCTCACTCACTCTGCTATGGCTCCGACCATGCGCCCAGTGCCGACGGATGCCTTCCCGACCCCGACATCCAGCGCCCAGGCTGAGACTGAGAAAGTTTTACTGGACCACTACCCAGCGGGAGACAATAATGCGGCTGCGACCCTGCAGAAGAATGCTCACATGCAATTCCTCATTCGCAATATCGTGCAAGGCTTTCCTGCACGCTACACCAGTCAGGATGCTAGCCAGTCGTGGCTGATGTATTGGACTCTGCAGGCCTTCAGCGTTTTGCAGGTTGGTTTGGATCCCGGCAACAAGCAGAAGTAAGCATTTTGGCGTTTCTTCTGGGGCAATGGCCGATCTCGCCTCACCAGAGCGATTGATACGATAATGGCCTGGCAGCATCCTGACGGGGGCTTTGGCGGTGGTCCACAACAGGCGGCTCATCTGCTGCCGACGTACGCTGCAGTATGTGCATTGGCCATTGCTGGGCGGCCTGGTGAAGGCGGGGGATGGGACCAAATCGACCGGTGAGTAATGTTACCTTGAATGGGTACCTGGGCCGATTGTCGTAAAAGAAAGAAGATGTATAAATTCTTCCTGTCCCTCAAGCAACCTGACGGATCGTTCTTGGTCGCACACCACTCTGAAGTAGACGTTCGGTGCGTCCTCTACGTATTCACAGCAACGTTCCTAACCAATGTCGCAGCGGCATATATTGTCTGCTCGTGACTGCGACGCTCTTGGACATTATCACACCCGAGCTGGTAGACGGCACCGCCAGCTTTGTTGCTTCGTGCCAGACATACGAAGGCGGCTTCTCTTCAGCCTCTCAGCCGTACTATGCCCCCGCTTCTTCCCCCGACGCGCCCCCCACCCTCCTGGAAACACCGCGTCCCCCTCTCGGCGAAGCACACGGCGGTTACACGTTCTGCGCCCTGGCGTCGTGGGTGATGCTCCAGCCATTCACTGCCTCGTCTCCATCGCAGCCCAAAATCAACAAAAAGTCGCTTATGCGCTGGCTTGTGCAAATGCAAGGTGCCCCCGTCGAACTGGGTGGCTTCAAAGGCCGTACGAACAAACTTGTTGACGGCTGCTACTCGTGGTGGGTCGGAGGCGCTTTTGCATTGCTCGAATCGATCGGGATCAATCCTGCTACTGTGACGGCCACCCCAGCGCATGAGGGCCAGACAGAAAAGGAAGGCGACTGGGATGATATTGACGGTGCGTCTTGTTCTCGCGTGGATTCAGTTGATTCTAATATAAACAGATTCACTGTTGAACCGCAAGGCCTTGCAGGAGTACATCTTGTACGCTGGGCAACATCCCGCTGGCGGCTTGCGGGACAAACCTCCCAAGTACGCCGCCGTGTCAGGTCTTTTGGTAGATTGCCCCTGATTTCTGTACTCTAGGCACGCAGACGCATATCATACCTTGTACTGTCTAGCGGGTTTGTCGTCCGCCCAGCACAAAGTATTTCCTTCTCCCGCCAGGCAGAAAGAATTGTTGGATTGCTGGACAGGTAGTTTGTTCCTTTAATTCAAGTGTTGATCTCAAAATTCTCCGATCACAGTCGAAAGCAAAGACACTGACGGGAAAGAAGATGACCTTCGGCGACACATCTTTACGCACGCGCTCAGCTACACCGAAGAGGAGGGCACGGAGACCATCGTCGGCGGTCCACCGAATCGCGTGGTATGACATTTCTGCTTTTCCTTGTATATAACTGACCGCGTCGCATAGAACGCCACCCACCCAATCTTCAACCTGACGATTACCCATACAGAGGCTATAATGTCACATTTCTATGGCCAGGTCGTGCCTCCTCGGATATTTAAACGGGCCGCGAACGTGTGAGCTGAGATTCCACAATTAAGTAAAGGACTTGTATTTCCGTTTCTGTACTTTTACCATGTCCAGGAATATATGTTTGTTGTGCAGGTATATTCCTGGACATGAACTCTTTCTGCTTAGGCTGCCTCATGTGAAGCAGCGACCCGAGACCAAGTCATGAATGGTGGGGGGGGGAAGACAAAAACAATGCCGACTCTTTGAACGCTGCTCCGAGTCCCGAGCGACATCAGGCGTTGGCAGCTTTACGTTGAGGCCACATTCCGCTATATTGCAATTGCACCATCCTGCATCCAACATGAACGATCCGGCCCCTCGTGGGGGAGCTAGAAGTCATCCGAAGTACAGTTGGAGAAAAAATGACTATCGCTACTCTGCTGTCTCGCTTCCCCGCCGAACATGTCTCTCACCTACAAGAGGTAGGCGGGAATCCCCGATCGCACACAGACCTCGTTGACAGGTCCCCTCAATTAGGAAAGCTGTGCTGATCGGCCACTTCACATTAGAATCGAAAACTTCTCAATTGCGGTCTCCATTTGAGTTGAATTTCTCCACAATTTTGCCTACCCTCCAATTTTCATATCCTCTGCACATGTCAGCCTACTCAGAATATTATATTTTTGTCTCGGGACATTGCGGTGAGCGGTTTGATGTTTTGATGGCAAGTACTCAGAGATCAAATTTCTGGCGATGACGCGATGACGAGTGGATTGAGCAAAAGCGGAGAGGGGCTGCAAAACATTTGCGAGTGCAACTTAATACCTACCCAGCGGACCGCCGATCCGGACCCTCCTCCTCCTCGGGTGCACAGCATGTCAAAACTTCTCGAGGTTGATGTCAGGAATTTCACTTCCGCATACCTCTTGCCCACCTAGGAGCTTCCGCTCGATCAACTATATGTAGACTTTCACCCTTTTCCTTGGTGACTTTGCTACATGAAATATTTGATGTCGCAAAAACCATAACCCGCTCGAAACGTCCTGTGATGTGTCCCGAAACACATATGGTTTCTATAACGCGTGAGGCACGAACATTTTTCGTTACTAGAGCGTCTGTCAAGAGAGACTAGTTTCATGTGCCTTGCAGCCTCTTGCAGCACAAGGGTAAGAAATGGGGAAGGTCTGCCAAGCCAAGGGGTGGCTCCCAGACTCTCTCAAGACACCTGGGTGCCAGTCGACCTCCCAATGCAACTCAAGGTTCCACAAGCCATGCTTCCCCAGAATCCCCACACTGTATGCACCCCTTCTCAGCTCTTGATATATTCATTCGGGTGGGAAAAGAAATTGAAAAACAAATATTATTGGAATGCTACGATACAGGATGCTAATATGACAGCAGTAGACAGTGCAAAATGTGAATACTGAATACGGCACAATACTCTTTTTACATGCAAGGATAGCCTGGTCATGATTGATTACTGGCTGAGTGACTTGCAAGGAGACTCGAGGTTTCTCAAGGCCGCAAGCTGACTCAGGCCATTGCAAGACATTTGCCATTTTTCCGACAGATTCTCTCAAAACCTGACAAATGCCCAAGTTAAAAGTGACGGTGAGCATTCAGATAAGCTTTCATTATATGTGCACATCACACTTGGAAGAAAAGGCGATATAGAATCAAGGTGGCCAGAGTGGTTCTGCTGAAGTGTTTCAACAACCGCAACCACCACCATCCCCGGTCCGCGGTTTTTCGTTCCGTTCCTGCTGAGCCTCAGGCACTCTGCAGGGATGATAGTTCATTGTCCTGTACCCCGTGGTCGCCCCACTGCCCCCCGCCCAATTGCCCATTGCCCAATTGCCCAATTGCCTAACACCCTTGCCACTTTGATCATCCTCATCCGCACTTAACATTGCGCATCCAGCTCATGCTGCCTATTCGAAGCTCACAAACAGCATCACATCGTTCCCATACACCCACTCTACCATTCGACACCTCCACAACCATTCGACACCTCCACAACTTTGTAGGGCAGCCAGCACCGTCACTTTGCACACGCCCCGTCGTTTCTGTCGATTTTTTGGTGGATGGATTACATAATGGATCAGCCCACGGATGACCCGGATATCAGCCATTTGGCCGGTCTCATCCGTCCGATTATGTGCCTTGCCCAAGGCCTTGCCCGATCTCGTTTCGACTAACGAGCCGACCGGATTAGAATAGGCACCTTCTCTATAACTTTTTCACTTGGGTTCGTCGAGGTACCTGTACCTGTACCTAAGTGTTATGCACATAGACGAATATCACACTGTCAAATTGTTAAATTCACAGTGTGCAGTAAACACTTTGAATAGGAGACACAGGGTGGATAAGCAAAAGATCGAAGCTGTAGCATTGAAAGCATATGGGAAACATATTTACAATATTTTTCAGATGACTGTTGCCGGCTGTTGGGTGAAATATACAGAACATATTTGAAGAATATCCTTTGTGCTTGCTTTGTTCAAGACTTTCTTTGTATGAGGTTCTATTTTTCCAATCTCAGATATCTGAAACTTATTGTAAATATGTTTCCCGTATCTTCTACATATTCTCCCATGGTTTTTCTGCTTATCCTTCCGGTGAGAGGGAAAGGAAAGGTGCAAGCGTACGGGAAAAAGACTAAAATGATTGCCCACTACCCGAGTCGAACGAGTGATTTTGTCATAACCTTGAAAGTACAAGTGACACGCCTTAACCACTTAGCCAAGTTTTGCGGAAGAGACAAAAAGGTCCATGTCGCATGCCCCTAATCCTTCCCGTGGATGCACAGGAAGGATGCCCCTAAACCACCCTGTGGAGCCACGGGGAGGATCCATCCCGTGGATGGCTTCGTCAGAATGCCCCTGAACGACATTCGGAGGAGTCTATCCAGATATGGGAATCGCTTTGTCAGCACATCAACTCTATTCTCACTGACGCTGAACCGCAACAGTACTAGCTCGCCGTTGCCAGACACTACCCCAAAACACCACCGTTCATCTACTGAACCACCCTTAGGTCTACCCAAGGACTTCTGTCGCATACCTCTCATGGTTTGTCCCGGAGAGCACGACTCGCGCCCAGTTCACCCCAGCTTTGCCAGGGTGAATTTCAGTGGCGGTATATCCGCTGTTCTCACCTTTCGCAGCCAGCGCAACCGCAGCGATTCAGCAATGCACTCACGTCCCAGTAACTTGCCGTTGCAATGAAGTTTAAAACACTTATGTACCAAGATTGACGTATGTTCTCTCACTCACACGGGTACGCAGGTGTACCTGCAGATCTCCGGTCATATGCACGACACTCAAACACAGCTCAGAGACCAATCAAATGCGACACCCACCACATTGTACCACCACCAACCTGCACACTCGAGTGGACTGAGGCAACCGAACTGGATGGCGGACCTGGCGCTCCGGCAGTACCCCGACAGCGTGGCCGGCTCGGACGCGAAAGAGAAAGCCGAGCGCAAATGGGAGCAGGCGAATGTACTCGTTCACTGGTGCGTCTCCTGCCTTTCTCTGCCCCAACCTGTCGCCCTCATACGCGCTGTTTCCAGGTAAATCCCGGCTTGCGACAGCATCCCCACTCGCGGCCAAGCTCTCGCCGCTGGCGGAACTTACAGCGGCGCCGCTCACGTCGTGACGCGCCGGTCTCGCACACTCCTCGCTCCGCATGCCGCACACGCAGAGACGGCGGCGCATTCGCCGTTCGTTGTGCGTGCGCGGCTCGTGGAGGAGCGTGGTGCACACGTAAGACGCATAACAAGCAAGACTCACGCGCACCCCCACTGTCCTCGTCCTCCAGCTCAGGCGCCGCGCACACATTACACCCTAACTTTGCCAGGGTCAAATCTCAATGTCACCAAAACGGCACCAAATCTGAACTTTACACAATTCATAGTACAACAATAGTACAACTTGACTACTACACTAATCTACAGCGTCCGTGTCAATCTCCGCAAAGTCTGGGGGATGACTGTCGCAAAAATCTATCACAAAGTTTGCAGCAGCGGGGAAAACAGTCATCAGCATATTATACAGCGCACCCTTTGAGGTATTAAAGTTGTCCGTCAACATCTGTCCGTCGTCTGCAACGGCCGCCTGAAGTTTCAATAGTGTCTCTGCAAAGTCGTTGTCGCGGTGATTTGGTTCGAGGTTCCGTGGGCTCCAAAATGGATCAAGCAGCAAATTGAGACCAAACTGCAAGGCGTGAACAGAAGAAGCGGAAAGGAAAAGAACCACGTACCGTATGATAGACCATACACAACCTGTTGCGCGCCGTGACTTTGGCCTCGTTTTCTTTCTTCCATCCAGCATAGGTCCCCGGCGACCCCTCTGCCTTGTACATCTCGTTGTAGAGAGCTGTCTTGCGCCCCGTCCCGCCCTTTCCATCTCCGAGCTTCTTGACTTCGAGACTAAACTCAATTGCGTTGATACATTGGAGCAGGTTTCTGAGGTAGGTCGAAATGTCCGACATTGTTTCTTGGTTCACGAGATTCTAGCAGAGGTGAGTATACGTGCATAATTTCCCGATCAACACACCTTGTGTCGAAGCAGCAGGCGTTGCGGCAGATCTGCAACATCTTCGTAGCGCAGTTCACCTTGCAAGAAATCTTGCATAGAAATTGAGCGCAAATCAACTTTTCCAAGAGAGGTGCGCTGAGGATAGGTTAGGCAATGTCAAAAGCCGCTGAAATCAACAACGAACCCAGCTTTTGATAGATCCATCCTCGTAGGGAACTAGAAGTTTCGCCAATGCCAACGTCTCCTCGTCTACCAGCAGTGGCTTCCCTTTGGGAGGGGTGAGAGTGGCGTAAAAGTCTTTGGAGTTGAGCATTTTGAGGGATTTTGCTTTGTCTGCGATAACAGCGGCGCGTTGAAGACATCGCTCCGTCTTGACTTCCTTGTTTGCACCATTTTTAGAGCTCGGTTTCAGGGGTGGCTGAGAGAAGATGTGAGGATAAAAGCATAGCTAGGGCCAAAGGATAACTTGCAGGGGGTCGGGGTGGCTGCGCTGCTGGTGGGGGTTCCGAGGACGCGCGTTCAGCTCGGGACGACGGTGGTTCAGCAGGAAGCGTGCCGGCCACGCGCAAAAGCCTTTTGCGTAAGTTGACTTTGTCGATTTGAGTGGTTGGGCTGTTGGACGCGACACTGTCGACGCTTTCCTCGAGCTGCTGCAAGAGCGCAAAGGCAGCCTGCATTGTCGCGTCGAGGAAGAGAGCCAGCACTGCCACGCGTCACGAGGTGCCGAACAAATGCCGAACTCCCCAGTGTTGGGGAGTTCTTTCTTCAACCACAACCACTACCCCTCTTGAACCACTACAAGTCTATCGCTCAGGCGCGTATACTACTTTCTGCCTCTCGCCTATTTAACACCGCTTCCCTTGTAGTTTTCCACCACCTCGTCTTTAATCCCCCTCTTTCGTGTGTGGCTTTGCGCTACTGCGGAATCAGCTGGTCTTGCACCAGTTGAATGTCAAATTGGACTTGCTCTAGTTGACAGAGGATGGCGGATCTACTGCAATACCGCAATGTGCATGGCAAGTCTGTTCGTTTGCATATTGCTCGTTTAACATCGCGCAGTTACATTAGGCCCATGGGACGGACGCGTAGGAGCTGTCATCAATGTCGAGGGAGCCGATTGCTTCGTCACATCCCACGCTCATTACATCCCTACACTTCCGACCTCCTCCGGCAAACTATCTATTCGCACAGATATGCGCTTCGGGCCAGACGATCCCACACTGTGGCCGCACATATTCAGCCACGAATTCTGCCATTTCGGGGCTATTCCCCGCAGATCCCAGGCCGATGCGCTCATGTGGTGGAATCCCCAACCCTCCGACTTTGTCTGTCCCCAATCTGGCAAGACCCTAACGCGAGGTCTGGGCAAGCTAAGCCAGCGCCGTTTCTCCGGACTCGCATCACTCGTGCACGGAGCTCTGGGGAGGTACAAGGCATACACCGAGAGCACCAGCCCTCCTGCTAAAATCATGCCGTGGCTGAACGGATATGTCCAGAGTCTGCGTCTGGGACTGGATCGTCTCCAGAGCCTGCCGTCGACCTATAGCCGTATGGTTCTTGGCGTAACGACTCTGCAGCGCAGCTATCTCGAGCTGACCGCTTTTCTTGACTACATGATCGTTTACAAGCCACGCATGGAAGACCCGAATACCGCTATCGAAGGCCCACCAGATGAACGTCTCGGTGTCTTCACCTTCGACGGAGAGATCGCCCAGAAGCTCTACATGGCCAAACTGCCTTATTGGTACATACGACCGTTGGCCTTGTTCACCGAAGGCACCAACATACTTCAAATTGTTGTACCCACCGAATCTACCCGTTCGTTTGAGTTGGAGGCTGCCCCCGGCTACCCGCCAGTTGACGTAGGTCCGAAATTCGAGGACAGAATGTACGCGTTGCATCTGTGTACCCGAAACGCACCATGGTATCGAGATCCCGACCAAGTCCAGACCGTGGCCGCACCCCGTTCCATCACCCCGGCTATAGCTGGTCCCAGCCGTGCACCGAAGCGCCAGAACAGCCATCCCTCGCCCTGTGAGATTCCTTGTTCATTTGAAACTGTTTCCAATTTACTGACTGCTCGCAGATTCTAAAAAACAGGCAAAGTCGAAAACGAAAGTGACCCAAGAGCGTGACAAATACAAAGTGGTCGTCAGCCCACAGATGGCCCCTGCGATCGCTTCTTGGGCGCAAGCGCTAGCCAGAGTCGACAGATCCCGACCACCCACGCACGTTGCACTCCAAGCTGGATCTCTGCCGCGGCAGCTGTATATGATGCCAGAGCCTGCGCTACTTGTATATTCCCCAGACCCCGCGCGCTCTCAAATGTTTCTTCACCACTATCAACTCCTGCATGACGCACTTTTGTACCGTTTCAGCGACACGGACCACCCCTACAAGTCGCTCACTGTGCAAGAATGGCGCGATGTTTTACGCGGCCTGCTTACCGCGCAGGGCAAGTCTGGGTCCAACGTCGAAATTCGGACTACCTCTATCGAACAGCTGTTGGGGCCAGCTCTGCGCGCATGTAACATCAACGCGCTGGATGGGTTTCCTGCCCAAGAAATCCCTTTCACATCACCAAATCGGGCGAGGGAAATAACTTGGGAGGCTGCCGAGATCAACTTCCGTTTTGAGATGGTGTCCCTTGACCAATACGCCTGTGGTATGAAGCGAGTTGGGCAATGCTTGGACTGTTTTCCAGGCAATACCCTTATCGCTCAATTGAGCGAGAGCAAGCTGGGGTTTGCTGCCGACACACCGCAAGAACGCCTCCCGCATCTCTTGCATTTAGCTTTCCTCATGCGCGATTGGAACGTCCACCCCCGTCCCGACATCATTATCGAGGCCCACGAGCACAAGGAGTGGTCGCAACGTGACATGGCCCTGCTGGAGGAAAAAATCTCAGAGTACTATACGCAATGCTATTACGAATTTTTTGGACGCGCGGCTACCGTACCGCTGAGGCTGGAGCACGAGATTGTGGAGTAGAACTACGGCGGATGGAGGACAGTTATCTTGATTTCGATTACCTTGCTATGTACTATTAGTTGAGCCGAAGTATGTTCAAGACATTAGAAAGAACTATGTGATAGAGATGTACATGTACTGAATTACAAAACAACAACGGCGCGTCCCTTGTTTTTGCCAGTGCCAAAGAGAGAGTGCTCAAGCAATACAGAATCGGAGAAACATGTGAACACCAGTCTGCGACCACCTGTCACAGTGGCGCCACAGTGTGCAAGGAGGCGTGTGCGAACAGCCAAGACTTGGCCAGGTCGAAATGGTATACGGACTCCAATTTGCGGAGCGCAAAATTCGCCACCCGTCCACTCCTGTCCGTCCTCGGCACAGGCCACAATGAAGGTTACGAAGGCCAAGTTATCATTGAAATCGAGGTGGATCTCCTCGCTCGATCCTTCTTTTGCCGCCATACAGAAAAAAACGCCGTCGAAATCGAGCGCCGGGCGCTGGGCGAACTCCTTGCGTAACTTTGCTTTTACACGGTCGTGCACCCTGGAATGAATGAACATAACAGAAAGGTCAATGAGGACAAGATACATACGGCTTAAGTAGCCGCAACTGGTCGGGAACGTGCTGAGCCAGCAGACGCTTGGCCTTGGGGAGAACGAGATCCTTGAATAGCTGCAGCAAGGCATCTATGGCAGCAATAACTTGGGAACGTTGCGGTTCAGGGAGACCCTCCTGGCGCGAATCTCCGGTGATGATGGGCATTAGCTTATACAGCTCCCATACGCCAAAATGCAGAGCCGGCGATGAGGACCGCGCCAACTCTGCAGGTGGAAACTGGACACCCAGGGAGACGAGCAGTTTGTAGGCAGCCCACAGTTTATTCTGGGCTGAGGGAGATATCACCTGAGAGAACCGGATTCCGAGGTATGGAGGAGGACCGAACAATTCCAGGGACGTTTTCATTTCAGGATGCATTTTTTTGAGAGTGTACTTTGGCATGCCGGCGGGCGCAAAGCATGCTGCCTGCTCTGGCGTTAGTTCGGGACTGGGAATAAGGACAATATCGTTGTCGTCCTCGGTAATTTTGGGAAGATTTCTGATGTCGCCAATGTCCAATTTACTTATGACTTTCCGAACTTTTTTGGCATTTTTCAAGCAAGACACAAACTCCAGGGGAAAGGTGGCCGGGCGGATCACCTCTGTGTGGAGCTTAAACGGAGGATATTAAATCTACAGGCAACCTACTGGTAATGCTCTGAATTTTTTTCTGCCCCAGAGCGTGTACTCCGTTGGGCTGCATGTATTTTTCTTTTCGTGACGCGCTGCCGGCCGAGGATCTCGCACCACGGTGCGGTCTGGGGTTGCGCTTTTTGTTGCTCATTGGTGGGATGAGACGGCGACGCGGTGGCGGCAACCAAAAACCAGTGCTATTATATTATATTGTAGAGGATCTGCGCGAATTCGAAAGGAATGTGTGTGGTTGGAAACGAGGAAAATGTTGTTTGGTAGTGTATCATTTGAGTGTCATCGCCTCCATTCGTGGTGGTTGCAACGTCGAGCCTTCAAGACTGTAATCATGATTTGAGCTCAAGTTTGAATGAAGGCTTCAACTCTCAAGCATTTATACAACTGCGTTGATTTTTGTTCGAAATTCACTCAACTCGGGCGGGTCAAAGTCCTTCAACTCAAGCTTGTAGACCACCGCAAGGTACGTCCTGTTTAGTGTCAATTCAATGCACTATTAACTCACTTTGTATTTCCCAATAGCTCGAGGCTATTGACCGCGTCGATCATTGATTCAGGTTGAATCTAATTCAATGTATTTCATTTCCCTCCGGGCTGGTCTAGTGCGTCGGGCGCCGCAGGCAGTTGAACTGGAGCGAGCCGGCGGGGCAGCCCGGTAGATCTTGCTTACGAGCTCTGCCTGATGGATTGGCTGCGGCGCCGAGTCCAAGGGAACGCGCCGCAGGCTTTTCGATGGTTCAAGACAGGTTTCATGCGCTGCGCCGGCGGCCGCAGGCAGTCCATCTCACGCGCCTGTTTGACTTTTATTCTGCCCGATGGACTTGGCATTCCGGGCTCATCGCCGGCTAATTTTACACTGACGCGAAACACAACAGGCTTCATCATGTCCGACTGGGCGGCGATGATCAAAGGCGTGCAGCCCGCGCTCGCGGGACTGGACATGAACATGCCTGGGTTTGTGGCGTATGTGCGTGTCGTGCTTTTCTTCTTCTTTTTCTTTCCTACCGTTCTCTTTTCTGGGTTCCTATTGTTCTCGATACTCGAAACTATCCTTCCTTGCATTCTCTTCTGGTCTTTGCGATTTTTCCTTCTCGATTGTCCTTCCCCACGCGTATCATACCGTTCTTTCCTCACTACCATGTTCTCGTTCACCTTCCGCGAGCTTCGCTTTGCAGGAACGCGCGCAGTGTGTCGCGGATTCGGACGGTCTTTCGTGACGGATGCACGTCTTGGATGCATCCGAACTTCTGCGCAACTGCGCGCTTTTCCCCTCATGCAGTGTTCAACTTCCAACCCTCAACCCCCTTTTTCCGCTCTCATCCTTTTCTAACACATTCCCTTTATTCAAAACGAATGAGTGCTATACGAGTCAACTCTAACGCACCCACAGGTCATCCGCACCCTCACCGCGTGGTACAAGCTCGGGCAGGACAAGGACTCCCTCGAGGTCAACTTCTCGCAGCTCACGCAGGCGACGTTCTTGGATGGGGTGAAGGTGAACGAGCATGTCAAGTACGTGGATTGTCTTCCTATCAATTTCACGCTGCTCTCAATTCGTGGCGCTATCGATTTCATCTTGCCGTCCATTCCGGGCGGGCCTTTGCGCACAGCACCGGCGTTGTCAATGACGGGAACCTCGCGCAGGTGCGCGTCTCTCATCGCTTTTATTGACTAAATTGAATCCAACCATACCGCGCTGTTTAGCGATGCGAAGGGCTTGGATGGGCAGAGCACTGCGAGTGGGAGGCTTGTGTATACGATGGCGAACAATAGGGATGATTTTATTTGAGTGAGTGAGCGAGTAATGGAAAAATGAAAGGAGGGACTGCGGCGCGTAACTGGTTCTCGAAACAGATAGTCGAAAGGAACAAAAGGTGATGCCCACTACCCGAGTTGAACGAGTGATCTCAGCATGTGCTTCAATATACAAGTGCTGCGCTTTAAACCACTTAGCCAAGTGGGCTTTAATGAGAGGTCGAGCCAGAATACTACATATTTCGGAGTCGACGCAAGACGGCTGCGAATCGGCCGTAAACAGAATGTGTCACGTGGCAGCCTTACACTTTTTCACCATCGACCATGGCGCCCTTCTCCCATGGGCTCGTCTCCGTCGGACAGACCCTTCCAATCACTCACCGAGAAGTTCTCCTCAAAGCCTTTTCGCTCGACCCCGCTCGCCTCGCTCACAAAGAAGGCACTCCTGCAGTACATGAATATTCCCCAGAACACCAGCGTTCAGAGCATCGTTCTTTTCTCAAGTCTCTTATCGCTCGCTGAGGCGCTGGTGGAGGGTCAGGAGCCGTGTCCCACTGGTATGCAACCCCGCTTCTCTCACCAATGTAGGAAATTGACCTGGTGCAGCCAAAGTACAGAAACTCTGCAATTGGACTTTCTTCTGAAGCCGGGACTTTGCGGTGCGGCCTTGTGGTCAGCCCCTCCCATACAAGGCTTCGGAAGAAGGCTTCCCTTGCTTTTCATCCGTGCACACGCTGGCTCAAACCGATATCGTTCGACGAAGGATGGGAGAGAGGAACCGTGTCCATTCAACGGTATGTACCTCCATCTCCCTCGCATCTACATAGAATACTGAATCAAACTCCAGGCTATCCGCGCAACCACATCACCGCCTTTTTCGTGGACGAATTCGACTTGGGTCGGGTTCGTCCAACTGTTCTGGCATCCGATCTTGCGTCGGGGCCCGTGTCGTCCGATCCTGCATCGGTTTCACGTTGAGCATCACTCGCCCTTTGGCAATCCCAACATGCCTCCCCAGGCACGGACACCTTTACCTTGTCTCACCCGTCATGTTTTCTCTGCGCTGCTCGTGTCTTGGTTTCTCTACGTGGCTATCTTCTTTCTACCTGGTTTCTCTGCGTGGCTATCTGAACATTTTGTGTAACTTCGTCTACTGCTTTGGTCTCTTTCACTTAGCAAAATGCCGCCATGGATGTTGAATATATATAGCTATATCGGGAAAATAAGAAGTGCTGTAAAGCGAATACGGTCGCGCATCGCGGTCACGCAGTGCGGAATGAGATCATCGCATTGGGAATCTGACAGCAGAAAGTCGGCCAGTCGGCGCGCCTTTCCTTCGTCGCCTTTCGCTTTTCTCTTCTCTCCCTCAGCTCCCTTCAGATGTCCTCCGTTAAAAGAACGGCGAGTCTTCTTATGAGGCTCGCATTACTGCGCTCATTGTGTTCTTCTAGGCCGACACGGCATTGTCCGACGACGACGGCAGCACCAAGAAGAGATCGCGCACCCTCGAGCGGCGTGTCCAGCGCACCATCATCTCAGATGTACGTGTCCTTTCTGTGTACATAGCTGTTGCTCATCTACATGAAGGATGAAGATGACGCGATGGGTGTAGATGGGGAACCTTCTGCCAGCGGGGGCATCAGCAACTTGGTCTCGGTAAGCAATGCTCACCACTGTGATAGACCTTCTCATCTCTCTCAAGAACGATGACACAAGGGTACCTGCTGTGGTCGTCAATGGCGGTGACCAGACACGCGAGGTAATTGACCTCGTCTCTTCTGTAGGTCGCGTTATGTTTTTGCGATCGTTACTTGACTTAGCATTCTCAAGGATGGACCTACTGCGGTCGTGGATGAGCGCCGGACGCGTCAAGTTGCGCCCAACGTCATTGACCTTGTCTCATCGGTAAGGATTGCTATCTTGATATGCTTTCCGAATATCACTCATCTTTCTCAAGGATGACGATGATAACGAAGCCTCTGTGCAAAAGGTTAAAGGAAAGGGTAAAGCAAAAGTCCAGGTGAGCGCATATTCATCTTGGCCTCGTCTGCGTCTGATTGAAATTCAGGCCATCGAGAAGCCAATAGTCGCCAGGAACAAGGGCAAAGACAAGGCAAAGGTGGAGGTATGTTTCGATATGCAGATTTTCTTTTATGTGTATCCCTAACTTGCATCAAGCCTATCGCAGGGCCCAGCAATGCCAGAGCACAGACAACTACAAAGGTTGGTATATTCTTTTTTCGTCCGGCTTCAATGCTGACTTTTGTTACTAGGTTGTCAATAGCAGCCCGAAAGAGCGTCGCGCAGCTCGCCATCGAACTGCTCAAGCATATCCTGAGCATGCTGTTGAGCAGCGGAAAGAGAGCGGTCGCTCTCGTAGCCCGATGATCGCAGACTTCTGGATCAGTGTTTTTACACATCTGGCCCAGCGTGAACTCGCTGCACAAGAGGTCAAAACAGCAGAAATGACTGACCTGGAGTTTATTCAAATTCAAGTAGCTGTTTTCTGTAAAGCAGAGAACCACGTTCCTATCCCGCCCTCGGACCCTATCTGGTCAACATTTTCGCCCAGAGTCGTCGAGCTTCTTGCGACGATTGGACGAGACCCCACAGGATGGAAAGCTCAGCCGTTCTTGGATGATGGGACGTTGGTGCTTAGCGAGCGTGGTGACCCCCCGCCCGACTCCGCCTGTGCTTGCTACCTCCGCCAGATCGACGTGCCAGAACCCAAGAAGGCGCTGATACTCTACCTCCATCACGCTGCCGATGCAGCAAGCACGGTGCTGCAACTCATCCTGCAGGGGAGTAGCATAACTACCATCGAAAAATCATTCCACGCGGCGATGATCCAGTATGGGCTGGAAGATGGTGTCGCCAGCTTCTTGGACTACGTCAAGAAGCACCCTGCCACCGCAAAGCTTCATGGGATCCAACATTCTTCATCTCCTCAAACACGTCCTTATACCGGCATCACCGCCCGCACTGCACCTGGCGACCGCGGCTGGAATGACCTGGATGGCGAAAGTGATGTCCGCATTATCAACTTTCTGAAAGATAATAACCACACGCTTACTTGGACGACGTATCACATCCCAGACATGGACACCCCAATCACAGATCCTCTGGACGTTCGCACCTCAATACCAATCAGCCAAAAAGAGCGCATCATACGTGCCTTGTTAGGCGGTGCTGCCATGAATTCCGCGCATGGTGGCGTCCGACCTATACATCTTCCATCTGAGCAGTTTGTTCAGCTCAAGAACCGCGTAAGAGAGCTTGGACCGGCCCCGCATCCATTCCCCCTAGGCCAAGAGCGGGATTTGACTTTGGAAGGTCGGATTGGTCAGCTCATCCACGACGAGATCAATGCGATTAGGCGGGCAACAGGCAGTAAGATCTCGTTGCGCGGCCTGGCAGCAGTATTGGAAACGGGTACCGCTTTGAGGAACTTGAAAGGAAAGGTTGTGAAGTTGGAGGTCACAAAGGACATATCGCGAGAGGCATACGAGGGACATACCGGTGCTTACTGGCATGGGACTATAGGACAGGGACCACAAGAACACCGATATATGGCTCACCTACTCAATCCTACCGGAATCCCAGAGCTTGGTAACCTTCTTCGAGATGTGGTTGCCCTCTACCTTGGCCCTACCTTTGACTTCTGGCGTCTCCTTCTCCGCCACATCCTCTATTGGTTGCATGTTCTCTTCCTGAGCCGCATGCTAATCACCATCCGCCCCCTTCTTGTTATATCACAATCCAATCCGGTCGCTGCGATGCTACGTTCTGGCGATCTTGCAGCTGTCTGGAGATTACTCTCAGGGGACGAGGCTACTGCAATCTTGGACGGCCAAACACCAGCGCATATTGAAGATAGGTTACCCACTCGCCGGTACCGTGAGATGCGGAAGGGCCAGTTTACTGCAGTTATCGGCAGCATCAACATCATCCCAATTGGCCAAGACCCCGCTGACCTGTCCCTCCACATCCCCCACGCTGATTACGGCAGATTGAAATATGATCCCATTCTGGCACGCCTCCGCTGGGATGTCGACCACTTGGTCGAACTTATTGCAGAGACGGTCACCCGTATTCTTGCGGCTCATCTTCGTAGCGGCGCTTCTATTGTCTGGACGGATGCTGATGCCGTCCGCGGCTTCTTACAGGGCGTCAAGACAGACACAACCACCATTCTCTCCCAATCAGGTCTAACAGCTGCTCTCGATTCCGCTAAAAATTCAGCACGTCATGCAGAATTGGCTGTGAATTTCCTCCGCGTCCTCAGCTCATCCAAGGTCGCTCACGAGGAGTGGCTTGAGTTTGGGGGCTTTGACCAGCCGCGCAGAGTGGGAATTCTCGCACTTGGCCGTCCACAATCAGACGAGCGCCGTGACCAGCTTGATGACATTCTTGTCCAAGCCAGGGAGCTCGATTCGTATGACTTACCTCCTGATCCCAATTGTTTTGGGTCGTTCCGACACCCCATTCTTTCCGAGACTTTCCCACCGTGGTTCCTTGGACTCAAGAAGGACACGGACATCGTCTATGCCTCCAATGCTCTTGGCCGCGATGAAGAGGCACATCAGGCTGTAGAGGCTAACAGCGAGAGGTTCTCGGAATGGCGCCGCAATACACCCGTTGTTGTCGACCACATTGCAATTCTGCGGAAGAATCTGATCCAAACAATACGGGAGTGTGCGGAGGGGAGCAGCTATCCAATTATTGACTTTTTGGATTGCTCACGAAAGATTTTTTGCCCTGATTGCCGTTCGTTTGGGATTGGACGCCATTCTCAAGCAAAGCATACCTGCATGATAGGCCCGCGTACTGGCGAAGGACGTCCCCTCTCTGGAACTCATTTCATCGATGTGGAGCGTGTGCTGTATGTGCATGATATCATTAACAACAGGCTGATGCTCGAGGTATTGGGCGAGATTGAGGACGTGTTGGCAGAGCTGCAGCTCATTGCGGTTCCGGTCAAGACAATCCTGGATTGCCCCTATCAACAATCCGCTCTTCAAGCTATTTTGCCTGTTATCGACTTCAAGGCAATACGGGCAGCACCTACCCCTGATTGCAGCGTGTATGTGCCTCGACACCGTGTTGACGATAAACGGCTTCTGTTGATCCTCGCTGTCGATACGGTCCTCTCCACAGCATCCACTTGCCCTCCCAGTTTTATGCCTCTCAACCCCGACACCCGTTCTGCATTCTCCGAGAAGGGTGCTACTCTCCTACAAAAGTGGTTCACAGCTGGTAAGTGCACTCCCTTTCGTATTAATATTGTTTCTTACCTCTGTTCCCAAGGCAATCGCAACCTCTATCTTGTAACCTGCCCTGGACCTCCTGGAACCAAGGTACTGGCCGACGTCTTCTTGTCCGATCAGGTAGTCCCTCGCAAGCGCAAAAAGCCTGGCTTTCGAGTTGGCGGTTCTGGTGGACGCCGCTGTGCTATTTGCGGGAACAGCGACTGTGATTACCGGGACTACCAACCAGTAGCCACCCTTCTTGATCTACCCCCCCACCACGCACGCTATGTCTGGCTAAATCTTATGCGCGGCACAACACGGGCGGAGAAGCGGGCGAGCAAGGAGAGCAAGAAGAACAAGAACAGACGGGAAAGGAAGGGGAAAGGGAAGCGGGAATTGGATGTGGAATAGATGCTTCTTTTCATAATCCTTCTTTTCGTTGTTCAGTAACATGAAATATAATATTATTAATCATTCTCAACAACCTTCTCTAGAAAATCACGCCTGGTATTATAATGAAATATGTGCTACTGGACGCTTCGCAAAGGTTTGGCACAGCATGCGATCAGACTAATCAAGCATTAGGCATATCCTTCCTGTGGATCTATCGGTTGCATGCCTCTAATCCAACCTGTGGATCCACAGGAAGAATACCCCTAATCCAACCAATGGATCCACAGGAAGGATACCCCTAATGTATGTCTCAATGCTGACAAATCCGTTCAAAACAATTGACTGTGCTATTGACTAGCCAAGTGGGCCTTAGAGGGCATTCAACAGATGTCGTGACATCCTGTCATCATAATGAGCCCCCAAACACACAGTAATATCTATATCACCCATTGTTCTCTCACATTTGCTGCACCATTTAGTATGGTGACACGCCTTAACCACTTAGCCAAGTGGGCTTTAGAGGGCATTCAACAGATGTCCTGACATCCTGTCATCATAATGAGCCCCCAAACATATCAAACAGATACACAGTAATATCTATATCACCCATCGTTCTCTTGTATTTGCTGCACCATTCAGTATGGTGACATGTCTTAACCACTTAGCCAAGTGGGCATTAGAGGGCATCCATTCGATGTCCTGATGTCCTGGCATCATAATGAGCCCTCAAACATATCAAACAGATGCTCTGTTAGTGAGAAACATCGAAAATACTGGAACCCAATTTGGACTTGAAGTTGGGCATTGAGTCAATGCATGGCCGTCACCTCTCAACCCCCAAACTCTTTGAGTTTCTCCACCTGATGATTTAGCTCCATCCCATTCACAAAGAATACAACCAAAAAGACCTTTGAAGCATCTATGCAGTCTTGTGCTATAAGCCGCTGAAATGCACTGTGATACAATTATTGAGACTTGAGTTCCCAGATTTTCTTCATCTATGGCTTGAGCATATTTTTCCTGTGAATCCAGGAGGACACCCCTGAACAACCCCTACTTTTCCTTTTTTCCTCACTACAGCAATGGCCATGATTTCGACTGTAGAGAGCATAACGGCTCACCAGATTCATATCTGGAAGTAAGTATTTAATGCACCTCTCAACACGTCCTGGCACCGTACAGGGTTTCAAAGCCTGTAACCAGATCGAAATCGATTGAAATACTTACACCAAGTTCTTGCCAACAAGGCTATTATGTGTTATATACCAAGCCGACGTGGGGAAGTGATCTGAAGTTCCGAGATTACCGGAAGGTCAGAAGGACAGAAGTCAGTAAATATATTGCAAGCACCACAAGAAGATAAGGGTGTGTGTACTACTCCTGCTGAAGGGGACAAAGTAGGATGTCAGAAGTTCCGGTGAAGCTGGAAGGACTCAGAGCAGAGCAAAGAGCAAAGCACGTCAATAACCAAACTGAAGAATACAGGCATAGTACATAGGGTTTATATAGTAGTCAAAGATCAATATCCTAATATGGTAAGACAAAGCGACTACCAAAAGCGGGACTTGAATATAACAAACTGAAATACATACAGAGACGGAGAAAACGAATAGATGAGATAGATAACAGATAAATGGAAAACGCTCAGTAATCCTTCATTGTGTGAAAACCTGATCAGCTGAGTCGGTCCGAAGTTGGACCGATGACTTCCAAAACACTGGACGCTCTGTACGCCAGAGCTTCTGGTAGGAACAGAAGGTCAAAGTGCATGGATATAACATTATGCAAAGCAGTCACAAGACCTGTGATAATTCTTTGAAGATGTTGGTGCAACTGTTTCAGGTCAGAATATGATCTTGTATGTCTATACATGATTTCTAGGGTGAAGTTAGCCATGAAAGACAAAAATAGACCCACAGTAACACTTTTTTGGGGGGGGGGTGTCACATGCATGAAAATTGCCTGTGATCATCTATATATAGTCTGCAGCCTATGATTAAATGACTCTGTCATAGTGGCCTTTTGGCTCAGTTGGTTATGATGCTAGCTGTGGGCACGTGATTTTTACACGGAGTTTTTGATGCTAATATTCTGATCAGATTCTACAGGTTTGAACTGGTCCAAAGAATTTCTGAAATTCCCGAACCTTGAACTGGACCTGTGGTCCGGTCCAATGGACCACACAGCCACTGAACCAGACTTTAGGTCCAGTTCAGGTTCACCAGCAGTTCAGAACCTGACGACGGCAACACTACCAAGTTTCTGATTTGGACTGATATTTGCGTGCTGGGCACTCTGTGGATGGGAATTGGTTGAGTCACGGGGGGTCCCATTTCTGGCTCGATAAAATCGCACAAAGACTCCAGACAATTACTATCTCACAGAACAAACAACTTCCCAGTTGTTGCCCTTTACAGTGGTGTTTCTTGTCAGATTTGCTATTTTTTTCTTGAATTCACTCCTGAGTACCAGTTATGCAGTTAATAAACCAATCTACATAGGCCCTCAGCAGCTCATCCAAAATTCAGTAGTAAACATGGAAGGAAGTGTCAACTCAATGGCAATCTATATAAGAAAAGACGTGGATGTCTTTGGATAAAGCTGATTGGCTGGAGAACTCCGAGCTGCTCCACAAAATACCTGAAATCCTGTGTTCAACTCCACTGTGTTGTTCAATTCTCCACCAACCTGTTCAATTGCTAAATATATCCTGCTGAGATGTTGAAGAGTTGCCAGGAAAGACACTGGGGGCAAAAGCCGGGGCACCTGGATTCCAGGTGCCTCCGACGCATGTGGTCCGCAGGTCCCATCAACGGGACAAAGAGCTATTTGGTATCTGATCACAAACCCAGAAATATGATTTCAGTACATAGGCAATACATATTGGGCTAAATTCAAGTCTTTTTTCTGCTTGTTCACAATTTCGGCACAGTCAAAGGCAGCTTTGACCCGCTGAGCCGCTGATGCCATGGTGCATATGCTGTCTGATGGCATGATGCCCATCATGATCTTGTGATGGGGAGTACAATGGGAGGACGCACAAAGTCTTGAAAGGCAAGACGAGCTGGCTTGGGCCTGGGGCCAAGCTGGCTCAACATTTTTGCATCGTTTGATTAGCTTTGTTGAAAATCTGTGCCACTGTGAGGCTGTGAGCGTACCTTTTTGCAACTGATTCCCAGACGATGAAGTGTCCGACTAATGGTGGCTAGCGACACATCCACGTCGTGCTGAGTATACAATTGTTCTTGAATTTCATCGAGAAACATATCGGGTGCATTCTCAAGAAGCACAAGCATGAACTAAAAACTGGATTCAGAAGCAAACATGATCATTTGAGAGCTACAGACCTTTGTATTCCCGGTAGAAAGCATTGGGGCTCTACCTTTATGTCTGTGGTCCCGACAGACATCGCCAATTTTGGCCCAGGTCCTCTTGACGCGTTGCACCACACGAACGGGCATGTCCAAGTCAATGGCAATTTGAGTTGAGCTTTTATTGAGTGTGAATGCCTGATATATGACAAGTCTCTTGACATCTTTTGCATAGTGCCTTCTGATGGGGTCCACCCGTTGCTTTCGTGGCATTGTCGGTGCAGACACGCGTAACATAGTGACGGCAGAATTTTGCGATGGTAACAACACGTGAGTTGTGACCCACTGATTTCAGACCTGTCGCGGACACGATTATGCATGCTCGGAGCCCCGAAAAGCGCGTAGTTCTCGTATGGAATTGTGTAGGTATATATCTGTCGGGCAGCTGGTCCACACGAACCGTAAAACCTGTACTTATGTCCATTGAAACCAGAGACTTTGATTTATTGACAGTGAGTCATTTATCAATATCTCTCGGTCGGGTTTTGGCTCAGGCAAGTACTCTAGGCAATGCAAGGCATGTATATGAGTATTATATCAAATTTTCAGGATCTGCGGATTCCCAGTGTGGTTTGTATCGGGGTATTATATCAATATAGCAGCACTTTTTGTGTGAGGCACTCCTCCCCTTATAGAAAATATTCTTGCGGCCAGCGCAACACGGGGCATCTGTAAGAATCGATTGAACTCATTTTCGAGGGAAACGGAGCAGAATTGAGGCCGCTACAGGGGCATTAGTCGTGGGGATCAAAATGTTACCAAAAAGGGGGAAAGAAAACGCTCACACCTTATGTTCCACAAATGGCTGTAAGTTCCGCTCCAAAATTGTGCTAAAATCAGTCGTAAATGGTGTTTATTTCCGCTGAGGGCAAAGCTGCGTGGAAGTTGGATTTGAGGGTGGTTTTGGGTGCGTGGCACCCAGGGGCATACATTGAAACACTTGAATCCACCGCTGAGTCCTTGGTGTGCCACCGGATTCAACTTCCGCTTTTTCCCCTGTAAATAGACCATAATACCACAGCCACCACCGCTTCGCCACACCATATTCAATCTTGGTTTGGTTTGTACTCCAAACTTTCAGTTGCTAGATTTCACGATTAGCGAGGTTGCGCAGAAGCCATTGCAGCCATTTGATGGCTTTTCAGCAGTGTGCAGAAATGGCAGGTGAATAGCTTGGAGCCAAGCCATTGACATCATATTTTCTCCATGGAGCCATTTGCTTGAGTACTGCTAAAAAGCCACGAGATGGCTCCAATGGCTGTTGCGTCCGGCCTCTAATTTTCACTTTGAAGCTTTCAGATTTTTCACTCCAAGGTTTTGAACTTTTCACAACAAAGATTTCAAATTTTTCACCTTCAAGGTTTTGAATTTCACTGGTTGAACATTTCAAGTTTTTCAGTGAAAAAATTGGTGAAAATTATTTTGGGTTTTTCACCAATTTTTCACTTGAAACATAAGTGAAAAACTTATAAGTTTTTCACTACTTTTTTCACTTTGAAACAAGGTGAAAAATTCGAAACAAACTTTATGTTTTTTTCACTAAGAATGTTTCAAGTTTTTCACCTAAGTTTTCACCTGAAAACGTAAGTGAAAAACTTGAAACATTTTTCACCACTTTTTCGACTTTGAAACAAGGTGAAAAACTCGAAACAAACTTTATGTTTTTTTCACCACAAGTTTTACAAGTTTTTCACCTACGTTTCCAGGTGAAAACGTAAGTGAAAAACTTGAAACATTTTTCACCTGTGTTTCTATCACTTTTTTCACCAATTTTTAAGTTGAAACATAAGTGAAAAACTTATAAGTTTTTCACCACTTTTTCACTTTGAAACAAGGTGAAAAATTCGAAACAAACTTTATGTTTTTTTTTTCACCAAAGATGTTTCAAGTTTTTCACCTAAGTTTACAGACCAAACCTGAGGTGAAAAACTTGAAACTTTCTTTTCACCTACGTTTTAAAGGTGAAACTTGTAGTAGAAAATTTGGAAGTTCACCATGTATAGTTTCTGAGCATGAAAATTAGGTGAAAATGGCTTCAAGTGACAGTAAATCGATGCTGCAAAGATCCTCACTGAAAACAGTGCGAAATCACGATTTCACAGTGCAACTGGCCCCATGAAGGAGCAAGGTGGGGCGGATTTGGCTGCTGGGTGGATTTCTGGACAGATATGGGTGCGGGCCACGGTTGACAACCGCCAAACATCAAATCCACCCCTGAATGCACTGGCGGAAATTAAATCCGTGGCAAAAGCGGTGCGAAATCATGTTTTCACAGTGCAATTGGCCCTATGAAGGAGCAAAGTGGGGCGGATTTGGCTGCTGAGTGCATTTCTGGGCAGATATGGGTGCGAGCCACCATTGACAACCGCCAAACATCAAATCCACCCCTGAATGCACTGGCGGAAATTAAATCCGTGGCAAAAACGGTGCGAAATCACGATTTCACAGTGCAATTGGCCCCGTGAAGGAGCAAAGTGGGGCGGATTTGGCCGCTGAGTGCATTTCTGGACAGATATGGGTGCGGGCCACGGCTGACAACCGCCAAACATCAAATCCACCCCTGAATGCACTGGCAGACATTAAATCCGTGGCAAAAGCGGTGCGAAATCATGTTTTCACAGTGCAATTGGCCCCGTGAAGGAGCAAAGTGGGGCGGATTTGGCTGCTGAGTGCATTTCTGGGAAAATATGGGTGCGAGCCACTGTTGACAGCCGCCAAACATCAAATCCACCCCTGAATGCACTGGCAGACATTAAATCCTCACCGAAAACAGTGCGAAATCACGATTTCACAGTGCAATTGGCCCCGTGAAGGAGCAAAGTGGGGCGGATTTGGCTGCTGAGTGCATTTCTGGGCAGATATGGGTGCGAGCCACGGTTGACAACCGCCCAACATTAAATCCACCCCTGAATGCACTGGCGGAAATTAAATCCGTGGCAAAAGCGGTGCGAAATCATGTTTTCACAGTGCAACTGGCCCCGCGAAGGAGCAAAGTGGGGCGGATTTGGCTGCTGGGTAGATTTCTGGACAGATATGGATGTGGGTCACGGTTGACAGCCGCCAAACGTCAAATCCACCCCTGAATGCACTAAATCCGTGGCAAAAACAGTGCCAAATCACGATTTCACAGTGCAACTGGCCCCGCGAAGGAGCAAAGTGGGGCGGATTTGGCGGCTGGGTGCATTTCTGGACAGATATGGGTGCGGGCCACGGCTGACAACCGCCCAACATCAAATCCACCTCTGAATGCACTAAATCCGTGGCAAAAACAGTGTGAAATCATGTTTTCACAGTGCAACTGGCCCCGTGAAGGAGCAAAGTGGGGCGGATTTGGCTGCTGGGTGGATTTCTGCACAGATATGGGTGCGGGCCACGGTTGACAAACGCCCAACATCAAATCCACCCCTGAATGCACTAAATCCGTGGCAAAAACAGTGCGAAATCACAATTTCACAGTGCCACTGGCCCCGTGAAGGAGCAAAGTGAGGCGGATTTGGCGGCTGGGTGCATTTCTGGGCAGATATGGGTGCGGGCCACGGTTGACAACCGCCAAACATCAAATCCAACTCTGAACGCACTGGCGGAAATTAAATCCGTGGCAAAAACGGTGCAAAATCACGATTTCACAGTGCAACTGGCCCCGAGAAGGAGCAAGGTGGGGCGGATTTGGCTGCTGGGTGAATTTCTGGACAGATATGGGTGCGGGCCACGGTTGACAGCCGCCAAACATCAAATCCACCCCTGAACGCACTGGCGGAAATTAAATCCTCACTGAAAACAGTGTGAAATCATGATTTCACAATGCAACTGGCCCCGCGAAGGAGCAAAGTGGGGCGGATTTGGCTGCTGGGTGGATTTCTGGACAGCTATGTGTGTGGGCCACGGTTGACAACCGCCAAACATCAAATCCACCCCTGAACGCACTGGCAGACATTAAATCCTCACTGAAAACAGTGCAAAATCACGATTTCACAGTGCAATTGGCCCCACTCCGAACGGCACATATTTGCAAGCCCATCTTGCGCCTTTCCGATTTTGCCATCACTCGTAGTTTTTAGTTGGTGCAAGTGACTGATGTGATGTTAGCCTTGAAGTTCATTCTGGTGAATCAGGTGAAGTGTGAGGAAATGTACTCTCCATTTCTGTGCACCAGACTTGAAAAAAAAATAGAGACTTTGCGCAAAAGCCATTGGAGCCACGTGATGACTTGTTTGCAGTGCGCAAACAAATGGCTCCACACCAACCATTCTTCGTACACACACCAGCATCTAGCCTTATTCTACATTTATTCTACATAAACCATGAAAACACGTTCTAAGGCTCGTACTGCTGACCGCCCCAGCCCACTGGCCACCAAACCCAAGTCGAAACAGCCGAGTCCCGACTGGGACATTCAGCCTGGTGATTTCTCGGAATCTGCCACACCGAAATGCGACACGCCCACAGGCACAACGGAAAAGGATCCGAGCCCCTTCGTTCCTTCGCCCAGCACATCCCCCTCACGAGCTCCCACGCCAGACAGTCCGACTCATGCTGTAAATGAACTCGGCGCAGATGATCCTGTCAGTGCACGACACGAGGTGCAAGCCAGTAACGCACGCAGTCCACGGTGGCTTGCATGGCAGGATCGGTTGCTCATACAGGAGGCCGAGAGGCACCGTCCCTTTAATGCCCCACGAGGTGACGCCTCCAGGCAGGCCTGGGAGTCCCTTGCTGTGCAACTCCTCAAGGACAGCAGCACAAACGGCTCGCTTCACCACAAGTTTTATGAGTTTTTCACCTATGTTTTCAGGTGAAAACGTAAGTGAAAAACTTAAAACATTTTTTACCTATGTTTCTATCACTTTTTTCACCAATTTTTCACTGGAAACACGAGTGAAAAACTTATAAGTTTTTCACCACTTTTTTCACTTTGAAAGAGGTGAAAAATTCAAAACAAACTTTATGTTTTTTTCACCAAAAGTTTTACAAGTTTTTCAAACATGTTCACCTATAAATGTGGGTGAAAAACTTGAAACTTTTTTCACCATATATACGTACTCCCCACCACAATTTGCAGCTAGGAAAAGATGATAAAAGATGTGTCATTTTCATCCTGGATTTGGTTCTGCTGCAATTGTTTCTTTGTGGATTTGTTGTCTTGCGTTCAATTGGCAGAGGTCCAGACCAGCTCCCAGCAGACAAATCCGCGCACAGGCGGACTTTGCAGCATCAATTTACTGTGGCTCAAAGCCATTTTTGCCTGGGTTTCATCCTGGATTTGGTTACAATGTGGTCATTTCTTTGAAAGAAATTATGGCTGATTCCAGAAATATGGTGACACCGAAAGCGGAAACGATGCGGCTTGCCGGCGGCATCAACTCTGAAAAATTGACCAAAACTGCAAAAACCATTCGCCTAGGCCCATTAGCGAGGTTGCGCAAAAGCCATTGGAGCCACGTGATGGCTTATTTGCAGTGCGCAAACAGATGGCTGATGGTTAAATTTTCTCTTGCAAACCACATCGATCTCTGTCGCTTCATGGAAGTTCTGATATTAGAGACTACCCTCGCATTCAATTCCCTCCTCGCAGAAGTGCTAGATGACTTAGATCAGCAATGGATTGCCCGGGAAGGGCGCTTTCGACCTGGTGGTCGCATTAATCTGTACACACTTGGCGACGACATATGGCTTGAGCAGTTTCGGTAGGGCTCACTTCCAGTTTACTTTCAGCATTAGTGTTTTTGAACTTTGGTACAAGGTTCACACGTCATGAGGTCCATGAGCTTGTCGATGCTCTTGATCTTCCACCAATCATCCAGTGCCCGGACACACGTAACAAAGAGGATCGGGTAACGGCTCTGTGCATGCTGCTTTGCCGTTTGGCGCATACATCCCGTCTAGTCGATATAGAAATGCAGTTCGGATGGGAAAGATCTCGATTTTCTCGCATCACGCGGATTACCGCATCTTTTCTTTGGCGTCGTTGGAAGCATGTCCTGCGCTTCGACCCGACCCGACTGACACGGGAGAAGCTGGCTGAATATGGGCAAATTGTCAAACGCAATGGTGCGCCGCTAGATTTGATAGCAGCCATGATGGATGGAACCCTCCGTAAAAATGCACACCCCGTCAGAAATCAACGCATTCTTTATAACGGGTGGAAGCGCATACATTGCTTGAAGTATCACGCTCTTCTCGCACCCGATGGAATCGTCATCCATATATATGGACCAGTGGAGGGTAGGCGTCATGACGAAACAGTTTTCCAACAGAGCGGTATCTCTGACATCCTCGACAAACATTTCTGGACCCCAGATGGCCGCCCCTTGTTCATCTACGGAGACCCGGCCTACAACGTCGCGGCACATGTCCTCGCACCGTACAAAGGTGCCGCAGTTACAGCTGAACAGGCACTGTTCAACTCCGCGATGAGCCACTGCCGGGAGCCCGTCGAATGGTGTTTAAATTTCAAGGAGGTAACACAACAATTCCCGTTTATTGACTTCTCGCGGAATCAAAGGGTTCTCTTATCGCCCTGCGGGCTATACTACCTGATCGCAATACTCCTCGGTAACGCACATACTATCTTACATCGGCCTCAGATACCCCAATACTTCCATTGCGATCCACCAACGCTGGCCGAATATTTCACGGGTGGCCCTGTTGAAGATGCAGAATTAGATGCTTGGTGTCTGGATTCTCCGTGGGTGGAAAGGGAAGTACCAGAGAGCGAGCGGGAGGATGACTAGATTGATGCACACAGTCAAATCATGTTGTAAACGAGCTAAATCAGAGAATCGAAACATACCATTAATTGTTACGACTTCCCGAAAGTGCTTGGAGAAGAGTAGCGTGGCGCTCAGCTTCGGCTGCACGACGTTCAGCATCCTCGCGACGGCGCTCCGCTTCGTCGATCCGACAGTTGTTGTCAGCTTCAACTCGTTTGGCTTCCGCGGCGGCCAGCTGCGCTTGCGATCGAACAAGAGTGTTGATTCCCTTCGCAAGTTCTCCCAAGCCGACGACGAGGTTCTCTTGAAGACCCAGGGTGCGCTCTTGGAGATGTTTAGTCTCTTCGTGCCTGCGCTCATCTGCCTCGCGGGCCTTGTCAAGCCGCTTCGCATCCGATGCATTGCGCTCTTTGACCAGATCCGTAAGTGGATTGCGGCGGCGTTTGGGCTTGTGTTCATCCGAATCGGAATTTTCTTTGTCCGAGTTGCTGGTGTCTTCATAACGACGCCTGAAAAAATGTAAAGATCAACTGTAAGATGTATCAGAACATACTTATGAGCTCGCTGTCCCTGCTTTTCACGAACAGAAGCGCCTTCCAACTGCGTGACATCGGTAAGGGCATTGCGAGGGACAATGCCCTGCATGGCTGCATCGCGTAACTCCAGAGCAGTTTGCGCTTCAACATCGGCCTTCTTCCGGGAGGCGGCAGACCTCTCGTCCTTCTCCAGTTCATGGGCATGAACCAGCTCGACAACTTGAGTCAGAAGCTAGATAGTTTCTCAGAAGGAGAAAACTTCCACATAGACTCGCAAACAGCTTACCTCAATATGCTCATCAACTTCTTCATCTGTCCCGGTTTTCTGGAGCGAGCGAGTCTGGTCCGCCTGAAGACAGCGAACGTACAGCCTGGACATGGAACGGCAGAAAGCACTCACATTGTGAGCTTTAATCAACTTTTGGAAGCGCGCACGACACGCCGCACCGGTTCGGTTGACAGGCGAGCCGTTTGTGCTGCTGTCCTTGAGGAGTTGCACAGCAAGGGACTCCCAGGCCTGCCTGGAGGCGTCACCTCGTGGGGCATTAAAGGGACGGTGCCTCTCGGCCTCCTGTATGAGCAACCGATCCTGCCATGCAAGCCACCGTGGACTGCGTGCGTTACTGGCTTGCACCTCGTGTCGTGCACTGACAGGATCATCTGCGCCGAGTTCATTTACAGCATGAGTCGGACTGTCTGGCGTGGGAGCTCGTGAGGGGGATGTGCTGGGCGAAGGAACGAAGGGGCTCGGATCCTTTTCCGTTGTGCCTGTGGGCGTGTCGCATTTCGGTGTGGCAGATTCCGAGAAATCACCAGGCTGAATGTCCCAGTCGGGACTCGGCTGTTTCGACTTGGGTTTGGTGGCCAGTGGGCTGGGGCGGTCAGCAGTACGAGCCTTAGAACGTGTTTTCATGGTTTATGTAGAATAAATGTAGAATAAGGCTAGATGCTGGTGTGTGTACGAAGAATGGTTGGTGTGGAGCCATTTGTTTGCGCACTGCAAACAAGTCATCACGTGGCTCCAATGGCTTTTGCGCAAAGTCTCTATTTTTTTTTCAAGTCTGGTGCACAGAAATGGAGAGTACATTTCCTCACACTTCACCTGATTCACCAGAATGAACTTCAAGGCTAACATCACATCAGTCACTTGCACCAACTAAAAACTACGAGTGATGGCAAAATCGGAAAGGCGCAAGATGGGCTTGCAAATATGTGCCGTTCGGAGTGGGGCCAATTGCACTGTGAAATCGTGATTTTGCACTGTTTTCAGTGAGGATTTAATGTCTGCCAGTGCGTTCAGGGGTGGATTTGATGTTTGGCGGTTGTCAACCGTGGCCCACACACATAGCTGTCCAGAAATCCACCCAGCAGCCAAATCCGCCCCACTTTGCTCCTTCGCGGGGCCAGTTGCATTGTGAAATCATGATTTCACACTGTTTTCAGTGAGGATTTAATTTCCGCCAGTGCGTTCAGGGGTGGATTTGATGTTTGGCGGCTGTCAACCGTGGCCCGCACCCATATCTGTCCAGAAATTCACCCAGCAGCCAAATCCGCCCCACCTTGCTCCTTCTCGGGGCCAGTTGCACTGTGAAATCGTGATTTTGCACCGTTTTTGCCACGGATTTAATTTCCGCCAGTGCGTTCAGAGTTGGATTTGATGTTTGGCGGTTGTCAACCGTGGCCCGCACCCATATCTGCCCAGAAATGCACCCAGCCGCCAAATCCGCCTCACTTTGCTCCTTCACGGGGCCAGTGGCACTGTGAAATTGTGATTTCGCACTGTTTTTGCCACGGATTTAGTGCATTCAGGGGTGGATTTGATGTTGGGCGTTTGTCAACCGTGGCCCGCACCCATATCTGTGCAGAAATCCACCCAGCAGCCAAATCCGCCCCACTTTGCTCCTTCACGGGGCCAGTTGCACTGTGAAAACATGATTTCACACTGTTTTTGCCACGGATTTAGTGCATTCAGAGGTGGATTTGATGTTGGGCGGTTGTCAGCCGTGGCCCGCACCCATATCTGTCCAGAAATGCACCCAGCCGCCAAATCCGCCCCACTTTGCTCCTTCGCGGGGCCAGTTGCACTGTGAAATCGTGATTTGGCACTGTTTTTGCCACGGATTTAGTGCATTCAGGGGTGGATTTGACGTTTGGCGGCTGTCAACCGTGACCCACATCCATATCTGTCCAGAAATCTACCCAGCAGCCAAATCCGCCCCACTTTGCTCCTTCGCGGGGCCAGTTGCACTGTGAAAACATGATTTCGCACCGCTTTTGCCACGGATTTAATTTCCGCCAGTGCATTCAGGGGTGGATTTAATGTTGGGCGGTTGTCAACCGTGGCTCGCACCCATATCTGCCCAGAAATGCACTCAGCAGCCAAATCCGCCCCACTTTGCTCCTTCACGGGGCCAATTGCACTGTGAAATCGTGATTTCGCACTGTTTTCGGTGAGGATTTAATGTCTGCCAGTGCATTCAGGGGTGGATTTGATGTTTGGCGGCTGTCAACAGTGGCTCGCACCCATATTTTCCCAGAAATGCACTCAGCAGCCAAATCCGCCCCACTTTGCTCCTTCACGGGGCCAATTGCACTGTGAAAACATGATTTCGCACCGCTTTTGCCACGGATTTAATGTCTGCCAGTGCATTCAGGGGTGGATTTGATGTTTGGCGGTTGTCAGCCGTGGCCCGCACCCATATCTGTCCAGAAATGCACTCAGCGGCCAAATCCGCCCCACTTTGCTCCTTCACGGGGCCAATTGCACTGTGAAATCGTGATTTCGCACCGTTTTTGCCACGGATTTAATTTCCGCCAGTGCATTCAGGGGTGGATTTGATGTTTGGCGGTTGTCAATGGTGGCTCGCACCCATATCTGCCCAGAAATGCACTCAGCAGCCAAATCCGCCCCACTTTGCTCCTTCATAGGGCCAATTGCACTGTGAAAACATGATTTCGCACCGCTTTTGCCACGGATTTAATTTCCGCCAGTGCATTCAGGGGTGGATTTGATGTTTGGCGGTTGTCAACCGTGGCCCGCACCCATATCTGTCCAGAAATCCACCCAGCAGCCAAATCCGCCCCACCTTGCTCCTTCATGGGGCCAGTTGCACTGTGAAATCGTGATTTCGCACTGTTTTCAGTGAGGATCTTTGCAGCATCGATTTACTGTCACTTGAAGCCATTTTCACCTAATTTTCATGCTCAGAAACTATACATGGTGAACTTCCAAATTTTCTACTACAAGTTTCACCTTTAAAACGTAGGTGAAAAGAAAGTTTCAAGTTTTTCACCTCAGGTTTGGTCTGTAAACTTAGGTGAAAAACTTGAAACATCTTTGGTGAAAAAAAAAACATAAAGTTTGTTTCGAATTTTTCACCTTGTTTCAAAGTGAAAAAGTGGTGAAAAACTTATAAGTTTTTCACTTATGTTTCAACTTAAAAATTGGTGAAAAAAGTGATAGAAACACAGGTGAAAAATGTTTCAAGTTTTTCACTTACGTTTTCACCTGGAAACGTAGGTGAAAAACTTGTAAAACTTGTGGTGAAAAAAACATAAAGTTTGTTTCGAGTTTTTCACCTTGTTTCAAAGTGAAAAAAGTGGTGAAAAAAGTTTCAAGTTTTTCACTTACGTTTTCACTTGTAAACGTAGGTGAAAACTTGAAACATTTTTGGTGAAAAAAACATAAAGTTTGTTTCGAATTTTTCACCTCTTTCAAAGTGAAAAAAGTGGTGAAAAACTTATAAGTTTTTCACTTATGTTTCAAGTGAAAAATTGGTGAAAAACCCAAAATAATTTTCACCACTTTTTCCACTGAAAAACTTGAAATGTTCAACCAGTGTTTTTCACCTCAAAGTTTTTGGATTTCTCACCATCTTTATAGGCAGAAAATTTCTATTAAATCTGAAACATTACTGTTGAAAATGTTTTGAAAGAAATTAACATCTTTATTTGAAGTTTTTCACCACCATTCTCACTGCAAAAAGTGGTAAGAAACTTTCAAATTTTTCACCCACTTTTGGGGCCAGAAATATGCGTGACTTCTGAAAGATTACAGGTGAAAATGTTCTAAAATAAATTCACGGCGGTGATCAAAATCTGTTTCCGTGGGAAATCTGGCGAAGAACTATAAAATACAATTTCCCACCCAGATCTTTCCCGAAGAAGTAATTAAGAAATATTTAGAATTTTTCCTGTCAGATTTCTACTGGAAACAGATTTGATCTTCCCATGAGAAAAAATTGAGAAAACTGCTAACTTTTTCCCGCAGATTATCTGGGAGAAAAAGATAAGGTTTTCCAAAGGAAAAGATCCGGCCGGAAATTTCCATAGGAAAAAGAAAGCATGTTTCCTGGGGAATGACCATATATAGTAATTTTCCAGGAAAAAATTTCCGGCCGGATCTTTTCCTTTGGAAAAACCTTGTCTTTTTCCCCCGGATAATCTGCGGGAAAAAGTTAGCAGTCTTCTCAATTTTTTCCCCGTGGGAAGATCAAATCTGTTTCCAGTAGAAATCTGACAGGAAAAATTCTAAATATTTCTTAATTACTTCTTCGGGAAAGATCTGGGTGGGAAATTGTATTTTATAGTTCTTCGCCAGATTTCCCACGGAAACAGATTTTGATCGCCGCCGTGATTATCAATTATGTTTCAAGTTTTTCAGCAACTTTCTGACTGAGAAAAGTGGTATGAAACTTTTGAATTTTTAATCACCTTTTTCAGTGAAAAAAACTATATATTCATGCACATCTTGAAAAATGTTTGCAACACTGGTTGAACATTTCGGATTTTTGACTGAGAAATTTGGTGAATACTATTTTGGATTTTACACCAATTTTTCAGTGGAAAATGGGCGAAGAACTTGAAACTTTTTAATAAGAATTTTGATTTAAGTCAGAAAATGCTGAAAAACTCGAAATCTCACAAAATATCTATCAAAAAGTTTTGAGTTTTTCACTTGTTTTTCAGTGAAAGTGGTGTAAATGTTATATACCGAGCCGACGTGGGGAAGTGATCCGAAGTTCCGAGAAGACCGGAAGGACGGAAGAGCGGAAGTCAGTAGATATAGCGCAAGCACCACAGGAAGATAAGGGTGTGCGTACTACCCGTGCTGAAGAGGACGAAGTAGGAAGTCGGAAGTTCCGGTGAAGCCGGAACGACTCAGAGCAGAGCGAAGAGCAAAGCACGTTAATAATCAAACTGGAGAATACAGGCATAGTACATAAGGTTTATATAGTAGTTGAAGATCAATCTCCTAATATGGTAAGACAAAGCGACTACCAAAAGCGGGACTTGAATATAACAAAGCGAAGTACATACGGAGACGGAGAAGACAGATGGATGAGATAGATAACAGATAAACGGGAAACGCTCGGTAATCCTTCATTGCGTGAAAACCCGATCAGCCGAGTCGGTCCGAAGGCGGACCGACAGTTTCCGAAAGACCGGACGCTCCGAACGCCGGAGCTTCCGGTACGGACAGAAGGTCAATGTGCATGGATATAACAGTATCCCCCTCTTACGTTCCTTGCCCCCAAGGAACATACACTGGGGCAAGCAGTCAGATCCGGGCCCCACAAATTTTCAGAGAATGGTAAGGAAACTTGAAAGTTTCCCAGTAATTTCTGACTATTTTCAGACCCAGAAGATAGTAAGGATATTGTAAATACTCTTAGCTTTTTAGCATGATTTTCAGGCTTGGATGATAACAAATAAGGTCATCATGTCCTTATCAATTCCAGTCTATTTCCGGACTCCGGAGATATCAAATTTCCGGAGTCCGGAAATTGGAATCAGATCAGATGTCCAAACACAGTCTGCATTCCCAAACATTCCAGAAAAGGAAATAAAAAATTTGCCTGAAACAGTAACTGTTGCCATTATGGATCAAATCCCATGGTCAGTTGACCTTGAGATTTCTGAGATTTCAATGTATAGGTTTGTAATACCCAATGAGTCCAAGTAAGGAGCAACAAAAGTCCAGCATATATAGTCAGAGTAGGAATGGAACTAGAACCCATGTCAGACCTCCTCCAGAGTCTGCATTTTAAAGTCAGTTCCAGTTCTCAGCAGTTCTCTTATGATTTATTCAATCAAGAACTGTTGTGAGAACCCACCATCAGAACTGCATCAACAGTTTACTCTGTCTGTCCCTGATAAAACTGTCAATCCTGAATATGTTAAGCAGAATTATTCATTCTCTTTCAATTATTGCTGCCTGAACCAGGTGGAAAAATCAATAGTGCATTGAGAAAATTAATGCAGGTAGTTTGGCTCTGCTTATGCAATTTTTTTCTTTCCTTGGTAACCGAATTATCACCAACCAATTTATATTTTATCTCATGTCACATGAGAAGAGAGCGCTGAACACTTGGTAGACTTGCTTAGTAAGTCTACCAGGTCTTGAACGCTCTCAGATCATGTGATGAAATCTGTGCATGTGTTCAAACCCTCCAGCCAGCATTCTAATTTCAGATTTCTGTCTCTCTCTTTCTCTCTTGTTGTAAGATTTTGTGTTTGTAGCAAGCTCAAGAAAATTCCAATGTCAATCCAGCAAGTCAATAAGTGTCAAGCTGAAACCTGCAGCTTGATTTATACCCTTGTCTGGGTTTGTCATTTTCACGTGTATTCCAGGGCCAGCTTGGGATGCATGTGACCCTATTTCTAAACTCCACCATTAAAATATCAATAATGCATTATCATAGCCATGACCAGGCATGTAACGTCTGCCAGACATGTTGGTATAAGGAATGCAATGTTACAGAATTCAAATAAAAAAAACCTTCAGCCAGGTTCGAACACAAAAACCCTTGCATGATGGCAATTGAGAAAAGACACACTATAACCATCTGAGCCAAATAGAGATAGTCAGTACACTGTAAGTCGGAATGAACTAACTGGTGGGAAGGCAAGACTACTCACATCGACAATAATTCAGTCTTGAGGGACCAGCAACTGGCTGCCTCGGCGGTGTTGCTGGCTGCAGATTAGCACCGTGGGTAAGTGCCTCAAGCTGCTGGAAAAGTCGGATGATCTCCAACTCGTTAGCCTTTGCCTGCTCTTCACCTGACCTTGCCCTGTCCTGCAATTTCCTTGCCTCACGGCCAGTGAGACTCTGCAGTTCAAGCTGTTTTTCCCAGCCACGAGCCTTACATTGTGACTGGCTCTTGTAGCGTGTCTCCAGTGAGTTGTGAGGGTTCTCCAGCACACCAGATACCATCACTGCCTTGATAACTTGTGCAGTATTGCTATCAAGTTTCTTTGCTCTGTTTCTATGCATCAGTAACAATTCTTTGATTCGAAAGGAACATACAATATATATAATGGCCTCAAGCAAAGGACATCTCATACTGTTGACTTGATTATCTTGTGCATGGCTACCTTTGATAGGATTGGTGTCGCGAGGCATCAAATCTCAGTGCCGTTTACTCATGTTGGAGAGTTCACGATTCAATGAAGGCAACAGCCACCGATAACCCAGCTTGTGCACCCACCAGGCTATCGGAAACGAAGTCTAAGCATTGCTTTACCAATGAATTGTTGGACTTACTTTGAACTTTGGCAATAGTTGAGTCCGCACAGAAGGTGTAATATGCCTGAATCTTTTCATCCGAACACAGATAAGGAAACCCGAGTAGGTACTCGAGGTCGCTCTTGCTAATGTACGCTTTGAGACTGAAGACACCTCTAGCACTTCTCGTGAGAATCCTGCAACAATGGATAATGATGTGCACTCACTGATTAAAATGAAGGATGCAAGTCTTCCATATGAAAAAGAAGAATGGAGTTTATATCTACTGTCACAAACTCGCCAACAGTCAGTGGGTTCATGCCCCACAAGATAATTACATCGGCAAGGCCCTGAGCCTGTGCTCCCTCAGAGTCACCAATTACGCTGAGAAGCTTGGAGCAGGGAGAGAAAGGCTTGAAATTCAGTTTTTCCCCAGTGATTGTCTTGATAGCATCAAAGATTCCATTCCATACCATAACAAATGCCCCGCGCGATGCACCGTTACTCCAGACACGACCAATAACAGTACCTTGACAATAAATAAATAAGTGGACAGTGGGAGAGGCAAACAGAATACTGATGTTTATCAATAGAGTCCAGCCAAATGACAAGTTTCCACTCATTTGTCTTCCCATGAACGACCACAAATGTAGTATCAACCATGATTCAGATGGCATCCAATGTCAGCACCGCAAGCTCTGGGCTAATCGTGATAACAATGTGCGTGCCATCCAAGCGTGTTGTAACAGAGTGGATATATCTGTCGTTGATGTCACGGCTTTGCTCTTTGTCAAATTCCAAGTAAACCGCTGAAATAATGATGTAAGTTTAAGAAAGTGCCACCAATATTGAATCACAACACACCAGGAAACCCCGTGCCATCCGGAAATGAGGCTTGACACGTCTCCTTGACCATATCACGGCGCTTCTGGCTAATAATCATGCCAGGATAAAGGTCTTGCGGCAGCTTGCCATCCAGAATTGTGCTGGATGCTAAAAAATGGGTCCCTGAGCCAATGTCGGTTGCTGCACAATTAAAGACTTACATTTGTCAATCCAGAGCGTAGTCGCTCCCACACCACCAGTTGCATCAATACATTGCTGGTATTTCTGTTTTATGGCAGATGGAATCTTTGTATGTGGGAATGAAGGGTGAGTGTGAGGGATACCGGCAGCAGGAATGATAACAGCACACAGATCATGTTTGTCAATGGGAACCAAAATTGAGAGTTGAGCATTGCACTGGTGCTTTGTAAGCTGAGCGACAATATGCAAGCCATTTTGAAAATGATTCCACGCTAATAATTGTCAGGCACAGCCAACATAAGGTTTAATTGCAGAAAGACATACAGCAAATAGACTTCTTCAGAAGATTGGATGGATGCTTAATTTGCATGCAAGTTCCCATGAGAACATGTGTATCATCATCGTCATCATCAAGGGCCTCACCTCGAAATAGTTTAACAAGGATAGATTCACGTACAGCAGATTTCTGTAAAGCGGTGGCATTTTGACATGAGATCAGAGTCACCGTGTTTCCACTTGGCACAACCCACAAAATAGGTCTTGCCCACGCTCCTTGTCTATGGTGCATCAACAAATGAAAGGATGAAATTAAAAGCTTTCCCACCGAGAATTTGCGGAGAATAGCCTGCCCCCTGCAAATGTCATTGGCGTCCAAAAATTTCCCCTTGCAGAAGGAATTCTTGACACTGCGGTAAAATCTGGCCAGAATCAGGAACAGCATAACATTTATATACGGAATTCAGACTCACGCAGATGCGACAGCTGCAACACTTACAGCCTCTGCTGTTTTGGCATCCATAATTGGCCCTGAGATCGGGACATGTGGTGCATCTGTAGCATCCCAGTGTTTACAATCATCGAGGAAATCAGCAGCAGCGAGGGTACACTTATAACATCCACTACAGGTCAATATGGAACGGCGGCAGGGCCCAGGAATATCGAAGTCATTGTCGAGGATGATGACCTTTGCAAGACCACGTTCAGCCCTTGCACCAGTTGGACCAGTGAACGAGTCCTGATGCTGGAGTAGTAATAGAGCATCAGAGGTAGTGTGACAATGGTGATTGAATTAATAGACCTCTTTCTTGATAAAGCCATCCACTGTTAGAGTTTTGGCGCCATTTCAAAGTAGCTCCGGGGTGTCGGAGAGGTCAAGCACATACACCACACGAAGGTGGAACGTCCCAGGACTCTGGCACCGATTCAATACGAATGATCTTGTCAACCAATATGCCACCACCCCGGCGCTTTGTGCTCTCTGCCATGACACGAATACCAAACTCTGAATCTGAACCTGGATCAACAGCCTTGACTTTACCTTTTGCCTTCGCTTTATTTTGATGTTTGCGAGGCTTGGTTGATACAGATGACTTGTGTTTGTGCTTTGGTGTATCAGAGTCTGGTTCCGATTCCGAGTCTTAAGCAAATGCAATAGGTCAGCTTAGATTTTGAAAATGTATTATTCTGCTTACCGTCTGATCCCTGTCCTCCGCAAAGACACAAAGCAGGGCCACATGAAACAAGCACAATATAATGGGTAGGTTCACAGTCATCTGGACGGTCTTTCTCAGCAGGTAGAATTCAAGTTGAAACACAACGTACCAAGAAGTGGAATCATTCCCGTTTTGGGATCAGTGCCTGAACAACAGTGGTGTTAGTAAGGCAGGATAATACCAAAGTCTGTTGTGAACCACTGAGTTCCATTTTGAGGGAAGTTACCAACAATAAATACAACCTATTTGGGCCACCTGTATTGCGCTCGGAAAATGTTATTTGAGAAGATATCAGTGAACACAATCCATCTGCATATGCAAAATATGGGATCAATGGAAGACCTTGGGACTGACATTAACAATAGCAGAGATTTTTATCGGTGCTGGAGCAAAAAATTGGCCTTGGAGGAGATCATGGTCAGTACAGTAAAAGTAAAAGACACCAAGACACACCCAAAACAATTATCCAGACTGCAAGAAATCCAGAGAAGTAAAAGCGCAAAGTGGTAAGTTGACTGCGTCGTCGGCGGGCAGAAAACAAACGAGAGAGCATCCCAACAAAGTACTTGTGAAAAGTGTAAGAAAAAGGCAAAAAATAATTGCCATACCAGCCATGATCACAGAAGAGCAAGTGAGTCTAGAGAGGGTGTGTATGGGGGGAGTGTATTGAAGGAACTTACACATTGAGGCCCCATTTTATGTGAATAAAATTCAGGGTCACTGTTTACTCCCTTGGGACCTGTCGCTCTCGGTGAAACACATCCCTCAGACACGTCAGGGTGGCCCTGGAAGGGGGGGTGACTCCCTGCAGGGCTCAACACAATTGCAATTATGCACGGGTCAAAGGTAATTTGCAGAAAATTTGAGTGGGTCCATGCAGTTCAGATCATGTATTGCTGCAGTCACAATACAGGCATGTGCAAAGGAGAGCATAAGACGGGAGTCCCTTCGTGGAAGGCAAAGCGACGATAGTAGGGCCACGTGGGTGTGTCCAGCTCCAGAGCCGATAGCCGGCCTAGCTGATGCAAAGCACTGCCGGCTGACAATGCCGTGAGTTGCCGGGTTTTCGTTTTCGTTTCTCATCTATACCGTGCTTCATCACAAAGGGTATGGTCTTGCAATCTGGCAACCGCCGGAGTGTGCATGCATCACAATACAGGGAGCAACTGGAGCTGAATTCAACTATAGTGGACCTAGAAAACTCTGTCCTATGGTGCCTTTTAAGAAGGTGTGTTTCCGCAAAATACTTGGACTACTTGACAATAGTTCTCGAGCTGACCCCCTACGCTTTGCGGAGGTACCTTTGGGCTTATTGGGATGCTTTCTCTTAGAGTTCTTAGAAGTTCAAGATTCCTTGATCAAGAGTCTATTATTTATTGAGACAGTACACTGAAGAGATGTTTTGTATCCAAATCTCTGCGCTAGTTGAACCAGAGATGCACCAGAGCCATTATGGGTTGATCAAGAAGTATAAGTTTTTGTTTTTTCCTGCTGTTTCCTCTACTGTGATATCCTTCCAAAATGTCTGCAAACCGGGGACCGAAAGGCGCAAGAGGTGGTTATTACTGCTGCACTCTTTGACGACCACTGTGTTTGTTCTGATTTTATTTTGGGCTGATACCTTGCTGACCAAATATTTCACTACCATTCTAGCTGCAACCATTGCCTCACTAGAGGTCATCTGTGCCATTTCAATATTTGGAGCGAACATTGCGCCGAATGTCTTATCCTGGGCTTGCTTGAGTGCTCTTTTGCAAGTGAGCCTGCCTGGAAAGCCGAGATCGAGTGTTGTAACGAGGATTTGGCCTGTGAGAAATAGTGAGCCCCTTTATTAGGGTCGTTCACAGTTCTCCTTTTTTCTTCCCTTTTTCTTTCCCTTTTTTCCTACTTTTTGTTTTCCTTCGGTTTCTTTCTGGATTTTTTTTCCCTTTTCAACTTAGGGATGTAAAAAGGGTAGAAAAGGGAAGAAACGGCGACCCTAGGTGCAAAACTCATTGAAATGGGAGATTGGTGAAACGAAAAAGGGAAAGAAAAAGGGAGAACTGTGAAACCCCCCTCCGGGTTTCCCTTTTTTGCTTCCTTTTTGTTGTCCTTTTTTCATTCTTGCTGGTATTTGTGGTGTCCAATTGCCCAATAACTGACCTACAAGGGTGGGAGGTACCCAGTATAGTCCTGCTGTCAAATTGTGCTTGAATCAATGTAAATATATTGTATATCTTTGTTCTGGTTCAGCAGGGAAAAGGGAACAAAAAAGAGAGCAAAAAAGGGAAGGAAAAAGGGCAGAGAAAAGGAAACTGTGAATAACCCTATTCTCTCTCCTTCTGCATTTTTAATCTCCCTTTCTTTAAGGTGCTTCCAGCCTTACCTTCCTGGCTAGGCGTTGCGAGATTATGCCTCGGCATGGCCATTTTTTGCGACCATTTCGGCGGAAGTCGTTTCATGATCCAAGAAAGTGCTTATGTCAATATCCTTCACAGATTTTCTAATTATTGGCTGCTGAGCACCATTTACATGTGGATAGTCTTTTGTGGGGCTAGTCTTTTCCTCATCTCCTTGATTAAAGAGCGGTTAGACCAGCTCTCCCTCCTTTAAAGCCTCCATAACTTAGGTACAAAGCTTGCCACAATAGTTATTTCCAATAAAACCTTCCTGATCTGGACCTGAAACATAATATTATATGTGGCTTCTTATTCCGAAGCCTAACAACCATCCATAATATTATCAGATGTGGCTGTTCCTTATCCAGTCCTCTGGTTTTCAGGATGCTCGATCATATTTCCAGGGATATAGTGTCAATCTTGATCAAAGCTTTTGCCATTTCATCTCTTTTGGGCAAAGAATGAATGTTTACTTCTTGATCCACGATTCTATATGTATCCCTACATGTCCTTATATGAGCTCAGTGTTCATTTCATGACTTGTGGGTCCTTGTTGGTCCACATCAATATTTCCGCTTTTACTAAGGTATGTCTACTCCTTTTGGCCAGAGCTCCGGAGTTTCCTTGGGTAAAATCACAAAATTTCTGTCACATTCTATGCTTCGAACAATGTATTGTACATTCCCTCCCCCAAACAATAAATTCTAACTGTCCCCAGTTAGTAATCTGCGACAATTTTATTATTTCCAGGTCAGGCACTCCAGAGATTATAAATCCGCAACATAGAGTTATAAAAGCTGGGGGATGTGTGTTCCTCACATCACTCTCTTCGACCAATATCCAACGCTACGAGGCGTCCTCACACCGTTCTCCATGTCCCCTGCGGTTTAAACTCCCAAGGCGTTAACCTCTGAGCAGCGCAAATCTATCCTCAACATTGGCAGGGCTATTCACACCATCAAGTATGAAGACTGCACTCAACAGTGTGTCTTCCTTGATGAGAAGGTTGCCCTTATGGTGTGTCATCAGACTTCCTCTTCGTTTTTGAGCAAATGATGACATATAATTACTCTTTCTAAGGAATTATATAGCCCCTTCATTGCTTCAAATTGCCGCTGACGTTCCTCTGCATGAGGTTCCCCACCAAATTTTGAGCAAACACTGACATATAACAACTTTTAATCAGGAATTATATAGCCCCTTCATCGCTCAAATTGCTGCTGACGTCGCTCGGCATGAAGTGCCTCATCAAATCAAGAATTCCTACCACCAGACTGCCATTTATTCTGGCGGGGTTATCGCTGGCAAGTACCCGCAAATTGTCGACTTCTGCAACCGCCTCAAGAACGAGTGTGACCGTGCTTGTAACGGTATCCTACTCAACCAGCAAATCCACCGTGCCAAACTCAACGATGTGTGTGCATATATCAAGGAAGAGAAGGAGGCTGTGCACAGTTCTGAGGAGGCCAAGAGAAAGGAGAGGGAGAAGGCTAAGGTGCATGTACAGATTATAACCATTTACTATTTCCCCACTCTCTTTTTAGGCTAAGAAGGCTCGTGCTCGCCGTGCACAAGAAGTAGACGAAGGTTCAGTCATTGATGACAAAGATATGCCTCCTCTTGAGCCTTCCAGTGAGGTTAACAATCCTATGATCATGAACAACTCTGAAATGGTACACCTAGCTCGCGTTCTTCGTTATCAATTCGCAATTGACAAACTCCGACTCCGTATGTGTAACCCACAGCTCAACTCGCTAGAGACTATGCATGACAATGGATGCCCTCTTTCTACTCAATCCATGGATGATCATATCCTTGTGAGGGTGCCCTCTATGGCCACTCTGGTCATGGACAACATAAACGGTATGATTGATCCTTCTAGCCTACTGGAAGAGTTCCCAGTGAGCACACTTGTTTGGTACGCCTCTCCTTCCTCCAAATCCGAAACATTGATCGCTGAGCGTCCTCATTTATCAAGGCTATGCATCTTATTGCTAAGACTTATCCCACCAAAGGAAGCAAGGTCGTTGCTGAGGAGTTTAGTACTCCCTCCTCACGGAAACGGGCTTGAGGAAGCTGCCAACTCGCTCACGAGGACTCAGCAATTCCAGGGTCAGACCTCTATAATATTAGAGTCTTGTCCTGATAAATCTTGTTTTGTTCAGCTTCCGAGCTCGCCGTCAACGACAGAGTCAAAGTGACAGTTTCTGCTGCATCTTCTGCGTGCTCAGCAGATGACTACCCGGCTACTATCAATTCTCTCAGACTTGAGGAATCTGACGTCCAAAGCCACCTCTCATTTGCGAATGCACAGCTCCGATATCACCTCGACCACTACCAGTACCTCCTCGATGATCTCCACCGTATCCTTGATGCCCAGCATCAACACTCCAAAGGTGTTACTGCCCGCGGCTGATCGCGAGTTAGAGGACCCGTAGGTGTTTTCATAATGTTATAGTAAACTATACCTAAACCATCTTAGGTCTCATCTATGCTTATGCCATTATGATCACAACCACTACATGGCTCCTTTCCCTCTTATCGGATGAACACCTTTATAACCATGAAAACCTTTCATGGCGTCTGTCGCATGCCAACACTCATTTAACTCTGTTTCTTTTTATCACAGCTCAACCTGCTATGCCAACTGGTCGTTCAACCGACTAGCACTTTCAAAGTATTTATTACCCCAGCCTGGTACTGTCTTTACTCCAACATGTAACACATCCCAATTTGCCATTCAAATGATTTATCAAAGTCACGTGTTCATGAAATTGCCTTATCCATTCAAATATTTCGACCTTCGGGTAACTTTATTCTTTTGCTGCTGTCTCGATCTTCGTACCTCTGGAACCGTGATTTCACCCTGGTCTTCATCAGTTAAGTCCAGGTCTGGTATCTCGTCACTCATGTAGCTCTCCGTCTCCAATTCATCATCTTCTTCAATATAATCTTTTGTTGGTCTGACACAAATTTTGTATATCCTTTCCCAGGTATTCATTGTTCTCAACGTCATCCTTAGCTAACTCTTCAAGAGTCTCAGTTGAAAGGTCAATCAATTCCATGATATTATCCAGTAACTGAATTGACTCTCTCTGTTCAAAAGGAATGACTCTGAATTGTGCGATCTTTCCATGGTACATGGACACATCCATTTCACAACAGAGGTAAGAACCACCTTTGGTCCTCCTTATGACTATCATGGGACCCATATACTGGGTAGCCATTTTAGTATTCAGGGATTTTTCAACCTGAGTGTTCTGTACACACTGGTTGAACATTTCAAGTTTTTCGGTGAAAAAATTGGTGAAAAGTAGTTTGAGTTTTACACAAATTTTTCACTGAAAAAGTAAGTGAAAAACTTAAAACTTTTTCACCACTTTCTAACTTTGTTTTAAATTTTTCACCTTAAAAGTGAAAATCTTTGAAAAAGTCTCAAGTTTTTCACCTGCTTTTTCAGTGAAAAATTTGTGTAAAACTCAAACTACTTTTCACCAATTTTTTCACCGAAAAACTTGAAATGTTCAACCAGTGACAAGAACCAGACTTCCTGGTTCGAAATCATAATCTTTTATGGTGTGTTCATGCTCCTTCATAATGGTGAACTGACTTCCAGCTTTTCGTTGCTTACTCTAGTGCACATTTCTTCAACATGGTTACTATGCTTGGCTAACATTTTCATGTGCAGACCAATTAGTTCCGTGGTAGATATAATCTTCCCTGGATATTTGACTAACCAAGTTGCTTCTTCTACATCTAGAGGAGTAATCAGGTGGGCCCCACATACCGTGAAATAAGCTGAACACCCCATGCCTCTCTGAATTGTAATCCGGTCTGCCCAAAGAACTTGTAGGAAGAACCAGTACCATTTCTTTGCATCACCCCCATGGCTTTGTATAAAGACTGACACATGTCCCAGTGCCCATGCTCCACAGGTCCATTGCCTTGTGAATTGTATGGCGAGGTATAGTTATTCTCTGTGTTTTGGCCAGAATGAGAAGTTTTTTCTTGGTACTTACATAACATCCTTCATTTTGATGCAGTACATGATGTTCTTCAGGTGAGAGAACATATTTTTTGGGAGAAAAATGTTTTGTGAAGAAGATATTGAGGCTCTGATGTGATCAATCACAATGATGGCAGCCCACAAGCAAGTCCAAACATAGGTAATTTCAGCGCTCTGGAGAATCAGTCCTTTGTTATATGACTCCTAAAATTGGGATTTGAATCCAGTGTCATACTTGTGCCTGCTCCTGAGCATTGAGTACTATTTTGAATGGATAAGCAGTTGTTATTCACTCCCTTCTAGAAAATCCAGCTAAATCTACAAGTCAGAGCTCCCTTGGGCTCTAAACCTGGGTTGAAGGGGCTGATAAGAATGTTAATGCAAATTAACCACTCTATACTCGGAAAGGTTGGAAAGCCACCTTCCACAGCCATGTTAGAGCTGTTTGGATGAAAACACAACTTGGTGTCCAAAATAGGAAGCTGTGACTGTGAGCTTCAGCCAAAATAGAAATAATCCCCCTCCCAGAAACATATTTCTCTCACCTCAAGCTAAAAGGTTGTGTTTTATGGCGGTCAATCCGCACATTTAAGTTTCGGTGTGTATTTTCCCTGATACAATGTCTGTTTTGGGTGAAATTTTTTTGAAGTGAGTGAATTTTTAGACTGTCATGAAAATTTCTCGTTCTATGAAAAGTGTTTTGTTTTTCTCAAATGTCAACAATTTTTTTCACATGCAGGTGGGAATTCTTCACTGATGAGGCTGTGCTAACCCTAATGATTACCCCAAATGGGATCCCTCCTGTTCAATTGCTCACCTTTCCAAGTCATCTTCAGGTATCCCAAAACCATCATTGCACCACACTACACTCTCTATATGGCTGCTACAGGAGCAACTCAAGGAGGTCCTTGATGATCTTGTACAAGCAGACAAAGGAAGAACACTAGGGTAAACAGATGCCTTGTCAGTTCTAGGGTGGTTCCATCAAATTGATTGCAATCCCTTCACAAAACAAGAAGGAAAGTCTCTGAGCTCCCGGTGCAAAACGTAAGGTTTCCCATGGCACAGGACTCCATCGAACACTGTTGAACAGGAGACATCCCATTTGGGGTAATCACTAGGGTTAGCACAGCCCCATCAGCGAAGAATTCCCACCGACATGTTAAAAAAATTGGCAACATTACAAAAAAAATTCACTACACTTTTCACAGAATGAGAAATTTTCATGAAAGTTTGAAAATTCACTCACTTTGAGAAATTTTCACCCAAAACAGCTGAAAATCACACTATATCAGTGAAAATACACACCAAAATTTAAATGTGCAGATTGACCGCCATAGTGTTTGTACACAAGAGAATGTTTTTACAGAGACTTCGAAAAAAATGTTCTCATGTGCAAAATATCGAAAATAACACGGAAACATGTGTTTTTATACCCGTTTGATTAAAACCGCCATCTGACCGCCATATCCACACAATCATCACATCAGTGTGTATTTTCTGGAAAACACTGCATCATTGTAGCCACAGGAGGTATTTTTAACAGAGTTTTCTGCCCAAGTTGACATAAGTGACAAGAATTTACGAATCTTGATTTTATCATAGCTTTTGTTCGAAAAGAGCCCACGGTGTCCTAAGGAATTGTGTGAAGCCCTCATCATGAACATTCTATGCTCTTATCGACTATAACTTTATGTTTTGACTCATCCCCTCCTCGGTACAAACACCCCTTCTTATCCACAAAGAACTTCCTTGACCACTTCATAAATGATTTATACTGTTTGTTGTTCAATCCTTCCGGTCTACACTGGTTTAACATTTCAAGTTTTTCAGTGAAAAAATGGATGAATTTTGTTTTGAATATTACACCAAGTTTTCACTGAGAAAGGTGGTGAAAAACTGGAAACTTTTTAGTGAATTATTTGAAATGTTTCAAGTTTTTCACAACTTTTGGACCTAAATTCAAATCATTCACCAGAATGTTTCAAGTTTTTCACCAACTTTTTCAGTGAAACCTTGGTGTAATATTCAAAACAAAATTCATCCATTTCTTCACTGAAAAACTTGAAATGTTCAACCAGTGTTAGTTCAATATTGTGACCGTGGTCTTTGGCAATTCATTCACTGGGTGAACATTTCAAGTTTTTGAGTGAGAAATTTGGTGAAAACTATTTTGAGTTTTACAGAAATTTTTCACTGAAAAAGTTGCTGAAAAATTCAAAACTTTTTCATTACTTTCAGACTTTGTTTCAAATTTCTCACCTGGAAAGTGAAAACTTTTAAAAAAGTTTCAAGTTTTTCAGCAACCTTTTCATTGAAAAATTTCTGTAAAACTCAAAATAGTTTTCACCAAATCTCTCACTCAAAAACTTGAAATGTTCACCCAGTGATTGAAACTCTTTAGTTGTCATTGACACTTTTGTAAAGGTATCTCAAATGAACCCCTCGTGGTGGGCTCCAGATGAAACACTGACTTGCGGTGTAGGTCTGAAATATAGCTTTGCATGCTATAGAATGAATATGGATTTATCCACACCAAATGTGATGCAACTCGTTTTCGGGAGCTTCTGCCAGAGCTGAAGGGAGTGAATAGAGGTTTTTAGAGTAGAGAGAGCCTAAAGGGATCGATAGAGAGTCAGGGGACAGAAGTGCGCTAGGCGCATTCCGTCCTCGCTGTAACCCTACGAGCAGGGATCGTGTGACCCTCGACGGGGGCCCTGTAGACCTAGTAGCTTAGGGAGCAGTTACACATGCTCAGGCTACTGGTGGGTGGAGGGGTGATCCCTATGGAGGCTCTCGTTCACTGCATAGTTGGTGTTTATGAGTGAGTAAGAGTGATCTATTATGTAATATACACATCAAGTGATCAACCGCCTTGCGGTTGATCAACAACTACAAGCAGAATGTGAGTAAACGATAAGTAAGTAAGTACGGTAAGAAATAGTGGCTCTAGGCCGTGTAATGTAATACATAGGTGTCACACCAAACTAAAACACACTAAACCAACAACAACAACTCCAATTCAACGTGCGAGGTTCAGGGTTCCTACCCAGGAAACATTGTGGCAATTTGAGAAAGCTTTCGCTCAATTTTGACTTATAAAGTTATAGTTCAATTTGCCTCAAACTACTGTCCTACTGAGCACTAATATGCTTCAGATAATTGGAAAGGTGTATAATTCAAAGGGGTGTGTGGATATACAATACTGGATGCTTTTAATAGCACTTGTACTCCAAGATGTTCTTAAAATGTTCAACTTTTCTGGGTAACTATAGTCTTTGCTTCTTTTTGGAAGGTTCTAACCAATTTCTGTGCTATTAATTCTAAATTATGTGCATCCGTGTAGCCGTGTAGACGTTGTGGCGGTAGGATCTGGTCAGGGCGGTGTTTGGCTGGAGGGTGTTTGGCAAGGTCGTTACAGCATAGCCACGGTAGATAGATCCAATCTCAGTAGCTTCCACCCGCATCTCGACGCCCGACCCACCCCATTTTGGTGATTGGAGCCGGATTCGACCTCACGCGAACGCAGAAAACCGCAGAACCGAGAACGCTGGCCCCGAGAAGCAGAGGAACCCCGCGAACCAGAGACTCTAACGGCAGATTCGTCAGCGCAGAACCCAGCATAGCGTCTCACGAAGCAATCGATTTTTCCACACACAGAACTCCGCCACCACACGACAGGTCTATCCCGTCAACACCCTCGCGAACTCTATCGCAGGCCTCAGACGACGAACTTCCCACATTCACGGACCTCGAGCTTGGTATCATCACACCGTTGCCGAAAACACCACCACCGCCTACACCGCAGCCGCTACGCAACCTTCCACGGAGCGCCATGTCCCCCGAAATCGTTCCGATGTTTGCGGGAGCGCCGTTTGACGCCGAGGCCGCTGTCGTTACTCCGGCAACTTTCGTGAAAAAATTCGTGGCGCATATGCGTGATATCGGGATGGAAGAGAATCCAGCAGGCGACGTGCGCAAGATAGGCGCCATGCGCAACTACCTTGTCGAGGATTCACCCGCCGAACGGTGGTACGACAAGCTCAAGGCCGATGGGACCATGCCGGCAGTGTGGGACGCTATGGAGACGGCGTTCCTCTTGCGCTTCCCGGGGCCGGTTAGGGCGGAGAGGACGGGGCAGGAGTGGGAGAGGGAGATGGCGGGGATGAGGATATCGCTTGCCGAGCTCGGCACCACTGTCAAGGTCGGCGGCGCCGATGTCTTTGCGCACGTCCACTTCGCAAGCAGGCTGCTTGAGGTCGCAACGCTCGCAGGCATCGAAACGACCGCCAGCGGGATTTGGCAATCGCGCGATGCGTTGCCTGAGGTCCTTCGCGAGAAGGTTCCGTCGACACAGGCCTCGTGGACGACGTACACCAACGCCATCAAGAGCGTCGACCGCGCGCACATCCGCGAGGGTGTTGCCAAAGCAAGGAAGGCACAGGACCTTGAGCGCACTGTCAGCGACCTCAAGGCCCGTTCGCCGCCGTTGACCCCTGTTAGCAAGATTGCGGTGCAGATGTCGCGTGCAGCGCTTGCGACGCCGCGTTCCGCTTCGGCGCCGGCTCACGCGCAGGTGTCTGTGGAGGCGGACGCGTTTGGCGGAGGAGGGGGAGGAGGGAATCTATTCACGCCGCCCGAGATGACGGACGAAGGCAGGGCGCACCTCCGGAAGATCGTGGAGCGCTTAACGGCGTCGATGCTGCGGGACGATATAGCGGGGAGAACCGAGTACGACAGGCGTATCAACGGCTTCACGGCGGTACACGGGACTCGCAAGGTGCTCCTGGAACGCACGGGCTATCCGCTCCGCCCGGGAACAGCGCCACCGTTGTCGGGTGAGTGTTTCGTCTGCGGCAAGGTCACTACGCCGTGGCACGGCGCCGCCACCTGTCCTGGCCCTAGGGTCCCGCCGAGGGAGAAGATTTTCCGCGGCCTCTGCAAGAAGTACCTCGGGCAACCCGTGGCCGTCAATGCCGTCCTCGACGAAACAAGCTGGATGGACTTCGCGGTGGATGACGGGGAGGAGGATTTTGGCGCGGGGCTGTCCGAATAGAGACCAATCGGACGGTCCGCAATGCGGGGTCAGAGGAGCGCCCCGGTTGCCCTAAAGTACAGAAAGCAGATGTCTTTTTCGATAAGCAATGCGAAGTCGTTGACCTGTACGAAGTGGGAACCGGAGACGAGGAAAAGTGCGAGCCGTTTGTGCACTGGATCATCATCCAGGGTCCGAACGGGGAGAATGTGCGAGTAAAAGCGTTGTGGGATGGTGGAGCGTTGGTCGGGGCGATGGATACAGACGTGTGGAAAAAGAATAAGCATCGGATGGGGGACACACTGCCCTCGCGGAAGCTCTTGCGGATGGCGAATGGTGCGATCGTTTCATCGCAGGGGGCCTGGGAGGGGACGATCAACGTCGAGGGAGTCCGTTGCAAGGGGCGCTTCGAGATATTCGATAGCGGGGGTGGCTGGGAGTTCCTGTTCGGGAAGCCGCTGCAAGCTGCTTTCGGGGCGGTGCACGATTATGCACGGGATGTAGTCAGTGTTGCTGCGGCCGGCAGCAGCGCGTCCCTTGTGAATCAGAGGAGAGCACGGCAGTGGAATAAAGTCAAGCCGGCTAAAGTGGCCGGCGCGCCTGATGCCTTCACGGGGGTCCTTTCGTTTGCGAAGGCCCCCGCGAGGCGAGTACTTTCAAAAACATCAGCAGAACGAATCATACTTGACACAAAGGAAATTTCAGGTCACAAATCTTGCAGTGTCGACGGAGAAGAAGCGGTAGAGCAGGTTACGACGGACGTAGAGGAGGCGGAAGTGCAGCTGGAAGGGCCGCACATGCGCACAAACTCACTGGGGGCTCGCGCAACCCCCGTGAGGGAAGTACCAGATGTTGTTGCTGAGGCGGGACTGCTGGATACTGACGAAATCGTTGCAGACCGGGCTGTGCTGAGCACGCAGTGGGCAGGAGAACGAGGAGATGGGGACGCAAAACCGGACAGGGCACTGTCCACGCGCGCAATCTTGACGGGGGCCTGCGCGACCCCCGTTAGGGAAGTACCTGATGAATCGGTCTTTGTGGGGAACGTCGTGGCTGACCACAATCCTAGCGGAACATACGATACTGAGCTGTACGACACCGACGCGTACTCGACACCCGCAACAGCATCAATCTATACGCGGGCAACGGACCCATTTAACCCAGCGCGTGTGGCGGAGGTGCTACGGCTGGTGAAATTGGGCCCGGACCTCACGGAAGCACAAAGGTCGGAGGTGCAGGCGCTGGTGGGCCGCTATGCGGACATCTTTGCGCTTGCTGTTAGCGAAGTCTGCCCTGTGAACGGTTCCGTCTATTCACCGAACATCCCGAAGGACCGTGTTTTCAGCACGAAGGTCCATCAACGGCCTTTGACGCAACCGCAGACAGAATATTTGCATGGGCAGGTCGAGATCATGGAGAAAGCAGGCATTATACACCCGATTCATCCCAGGGACGTCAAGTGCGTATCCCCAATCAAGCTAGCACAGAAAGAACACGACGGGGGTGGACTGACACTGGACGAGCTGAAGCATGTCTTGAACGACGAGTGTGTGCAGGCGGGCTTGAAGCCCGTATACGACTTACCTCCGCGTACCGCTCCGCAACTGGGTCCCGAGGCACCCAAGGCGCAGAAGTGGCGAATCTGCCAGAACTTCCACGAGCTCAACGACTTGCTGAAGGTTGTTCCGATGCAGCAGGGTGATATACGCGACAAGCAGCGCAGGTTGTCGGGGCACCGGTATATTTCTGTTTTTGACTTTGCTTCCGGTTTCTTCGCCATACCGATTGACGAGGCGGTTCAGCCGTATATCTGCATGTTCGTACCAGGGAAGGGCTACTTTGCGTACACGCGCATGCCATTCGGGTTAACCGACGCGCCCACGGAGTACGGGTACATGTGTGCCCAGAAGCTGCATGACTTGCTAGCCAAAGCGGTCATGGAGCTGTTTGTGGATGACGGCGGGTCAGCAGCGGATAGCTTTGGGGAGATGATGGGCAGGCTCACGGTCATATTCGACCGTTTCCGCGTTGAGAGCATGTCGCTCTCGGCGACAAAAACAAAGCTGTTCATGACTGAAACAGTTTTTGCGGGGGCCACAGTTGGGCCTAGGGGAGTTGCACCGGACGCAGCGAAACTCACGGCGATTGTGCGGTGGAAGCAGCCACAAGATGCGCTGAATTTGCACGCATTTTTGGGGCTAACATCATATTTCCGTGACTTGGTCAAGAATTATGCCGATGTCGAGAAGGCACTACGGAATTTGCTCAGGTTGGCCGAGGTACCAGCAGGAGCGAAGAAGCAGGTTTTCCGGACTGCCATGAAGAATTTCAAGCTGGACACCGTGTGGATGGCAAAGCACTGGCGCTGCTTTATTAACCTCAAGCGCATCATGATTTCTGATCCTGTCTTGCAGGCACCGCGGTTCGAGACGGTTCGCGAATTTCCATTTATTGTCACCTCCGATGGCAGTCAGGATGCGTTCGGTGCGGTCCTGTCCCAGAAGATGGAGTCGGTTCTGCCGGGGGGCAAAGTTGTGGTCCGACGGCATCCTATTGCATTCGCATCGAAGCGTACTTCACCAGCGGAGGAGCGCTACCCACCGCATTTACTCGAATTTGCAGCACTCAAATTCTCACTCGACAAGTTTTCCGACATTATCTGGGGACAGCCAGTCAAGCTGGAAACCGACTGCCAGGCGTTGCGCGACATCATGGTGAACGACAAGCTCAATGTTACTCACACACGCTGGCGGGACGGGATAATGGGGTATAAGATTGTAGGTGCCGAGCACATCAAGGGCACGACAAATGTTGTGGCGGATGCATTGAGTAGGGCGGATGAGGGGCGTCCGAAGGAGACTGGGGATGGCAGCGAGTGGACGGTTTCGCCGGACTGGGAGTCCCGGGCGGGAATCGTGAACGATGTGTTCATTGTGGAGGAGGTGGGTGAAATGTACCTGGTGGTGCAGATTCCGCCGGGCTCGTCAGAGCTGCGGGAACGGTTCAGGGAGGAGCCGATGTACCTGGAGGTCATTGATGCCATCCTCGAGCTCGACTTTGGGTCAAGCATGAAGTTGCGCAAGCGTGCACGCCATCGGGCGACGCAGTACTTCATCGAGGACGGTAAGCTGTGGCGGCTTGGGGGTGGGGTGCCGGCGAGAGCGAGAGCGCGGCGGGAGTGCATCACGCGCGCGGAGGCGCGGGTGCAGGCGGCGGAGACACACGGGAACGATGGCCACTTCCATCGCGACATTGTGAAGTTGGCCATGATGGACAAGTACCACAGTCCCCGGCTTGACGAGTCCATCCTCAGCGCGATAGGGGATTGTGCACGATGCAAGGGTTTTGGCCCAGCTAACTTGCACTCACTGATGGATCCAGTTCTACGGCGACACCCCTTCGAACTCGTTGTGGGTGACTACCTCTCGTTGCCAGTGGGAAACGGTGGTTTCAAAAACGTCGGGCTGTACCTGGACACATTCACACAGAACGTCTGGGGATACAAGTACACCGTTGCCGGGTCAGCAGAAACGACGGAGGAAGCGCTGGAGGACATTTGCGATAAGTACCTGCAGATGGAAACATTTCAGTCGGACCAAGGACGGCACTTCAAGAACAAGCGTGTTCAGTCGTTCTGTGACAAACACGGTATCAATTTCCATCTGGTATCGGCGTACTCACCGTGGATTAACGGCCTCGTGGAGGGCGCAAACAGGATCTTGTTATACATCCTCGCGCGCTTGTGCGCGCCGGAAGTGGGTGAGGACGGGTGGAGGTCGGTGACGAAGGATACCCTGCCGGAAAATTGGCCGGATCATCTGGATGAAGCTATACGCATCATGAACTCCAGGTTGCTGCCTTCGGTGAAGTTCTCGCCGAAGGAGTTGCTGTTCGGTAAGGTTGTTAACACCCCGCCGACGCCAATCGCGATGGCAGTGTCTGCACTCACAGCCGAAGACACAGCGATACATATGGCATATGTCGAGCAGCAGCGGCTCGACGGTTACGCCAATCGTGTCGCATATGCGTTGGGACGGAAGGCAGCCTTCGATCGAAAGGTGCTGGCTTCCCGAGCAGGGGTTGTCACATTCGAGCGAGGCCAGCTCGTGCAGGTCTACCGGAGCGACCTCACACACACGATGAGTAACGACAGGAAGCTTACCGTTAGATGGTCTGAGCCTCACCGCGTCACGGCACGCATCCTCAATTCATACGAGCTGGAGACCGTCAATGGTATTCCTATGGACGGTACATTCAGCTCTAGAAGACTACGGCACTACAGCGTGCGGGAGGGGACGGCGCTTGCGATTGCGCAGGCAGCTTTCATGGAACGAGTGCGGGAGGGAGCGGGTGCCGAGGAGAAGGCGGAGGCAGAGGCAGTAGCGGCGTTGCGGGCAGCAGAGGTTGCGGAGGTCGAGCGGGTGGCGAGTAGACGAGATAGGGCGTGGGTTGGAGGGGGATTCCGAGTCGTGGGGGCAGTAGAGGCGCAGTTGAGGGCGGCGGGGACGCCGCCATGTCGCAGTGGGCAAATGTGGCGGTAGGATCTGGTCAGGGCGGTGTTTGGCTGGAGGGTGTTTGGCAAGGTCGTTACAGCATAGCCACGGTAGATAGATCCAATCTCAGTAGCTTCCACCCGCATCTCGACGCCCGACCCACCCCAACGTGCATGTGTGTATGAAACCTCAAAACAATATTCGATCAAAACAGAAATGTTATTCCAAAACCGTGAACAAAATACTGAAGGCTCTAAGATGCCAAGTGTACTCCGAATGAATTATAGACTTCCCAAAACAGTACATGTGCCTGGTTAAGAAGAGGATGATCCACTGCCAAACTCCTGAAATCCCTGCTCTACTTATACTAATTCTGAATAATCCTAATCTAGCAAACAATGGAAAACCTGCACAGCGGTATAGAAGTATCTACGTGTCAGGAGCCAATTGCCTGAGTACTAATTCACATACAGACTTGTACCTATTTGGGCAGAGAAAGAGAGAGAAAATTATAAAGTTATGTTTGTTTTATTGTTTTCTTGGAGATTTCTCAGTCCTCTTTGACCACCCATCAATCCTAGAAGCTGGCACCATTGTCCCTAGTACGAGTTCTACTGGCCAGACAGGTATGCCACGTACTCCTACTATGTGTTGCTGAACTCATTTGTACCATCCATCATTTCCAGCCAAAGTGTGATGTCATGCACTGCCACCTTTGCTTGTCCGAGTATTTCCGAGTTCCCCGATAAGTGGCAGTGCCAGCGTAGCCACACGTTCTGTGTTCCGGATAAAGACCCATTTCGATGTAAGCCTTCCTTTGCTTTCTCTGCCACTACATTCTGTGTCTTCATAGGATGGATGTTTCATTGTTATTCCTTGATAAGGCATACACTCCTAAGTCCCAGACTGTTTTAGTTGGTAAGACTTCGAGTTTGACATTCCCAGGATTGAGTACTGCTGAAATTTCAGACCCGTGTTGATGTGATAAATTGAAAAGCTCTTACACAATGCCCAAAGGTAGTACCATGAATTATCAAACTTTGTGTAGTAGTCACCGAGTTTGAGATGTGCATCGACCAACCGTTTCTGAGGGCCGAATCAGCGCAGTGCCTTGATCGCCTGGCTGAGATGTTACTGTAGGCCACAGAATATAGCGTGAGTGGTGGACAATGTCAGGGGAACCCCTGTTTCCGGCCCTCCCGCTCCCGCGTCTGGACTGTCCCATTCCGGCTCCTCCCGATATCACATGGCCTGTGATTCCGCCCGGGACCTCTGCCGATCATTCCGGTTGCTATCACATGCCCCCCGTCCGTAGTTACTTATATACCGGGATCTGAAGCGGGTGATCCTTAGTCTTTCTTCTCTTTGGATCCCCCTCATCAGGTCTGTCCATCTGTATCTGTAGCTACTCTGTGATATCTACCTTTGGATCCCTTGTCATGACTCTTGAGTATACTTGGGCCTTGAGGTTGCCTTTACAGACAACATTGAATTTCCCGTTGCCGACACCTCTGTAGTTGCAGAACAAAAGGCCTTCAACCACTTCAAAACGAGCTCAAGTGCAGCCCATTTGGGAGGAGATAACTCATGTTTGTGAAGTTCTGAGTCCTTTGCAACATAGTTGAAAATCACCAGTTTAAACTGGGGGCACGGCCTGAAATACATGTTAAATACTGTCACAAAATAAATTAGGAGACTTACACATCATCTGATGTTTTGATGACCAGTGCGTCTTCACATCAAGGATGAGCATGAGAATGGAATCCTCAGTCCTGGCATTGGCACTGACATCCTTAATTTCCTTCTTCCAAGCTGCACAATGCTGGGGACTGGAACGAACATTGCAGACAATTTTTCGAAGCTGTAGCCATGTTGTCAAAAGCAAGTACTAATTTTTGGAAACAAAAATGAACCTTGAAGACGGCAAGACCAATTAAACTCGTAGGTTTAGCAGGTGTTGCCCCTGCTGCATTCAGATTGGCAGCAGCAGCAGCAGCAGTATCATCGGGAGAGTCCCCAGATTGACAGGTGCAGTTATCAGCCTCGGCCAAAAGCGACTCAGTGGTTGAATCTTGGCATGCCAACTTGCGAGAATTGGCCACTGCCTTTTCATGCTCCTCCTTCATCAAGGCCCCGATTGCTTCGAGTAGCTTGAAAACATTATTCAAACAATCACTACATACAGAATGTTGCTGTCGTACCTTGAGCGCTGACAAGTGAATTGTGTGCATGCTTGCTCTCGAAGGGAATATTCAATTCATGGCACTTCCTCTTGAAAGCTTCGACCAGAGTATCATTGTGAGTCATGTTGTCCATGACGAACACAATAATCTGTTGAAATGCTCAGCAAAAGGATCATTCCAAAAGAAATCAACACATACATGGTTGCGCAATCCAAATTTAGTTACTGTGTCCCAGACAACATCGGCCATGTTCTCACCAGAGTGAGCACCAATGAGCTCGTGGAAGTCAATTGAACACTCCTCTGTCCATAATGTTCAACTCAGACCTGTTAAACAATAACGAATCACATACCTAATTGGCCATCGTTCCTGATATAATGTATCATGATTGCGAGGAATGTGTAGCTAATGCTTGATGTCCTTCCCAAGCGGCACTTGTAATATTGAGTACCCTCCATTGTTGAACCGTCAGCATCGGCTTCAGCATCTTCAAAGAAGTGGTAGATCACATTTTGTTTGCCCTGTTGAATATTAATCATGGCCGGACATATCAGGATACTTACATTCAGCCCCTGTTTCTTCCTAGATGTCCTCTCAGTTGGAGGGGTGTTATCGGGAGCAGGTGCAGAAGACGTGCTTGTGGACACAATGGGCTGAGAAGAATTCTGCAATAAGACAGATCTATGTGTTTAAATCTAATTCTCATACCACTGGGGCTGATCTCTTCTTGCGTCTTTTCTTGACAGGTTCTGTTGCACGCTCTTTGCCTTTGAGCAAATGCAAAGGAAGCAAAGCTGCAACCTGTAAAGGAAAGATTAATCAGTGACAGCGGAATAAAGGTGAGATGAACAGACTTCTTTGTTGGACATAACCATTTCAACATCACTATCATCGGAGGAGGACCCATCAACCCCATTGAAGTCGTTGTCTTCTGAGTTGGTACTCACTGGTGGTGCTTTAGGCTTTGGCTTACGAGGCAGTTGACAAGGTTTGGACTTATCAGGCTCTCCCCATTCATCCAGTCCCTCAGCATGCAAGCAGTATCTTTACGCCGATGAGATGACCCAGGTTCAGAGTCTCCTGAAGCAAAAATATCAGAGCTGGGATCAACAAATATCAAACAGTTTACCTGTGGCACCACCCAATGTTCTTGCCCGCATATGGAGATGGGAGAGTAGACCAAGCCTTAAAGACTCAATCATATCATCCCAGTTGACATGCTGGCCAGCATGAGTGAAGTATAGCTGCACTGTTCCGCCTGTCGGCACGCAACCAAGAGACATCACGTGGCAGTAAATGTCCCCAATCGTTGTGCTGGCAGTGACAACTGCATGAACGTTGAGCAAGGTGTTGCAGCCAAAAGGAGTTACAAACAGGAAGTGACTGCAACAACAACCCTACAATAAATATTGTGAATTGCTGTTCAACTCGTTTCCCACACAGTGCATTCATGCGACGTTGCAACATGAATGAGAAATGCGAGCGGTGACGGCATCATTTCAACAGCAAGGATGGAACCAGGTGATATTGAAATACACGAGGGAATAATACTGAGGCTGAGAAGAATTCAGACAGTTGGATAGTTTAAACTCCTCGTTACTGGCTCACCTATGAGTACAAGGGTGGAGGCCATCCACGACGAGAAGTAGGTGTAGGCATAGATATATTGCCAATCCTGTAGGATGGAGGCTCTGACATCGGGGTGGATTGAAAGGAAGGCCAAAATTCCGGCAACATATGGGAAGAGGAATAGGGTGATGTTCAGCAGCGCCCACCGGAGCACATTTGTGCCTATGGGCTCTGGCCGCAATGCAAAAAGAGTACTGTGTTCTGAGGAGATGTTAGTACCAAGGTATGAGAACAAATCAAACTCCTCACTGGGCAGGAGCTTATTCGGACCATGATCATTGTATATGATGAGTAGCCCCATTCTCAAACGCCAGTTGGGTACAGAAGTACAAGGTATATGCTCGCTTTATAAACCCATTCTGAACTGCCTCAGGATCATAGCGGAGAGTTGCATTTGCAAAAGAGGGAACTATCTGTGATAAAATTCAAGAATTTCAGTGATATGAGAGAATCAGAGGCAGTGTGGATTGCAGTGCATTGCAATCCCAGACAATTCAAGTTGTAGTTTGACTGAAAATACTGTGTCTCTGAGGGATTCCTATAGTGCACTTCAGAGGTGCAGAGCTGATCGAGGCTTCAGTAATGAGTGGCAGACTGTAACTAATCCAGCCTGAGGTTGAGGAAATGGTTCACAGCAATCATGCAAGGCAGTATTGATGGTACATATGTGTCAAGGGCACAGTGTTGGAGAAAGCACCGCCCACTGCACCGCCGTGGCCAGCTGCGGGTCATTGTCTTGGTAACAAGCTGTACACCCATAAACGGACCGGTCCGGGACACCCGTTTACAGGTAAACCTGTCCAATACCCCAAAATTCTGCTGACAGCCTAGATGGACAGGACTCCTACCCGTAAAACGGCCCATAGACCCATCGGCTACAGCAACGGATAAGAGCCCTACCACCAAGTCAATATTTTTTCATTTCTCTCAAATGTGTCAGTGCATGATGACTGTCACTTTCAGCATGTCCAAAGTTCTGCAATGGCCAGGGCTCAAGCACTTCAACAATGTTACTGCAAAGACCAAGGGGCTGCGAGGATTAAATTCGCGAAGGACGATGGTACCCCCTGGTGGGGTGGGTGGTTATCCGAATTTCCGCCATTTTGGAATTTTCTCTCCATGTGGAAATTTTTTATCCCCAGTTAGGTTTCTGCCACATCTGAGCCAAATTTGGCCCTTCGTTGCCGCATTGTCTGATTCACAATGGAAAAGAGCAAGCCACCGTTTCGATTTCTACTTATTCCCGGACAGGAACACTTGAATTTCTCCCAAACATCCACCACACTTGCAATGTCGTCTGCCACCATTCCCACCAATCATGACCCCATCTGGTGTATTGCCTCCGATGGCGATAGCGCTCGACATGCTCGGAAACAGCATGCATCCTCCACAAAGGAAAACCCCACTAAGCAACATGTAGGCCTATGTGCCATGTCGCTTTCTCCAATTCATACTAATTTTTGCTTCGCAGATTGAAAGTGATAATACTTGCAATTGCTGTGAAGGCCCAGGAGCCTGTCGCAATTTGCAAGCAGCAACAGGAGGCAAAGACGAAGCGGAAACAGGGCATTGAGTTTCGTAGTTCATTTGTATTAACCCCGAATGGCAATCCGATGTCCGATGCGGCGATGCCACTGGCTTCATGATGACTTGAATTCTATTTCTGCTTGGACAATGGCAAAGCCTGCAAATCTGCGTATACAAACCAGATGCATGCACTCAGTTCCTCTTCGGTGTAACTGAATCTCTTCCTGAATCCTTGTCTGCCTGCAATCTCAAACTCAGTGTCCCCTTAAACTTCAAATTCCACTGTGCAAATCTCTGTCTTATTGTCTAGCATGGCATCGCCCACTCCTCCCCGCACGGACGTGCCTTTGGAGGAGACCCCAGACGTTTCAGATAGTACTGGCAACTCTGCACGCTCTGCATTTGATTCCAATGTCCTGCATTGTCTTGCAACTGTCCCCGATAATGCCCCACCGGCTCCTGGACCCACAGACGAGTCCACATCTGATGATGGCATATTTTGGCGCGTAAAAACGCGTAAAGGTGTCACCACTTGGATCTGTGTAAAGCGATGCGATATCTGTAACCAGATTATCGCTCTTGGAGAGGGGACATCTCTTCATGCAATGAAGAGCCACCAGAACGGCACTCAGTGCGCCAAGGATGCACGGACGAAAGACAAGGTTGTCTCAAAACAGACAGTACTCAATTTTACGAGACGTGCACCCCCCGCTCCCATTCCACAGGCCCCATCTGCTCCCATTCTTTCGGCACCAGTCTTAATCCCAGACACAGCCGCTTTGCACAACTCGTCCCATCCTCCGAATTCATCCAATAATATCATTGTTATCGATGATAACTCGCCAGTATTGTCTCCAACCGAGCATACCGAAATCCCCGACAAAGAAATTCCAGAGCTCAACACGCAGTACCCACTTGCTGTCTACAACACAGCACAGGGACTCTGCCCTGGGGTCAAGCTTTCGCTGCCGGAGAGTGCATTTGTCTGTTATCCATTTCAGCTGCATGCCACCGACAACATGATCTACAATATTGAATGGATTTCACCAATCGGGGAACTCTACGTTCGGGCTAAGAAATGCCACAGAGCCGGCGCTGTGAAAGGACCTTGTGGGGAATGCAAATTCCTCAATTCTACTCCCGAAGTTGAACGACTCGTTCTCCGATCCAAGGGACCATTGCCGACCTCTACAAATCTCAAATATTATAATCACGCACAACTGGTGGATGTGGTTCACGGAAAAAAACGAAGAAATGAATGCAGGAAAACGCCGGGTACGTTCATGTCCTTTCCTGCCATTCAAATGTTTGAATCCTGATGCCGTTTCAATATAGCTGCTCAAACAGCGCGACAAGTATAACACTGCAACGTCACGCTTGTCCGACCACGAACTCTTCTTGTCAGTGGTGGCACTGGACGACATGAGTTCCATGGGCCGCATTGTTTCTGTTGGCATACGCCAGAAGCGATCCCTTTCAGAGATAGTCCACCGCATCCAGCTCTCGCTGCGCGGGGCTTACCATGTCAAAAGCTTCACGGTCTGTATTCATTTTTCAATTCACATTCTACAATTAACAAGAAATTTCCAGCCCAATAATTACGACCTTCAGCAACTTGTGCTTGATTTCGGCGGTCCAAAGCTTTGTTATGCCATTTCGAAAGCCCTCAATTTACCGTCGGTTCGCTCGGTGCAATCCAAGGCAGTATTTCCCACCATTCGCCCTTGCGTCGCATTTCCCACCCGCAAAGAGATTGACGAAAATATTTTGTCTGTACACGAGACTCGTGTGCTATGGGCCGATAACACTCTCCTGCCTCGCCGCGGTTGCTCCCTTCTCATTGACGAGATGGCATTGGAGCACCGTCCCAGATACGACTCAGATCGTGATGCCGTTGTTGGCTTCTCTCGTGTCGATGCAGCCTCCTGTGAAATGTACAACCCCACCGAAGACAGTCTTGGCGCGATGGTGGACGCTCTTCGGGAGGGAACCCTGACCCGTGCCACCGAGGCAACAGTGGCGGCCATTGCCCCATTCCATTCCGAGCATTATACTCCAGTTCCACTCATGATCTCCGGCACATGCAAGCGAGAAACAGATCCGCTGCAGACGAAATGGCTTAATATCATCATTGCGGCCTGGAAGGAGTCACCTCACGGCGAGGCTCTTTATGGTCCATTGTGGTCCCTTGCCTCGGATGGAGATGCAGTTGGGCGACGGGCATTTCATACCATCTGTATGAGTAAGTCCCTAAGCAGCGATGACTCCGATCTGTTTCCTCTACTCGGCGGCCTCCCTTTAATGAACATGCGGTGTGGCAAAGATGCTCTGACCGCCGACTTCGACTGGAAACACAAATTCAAAAGTATGTATTGTTATTCCTCAATGATGATATATGATTAACACACACCTCACCAGATTTCGCCTCGCTCCTACGCTCTGTAACAGGCTTCCTCATCGCAGACTACCACATATCTGCAATCTTACTTCGCTCCAAACTCGAACGCTTACCCGGTATGGACAAAACAAGACTGGATTCATTATTCAACAACAAGGACCACATGAATGTCAAAAATGCGGTCTCACTCCACTCCGCACTGTACGATCTCTCCCTCCTCATCGACCTTGAGAAATGCGAGCCAGAGGATGTGCCTATTGCACTCCTCGGCCGTCTGTGTGGATTTTTAACCCGTCCCTTTAAAACCCCGAGTATGAATTTATCACAACAATTGGAATCTCTGTCCGCCGCTGCACATGTCTTCTTTCTCCTCTTTCGGGCCAATCGAACCTCCTTCTGCCCCGGCCAGCTCTACTACGATGTGCAAACAATGATCAAAAATATCTATTGGTCCGTTGTGAAGCAGAAAGTCCTTGACCCTAAAGGATCATATCACATTGGGCATTCCGGGGAGGATCGACTCGAGGGTCTCTATGGCATCTACCGCCTCAAGGATAATTCTCGAAACGTTGATATCTTGCAGCTCGCACAGCGCGCTTCGACTACAGCTGAATCCTGCCGCATTTTTGCGAAACATCCTGAATGGGATTGTGGGCATAGACGCCTTCGTCTCGATGGGGTTGAAGGAGTTGATCACACCAATCCAGCATCCTGGCAGGGCGATGTTTGCGTCGAGCACGTCAGTCTGCTCACCTGCCACAATGGTGGACGGCGCCTGGCCATAGGACTCTTCGAACTTCTTCAGATACCCTTCGAAAATCCATCAAAATTTTTCCAGGAGGATAATATTGATCTCCTGCATCCATTTGGCAGCTATGTCGGTCTGCGCGAGGGGGATATTGATTTTACTGCTGGTTACCAAGACGATGAGCCAGATCGTACACCCGTGCCAGAGACAACAGCACAATTGGATGGCGACAATGGCATGGAGGAACTTGAAGATCTCCTTCCGGAGCCGGGGAATCATGACTTGGATAGTGTCCGCAAGAAGGATCGTGCATGGTTAACGCTGGAGGAGGGAGGGAAAGGCAAATATTGCCACAAGGCCTCAGCCGTTCGCTGGCTTCTGTGCACAGAGGATGGTCTAAAATCCACTGATCGTCTGGCACGCGTACAAGGCCTTTCAAAGATCAGATCTTATTCCCGGCATCCGGCTGGCCCGACGCTAGCTGAAGAATCAATCATCGGCGAACTCTTCCTACTCAACCAACTTGTCGCCACATTCGTTCGCCTCCAGGACAAGGTTGTCCTTGCGATCCTCCGAGTCAGTGCGATTGAGAACGAAAAAAAGACTCTGCTGAGCTCGATCGCAAAATCCGAGCTTTCATCCGACAAGATTATTTTGCGCGGCCAGATTTTGATGCTCTCCAAATCCAGCGAATCAACCTCCACAAAGGCCGTCTGGCTGTGGGAGCCCAATCGTTTTGAATCGTTCACCGTTGCCGATGGCCAATTTACGAAGAAATCCTCTATCATTGATGTGCCCGCATCTCTTACACGCTGTGTCAAGGGTACTCTCGTTCCCCATGCAACTGGCCGATGTACTTGGCAGTTTGAGGATGAAACTCTCCTAGCCTTGTCATCTTTCCTCTGGGACGACGTCAAGGCAGATCTCAAGCGACTTCCATCGCGTTCAAAACCTACTGCAACATTCACTGGGGGCAAAAGCCGGGGCACCTGGAATCCAGGTGCCTCCGACGCATGTGGTCCGTAGGTGCCATCAACAGGACAAAGGCTTCTTTAACAGCATTTCACAAAGCGTAATAAATGATTTGAGTGGATAGTGAATCCCAACTTGGTAAAGTTTAAGTACCTATTGTACTCTTTCATCACCCAATCCGTGTTTTGGCACCGTCAAAGGAGGTGATCCGCTGATGCCGTGGCGGGTATGCCGCCCGATGGCATGATCTGTACCATGCATCCATCACAAGTTTGTGATGCGGAGAACAAAGGGAGAATTGATAAAGAGTTGAAAGGCAAGGCAGGCTGGCTCAGACCAGTGCTCAAGCCAGCTCAACTGTTGTGCCAATGACCCACATTGTTTGAAAGTGTTTGCTGAAAGGCGGCAGCACTTTATGCACCCCGCCTTTGTCTACATGCAGTCACACCCACTCATTGGCTTTGTCAACACTTTACCCCAACCACTTGCGGTTTTTGTCACCACTCGACCTCACCTGCTCATCGCCTTTGTCAGCACCTGACCCCACCCACTC